>CM055199.1:11086437-11683937 GCA_029224185.1 Karalla daura
AGGACGAATTCCTCCAACACATTCCTCACCCTCAGCCATGCGGATCTCCACCAAGGAGGCAGAGCAGAGCAGAGCAGAGCAGAGCAGAGCAGAGCAGAGCAGAGCAGCCTGGGGTTAGGAGATGCTTTCAGACATTTATCTGTGTTAAATACGCCGCCTTAAATTCACACAACTCAGGGCTATTCTGCAACAGATCTAATAGTTAAACTCCCCTGCTGTTTTCTCTGATTCCCCCCCCTCTCTTCATTTTAAAAGCCTCTCTATAATATGTTGATTATTGCTGGTTATGGCCTGGATAAGGCTCAGAGCAAAGGGGGGTGTGGGGGAGGCAGCCCCAGTAATTATCCAATCTTGAAGTGAGATTTTATTCCTTTTTGAGGCTATATCAAACAGGGGTCAGGTCTGGCCTGTGTATTAGTGAAGATGTCTGGGCTGTGGATCACAGGTCAGAGCAGGCCTGGAGACATCAGGTTGGAGCAGCAGCGGCAGTAGTAGAGGAGGAGGAGGTGGTGGTGGTGGTGGAGGAGGAGGAGGAGGAGGAGATAAAAGCCTGGAGTCAGAGGGAGCTCCGCAGCCACAGGCGTTTAACTCCGTCTGCCTTTAAACGTCCTTTAAAGATGCTCAGTCCCCGCGGAGGAGCCGGGCTTTATACTTTCATAAATTATTTAGACATTTTAAACGCTCAGATCCGCAGAGATAAGAGCTGCGCACGTCACCACCCTACACGCGGCATCACTGTACGCCACAAAACGTGGGTTTTGCTACAAAAAACAACCGGATAATCAACAAAAAACGACTTAAAATTTGCCACAAGTTGTTCTTTTGTGTTGCCTTGAGGCGGTTTCGCATTTTGGTGGGAAAAAGAGTAATCTAAACGAGGTGTTAGTGTCCTTAAAAATTAAAACTTTGCACCGCTGCGTTAAAAGTGCTAATTTTTGACTGGAGTTTGGTGTGCTGTGCTGTGATGTATAAGAAAGTGAGGAGGCTGAATTGTGATATTTTGTAAAATCGTGAAGAAATTAAAAAAAAAACGTTGAGACAACATATGATCTATACATCTCCATAAAGCTTTAAAATATATATATATATATATTTTTTTTTTTTAAGAAATGTAATGGGGTGAGATTCTGTCTATTTCCCCATCCACTTGACATAGCTGGGGCGTGTGGCATCCACTGAGAAATAAACACCATAATAAACGCAGCAAACTGCTAGAGATACCTGGATGTGCTGCAGCTCCTCGGCCAAACTTTTCTCTGTCCTCTACTCGGTCCTCGACGGAAATCCAGGTTATGATCCAGGAGCTTCCTCTGATCGAGATCTGTCAAGAGAGATGCCACTGAGTTTGCATGGAGTTGTGCGTGTGTGTGCGCGCGCTCGTGTGTGCGTGCGTGCGTGTGTGTGCGTGTGTGTGTCAGAGCACCTTTGACTCGGGCCCTGCGCGCACAGAGAGGCAAACGACAGATTGATGAGAGCAGCGCTCTGCCTGTGTTTATAAATCTAAATCAATATTCAAATCTGTCTGAAGGCAGCGGGTGTGTCCGTGCGAGCGCTGCCTCAGTGTGTGTGTGTGTGTGTGTGTGAGTGTGTGTGTGTGTGTGTGTGTGTGTGTGTGTGTGTGTGTGTGTGTGTGTGTGTAGGTGTTCCACAAAGCCTCTTAAGATGATACATTTACCAAGCCGTGACAAAAACCTTCGGCACGTTATTTTGAGAGATGGGCACACAGAGGTTCAGCACTCAGCTGACACACAGAGCAGAGGAGGCTGCAGCAATGTTTCCCAGCAGCTCCTCCAGCAAATAATATTTATTACTGCCACGCGGGGATACAACTTGCTTTGCTGCCGCACTCACAGGCTGTAGAGTCAATAAAATAAACGCTACAATAACTATAGTGCTATTATAATAATTCAACGTTGTAGTGATGCTCAATTAGTGTGTGAGAGTGAAAAGAAAATGACTGCAGCTGCTGCAAGTGCATTTTAAATGTGGTGTGTCAAAGGAAGCAGGCCTACCTTCACTCCTGCCTCCTCTTCTCTTGCTGTGCATGCGGTGCCTGCCCCTCACGTCCTCCGGGGCGGCTCGCTGCCTCTCTCCTGGAAAATATTCTGCAGCATGTCTCCTCTTGTCGCCTCTCCTTTCTTGCTCCTCGCAGCAGCACCAGCAGCACCAGCAGCAGAGGCCTGAGCAGCACCCAGGCTGGCAGGCAGGCTGGCTCTGCGGACGGGAGGACAGTTTTTAAGAAAATAAGTCGCAGTAAATCCCCCTCGTGTGTGTGCGTGTGTGAGAGCGTGTGTGTGTGTGAGCGTGTGTGTGTGAGTGTGTGTGTGTGTGTGTTTAGGCGACGCGCAGGAATGTGAGAGGACGGTGCTGCTTCGCATGCACCAGCCCTTCTCTTATCCCCCTCTCTCTTTTTCCGTCACAGATTTATTTATTCCTCCAGAACATCTCCTTTAAACGCTAAAACACGGTTGTCGATGCATCCACCTGGCTGGAATTGAATTGATTGTTTTTATTATTATGAATAATCTACATTTACAAATAGACATTTCAGAATTACTAAAAGAGACAAAGAGACATCATTATAAATGATCACATTATTAATGTTTGTACATACGTTTTATTCTCAGCAAACTCTTAATTTGCGCACATTTTGCTCCTCTTCCTGCAACTTTCCTCTGATTGAACGTATCGACCGGGCGACGGTGATGTCATGTATAAAATATTACATTAAAAAAAATATATCCACTTGTGGCCATCCAGCATGCAGCGTATAGCCTTTATTTATCCCCAGTGCCCCCTCTCTGCGGTGGGATGGGGATGCTGCCGCTCGCCCCCTCTCGCTGCCATTGGTTGAGGACTGTGCGTCAAAAAAAAGAGAAAGACGGGAAAAAAAGTAGCTGGAGACATTTGTTTCCCAGGGAAGAGAAAAAAAGCCCTCCTCCTCCTCTTCCTCCTCCTCCACCTCCTCCTCCTCCTCCCCACCGGTGTGAGAGACGGAGACAGAGCTGAGCTCGCTCCTGCGGCTCCTCTCATTGGCTGGCAGTTCGTACAAAATCCAAGTCAAAGCACTTCACTCACAACACAGCGACAAATCCTACAGGCGAAAGAGAGAGAGAGAGACAGAGTGAGTGAGAGAGAGAGACAGAGAGAAGGCGAGAGAGAGAGAGAGAGAGAGAGCAGCCTCCTCCATCACACACACATGCAGCCACACGGTGTTTAACTTTCCAACGCGCTGCAGCGGCCCTGAAGGCACCTCCAGCACCTCCTGCTCCTGCTCCTCCTGCGCCTCCGTCTCTACACTGCTCCTCCCGCGTCTCCTGCTCGGCTCTTTCTATTCTCGTGGACGTGTCTCTACTCCCTGAGCTGAGTTTTTACTATTTCTCCCGGAGACAAAGAACTTTGCACCCGCGTCGACACAAGGGTGAGTTTCTTTCCTGCTATCATATATTATGTAAGTTTTACTGGTATTAATAATTCTCAGGTTTAATTTGTGTAAGAGGCAGTGAAATCAAGGGAGTAAAGGTAAATTAAGTTTAGTTTAAAACTCAGTAATTTAGTTTTTATCCATAGGTGAAAATGCCTTCAAGATACATCACAAAATAGACCGTATTATAGCTTCAAATACACCCATAGTGTATTAAGAGTTTAGAGTCCTAGTTATAATGATGTAATAGTAGAAGAAGGGAGAGGGAAGAGAGGTGCTAAAATATTGAAGTCTACAGGGGATCACACCTGTTCCGAGGCCAGATTTTAAGTCATTTTCTTGGAAAGAGAGAAGGACAGAGGCAGGAGAAGCAGCGGGCTGTGCCCTGGTGGCATCAAACTGCAGATGGAGCTTGTGAAAGTCAGCCTGGCGCTTATCTGAGCCCAGAGAGAAAGAGTGAGCGTGTGTGTGTGAGTGTGTGTGTGTGTGTGTGTCTCCAAAACCCTCCAGATTAACATCAATTCTGCAGCATAAATGATGCCAGAGCGCACTGAGCATCAAAATCCCGGGGTGATACAGTGGAAATTAAAAAGACAGATTTAAAGGAGAAACGTAAGCCTGTCGTCGCTTATTTTTCACTGTGATTCCTGGAGGTTGCGTTTCCACCGGCTCCCCTCTCCACAGAAGTTTCTGCTTGAAAGCCTCTTTTATTTTCAGGCACCAGGAAATCCTGGACTTTAATTCACAGACCAAAACAACAAGAGCAGCAGCTGCAGAAAACAGCAAAAACACGCAGGATAAATGCGGAGGCGTGAGGCTGCAAGCTGCAACATTTTTCCAGGCCTGAGATGGAGCAAAGTGCCGGGGCCTTCTCCTCTCCATCTCTGGCTCCTCTGAGGAATAACAGCCAGGATCGTTTAGCAGTTTTACAAACTGTGTTTACGCTTCCAGACCTGGCGTTTATCTCCCTTAATTCTACATTTACAGAGTTGATTTTTCCTCCTCTGTAGTATAGCATGTATTATTAATATCACTGCTCCGTCAGATTAAAAACTATAGGGTGGTGATAATAATCCGGAATAATAAGCATCTGATTTATGTGGAGGAGGCTGCTGCCACTCGGATTAGCCATTTAATTCATCAAGAAGAGAAAAGAAAAGAAAAGAAAAAAAACATTTATCATAATTAATTCGCGGAGCGGCTGCATATATATAAAAGAGCGTGTGTGTGTGTGTGTGTGCGTGCGTGTATGTGTGTGTGTGTGTAGAGTGTGACAGATTGGGATGAGGGGGTTAAAACCGTTGGATATTGGGGGGGAAAAATGCAACTAATCAAGAGGCGCAGTGGGGATGGAGGCTGAGGGACAGCCATCACGCATTTACCAATCAACCAATCATCGACTGCTTCTGTTCGACAAACTGTCGTAATTGCGACTCCTGTGCGTCCCCATAGTTTTTTAACGGAATTTAATTGCTCCGGTTTCATAATTTTCCCTCGAAATAGCCTCGAAAAAAAGCGATAGGGGTGGCTTTGTGTTAGGATTTCCTCACAGCAGAGGAAAATATATTAGGAATAAAAAGCAGGAGAGCATACATCAGGAAATAAAGATGAGCATTTTGACTCCCACTGAATTAATGACAGACAAAATTTTCTAAAAAAAAAACAAAAAAAAACAGAAGTAAACTGTTAAAATATAAAATATATCAAATGAAGAACATGAGTGTGGGTGTAAAATAATGCGCGTGTTGCTGAAGAGAATTTAACTTCGTGGAGACTTGTTGCAGAGGTGCCGGTGGTTCTTCTCTTTGTTCCTGGGGGAGGGGGTGAGGACAGCTTGGAGAGGGTAAACCAGACCTCCCTCTCTCCCTCTCTCTCTCTCCGTCTCTCTCTCCATCTTCTCACTCCTTCATCGGTGTCTTCCTCTCGTGTGTGTCTGTGGGAACAGGTGCCCGGTGTGAGCAGGTGAAGACACCCAGAGCATCTCGGCAGCTCCGTCAGTTTTCAAGATTTTCTCCAACTTCAGCCCTCAGACCAACATTAGCATGATGTCGTATCTAAAGCAACCACCTTACACAGTGAACGGCCTCAGCTTAACCACCTCCGGCATGGACCTGCTGCACCCGTCAGTGGGATACCCAGGTGGGTCTCAGCTCCTCTCGCAGGGTTTATATCGTTGATATATCACGTCTGAGGACGCACACCGGATATTGTGATGTGTGACCTCATATCAGGACTCCAGGAACAATAATGAATGAGCAGATTAAAAAAAAACATATTCTCGACCAAACTCCTTGCGCAAAGCACTGATGTACAAAGTCTCCTCTTGAGTGATACTGTGCTTTTTGAATAAATTACAGGCAAATCGTTAATGTTTTAAATTTGGCTTAAAAATGCATCGTTTATCTTTTTTTCCCTTTTTTTTGACACGTTAGACTTAGCTAAGTGAGACTTAAGTTTTGCCACCGGCGTCCAAGTCACGGGATCCGTGCGCAAACAATTAGAGATCTGCCTTTGATTATTGTTTTTTTTAACCTTTCATTTTCAAATGTGTACAGTTTAATGTCATTCGCTCACACCGCAGTTGTTTTTTTCTCCCCTTCCCTCAGCGACGCCGCGGAAGCAGAGGCGAGAGAGGACTACTTTTACGCGCGCACAGCTCGACGTGCTGGAGGCGTTGTTCGCCAAAACTCGGTACCCGGACATATTCATGCGCGAAGAGGTGGCGCTGAAAATCAATCTACCTGAGTCCAGGGTCCAGGTGAGTCCCTGTGTGGTTGATACTCAGTGTATTTAAATGTTGGGCATGGAAAATGTAAAAAAAAAATGTCTAATTAATTACCCTTAAAACAAGTAATGGCACTATATTTATGCTATTTTCAGAGTATAAATCTAATATGTGCAACTAGTCGTACAGCTAATTTGTTTTGATATTAGGTACAAAAATATCATGGTTCAATAGTTATTGTTCAGATTTAATAGCATGGGGAAAGTAGGGCATATCTACGTTTCACTGAGGTGGGGATAAACGTGATTAAAAACGAATTAAAAATGCAGCCCAGCACTTTCTCCGGGTTAAATCGATTGGGAAACTAATGGATGTGGGGTCAGATAATTCTTCTGAACGAAAAAATCCTGTTTCATGATAATTAAGCGATGTAAAAAGATTATAACTTTAAAAAAAGGCTACAAATGTTCAGGTTGGGGCAAAAAGATAAAAAGATGGACAGACAGATTTATGTTTTTAAAAATGGGTGTCAGTTTAAAAAAATGGTGTTTCAACTCAACCTTTATTTGTAAAACATTAACTTGACCAAAGTGCTGTGTATCTGCTGGATATGCTCCGTATCGATAATGCCAGCTTTTTTCTCTCCCACTATTTTCCCACCAAGTAAAATTTAGTTTCCTACCTCGACTTTTTTTTCACTTTTCATCTTGCTGCTTCAACAGTGTTTTTCCCCGTGGTGGGACTAATAAGGGATTATTTTATCTAAGCTCATCACAAAAAGTACAAGATTATCTCAGTAAAATAACATAAAATATATATAATACATAAACTAACGTATTGTATTTATCTTTGTGCTTTTTCTTTTCTTTTTTGCTCTCTGGCTTTTAAATTCAGGCTGAGCTTCACATAATGAGAGTTACCTATACAGTATTACTTGAACCTGCTGCAGCATGTCTTATTTTATTTTGCTTTACTGTGTGTTCTTTAACCTCCGTCGATCGATTAAGATAAGATAAGATAAAATAAGATAATCCTTCATCCCACAATGAGGAAAAATGGAAGAACTGCGGGACAAGAGGGAAAATGGATGTTACACAGAATTGTTTCATATTGACGAGGTGATGGTCCAAGTGAGGGTTGAGATGGGTAGAGTCTGATGATGACCTGGTGTGTGTGTGTGTGTGTGTGTGTGTGTGTGTGTGTGTGTGTGTGTGTGTGTGTGTGTGTGTGTGCGCGCGCGCGTGCTCTCCAGGTGTGGTTCAAGAACCGCAGGGCCAAGTGTCGGCAGCAACAGCAGCAGCAGCAGAACGGGGGCCAGAACAAGGTGCGTCCAGCCAAGAAGAAGAGCTCCCCAGGCCGGGAGGTGAGCTCGGAGAGCGGGGCCAGCGGACAGTTCACCCCCCCGACCAGCACCACCACCGTCCCGCCCATCTCCACCAGCACCGCGGCGCCGGTGTCCATCTGGAGCCCCGCGTCCATCTCCCCGCTGCCGGACCCTCTGTCTACCTCGTCGTCGTGCATGCAGAGGTCCTACCCCATGACCTACACCCAGGCGTCCAGCTACAGCCAGGGCTACGCCGGCTCCACCTCCTACTTCGGGGGCATGGACTGTGGCTCCTACCTCACCCCCATGCACCACCAGCTGTCCGGGCCCGGCTCCACCCTCAGCCCCATGAGCACGAACCCGGTGCCGACACACCTGAACCAGAGCCCGGCCTCGCTGTCCGGACAGGGCTACGGGACGTCCGGCCTGGGCTTCAACTCCACTGCGGACTGCCTGGATTATAAGGAGCAGGCGGCCTCCTGGAAGCTGAACTTCAATGCAGACTGCTTGGATTATAAGGATCAAACGTCCTCGTGGAAATTCCAGGTCCTGTGAACAACTGAGTGCACACAAGAGAAAAAAAAGCAGAGACGATGGGGCCCTCAGAAAAAAACTGTGTCCGCTTTTTTCTCCCTCCCCTCTTCTTTTTTTCTGTGGCATGACGGTCCTTCTAGAGGAGAGGTTTAATTTATTCTAGCACTGGCAAAGAGATTTTTCTCATCCATGCCTCTGTGCGTCAAAAAACACAGACAGAAAACACCTGTTGAGGACAACACCTGCAGGGACACCCCCCCTCACCCCTCACCCAGCACCCCTGGGCACACAGCTCTGCAGGGCTGCAGACACACACATACACACCAGGAGGACGGTGCGTATGTGTGCACGCGCGCGTGTGTGCGTGCGTACGTGGGCGTATGGGACATGGATGCACTACTTTATTTAAGAAAAAAAAGTGTTTATAAGGAATCAATATGTAGTTTCTAAGAGACAATCAGTGTGTGTCTTATATAAATGGTACATATGTGTTTTTTTTATCTGTGCTAGCCTTCGAAACTGTGATCTGTTGTATTGTATGCAATTTGTGAGCCCCACCCCCACCCCACCCCCTCCTCGCATCAGACTCTCTGCTGTGATTTTAATAGATTTCTAACTTTCCTTTTTTTATTTTGCTTTTTTTATTTTGTTTTTTTGGGGTTTTTTTTGGATGCTGCTGGTTAAATACTTGCCGGCATCATAAAGCGAAAGGAATAGAGAGAGAGAGAGAGAGAGAGAGAGAGAGAGAGAGAGAGAGAGAGAGAGAGAGAGAGAGAGAGAGAGAGGAGACTTTTGCAGGCACATGGTGGCACCGAGGAGGGGCTGGAAATGACTCTCGGCTGCTGAGAGCTCCTCACTGTGCCCCCCTCCCACTCCACACCCCCACCCCCCACCCCTTCATTTTGTGGATCCTTCACTGGCTCCAAAGATGGTGTGACCTCACCGCTGAAAAGACATGAATAAAGGTCCCGTGAGCTCACTCTTTCATCCAGAAACGATCTGTGCGTGTGTGTGTGTGTGTGTGTGTGTGTGTGTGTGTGTGTGTGTGTGTGTGTGTATCTTTGTGATGGAGGCAGGCAGGTAATTTTATGCAAAACAACTAATATTTTGGGGATTTATTTCTAGCTGCAAGGGCGTGAAACCTAAAGGGACAATTAACCTTTATTCTCTCAGTTCGACCTCTTTTTTGAGTTTGTCATAATGTAACTTCTTAATATTTCGTTCCTTTCACGTCAAAAAATGAGAGTCAACATTTTGAGAGGGTGTGAAAAAAAATCTGATTTGACCGATTCAGGTTTCAAACAGGGTCTGAAGCGTTTCTGTAAGGTGTGATAATTAACAATAATTAAGAGTCTCACGCTTCTCAATGGCGACCTATCCGTGTGTCCTCATGCTCTCCATCACACATTATCCGCAAGAATACGGGAGGATTAAATCACATTTCACACGTCCCATTTCATCAAGTGTTTTACAGAGAAACTGCTCGTAGTAATAAAGAAAAAACGTTCAAGGTGTGATGAGGAGGAATTGGACGAATAATGTCCTGAGAATAAAATGAAATACGGGGTTGTAGTTGCTCCAGCAGCTCAGGTGGTATTTCACCCCCCTTTTCTTTAGCAGTTTGCGGTGGTTCAGTGCAGATAGTCTCACAAAGAGAGCGGCTAGAGAAAGCAGAGTTTAATCCCGGCCTTCAGGAGCTGATAATCCCAATATTTTGCCGGCGGGGGTTTCTCCGGGGCGCAGGGCTGCAGCGCCCCCATCCACAGCCCGCTTTACACGCCTGATCCCCGGCATGTGCGCTCTGATACCGAGCCCTGCGCCGCATCCACCGGGACATGTTCATGTTTTATGTCTCATCCGAGGGAGCTGCAGTCACTGGCTTTAATGTTGGTGGGGCCCTGAACGCACCAAGGAGGAACAGATCTCCAACTCGCTGCTGGTTGCCTCCTCTTCCTTTCTTTTGCTGCTTTGTGGAGGAGATCAGAGCTGTAAATGTGGTGCTGCTTGAAAATAATGAAAAAAAAATTCATCCGAGGCTTAAACCTGCACAAACCCAGCACCAGAAACTCCAAATGTGCTTTAAAGAGAGATTAGATAGTCCTTTATCAGTCCCAGAGCAGCAGTAAAGTGGATAGTGATAAAAAAATGAGGTAGGAAACAACAATTTATAGTCGTAGAAAAAAAAGCTAGCTGTATGGATATAGACAATATAAGTTTTAAAAAAGCAATATAAACTTGATCACAGCAGTTACACGTGGGGTATTAAAATTGCGCAGTTGAATATCATTGCGCACTGCAGATGTTGCACAGAAGACGTAATATTTGTGAAATCACTTCGAGTGTGGACTTTAAAACACCTGCAGTCCCGACTTTTCCACTGCTGCCTGAGGTTTTCTCTTTTTCCTTTTTTTATTTTATTTTTTTACCGGATTATTATGCATGAGTCACCACATTATTTAAGCATATTTAAGGAAGCAAATAGTTGGTGTTTCCTTGCTATTTCCTTGCTGCGGGCCCATGTTGTGCAGGCCTGCAGGCTGTGGGATCAGTAATGAGTCGACATGGCTCTGCAGTGGACTAATTGTTAGAAGTCCAACATTCAATTAGCATCCTTGACATTGCCAATAATCTCTCTTTCATTGGAGTCTCCGCTAAAGGAGCGCACTAATTAAAAGCGTTGCTTGAAATAATCGAAGCGTTAAAGAGGAGAGCGACTTTGATTACAGAAAAAATAGGTGTGTGAGTGTGTGTGTGTGTGTGTGTGTGTTTCAGGGGGCTGGGACTTAATTATACAATACCCCATGTCCATAACTTATTCAAGGGTGAAGCAACAGGAGTGGCTGCTCTCTTCATCATCTTTTTTTTTTTTGGGCCAGGTTTTGCAGCAGCGCGCGTGCACGTAGCTGTGCTGATAAACAATGCAACAATTGAACTTGGGGAGGGAAACAATGGGGCCGAGTGTGACAAGAGGCCTGCATATTCATGAGGGGCATCTCTGCATGTCTGCAGACAGACAGAGGGGAGGAAAGAGGGAGGAGAATGGGGACGAAAGAAAAGTGGGGTTCAGGCTGCATGGAGGGCCCCCAGAAGTTTACCTCGCGTTTCTCAACTCATTTTAAAGAGTTGAGTCAGTTGTGACGTCATCGTCGGACAGGTGCCGCCACAGGTGCTTTCAAAATAAAAGTTCAAGTCTTCTGGCCGCCCAACAGTCCAACGCCACGACTTTGAGGGGAACAGGGTGGGGCCGGGGTCCTCGTCGAAGTGTCTCTTTGAATTTACACTCGAAGCGATGCACAAGACTAATCGATGCCCACTGATACATCCAATACAATGGCCGCAGGCCACGTGTTATTGTAACCTCGTGTCTGAAAGTGCACAAGTCAGGAGGAGGATTAGACATCCACAACACACACTCCATACATACAATGAGTTTTAATCAGGGCCGAGGCAGCACGGAGCAGCATATGGGACCAACAGACGCCGGTTTAATCCCTCCCGCATGCTTTTCTTTTCTTTGTCCGACACAGCGACTGCACACAGTGACCTGTGCCCGGCTCTGGTGCTGACAGGCCGGGCAGACTCTGCTCCTAGCGCCCGGCTGCTGGAGGAGGAGGAGGCCGCGCGCGCGAGGGCGCACACACAGGCACACACACACACACACACACACACACACACACACACACACACACACACACACACACACACACACACACAATGTTGAGTTTATGAAATTACAGAAACTTTTGACGGGTGAAAACAGAATTTATTAATAGTGGGAAATGGGAAACAGAGGAAGACTGAGCTGAACTTTCGAATAGTTTGTTAAAATTGTACTAAATAAATAAATAAATAAATAAATAACGGGGATGTTAAAATTTCCTAAATCCAATATGTAATATATGTGTGTGCATTTAATAACGGAAATGAGGAAAAAAATCTGTTATGCGAAAATGTGGCAACAACTAATGAAAAAAACAAAACAAAAATAAATATTTTTTAAGCTAATCCAGCAGTATCCCCTTGAAAGTGCTTATCCAGGCTTAGTCGACATTTTCTGAAATTATTTAAGTTTGTGACATCATCAATGAATTTGATAATCTTGTCAAAGATTAAAATTAAAAGGGTTTGTATAGCCCACATAATAACAGATTTAGATGTTTTAAAAAATGAACTCTAAAGAGATTTGAAGTAAGCGCAGTAAAAAGCATGTTATTTTAATTTCTCAGACTGCTCACACAAATCCATGGATTTACAGAGATCCAGAACTGATAATGATACCAGCAGCTTGACTCGCTGGAGGTCTGATGAAGCAGGGGGCCACACATCCTTTCAGATCCTACAGCATCACCTCAAAGAATACTCTAAATAATGCACCGGTCCCTTCACATCCCGCAGTGCTTCTTTCCCTCCTGAGAACAAACAGGTGAAAGCTGTCTCTCCACTTTTACTACAGGGACTTTATTTCTTCCCTTTGCCCACATAAGTGCTCTTTAAAAAAATGTCTCGCCAAATATGCCTAAACATTTGGCTTATGATGTTCATAAGCCCCACAGGACACAGAGGGCTTATCAGTTCATTAGCCACTTGATGGCCTATTTCAAGTTATAGTAAGTGGGAGGAGGGCGATGGATGAGGATACCAACGTCCATTACTGAGGCATATTTTGTTAAGCTATTCAAGGGCAGGGGGGAAAACCCTCAAACCCATAAGAAGATTACCAGATCTCAGCATATGTTAAAAAATACACTATTACGATGCTTATGGGTCCAGCTAATACCTAGTTAGTGAAAGCTCACCTAGTTAGTGCACATGTGCATCATTTAGGCATTACCTTACATTGACAGTTTGGGTCAAACAGTTCAGTATTAATCCACTTTGTCTTTTTGCAAATGTGACAACAACAGTGAGTTGTGTTTGATGAGCACGCTCTTTCAGTCTCCTTGGATTTAATACTCCCCAGCACTGATAATGATAAAAAAAAAATCTCCTTATGAGGACAAATGGAGGTTTTTTTTTTCATGGTGGATTATACATCGGCCTAATGGTGACACAGCGGGATGGTGAGGAGCAAAGTGCTGTATTCCAAGTTTAATCATCCGCAAGTGATCACTAATGGTTCGTTTATATAGCGCTGAAATCCAGGAGCTCAAACAGGCAATTTACCCACCCAGTATTAAACATTTAGGCTCATTGTGGTGTTGCTTTCTGTGTTTTTTACTATCATGTCTTGTACAGGCCCAGTTTTCTCCCATGTGTCATTACCTTGTCTTTAAATAAATATGCTATTCCTACAATTAAACTACATTTACATTGTTACATTTTTAGCTAGACAACTAGCAGATACCTGAGGAGAGGGTGTCACTGAAATCTGCAGGAGGAACATTTACGCTGCTGTTTCCACAAATGAACCTTCAGCCTTCACCTTCACCAGTCATCTTCATCCAACCATGTGGTCTGCACCAGCCAAGAGGTGGACATAACACGCAGTAAGCCCACCTATAAACCAGCTGAGCAGAGGCAACGTGAGGAGCCTGAGCATCAAAATGTGAGTCTGAAACAACAGAGTAAAACAAACTTCAGTAGAGGTACAGAATAACATTTACACAGCCGGCTTTTGATATTCTCCTCTGGCTTAATACTCACTTTCCACTGAAACAGAGAGAACTAGCAGGAGCTGACATTTGACACTGCATGTAAGCCATGATCAAACTCCATAGTTAATGGCCTCAAACACACCTTTTGATCACAAATGGCTTACAAATTTAATGACTTCATGGTGAACGGAGCCAATTTCTCTCCATTCTGCCAGCCTTCGCACCACAGGCTACACGGTATATCAAAAACAAGCCACAGCGCATCTCAAAGAGGAAAACCTAAGCGCAACAATAACACTTCACTAATTTCACATTAATCCCTGGCCGTGTGAATCCGGCAACGTCAATCAGTTAATTCATAAAAGACAAGCTTTCTGTCGGAGTAATTTGCCATCAACGGCAGCATAATACAAACGTGTTTTCCTCTCCCATGTGTTTAGCCTGCGTGAGCACGTGCATCGCACCCCGTTCCTGCTAAGCCAGTACCTCAGGTACCTGAGAGAGAGCCACTTCGCTCCTCCTCGGCAGGGCACAGCGCCCACGAGACCCCTCATTAGAACAATTAACGCACAGGTGCGCACGAGGAGGCCTCGGTGATCATTTACACCTCCCTCACAAACACTTCATCTCCTCATCTGCAAGCACTCCTCTGTTCTGAGGCAGTGGGCCTGTAGGGGGAAACAGAAATTAATTAGCTGCATCCAGGAGATGAGAGCCGGGCCCTTGAGTGGACACGTCTCTGCAGACCACAGGGTGAGAGAGAGAGAGGGAGAGGCAAACCAGGCCAGAGGCAGAATCTCCTCAATGTTTCCTTGAATAGTATACATCAATGAACTGTTTCGGGGTGTCATCGCAAACAAGCTAAGCCTCGCTATGTCTTCATCCAACGTGCCTGGAATACATGAAAGCAAGCGCCTCTGTAGAACAAGCTGCAAACCTGCACCTTCCACCAACAGGCTCAGACACTTTTCTGCCAGCAGCAGAGAAAAAGAGAGAGGTGCTGATTTTTATCTCTCGATTATGAAGACGGCGCTTAAATCCCAGCATTGCTTAGGTTTCAAATGTAGTAGGTGATGATTAATTGGGTGAAATGATAGAATACAGTCAGCGGGATAAGTCCTGATGGGATGGGTGTCTCAGTATGTGACAGTCTCTCTGTTAGACATGTCTTATAATGTCTCAGACTACACTTCCAGGCCCATTTTACTCCTTTCTTCCTCTGTCTGTGTCTCTATTATTTGCTATACAGCAAAGAGTCCAAACAGTATCCATCTACATGAGAACCTAGTTGCTCTCCCAGCTTCAAGAATCTAGATGGTGCCAAGCAGTGAGAGAGCATCCGGAACATCAAGCTGGAGGAACACGAAAGGTGACACCACGTCACATGATGTCTTTGGGTCATTTTGACAACATGAACAGTATTGAAATAAGTTGGAAAGAGTTAATTGGGTCAACAGTACGGAACATCTCGGATGAAGGGAGAACAACTTTGTTTTAAGGCACTCCGGAAAGAACGGTAACCCAGGGTGAATCTGCATAACTTGGAAACAGCACATGAGCAACAACAACAGTTCCAACAGTTGTCTGTTGAAATAAAGTTGCTTTGGGGCCTGAGTTCCAGTACGGCTGCTTATGGCTGCCTTTTTTTCCCCTTTAGAGACAGAATGGGAAAAAAGTGCTTCTTATAATGTTGGCCAAACATTTCATACGGCTTAAGGGTTAAGAAAGTCCTCAAAGTGAAATCCAGGGATAGTCGAGTCTCTCTTTCGTCTTATACAGCTAATTTGACAGTTTCAAAATCCCTCTATGCTGATCAGTTTTACCTCTCCTAATCCCCCCTTCCTGCCCCCCTCCACCTGTTAGTCTGGGTCTGCATGCGTGCCTCCCTCTCTCTCCTGAGAGCATATGGGGCAGTGACTGACCCAGGGAGTCGTTGAGTGCGGGGGGACAGATGCAGCCTCCCACCCGCCCCCTCCTCCTCTTCCCCCTGCCCCCTCCTTCTCCTCCTCCTCCTCCTCCTCCTCATCCACCCGTCATCACCAGGCCTTCCCTCCTATCCACCTGTTTGGGTCACAGACCAGGGGGATGAGTGGCTGTGCGCGTGCCACACCGACGGCTTGGCCACTGCGTTATTATCCCACCCAAAACAAAAGGGTATTTAGGGAGGCCGGCTGCCCGCCCGGGGGGAGCACAATGCCATGAGGCTGGCAGGCCTGAGGACTCTGGGCCGTGCATCACGTGCCCGCTTTATGTGAATGAGCGTCAGGGGGCATCTGGTGTGTGTGTGTGTGTGTGCCTCCTGCGTATGTCTAACCTGAGATATTATGCCAGACGAGGGGGCAGGAGACAAAGAATATGACGTGTGTGTGTGTGTGTGTGAGAGAGAGAGAGAGGCAAGGGTGGGGGGAGGGCACTTAAAAACAATTGCATATTATAATTAAATGAGGTCTACACTTGAGTGCATTGTGGTCTGACTAATAACAGGTCAACTTCTGCTGCTAATGAATTCATGCTGGTACACTTGCAAACTTTCAAAACGTGCGCTTTTAACGGATTTTAAGGCGCCACGCAGCGTTCAGCACACCTCTGTGAACAATGGTGCTCTTGAGAGTAAATGAAAGAGTACAAACCAGAGCCAACACAGGGCCCTAAATGAAAATGACCTTTGAAGAGTGCCAAAATTCAAGAGTCCATTTAATCTCTATCAGCAATTGCTACGGTCGCTGTTCACTTCACAGATCAATATAATTGATCGTTTGAATGCAGCAATGATTAGCTGGGCTCCTCTGTCCCTCGAGGACTCTGGTTTATGAACTCCAGTGAAAAGGGACACTTAAATCAACCCCGTCTGACCACATTGGATCTCTGTTAGACGTCCGTTCTTGTCAAATTATTCTTGATCCGCTCCCTCTAACATCACCAGCACTGGGTTGAGGTCTTAAAGAAAATGCATTTGCAACCATCTAAGGCTTTTATAACGTGTCTTAGTCGATCATGTGCTGTTCCCGTTTTATTGTCTCCCAGCCCGTATAAGCCTGCTCAGAAAGCTCATTTATTCAAGTGTGTGTTTTTGTTCAGTCTAGACAATGTTACATCATTCTGGCAGGGGTGTTTGTGTGTTATTGTGTCTATTGTGGCTCACTACATCGTGTCATGCTCTCTCGTCAGGCACGGTTACACATGGCTTGTGGCGCCCTGACCTACAACTCCCCCTCTTGTTTGTCAGCAGTTGTTTGGCCTACTTTCATAAAGACAAACACAGCCATTTGTTTTGTTTTGCATTTCCATGAAAATGGAATAAACAAATGGCGGGGAGGGGGACAGTTGGGGCAGTTATTTTATAGCGAGGGGGGTGTACAGTTAATGGGTGGAGCACCTTCTGAACATAGATAAAAATAAATACCCAAATACCCAAGAGGTGCCAAAACACCACAACACAACAAGGCAGGAAACAATGTGCTAAAAGTTAACAGTAAAGTTGCTTGATGCATGACTAAAGTTATGGACAAAGCAAAGCTTGGTCACACATGGCATGTTTTGAACAATCAACAGGACATTTCTCATCTCAGTGGGTCCTCGTGACCTTTAGACACCAACTGAACCATGGTCCATGGGGCAGCAGACCCTCACACTGGGTCCGCCTCTCCCTCCCCTCCCCGCCTCCCTCCACGGACAGTAAGGATGCTACAGTTCATTAATGAGTGTGCTCCATGGCTCTTTAAGTGTCCTTAATTAGTGGCACACTGACACTGGCCAGCCATGTGTCACCAGGGGCTTGCTGGGAAGATGGGGAGGCGGGCTGGGGGTGGGGCCTCCTGTCGACCTCACTCTGAATGAAAAAGAAAAAAAAAACACACATCTCTTTTAAAAATCAAAACAGGACATCGTCCCAATTCTGAATTAACCGCCCGCCAGTTGGATTCCAAAAGAAAATCAATTGTTTTGGCAGGTGGGACCTGATCAAACAGAATTGATTAGGTCTTTGAGAGGGTGTGACATGGATAGCGCTCGGAGGCTAGGAGAGCGACTGTGGCAAACACGTGTGATTGAAAAGCTTTAAATGGGTGTCAAACAAGCGGGGGACATAATGTTTGACTTAAATTATCAGCAGTCCCACAGGAGGCTTCTGGGACCGCTCCCCGGAGCCGCGGGTGTGTGTGGAATACAAACAGGGGATTCACCAGTGACCAGTGGGTCAGCGTTGGGAGAGGGTCGGGTGCTGCTGGCTCCTCTGGGACTTGGCGACATTCCTGCAGCAGCTTTTTTTAATTTGCTGGACATGAACCCACCACCCCCCCTCCCTCCTCTAACATACAGCTACTGTTGCTGTGTGTGTGTGTGTGCATTTGCAAGGGGGAGGCAGGGAGCAGTTGTAGGGTCCCAGATGGGTTAATGGGGAGTTTAGCTTCAGGATTACAATGCAACAGCGAATTTTCAGACTGAGCAGTTAGTATACCAACCTCACACAGGCCAGACTCCCTTACTGCACCATCAAGGAGGTCATCCAGACATTGACTGTGTGAAGAAGTATGTAAAATAAATGCATTTAACACAAGACAAACCAACAAAACACAATGATATTATTGCATAGGAGGAACAAAAAAGGTTTGCTGCCTCTGGGCAGCTCATTGGATGTGGCCTCACAACAAGAAGTTCTCAGGTTTAGACCCCAGGCAGGCGGCTCGAGAGCCCATCTGCATGGAATTTGCATGTTCCCTCTATGTCTGAGTGTTTTTGTTTCTGGTTCTCCAATTACTTCCCACAGTCCAAAAACATGAACAATTAGGCTGAATGGAAACTCTGTATTGCCCCTAGGTGTGAGTGTGTGTGTGTTTGAGCACATTTTGAGGGACTGGCTAGGATGTCCGGGTTTTATTTCTAGCCTCTTGTCCAAAGAGCCCTGGTCCCCAGTGACAGCAGCTGGTGAGAAGCACGCTGAGGAGCGTTTGCGTGAACTTGCTCCATCTCTTGGCTACAGCTGGTTACCATAATTCAATGTTGTTTAATGCTGATGCAAAAAGCACAACAATGACCCAACTTCAAGGTGTGTAAGAGCAGAAAAAAAAGACACACTTAATGTTTTTCAGCCCCACTCGACTTCATTGTTTCGCTTCTCCACCACCTCCCCCCACCAGGGACTCTCAATCAGAGTGCTAGACTAATCTGTTTGTCAAAACACGTCTTGCCTCTGCCCCCCCTCCACGCCCTCCCCAGCTGCTTGCCATCACAGGTCCAGTTCCAGCAGCAGCAGCAGCAGCCAGCAGCCAGCACAGGGAGATTGAAATGTTAAGGGCAGGGACGACAGCTCCACTAATTAAATTCCCCAGGTTAATCCCTGCCGATCCCCTCATCGCACTCTCCCACCAGGCCCTGCAAGGAGACAGGGGGCAGAGACCGAGGGAACGACAAACAAACAGTCGCCACTCACAATGGGCACGGAAAACATTCAAAAACAAACAAACAAAAAAAAAGGGTGAAAATGAAAACCTGAAACACTGCATGAGGTGTGGGGGAGCAGACAAACAAGCAGCCACGACACAACAACAATCATGTAAACACAACTCGGCCCGCATCATAACAATGATTCCCTCAGTCTGTCTTACAGTCGACGGAAAGATTTTGAAGATTTTTCTTCATATCAGAGACACACACACACACACACACACACAGTAATGACTGCAGTGTTTATAACCTGCGTGACAGCGTGTGTGATGATGTCTGACCCCGTGCCACTGTGCTGCAGGCTGCAGACACACTGACAGGTGACTCCCAACTATGTGACCTTGGCAGCATCAGACGAGCTGAAAACAGCTCTCCAGCTCTCTCAGTTACAAGTGTGAGGAGCGGGTGTCTCTTTCAAACTCATTTCTTTTATCATATCTTTAACTGGTCTTGATCAGATTCGGTGACAAAGTGATTCCCAAAGAATGACTTATGGTTACTGAGGGTTATGTGCATGTTCAAACAAATAAGTGTAAAATCGACATCTATGGTTGTGCCATGTTTCAGATATCTAAGCAGTGATATATACAGAGGAGTAATAAAAATCTTGTTTCCGTTGCAGCTGCTTGATAGTGAAGGGATGTAGTGGGTACAAGACAATAGATTTGAGAGGGGATGAACGGAGCAGGTGCTTTTGTACATAGTGGGTGTGGTGTTGGGGAGGACGTGGGTGTATTACACACAGTGGGCGTGCTGCGTCACACACACCACGCGCCTGCGTTGTGGCTTCGCTCAGAGGTGTAATGCCTGATTAGGGGATTACAGGAAAGTGCTTCTTTGCAGTTCTGTGAGAAACAATTATTAACATGTTGGTGTCTCTAATCCTGGATAAACACAGCTTTTCAAGAACAACAGCGAGTCTTTCTTTCCCCCCCTCTTAAAAAAAAAAAAAAAATCCGTGTTTAAACCCCGTAGTCACTTGAACTCCAAAGCCTAACTAATACCAGCAGAGGAGACAGGCCAGTCGCGTGGAACACTGTCGTTACAGAGGTTGTGCTCTTGGAGGAAGACATGGCTGGCCAGCAGGCCTTCGCTTCAGAGGGGAAATCCAAATTTAGCTCGGGGAGAGAAAAGCATTGTGCTGAGCAGTGCTTGTTGAAAGGGCATTAGACTGAAACATGTTCACAGCCTGTAATCTTTTATTTGTTTGTACACTTTACTCGTGTAATCTGCTTTCTCCTAATACAGAGATGATTTCCTAAGTCGTGCTGGGGGACCGGTGGAAAACACATCCAGGTGGGGCAGCGTCACAGAGACTTAGGGCAGGTTGACGCCGCAGCGCCGCTAAACTGTCTGCCAGTGAGAAACAGGAACCGTGAGCATGGAAATGCTGAATGACTGGATAATGTAAACTAGCTTTTTTCCCCCGTTAGAGAAGCAGCACTGCCTCTGTGATTGCTGGAGGCGGTTTACAGACCTGGCGACACAGTTGATTGGTGAGTAGGGCTGTCACCTTCAATCAAGACAGTCACCGGTTCGAATGCCTGTCAGGCTGAGGGTCGTTCGCAGAAGGACAGGATGTTTACAGATCTGCAGTTGTTATAACATTTGTAATTGTTAGTGAAGATAACCTGAAACAAGATGTGGCAAAAGATTATAATAATGACTATAAGACCTATCAGATCCCCCGTAATAGATGAAACAGAAGTGAGACTGAATGAGCTGCATCAATACACAAATAATTACATGAATCTAGTGATTCATGAACTAAGCCGGAGACACTTTACTGCCAGGTGTGTGATAAAAGTCAGCACACTGCTGATTCCTGAGCCACCAGCCTACCCCTCCCACACACACATGCACCTGCACACACTCAGACACGCGCACACACACACACACACACAACTTTATCATTCCTCCGTTGCCTGTGGCTCTGAAATACAGCACATCAAAACAACCTGGAAGTTTCATTTCCGATACCCTTGAACCTGCTGACTGGCCAAAGTGTCCACTACTTGACACTTTGAAGAGTTCCTCATCTCAACCAGTCTGAGAGGGCCCGAGAAGAGATCGCCCATGATGCATTTACTGACAGGCCTGCCATCAGGCAACATGTGATGAACAAACCCATGACAGCATTAAAGGGGACATGGAATAAAAAAATATATGTATAAAAATAACAGTTTTGTTGAATAACGACAGTCTATTTCTGGCTCAAGAGGACTGATATCTTAAAGCCATTATTCATGTATAGATCTCTGACAGGATAATCAAATAGCAGGCGATTGGCTGCACTGTTTAGCAAGGAATGTAAAGTGGCGAGTGGCAGGCCAGACAGCCAATCAATGTAAAGCCTGTATCCCTGTGGTTGCCAGATAAGCATGAAGCTGATCTGCGCAGAAAGTGACGTCAATAGTCCCATGCAAAAGATAACATTTTAAAAGTAAGACGTACTTGTGATTAAACCAGCGTCCCATAGCCTCTATGTCAGCACCAGAGCAGATGGATTAATGCTCAGCTCAACCATTCTAGGTCCCCTTCAAAGGAAGACAAAGGAATTATAAACTTTGGTGATAATCTCATGTGAGTGTGTCAGTGCACTTTTATTGACCTCTGAGTGTGTGCAGTGAGCAGCAGTGAGCAGCAGTGAGCAGCACCCAGTTTGGGGGCAGGGCGGATGCGGTCCTGAAGGTCCTGGTGCTGGTGTGCGATGTTGGGGATGTGTTGTGCCCATCTGGCAGGGCAGGATTTAGCCCTAATCCCAGAGCCCCTCGGCAGGGGAGCCCCAGGCTGTTGATCACTGGCCCCCTGCTGGCTCTTCCACGCTCCCGACCTCCTCAGCACACAAACACACACACACATACACACACAAGACAACAGCACACACGCCATCAGCACATAAAGGCACAATTAGTTTACAAGACCGCCACATTCCACAAACACTTTTCCGGCCGGGTGTCAATATTTGGCAGAGAGCTGTGTTGTCCAGTAGAGACAAACACTGACAGACACTGTGAAAGACAAGATGGAAATATGACCCCAACAATGGGAGAACACATAAATGTGTGCATACAGAGGACGCCGAGACCTGTTTTTGTGAGGCAATGTAGAAAACACATTTATCACACACACAAGTAGAGACCGAGTAAATATACACACACATAATTACAAAAACATAGACAGATAGGCAAACACACAAAGACACCCAGAAGCAGTCACCCAGCCATACACACCACACACCTAACCGCTGATAATCCCCCAGACACAGCAACACACTCACACTCACTCACATACACACACACACACACACACACACAGCATCATTATGTTTATCACTGTGAACCAGCCCACCGACACCCATCACTCTAATTCCATTTGTCTGTTTAGATTCGTTTTGCTTTAATCCTCCCTTGTTTGTGCACATCTGCAAGCGCTGCAATAGTACAGACGCAGCGAGACCGGGAAACGAGAGAGACAGACAGAAAGAGACGAAGAGTGAAAGAGAGAGGGACAGAGAGGGAGCAAGAGAGAGAGAGAGAGGGAGGGAGAGACAGAGAGAGAGGGAGAGAGGGAGCTCACAGGGAGCACTCTCCCCTCCTGACATCCTGGTCCCTGTAGCTCCAGCAGAGGGGGCAGACAGGCGTATCTCCTTGCCCAGGGAGAAGCTCCCCGTCCCAGCCACGGAGCCGCCGCCAGGCCCGCGGGCCCCTGTAATCACTGCAAACAGTCAAACATCCAGTCACACAGGCTCTTACACCAACACAACGTTACAGGCTTTTTACACAGTATTACACCACATCTTATTATCCCATTCAAGTCCCTCTATTAGCTCAATTGGATGGTGGGATTTTCATTTGTAAATTGGGGGATTTTAGATTAGCTTGTCTGTCAGCGATGAAATGCCCCCTGAGACTGTGAATTATGTGACCAATCACATATGAATCGATGCTTACGCATGCCGCAGTGCTTGAATGGATGCTGTCAGCGAGAAGAAACGAAACAAGTTTAACCTAGATTATGCGCCGTATGGATACTAGATCACAGATTTTATCGATGCGAGCGTCGCCGCTGTTCGGCTGGTCACAGATTAGATCCACTACAGACTGGAACTTGCAGCCACATGAATTGGTCCTGATGCATCCACGGGAATGTGAGCGACACCATTTTTGTACCGCTGACAATAAGCAGTGTTAGCTTTTATCCAGCAAATGATATTCAGGTCTAATGGAGAATTATTAAAGAGATAAATATTAGCTGCTATGCACACCTAGGAGCAACATTATGCAGAACTGAAGCCGGTTGGTTGAAAGGAGGCGAATGAATTACCCCTCTTCCTCCCCAGGCCTTCCATTCAGACACGGAGTGAGAGAGAGAGAGAAAGAGAGAGAGGGAGGAGAGCGAGAGAGAGGAAAAAAGGCACCTCGAGCTAGTCGAGAGACCCGGCAAATTATGAAAATGCCTCTCTGTGTCCTAAATGGAGGCCGAGCTCTTTAATGTGGCACAAAATTAGAACCTGGGGGAGGAAGTGTGGCCTGCTTGATTGGCGAAACCCCTCCTGGTCCACTACCCTCCTCCTCCCCCCCCCTCTTCTCAAAGCGTGCAGAGATATTATCCTGTGGCTGGTGGCGCTCTCTTGTATTGGGGAAACTGGAGGACCCCAGAGAGAGCCCAGGGGCGTCCATAAAGGTGCCTAATTTGTCAGTTTACTCCTCAATTATTTAAATAGATCTAAGAAGGGAGCGGAGAATGGGGCTTTTTCTGCCTCTTCGCGGTGAAAGCAGAGAGAGACCTTTCTCCACGGTAGCCATTTTCAATTGCGCTCTGCACTGCTGTCTTTGATATACAGAAGTGCAGTGGTGGAGAGGGGCTGTATCAAATAAACAAATGTGTGTACACAAGATAACAACGGCAACTTGGGGATAATATTCAGCTTGCTCGGAAGAACTCAAAGTTATTCCCATATTTACAAATTGGCAGATTAAAACTTCGCAAACGTGTGTTCGCTAGCCACACAGGCGCATGATAACGCTGTGCTTGTCATACATGGGCAAACACACACACATGCCACATACATGTATTTACACATCTATCACGGAGGATTTAGGGAGGTGAGCTCTGGCTATGAGGCGAGGACCCTTTGTTACTCATCCCTCTGCTGCTCCATCCATCCACACTATCTGGTTGTAACCCCACCCCCGTGTTATCCTATCAGCACCACGCACCCAGCGGGGCTACCGGCTCACACCGCCTGGCACTGCCAGCTCTCAGCCAGAGAGACCACTGGAGGTATGTGGGGCCCGGGGCCAGAGATTACAGAGCGGTTGAAGATTGATCCTGGAAATGGAGATGTCGCATTCCCCAACCCTCTGACCTCTAATCCCTCACATATCTGCCTCTATTGTTTGGTTTGTTTCACTGGAGGGGCGAGGCGGTGCTGGCTGAGGAGGATGATGTGTGTGTGTGTGTGTGAAGGTGCAGGGGGTCCTGAGGTGACCTTATCTCTTGCAGGCGTGAGGCAGAGGCAGGTAAAGCAGCCCTGTCTGTGTCTGAATGCTTTGCACTGAGCCCTACTGAGATCAAGTCTCATCTGTGCAACAATCACTCTCAATAAGCTCTAGATCAGCAGCTCTGCCAGCACCAGGGTCCGGTCTGGGCGCGCCTGCACAAAGATCCACCAGTGAAACAATGGTACGGCCATTTACATTCAACAAGACACTTAGCCGAGCAGGGGAAACACCATTTGACACAAGTACAAACAGGAACACAATGGAGAGCAGCACAAACACCTGGGCAAATAAAACTGAAGTGAACCTGCAAACACACTGTACCTGACAGGCAAACAGAGACTCCCCCACACCCGGAAACACACACATCAGGAGTGACGGCAAACGAAGACGGGACAAGCCAATCATGTCATCATGTCAACACAGACTGACCCTAATGGGCCTAATTCTGCCCAATACGCATTAATGAATCCATTGGAAAAACAGTGGATACCAAAAATTGACATCAGCTGTGAATTTGATAGCGAAGGCGTTGGAGTTCCCAGTGCAGATAAAGCTGCAGCTCAGTCCAGCACAATGACAACAATCCAAGCTATAAATGTGTGTGGACTTTGGTAGCACGCGTTGGCAACCTTCACAGAGATGGGTGGCACTTCGTAAACATCCTTGAAACAGGTTTCTCATGCTTAGGAAATGGGATCTGCAGGCAAAGTTTTTCCAGAGTGTGAGATTGTGCAAAATCTGTGGCCAGCTCAGTATATCATGCCTCTCACACCCTCTATTCTCTTCCCAAACACTAACCAACACACCCCGGCCCTCCGCCTCCCTCCACTCCGAGCTTGCTTCCATCCATCCAGCCAGAGAGAGGAGAGCAGAGGAGATAGGCCCAGTTGCTAAAGCTGTCTTTTCAGCCCCTGCTCCCGCTCGGTCTATCTGAGATACACAGCAAGCGGAGGTGTCGCTTTTCCGCTGGCATTTCGGACAGTATCTACTTATAGACGGGAGAAAAAGAGAAAAGAAAAACAGAAGGGGTATTATCAGGGAGGGATGAGAGCAGCAAAGGCATTTTGTCTTTTTATTCCCCTCCTAAGCCCTGGGCTTTGCTCCCAATCCGATTGGTCGATACGGCCAGGGATGTAAATGAAATGCAAAGAGGAATAAGGCTGGCTTCCCATCTCCAGTGTGTGCCCCCCTAAGTCCTCCGCCCCTCTTTCTCTGTCTCACTCTGTCTTGCTCTCTGGGCTGTTTATGGTGTTGTGTTTCTGTCTCCCCATTCACAGACTTGCTGCTCTCCCTGTTTCCGTCTCACCCTCCTCACTCTGCCCCCCCCCCGCCCCTCCCTCTCTCGCTGCATCCCTCCTCTCCTCCCTGGCGCTGGGCTCACAGCTCTTATCTCCTCAGACGCCCCACATTCCAGCGTTGCCGTGGCTCCCTGCCTGCATCCCTGGTCACGGCGATTCCATGGGTTCCCACAATCCTCGGCAGCTTGCTGATTTAGGGTGGGCAACTGACTCTCAGAGACAGGGGAGAGGAGAGGAACAGAGGGGTTAGGGAGAGCCGGGGTGAGAGGGGATGAGAGGGTGGGAGACAGGAGAGGGATGACAAAGGAGAGGACAGAAGGAAAGCAATAAAAAAAAAAAAACAACAACAATGATTGTGAAGAAAATGCATTTGTGACCCCGAATCACAGAGAGAGAAAAAAAAATCCCGAAACGTGTGAAAATAACAAATATCTTTATTCAAATTCTTTAATCTGTAGAAAGCACAGTGGCACTTCTTAAGTTTTTTTTTTTGTTTTTTTTTGTTTTTTTTACGAGAAAGCAAACCATCTGTGCTGCAGCAGGTCGGATCTCATCATCCGGCCAGCTGACAGCGGCGAACCAGGCCTGCGAGCGGAGCGCGCAGAGATTACATTCAGAGAGAGCTGCTCTCGCACCTCCTGCCCCGCGCTCCCCAGCGCGTCTCCACCGGCAGGCTGCCTCTGCAGCAAAGCACGGGCGAGACACGGGTCTCACCTCTGCACAAGGACTTTGTGGCACAAGGTTCAACAACGTCACCACTGACATTTACAAAAGATGAAAAAAACAACAACAACAACAACAACAACTTGTAAACAGAGGTCGTGGACCTCGAGGACACATCGAACTCGAGTGGCTGTACTTCCTCTCTCCGGCAAAAAAAGCTTTGAGCCTGCTCTCCTGGGGTGTTGCGTGTCTTTCGTGTTCCTAAAGTTTGCATGACTGCGCCTGTTTGACTACGTGTATGTGCCGTCCGGGGCAGGGGAAAAGGCTTGGGAGGAGATTTACGCATGTTCACACACGCACACACACACACACACACGTCAACACGCAAACAAATCGGTACACAAGCACGCACTGTACGCAGAAACGCACCTCTAAAAGGGTCCCTGGCATTGTGACATTTCACATTTCATTTAAATCCACAGGGGATTACAGCCCTCCCTCCCGTTAGGAAGGAAGAGAGGGGGGGGGGGGGTACTCATCGAATGCATTAGTTTTAAACATTTAAAGGACCATCTAAGATGGACTGATGGAAGGATAGAGGGATGGATGGGGTGGGTGGGTAGTGTCGGTTATGTGGAGTGAGGACTGTGGCACAGCACAAGTCCGTCCTAGATTAAACAGCCACTCTAATCCCCCATTTCTGCCCCCAAATTGGTTTTCCCTCAATCTCGGCCTTGCCATCCTAATGTGAGAAAAAGAGAACTGGAGCAGCGGCTGAGTCAAAATAATCAGCACGTTAAAAACTGTGAGAGCAGAGGAGTAGAGGAGAGCCGAGGAGAGGAGAGAGAGGGAGGTTAGGAAAAAAGAGAGGGACGAGATGTGACGATAAAGAAGGCGGACGGGTGCGGTCGAGGGGCGCACGCACGGCTTGATTGGGGTCAGTCCAGGGAGTCAAGCTGTGTCCCCGCTCGACTGCAAAGAGGAGACGCTCCCACATTGGAGCGGCGCTCCACTCGCTCCTCGCAAGTCCACTTGGGGGCGAGTCCGCTCTCTCCAGAAACCTCACACCTAGACAGTCCAACATCATCGGCCCGTCTTGCTACGGGCCTCTCCTCTGGCTCTGGTGGAAGCGCTCCGTCTCCCTGAGCAGGTCGGCGATGGCCAGGCGGATGGCGTGGGCCTGCGGGTCCGTGGGCACCTTCAGCAGGTAGAGGCTGAAGTGCTGCGTGCTGCAGCTCAGCAGGCTGTCGGCGCCGTGGCCCCGCCGGCCCCAGCGCAGCAGCCTCTCGCACGCCAGCGCCAGGTTCTTGTCCCAGTTGGGAGGGTAGTCCACGTGGGCCTCCACAATCTCTTTATACAACTGCCCAGCAAACACATATAAACACACACACACATTAGAGCAGATGTTACAGCAAATAAGGGGAAGAGGGAGGAAAAAAAAAAGCCTCTGGATGTGTTGTACTTTGCCTTGTGTGGCTCTTAAATCTGCCCCATTATGGTAACAGCATTGTTGCGTGTTTGCCGAGGTCAGACTCACAGTGTAAGACAGCTCAAAGAGGCGAGCTTTCCCCTCTCCCTGTATCCTTTCTGCCAGGTCAAACAGAAAGAAAGCCGTCTTCATCCTGAAACAAAGCATGCCGGCTCAGGGCTAAGTGCTGGATGGATGAGCCATGCAGATCCACGCGCTCGCAGACACACCACTCCGATGGAGTGATTTATGTAGATGCCGATACCGAACAGAATGTACATGTAGATGCTCTACCGCACAAGACTGGTTTATGGAGATGCCAGTGTGAATCGTGACGCAGCTTTTCACCCCGATGCGCGACCTCTCCGGGGAGAGAAGTTCTACTGTACCTGGCTTGCCACATCTCCTCATTAGCCACATGCTCCCAGGATGCAGGGTGGAAACTGTTCTCACACACACACACACACACACACACACACACACACACACACACACACACACACACACACACACACACACAGGGGGGAAAAAAAGCATTTCTTTATCTAAACAGCTCCAGGCGCTGGCTGCTGCACAGTTCCACTAACTATAAATGATTATTTATGTGAATATATTGTTCCAGTCGACGGTGCAGGGTTTGATACACTAAACATCAATGTTTGCTGCATAAACATTAAATGACTGAGCAACAATACCAGCCTGCACATTAGACATGGAGTAAAAGCAGAATCTGCCCCTTTTTTTTTTTCACTTTGTTGACTGTAAACACTTGACCTCTTCTTCAAAAGAATATTTTAGCAGGGCTCCCGAGCTAATATTTGGCTTGTGGGCATCGGCGGACACGCTTGTCGTGAGGGTGCGGGAAATAATGTCACAGTATTCAGCCGTGGATATCCGAGTGAATGAGGGGCTGCTGGCAACAGCGACGGAAAATGCAGCTTTGACTAATTCCACTTTTGACACAGTTATTGACAAAATGCATTAAGAAACTCATTATTTTTTCGTCTTCAGTCTCATTTCAAATGGCTACGGGCCTAATGTCTTGCTCTGGTTGAATTCACAAAGAGCCGGATCACAGCATGAAGAACAGAGGACAACCTCACCCAGGGAAGCTGTGTGGAGGGACGACGGGACACCACAGAGAGACGAGCCGGAGCGCGTGGCGGGGACACTTATCCTAGGTCTCATCTGCGTGAAACCTAGGATAAGGGCTCGCTTCAAAGGGTGTGCGATACTGAAAGCGTGCTGGACTTGCCACAGGGACGCTCTTTCCAGAGCCACTGTTTCTACAACCCACCAAACATTGTTCCCAATTCTTGTCGGGGACCCTACAAATGTCAGGCTTCACTGTGGGGAAACATGTAAAGTTATGCACAAGACGTAGAGCACTTCCATCTAGCAGAACGGCGCTGAGGTTAAAGAGAAAAACACAGACTCTTGGGCTTGAATATTTCACTGTAAACGTCATATAGTAAATGAAGAGCTGGAACTAGGTGGTGAGGGCGTTTTCTCTTCTAACCTCGCAGTCCAAAAAAGTTGAGAGATTTCGGAAAATATAAACAAAACAGAATGCGGGTGAATGAGCTCATCCTTTTCAGGCTACATTCAACTGAAAAACAACAGAAAGACTCTATGAAACATCGTTCTGAATTTGATTCCAGCGACGCATTTCAAAGAGGCTCCGATAGAAGCGAAAACAGACTGGGAACGTTGTGGGACGCTACGATAACACCTGTTTGGTGGTTTACAGACAAGGAGGACTTGAGATGAGGTGAAGTGGGAGCATCAGGCTGATTGCTTCTTTCCATTTTAACTTTCTTTTCTCGGATACAGGGTTACATTTTAGGTGAGCATAGGGTGGGACGCTGATCACTGTTGTCTGTACCACTTTTTAGCTGTGGAACTCAGTTGTACAATGCCTGACAACAAATACGGTTCTGATGGGCGTGTGTGTGTGTGTGTTTGGGCACCTGTTGTGAGGCTCGCTCCAGTTGTAGAGGTTGCGGGTGCGCTTGGCCCACTCCGCTGGGTTAAACTGCCTCTGGATGGGCACCAGGTAGTCGCACACGCCCAGGGGCCAGCGAGAGAAGCTGCGCTGCCAGCTGGGGTCCCCATCAGGGAGCCCGATGCAGGCGAACACGTCCCTCCTGCAGAAACACGACAGCATCCCGGGTTATTACCCAGGTAGAGCAACACCTTCCACCCTCCCACCAGCACCCGGTCTCCTCAGCACAGGCCTCGGGCCCCGAGGGTTAATCCCTCAGGTCAGAGATGCCCCGCTGGGAGACAGGCATGTTGGCCTGGCAAACACTGCCCCCTGGTGGGCTCGGTATTAACTGGTCTCCAGCCACTCTGAGGGGCCTCGCTCGCTCTTTCTTGAGGGGAGCGGGTGAGTGACGATCAGGGAGCAGAGACTGTTTCACCAAATCAAGTAGATTAGTGGACTTGTGCAGTTCATCAGACTCCCTTTATGGCCTCAGCAGCTCGCCGGGCTTATCTTCTCCCCGCACTCACCGCTGTGTGGACCGTCCCACTGATCTCTGCCTCATTAGATCGCCCACTTGTTCATTTGGCCCATTGTTGCCCTCCCGATTCACTTCACTTCTCCATTTTACGGCCTCGCGCTCCCAGCCACTCACTGTGTGTTGTGAGACAGAAACTGCTCCAGGCTGAAGGTGTCTTTCCCCTCAGGGAAGGTCGGGTCCCACAAGCGGCCGGGGAAGTGGACCCCCGGGTGGTGCTGGGCCAGCTTGGCCACATACCACGCGTATGTCATCATCTAGAGACAGAGAGGGAGAGAAAGAAAGAGAGAGAAAGAGGGAGCATACCACCAACTCTGTTCAGCTCTTTGTATGCACAGTGATTAGCAGTCAAATTGCCACTCAGTGTACAATTCACTTAAAGAAAAGGATTTATTGACCATTTCAGCAGCTTTTTCCGTATTTGAGGCTCTCAAAGGGTTTTTTTCTCCTCTTATGTTACAGTCTAAATTTGGCGCCTCTGGTTTTAAAGTCTTACTTTCATCACAATGCGCTCTAAAAGCCCTTTGTGCAGGAGATTCTGAAGATATAATACAAATGCACGACGTCCATAATGACTATGTGCTCCACTCATAGAGCCTGACAGAGAGCGTCAGGGTGTACTGTGAGCTTGAAGTTCAGTCAGCTGTTACCAAGCACGGATGAAACCGCCAAAGACGATTTGCCCTGCGAATCCTCTGTTTGCTTAATGAAGAAGTCCCCACTTCTCTGAACCGCGCCTCATTTGCAAAGTCTGAACATTAGGAACATTTCTCGGCAAACGTGGATGCAACAGAAAAGGACGAGAGGCCCCTCCTCTGACCTCCTGATCGACCAGTCGCACATCGGGCCGAACGCCCTGGCAGAAGTGCAGGTAGCGCAGGGAGTTCCCGGGCAGATCTCCTCTGGTCAGGACGATGGAGTCCGCCGGGAACGAGGCCAGCAGCTCCCTGCCGAACCTCTCCACCACGTCGTTGGCGCTCTGGTCGCACTCCCTGGGGGACATCGGCACGAAACGCCGTCACACCGAATAGTGTCGCCGGAAACAGCGAGTTGTGTAGACTCGAATTTAAAAGCGTGTTTCTTTTCCCCTGCTTGGATGTCTACGTCTGTGTGTGTGAGTGTGTGTGTGTGAGAGAGAGAGTGAGTCCCTGGTTTGTAGGTGCGCTTTCAAGGTGCTCTGAGGGTAAGTTGTCAGTGCCCCCGCCCCTTCCCCTCCGCGAGGCGCTCTGGCTGCCTATCTAATCGTGGTGAGACAGGTGTGATGGCTCTGACAGCACAGGCCATGCTCTCCCCTTGATCAAAGCCGCTCAGTGATGGCTGTCTGGCACTCGGCAGCACTGCGCCGCTGTAATCTGCCTTCTCGGACAGCTAACATCTCAGGCTGAGCTCTGGGAGTGGAATCTATGTGCTAACCGTGCCTCTCTTTAGCCCCTACCATGGGGTGAGCGCAGGAGAGAGCCTGACATGTGGAGTTCATACCTGCCCCCATGAAGTGCGGAGAGAAACAAATCAGGTTGACTCAGGGAAAAGTTACGCACGGGGGATTTTAGACTGGAACCCGAATGAGGAGAGTTTTTACTGCGCTTGAACTTCGCCGAAGAGAAGCATTTCAAAGCGACTTGTGACACATCTGGGACCAGAATCAAAAGAAACTGGGATTGTGCTCACTGTAAATATATTCAAGTGCATATGTAAATGTGATGTTAAGAATGTGCTGTACAGAAACAGCTCTAGATATAAATGGACAGCTGTGACCCCGAAAGCACAGAGCTGAGTTTCCAATAGTTTTTTTTCCTTTCAAAATAAAGCAGTATTTCTGAAAGTTCAACTTTTTGGTGTTTTCACTGAAGGGACGCTCCATACCGTGTCATCTTGATTGAAGTGAACTGGTCGTGTGACCCTCTACGTCATGTCCAGTGACGTGCAAGAAAGCATTTCTTGATTTTGAGTGGTTTGATAAGTGAGGTGTTTTTTGTGCATTGAATGGATTTGCATGTACAATTAGTCTGTAGAAACTGAATGAATTAATCACAGCTAACAAAGCGCTGTGTGATGCTAGCATCCTAGGTCCAGCCAAGAGCTTCCCCAATCATGAAAACTGCCTTTCGTAGTTGTGTCCCAATGCTGGAAATGTGTCGGCCACCCACAAACTTTGTGTCAAGATAGTCTCTGATCCCGGCTGATATTTACAGACCAGCATTCTTCTGCTTCCATCCCGCCTGGCAGGAGGTGCGTGCCCGGTCCGGTGCTCACCTGTGGTTGGTCTGCACCATATGCGCCAGCAGAGCCAGGGTGAGGGCCCAGGCTGCAGTCCGCCACACTCTGCCGCGGCCCAGCCACTTCTCCAGCTCGCCGTGTGCCCGGCTCAGGCCCAGGCCCGCCAGCACGCACACGGCCGCGTCGCTCTGCAGCCAGAAACGCTCAACCTGCGGGAGGGGGAAGCGCGGAGAGTGTGTTTTTTCTTCGGAAAAAACCCCGTCAAAATTCATCATCGCAGTTGGAACAAGTGAGTCTCGCGGCTTAGAGGACTGACCACTCTGAGCAGCAGGGGTTTGCTGATGTCCAGGTTGGCTCTCCATGCAAAAAACAGCGAGTAGAAGAGCATGGTGGCCAGCAGCCAGGACACAGAGCAGTACGTCCTGGGAGAGACGAGACAAACACTCTGGGACGTCGTTCTTTTTCTTGCCTGTATATTACCGTTGGAAGTCCGCGGGAATATTAACGCGGGGATGGAGATCACACGCCACAGAGCAAACGCACACGGCAGCCAGCTAAGAGGTGCATGATTGATTTTCTAATGCAGACTGAGTCATAATGAGCCGCTGCCAACCGCTGAATCACAAACTCATTACAGTACAGCTGTAAAATGTACTTATACACTAAAGAGAAAACATTTGGGCCCGGTGGCAAGAACAAATCGTCACGTGAACCCGAGGAGACGCGCTGAAGCCACGGAGCACGACTCCCGGCCGCCCCGCCGGCACGCTGATCCCGCGGCGCCCAACCACTGCCGACAGCGCTCACGCCTGCCGCTCGGTTCCGCTTCCTTCACATTATATAACATCAGGGGGAGTGAAAACACAAATGCCGCTTTTGGTTTTTTTTATTATCACCATACAATGTTGCGTGCACACGCAGAGCGTTCCGCCCAGCATGACGCGGTGAATCTACACGGCTCCCTTTGATATCCTATGAAATGACCTTGCTCTTTTTTCGGAGCGCGTGTGCGTGCACCCCAAGAGAGAGAGAGGGAGGGAGAGAGAGAGAGAGAGGGAGAGGGAGAGGGAGAGAGGGGTGAGGCTCGGGGGTGGTCGGTTCCCCTCGGGGCTTCTCTCGTCTTTATCAGCTCGGGCCCCGTAGACCCCAGAAAAAAAGAGACAGTGCTGTAATGAATGACTGGATCACAACGCCACACTGCCACATGCAGATTTATACGAGCATGCGCGCACACGCACGCAGGCACACACACACACGCACACACACACACGTTTCTGTAAAATCCCCCCCAAAAGAAGAGGAGACGCGCATCAGCCTCTCACGATTTGAATGCGGAGCGTCGCGACAGCTTGACAGTTAGGTGCCTCCGTGTTTTTTTGTGTTCTTTTTCTCTAAGATCAGCATTTTGTCAGCGGTTTTGTTCCTCGTCTTTTTACTGCGGGCGGGATTAGATTTTTGGTTGAAGTGGCTGCCGAGATGCGTGCGTGCGTGCGTGCGTGACAGACTCTGGCGTTTTCCCCTACGCCTGGCGCCTCCTCTCGGCCTACCTGTCCCACGAGGAGAGGAGGAGGCCCATCCCTGCCAGCACCAGAACAGGAAGGGAAAGGTCTGCCAGGCAGTGGTCCCACTGGGCCCTACACACACACACACACACACACAAACACACATGTAACATATGTGATGGACACCAAAGACGATCTCAATTACCCTCCCCGCTACTGAACTCAAGGACAGCAATTATTAAATGCCCTCCATCCTCTATCAAAACAAACTCCTTGGACTGTGCGCTCCTCCTTTCAATCGGATTGACAGATACGAATGACTGTGTCATCCGCCCCCCGCTGCCCCATCCTCTCCTCACAGCGCCTGTCAGTCACAGAGCGCTTGCTCAGAGCACAGAGATAGTTTCCTGCCTCTTCCTTAATACCCATCTCTATTTGACAGCTTATTGAGTCTCTGTATCTCCCAATGTACACTATATGTGAGTGAGTGTGTGTGCGCGTGTGTGTGTGTGTGTGTGTGTGTGTGTGTGTGTGTGTGTGTGTGTGTGTCAGCTTCTCCGGCGGGTTTACGTCTCCGGAGCGACATGCCTGTCATGTTCGCCTCTCTTCCCCATCTTGAAGGTGTGCTTGTCCATCAAGCAGCGGGGGTGATGGGAAGGGGTGGGCGCCTGGCAGAGGGGGGGCTGGTAGTGGGGGGTCTTAAGACGCACACGCACACACACACACACACATCCCTCCCCTCCACCGCCCCCTCCATCCCGTCAGCTGGAGAAAGATACCAGGAGTGGGATGACTGCGGCGGCGGTGGCGGGTGGTGGTAGGGAGGAATGGAGGGGATCGGGTGGAGGAGGTGGGCGGGGAGGAGGTGGGGGGGGGGTGCTGGTGTGGAAAAATACAATTTCTCCAGCTCTATTGCAGTGTCTGTCATCACAGCTTGTCACGCTTAAACACCAGAGCTGAGTGATCATTTCAAACTGCTGGAGAAACAGAACACAGCGATTTGGCCCTCTAAGCAGGTTCAGTTCTGCTTTGATGGGAGAGAGTGGAATGGGAAGAACAAAAGCTGCTGGATAGAGGAGGGAAGGAGAGAGGGAGAGGGAGACGAGAGAGAGACGAGAGATGGGCTGCAGAAGTGACTCTGGGCTCGGAGAACAGATTGGAGTGTCTGCGGTTAAACCGGAGTAAAACACCAGAACCAGGCCAGACCCTCTTCTCTCTGGAACCGCGTGTGCTGCGCTCCACATCAAAGCTCTTCTCTATTTTTTCTTCTCTGCGACCGCATCTTAGAATCTACTGTCAAAGCAGATGTGGCACAATGGGGTTTCATAGAGCCAAATGAGCCAGGATGCTACAGCAAAACTGAAACCTACATCCCAGGCCCCCACTGTGCCACCCATGTCATCAATGACCATGATGGACACAGCTATGAACCTGTAGCTCCATATCAGTGATTAATAATAACTCAATGAACAGGCTAGATCTGTCAAATTCATACATGAAAACGTGGTAATACACATGATGCAGCACAAGATGAAAGGGAGATAAAAGACCGGGAGACTCACTTCAGCATTGTGACCAGGTCCACATTAGTGTCTGTATTCGCCTGCAAACACAAAGAAATGTTGATGTCAAAAGATGTTGAAAGTTCTCCTTCTCCTTCCATTTGACCCACAGAAGTCAAAGGTGGACGGAAAAGTCCAGAAGATTCTGCATCAGTTCTTACCAGGCTGAAGGTGCCGTACTCAGCCCTCAGCAGGTGAATGAGCAGGCCCGACAGGGTGGTCTGATCCCCCCAGCTCCAGCGAGCCGTGTTCACGTAGGAGGAGATGGGCAGGTAGATGTACGGCAGGAAGCCAGCGAGGAAGCACGCTCCCAGAGAGACGAAGCAGCGAAACGTCAGCTCCTGTGGACACGTTCAGAGAAGACGTCCCTGAGACAGCTCAGATTTCAATGAGTATTCATATGTGTTTTCCTAAACCTGGTCTTTAGTTCATAAAGGAGAAATACAGCTGAATTCAGGCATGTTTTCCTGGGCTAGCAGCTGATATAGAGCGCTTTCCTGGCCCGTTTCGAGGCAATCTGTTATAAGCGAGAAAGGCAGCAAAGACAGCAGGACTCACCCTGTGAAAATAGAGCCGCAGTATGACCCAGGGAATGATGACCAGGACGTATAGGACCAGGGTGTGCTGGTTACACAGCCCCAAGCCACAGCACAGCGCTCCCCAGTGTGCAATCTGACAAGATCAAGCATCTTAGCACGCCACTCCGTTCAACTGGAAGTTATCTGAACAAGACATCTGAGGAATGATCAGAGGAGACTGCGTGTGTGTGTGTGTGTGTGTGTGTGTGTGTGTGTGTGTGTGTGGTGCAGCGGCACAGAGCTACCTTGGCTCTCTGGGTGGCGTTATCAGCGTGGTGGAAACAGGCGGTCAGGGTGAAGAGCAGACCGACGAAAAGGTTGTTGAGGGTGAAGACCTCGGCCACCACGGACCACTGCCAGCTCAGCCTGGACACGGCGAACACCCCCCCGGCCAGGACCGCACCGGGCCCGGGACCCGCCAGTCTGACACACAGGTTCACAAATGTCGTAAAATAGCCCATCATTGACATTCGTGCTAGTCTGGCTTGCAGGGCAGCTTCACTTCTTTGACCCAGGTGACACTGCACTGAGGGCTAAACAAAGTTAGCAGCTTCACGCGAAATGTAAAAAAAAAAAAGTCATTTCCTCTCTAGTCTAATTTGAGGACCAATTATAATCTCCCTTCAACCCAAAGTTTGCTTCTTGAACAAGACCTTGAAAAACAGCCAGTGAATTAGGCCATTCACATATGGTGAGGAGACCCTCCCCGGCAGCCGGTCGATCTGGAGCAGACTGGCACAGAAACCACCGTGCTGGAGATAGCACTTTATCCTCAGCTTCTTAAATATAATGTGTGCACAAAAGTTTCCCCTTCCTCCTCTCCTGTACTGTCTCCATCTCCTTTGCGGTAATTGAAGCAAACTTGGGATAATCTGTCATACGCTAAGACCCACCACTTACTAAAATGAGAGATGGGGGGGTGGGGGGGTGTGGGTGGTACGGGGTGGGGGTGGGGAGAGGGCGGTGGTGGTGGTGGTGGGCGACAAATGATGAGGAGAGGGGAAAGAAAAGAAAAATATTGCCGAGAAGTGTGCGTTAAAGGGGTGAGACAGTGCGCGGGATAAAGGAGGAAATAAAGAAAACGGAAGAAAAAAGTTCAAGAAGAGAGAGGGGGAAAAAGAGAAAAGGGAAAAAAGGCAGCCCGGTCCCCGGCACGCTGGCTCTGAAATATGAGCAGGCTCGACAATTAGGGAAGTCAGGCAGTATGGCCCTTTCCGCCATTGTGTGGAGTGGCTTAGAGTCCTCATCAGCCTATCAGCTAACTGACAGGCAGAGAGCTGCTCTATTCAGCACCGCAGATACAAGCTGCAGGCCAAACGGCTGCCAGGTCCCTTATGACCCCACAATCCCTTGCCGGTGACAGCTTCAAGCTCCATAGCAAATTAGGCGCTCTCACATTACAATCGCAGAAGACAGATTCCATTAACGGTATCTGAAATTGAGTAGAGAGCAGGCCCGTTATCAGACCTGACTCATAAGCACCGCCATTAATCACAAGGCATGATACCATTTATACATTTCCAGCTCTCTGCCTGCCGCTGTGATAGTCAGCCACAAAAGGCCTGATGAGACTTAGGCTAGGGGAACAATGGAGCTTTCTGAGGAAAGCGCGGTAAATCAGGAAAAAAAAGGAGAGGGAGAGCGAGAGGATGGTAGGGGGGGGGGGGGGGAGAAAAAAACTCTGCTTGCTGACTACTTCCCCTTTTTTTTTCTTAGGTTTTCTCTCTGCTTCTCTCCACTATTTTCCCTCTGTGTTCGCTGGAAGGCGAGCCCGGTGAATGAGCATGTATATGCGTGTGTGTGCGCACACTTAAAGGGTGGGGGCGAGGGTTTGGGGTGGGGTGGGGTGTGGACTGTGTTGGTGGGGCGTCTAGGAGTGGGTCTTAATAAGAGATAGCGGCGTCGTTCTCCCCGCGCCGCTCCAGGAATTAGCAGCAACTTGAAGGAAGGATGAGGAAGGGGTGGTGGTGGGAGACGGGGGGGGGGGGGGGCAGATGGGGACTTTTGTTGAGGTGCAGGGACCCCCCGCACCCATAATTTTACCTCCCTGCATGACAATTAACCCGGAGCTCGTGCAGCTAGCGGGGGGGCTGCTTTTGGGGTGCCACTGGGTGCAGGGCGAGTCACGGGGGTCCACAGGCGAGGTTATTACACCCAGCGCCTTCCTGCCTTTGAAGCCCTGTCAGATCACCAGGCAGCGGCCGTCACATCTTCAGAGAAGGGAGGGGGAGGGAAGGGAGGGGGAGGGAAGGGGGGGGGGGGCGCATGCTCTCACTCACACACACACACATTCTGCTTCCTCAACTTCTTTATTCTCCCCGAGTGCCTGACAAATCTCTCTGTTAAGAGGCTGTCAGTCGGCGAGAGCCCGGTGGCGTGTGTACAGTCTCGGGCTGTAAATGACCTGTCTGTCTGCTGGGGACCACCTGGGTCCCAGCCATGCTCTGCGGCTCATTCTGCGGGCCTGCCGCTCCCGGGATGGGGAGGGGGGGGGGGGGGGGGGGGCACCCTGACACCAGTGTGGCAGTGTTCCCCGTTATCGCCACTCGACGTGGGACGTGGCAGGGGAAGAACACGGCTGACAGCGACACTATGCCACCCTGAGCTCCCCCCCCCGCCCCGCCACAACCTCTGTGTCACCGCTCGGGTAATTAACTGAATGGAAAATATATCATTCGGCCGAGCCCAGAACGAAGCGCAAAACTCGGATATAACATAAGCCGCAACCCAGAAATTACACATGGAAAACGGGGGGAAAAAAATAAGAAAATATCGACAATTGAGCTTCCAACACAGAGATCAAAAGGTAACCTATACGTGGCAGAGATACAGCGGGCTCCGGTAGGCGATGCCCCCTTCAAGGGCACAACAAAAGCTCAGTAAAATCACTTTGAAGTGTCAGAGGGGGACCTGCCTCGTCCACCCTCCTCTCAGCCCTGCGGTACAGGCCGGGGGCCGGGGGCCGGGGGCCCGGGGCCGGGGCCGTGCCAGCAGCAGCCCGTCTGTGTGAAATAGCAGCACACAAAAAGCCGGCAGCAGCCCCGGCGCTCTGAATGAGGCCGACACAATGGAGCTGGCCGAGGGGGCCGCCGTCACACACCACCCCGGGGAGCGCACGATGCCACGGTCGCGCCATGGCGGATCAGCGGCGCAGACCGTCCGCTAACCGAGCCGCGGCCTGGGGAGGCAGCGCTGGAAAAGAATCACACATTCCTGAAGAGGGTAGAGAGCCCGGGAGAGGAGGTGGCCGGCTCGGGCCGAGGTTTCCAGCTGGCCCCGGCTCACACCCCTGGGCTCTCCTCTGGCCAGGACACCAGGCAGGGTGCTTAGCAGCTATTATGTGACAGGGGGAAGTGTCTGAAGCACTGCTCTGACATTTCAAAGCCCGGTAGCCATGGATCTACAAATTTAAGCCCCCGGATGATTATGCGTACATTACGTCCAGATCCATTTCTCTTCATACCACAAATTTCGGTTTCTGTTATTACAAACAAGAATTCTTCAGACTTCATACATCAAATGATGTTTACACAGCCTGGGAAAACAGATACAGAATATCTTCATTGGCTTGGTACTAATGTTCAACACATAAGGAGACGTCAGACTCCTTAAGAAGAAAATGATTTGATTGGGAAAAAGATTTGATATCTCCCAATACTTCTCTGACCACAGTGGAAGACACAACTAAGAAGTGTCTCTTCTCCTCCTGAGCCTTGTCATAAATTTCAAATGGCACCACTTCCCTTTACTTCAGATTTCACACTGTGGACAGATGCATGCAGAGAAGGGTCAAAACCAAGGTGCAGTGTTAGGATGAAGAAACACTAAAACTATAAAGCTAAATTTTGCAATCTAGACGCACAGCTGGAAATGGCAGATCCTGCGTTTCATGTAAGCTCGACACTTAAATGTCCAGATATTTTGGCTTCTGCTAGTTCGATTCCCATTGTTTTTGTTTGCAAGTCTTCTTAACTTGATGAAAACTGCGGTGACCCTTTAAACAAATAATTTAAAGCACTTAAACAGCTCAAATGATATATTAACGCAAGCCCAAGTTTCTATTTGTCCATCAAATCCATATGTGAGGGGTACATAATTGACTGCAATGATGATTTCACATGCATTTTGCATGTATTTGCCATTATTTGCACATTGTAATACCATTGGGTATTAAAAACCCTTCAGTGCTCATCATGATATTAATATCAGTTTAATTACCCAGACGATTCATGGACGTCGTAATGATTTCATTACGTGGCATCTGAATATGCCGTGCTGCGTCTAACGTCTGAGTTTCATTTTTCAAACCTATTTAACGCGACATTATCCTCCAAAACAATTACCATGCACCTAATGCCGGGCTAACTTTGAGCTAATTATGTGTACATATCATTTAGAATTATCTACGTATGTAACTCTATGCCGTCAGTCAGCCGCGATTGACTGGCTTTCCAAACAATACCCAGTATTTGAGGAGGAGCCGGCGCAGCCCGAGCCTTCCAGCCAGCCTCCGCTTCCCCGTCTCCCCCGGCCTCGCCTGGCGTGCTGGAGCAGAGAGGAGGGTAAATAAGGGTCCCGGCTCGGCTGCTCAGACACCCCCTCCTCCAGGAGAGCGCTCCAGTGCTCTAAGTGCGTGCAAAATTAATCACCACAATTCCGCTCAAACAATGCAGCCACTGACATGACAATTTCTCCCAGAATGCCATCTTAATCTCCACCCAACACACAGAAATTACAGGAAGGGAAGGGAAGGGAAGGGGGGGGAGGCTAAAAAAAAAAAAACAATTTACAAAAATCCTGTGTTTATGCAATTCACTGAATGCCATTTTTATTGCTGCTTTCTCCCAACAAAGTCATTAGGCACACACCAGTGATACATAAATGTTGCTGTATAGATTCCATTAACTAATTCTGGGTGAATTGTAATTGCCGAGTCTGATCCGTCTCCGTGCCTGGTGCCTTATTAAGACCGCCTGTGGTGGGTGAGGAATGTAATATTGACGTCCGAGGCAGACACAATCTCAGGCCCACGGGCGAAAGGAATATTAAACTGGTACTGTATTCTGCTGTCTATCTAGCCCTCCTCCCTCCTCCTCTCTATCCCCTTCCCATAGCCAGTAATGAGGAAATAACATCTTCATTAGACATCTGTTTAACTGTATTAGACGATGAGTCCTGGGGGAACCATTGGTCATGCTGGAGATGGGGGGGCGGTGGGGAGAGGGTGAGTGTGGTGGGTGGGTGGGGGGGGGGGGGTAACCGAGGTCTGTTGGACTACAATATCACAAACGAGATAGAGCGGAAATGAAAGAAAAGGTCCACAGATTGGGGCCTTTTGAAACTGAAAAGAAAAAGCTCGAGTCGTCTTTTCGCGTTTTCAGACGAGAGGCGGCGCGGGTGTGCTCTTCGTCGCCACTCGGGATGAAGATTTTATCCAAGCGTAGCAGATGTGAGAGGGAGGGGCCGCCTCCCCCCCCCCCGCGGGGAGAGGTGACAACAGCATCCAACAGAAACAGCAACTCTCTTCAGCTGTTTCCCAGAAACCACGACCAGGCCTGGACGTGTCCGGGAAAAACGGGACGCAACTGGGAGCGGAATGACAAAATCTGACGTGACCCAAGATAACCCCCCCCACACACACACACACACACACACACACACCACCACCCCCCTCCCCACCCCCCCCTCCAGTGGAAAAACAACCCACCGGAGCGAGGAGGGAAGGCGCCATCGGGACCATATGGTTGGAGGTCCTTATAAGGAGCCGGGGACTCAGCGGCGGGCCGAGGATGGCTCCGCGCCCGCCCTCCGGTCCACCGAGGTATCCGCTGTGCCACATGGGCCAGCTCTGGGCGGGGGGGGCCTCGCGCAGGTGTGCACTTTGTCTTGGAGGGCCACCGGGGAGCGGGGGAAGCCAGGCGCGCCGCGCGCACTTCGACGCTCCCCCCGGTTATGTAATCGCGCCATCGAATAAAAAAAAAAAAAAAAGAAAAAGTGCTGAGGACGGCGCGTGGCGGAGGGGTTGTTTTTCTGCTCGGATGGCTGTCAGCGCGCTAGCGTGGCTGCTCCCGGTTTCTCGGGATAAGCTCGGAAATGGAGAGAGATTCCTCACAGGTAGCAGAGATTCGGAGCAGCTTTAGAAGATAAACTGTGAGACGAGAGAGAGCAGAATACCCGAGCTGTCTGGATTATCCCTCCATGAAGGGTGCATTCCTCCACAGACTCGCGGCTGAGGCCTCTAGCATTCCGCGGGCCGAGCGCTCCTTTCTCTGAACCTCTGGGTGCAATCGATAGTAATTATCATTACGTCCACCATCCTCAAAGGCTTGTCAGGCCATGGTGTGAAAACATAACAAGACATGCAATTTGGCCATCAAACCATATGATCAAGCCAAGAGAACTGTAATTGACAAATCAAAGGGAGGCTAAGTGCTACATTTAAACTTATGCAAGAGAGAGAAGAGGTTTCCAAGCCTATCAACTTACATTCCCCCACATTAAACACGGCAATCTGGCCGACTAATTTAAATTGATACATCAAAGGCTTGCCATGTTGGGCATACTCCAGATGAATTTCAAGGTCTTACAATTTACTATTTGAGAGAAACTGCCTTCAAGTACCCGCATTAACTTCAATATATTTTGCCTTCTGAAAATAATCACACAAAGCGACGATTTGTCTGAGGGGGGGAAAGTCGACTTCTCAGCTGAGGCAAACCTCAAAAATAAGAACTAGTGGAAAAGTTTAGAGGGGCCTGAAAGGGACAAAAGCGACAAAAGACATTTCAGGACTTGATTATATTGGGAGAGGACACAACAAACTGTTAGGGCAAGGACAGGGCAGGTACGAACGGGTGTTGACTCGTCCGTTTTGGCATTTCATCTGAGGCAAAGGCCTGGCCAGGGAATCCCCCGCAGGGATGTGGCATGACATCTATGCCAGTCTTCTTGGTATGGTCAAAGCACCCAATGCCCCGCGTGCCAGGATGGAGAGGGAGGTCTCGCCCGTCCAGAAGCCCGCTCCCCCCTTCCACTCCCCTCATCTTTTTGCCCTCTCCAGTAACCCCTCGCTGGGCAGCGTGTGCCAACTGATCCACAGCCACAGGCTCATCCCAAACTAGGTCCTGGGCAGATAATGTCGAAAACCTTTTATGCTTATTTTTCAAATTGAAAGCGTAGATTATATGTTCATACTTAAAGGCTTATATGGTGTGACTGTGTTCTCTGGCCGGAGTCCTCGCCGCCCCTCATCCCGTGTTGGGTCGGGTGGAGTTGGAGGTCATCATAATGACTTTTTACTTGACCATAATCCAAAATTGGATCTAAATCCCTGGAGATTACAAACAAGGCTACAGTTAACATGCACACTGGGAGCCAAATATCAACCCAGACTGCATGGATATTTTCTGGCCTCAAAATTACAGCCCGCATGTCTGGCCAAGAACTGAGTCCAATCGTCCAATTGACTGCTAACTCATCTAATGCATTAAAACCGGAGAGAGGGCTGCTGTGATACAAGGCCAGAAAGCCTTAAAGAAGCAGTGGGCTCCTCCATTTCCTTTCCCTCCTCTTTTCATCCTTTTCCTCTGCACCGCTCAGTGCCGGGCAGAGTGGATGAGGCCGGTAGGTTTGGATTCACCTCTGAGACTCAGAAAGGCGGGGCAGGGTCTACGGCTGATGCAGTCTGGGCTGAGGGCCAGTCTCCTGGGGAGCACTTCCTCCCCAACCCATGCCCTACTGCAGTAGGGATGACCCTGTACCCTGACCTACCCTGGACCACCTGCCACCTAGCGCACACCAGCCAAGCGCACAGGAAGAAGGCCCAGTTCTGGGAGCGGCCACAACTTCACTTTCACCTGCTTTCGCCCCACTACGTCTGGGTGCCTCGCAGCCTGCGAAGGTGTACCGCGGGAGGAAAATGACATCGCATTCAACAATTCGCATTGTGAGAGCGCAAATTAGAAATATGCGACGAGCCTGGAAACGGCCCAGTGTGCATAAACAGTGGAAAAAAAAAAAAAAAAAAAGGGAAAATGTTGACACTAAGCTGCCTCCGACAATGCGCCGGGTAAAAATACCGAGATCAGCAAACGGGTGATGTAAGGTAGCGCGGCCGACCATGGGAGATAATCACACACAAAGAGGGAAGTGGTAAAATACTCCTTACATGACAGGGTCAGCAGCAGGCGAAACTGCAGGGTGGTAGATGGCAATGCAGGGAGCGTACACTGTGCTCGCGACGGAGCGAGGGGAGAGGGAGGAGCAGCGGTGGTGATCCTGTCCCTCTCAGACCCAGGAGGCAAGAACGGGGGGGGGGGGGGGGGGAGATAAGAAATCGTGCCATGTCAGGATTGAGAGCATGCTGGGCAGAGTGCGTGTGCCTGTGTGTGTGGATGGGTGGGTGGGGGGTGGGGGGGCGCGGGACGGCAGGGTGGGGGTTTGGAGGGCACGATAATTGTGATATACATACACACGCGCGCTCACGGCGGGTGGCTGATGGGTAAACAGGCAGGGCAGGGCGGTGGGAAGGAGGAGGGCGGCTGGGCTCTGCTCCTGAATACTGAGCAGAGGATCAGGGACAACGCTACCAGTCTGTCAGGACCCAAGAATACCACTGTCTGCTGCAGACGGCATCGAGATGCAGAAAAGGCCGAGAATGAAAAAAAAAAAAAGGAAAATCAGTCGGGGAATGATTTAAGACCCCCTCCACTCAAAAAGCATCTTCTTTTTATAGCTACTTCCCTCGGATGTTTGACTGTTGCTACAAAGACGGATACATGTGCGGAGATTATCGCTGGAGGCCTGGTGTCAGATCCCTCCGCTGAAGGGGAAGGGCTTCTCTGTTCTTCCCTGAAATCTAACTTTGAGACAAGCACACACAGACACAGCTGCGTGACATCAGAGCTCGGCGATCCACGCTGAGAGACAGATCGCCGGGCATTAGTTCACCCGAGGCACGTCCTGTACATCGAAGGGAAAAATTACAGATACTGAAAGAAATAAGTCACGCACTCACCTGCAGACAGAAAAGCAGAGGGCGCCGCAGGCTACAGCCCCCAGCAAACAGCTCATCAGGTTGACACTGTGGGCTGGAGAGAGCGAGGGCACAACACTCATAGCCAGGCGTGCTAACAAGGTGAAGATAGGGTATCCTGGGGGATGAGCCACCTGGAAACAAAAGGACAGGCACAAGTGTGACATCCAAATCCACGGCTGCAACCAGAGATAGACTCGCAGTCTCAGGAGGAGATCACGTAAAGCATACCGGGCTTTCATCTAAATGCGCCTGGGTGGACAGCAGGCCGAGATGAACGCACAGATGTGGCACGAGTGAACAAAAGTGAGACGGGTCGTGTGACAAGGCGTGCTTTGAGGATCAGCCCCCTCTGAGCGAGCCGAACATGCAGCTCGGGCTCTGCCCCCGGTAGCTGGGCGTGCTGCAGCCCTCCCGGCATATGACCGCCAACTGACACTGCTCTGATACCAGGGCCCTCGCCTCTTCTCTTTCTGCCTCTCTGGCTCCTCACTTCTTTTGCTCTGGCCTCTTCCCAAGGACAGAACGGCTCCCGGGAGCCCGCAGCGGAGCACGTGGTGCTCGCCAGCCCCGGCCCCAGCCCCCAAACCACCTCCGAGCCGCAGTCATTCTCGCCTGGGGGATCTCGGCAATCACAGCAATTAGCCGCTAAGTCTCCTCCGCCCCGATAAGGGCTCAGTCATTAAACACAGACTCATTCCCTGGCACTGATAACACGAGCTGCACAGGCAGGCAGGCGGGCAGGCGGGCGGGCAGAGAGAAGAGGCAGCGCTGGAAATGAAAGGTGAGGTGCACGACTACCTCGCAGCTCCCTTCAACCACTCCTCAGTTACATCCAGACGTTGGGAGAGACTCGGAGGGGTGATTTGGGGACAGAGCGTGTAGGTCAAAGAGCAAAAGACGTGGAGAGCGAGAGGGACTGCTGCTCGGACGGCGCTCGGTGTCAGACAGGTAGGCCGCTCCACCGCCTCAGAGCGCGAGGGAGGAGGGCGGTCAGGGCGCTACAGATGTAGAGGACAGCTGAGGGACAAAGGCCACAGAGGGGAGCAGAACTCTGCAGCTCTGGGGATCAAAAGGGGGGGCCAAGCAGCTCGGGGCCCGAGGACGGCCCGCCAGACCCTGGGGAGGCCCGGAAGGCAGACAGGCAGGCCACACGGACTGCAGCACTAACGGCAGGATTACTGGCATAGTGACACCGACACAGCCTCCCTAAAAGGATCACAGCGGCGTAATAAACTTTATTAAATAATAAAACTTATTATAACTGTTAACCCGATTTAGTTCATTCTTCGCGGCTTACACACACACAAAAAAAGAGGGGTGGATATAATAAGCCTTATACCGTACATAAGGCAAAGCCTACAAAAGCCATCGCCTTACCATTGACTTTAATTGGATTTGAAAAACGGGTTGCAAATTATAGCATTCTCTACTTGCAACTTAGTAAAATAAGTGTATAGAAAAGAAGAGGAAAAACCTGTGGACTGAAAGTAAATTAATCTGCTTTCTGCCCATGCTTAATTAAACTTCCTTAATGCTTATAAGAGTTAATGAGTGAATTGATTAAACAATACAGCTAATACTTACCCCCAGCTCACAAGCAGCGGTGATCAGCTCTCCTGTGGAAGAGAATAGGGGAGGAAATTAATGTAAACCCAATAATTATTATTAAGAGACAAGTCTGCTCCCAAAGTTTTCCCAAATCAAATACTTGCACTGGGGTTTTGCATTAATTTGCCAGGATCAAAACCTACAAATCTTCCCAGTGTGACATTTCCTAAGCGGCACGCTCATTCTCTTCATCTCTCGCTTCTCCCCTGACGCCTCCCTCCCTTCCTCCAGCACATACACACAGTTATAAACACACACACACACACACACACACACACACACTCTCTCACGCACACACAAGCCATTAGACTCTGTCTCCGCTGCTCCATCACACAAAGACACACATATGCTGATCTGAGAATAATGCTCCCAGTCCCATCCTCCCCATGCATCGGGGTCCCTTCTCTTCCTCTTTCTTCTGCCGCTCTACGTGCCTCTCTGCTGCTCCCACACTCCCAGTGTCTCAGTGTCTCGTTGAGTCCGTTGGGCACAAACAGAAAGGCGTCGTTGGTGACAGTCACAGAATGAGGTAAGCTGCAAAAATAAGAGCCGCTTGCACAATTTTTTGACAAGCTCTGTGTGAGGCGCGGCACAAAGTGAAAAGGAAAAAAAAAAACCCTAAAAGCTATTTGCGGAAGCTTTAATGTATCTGGGCACAAACCCATTTGTGCCAGAATACACCCAGAGCGTTGCAAATTAGACTGATTTCTCACCCAATGTTTGCATCTCCCACTCATGAAAATTGAAATTTGGTTCAGATTAAATGACATTGATAAACGTTTGGGTTCGAGACAGCTCCCTCTACTGGCACTTGACGGGTAGTCGCCTGCTTTCAAACACAGTGGCCTTGTTTCCACAGTCTGTTACTTTGCCTCCACACACGCTACGTAGGACGCGCACATGTGGAAGCTCGGAGGCCAGTTTCTGGTGCAAATCAACAGCGTGTTTTCATCCGCTGATGTCTCGCAGTTGCAAAATTAATATATGAGGAGCGGGAAAATCTGCATCAGGGCTGTTTTAGAATAGTGTGGCTGCATTTCAGATGCCACTGCCTACATCACATATTTTGCAACCTTGTCGATACAGTGAATTATTATGCCTAAATTTCTGCCACACGAGGAGCCCCCAACTCTTATCAGTCAAATGGAGCATGAAGTCAGAACTCCCCCACCTGCACAGCTTTAATGTTTTCACAGCTCCATTTCACCTGGCATGAGCCGGCAGCTATACCTGCCATCACCGCAGATCACACTTTCTCATCCCTCATCGGTTTCTCAATTTCACTCATTTTCCCTCAGTGGCGGTGGCACACTTTTACACCATTCAGCATAGAGAAACTCAAACTAATATTGAGCCAAAAACATCCATCTCGGTGCCACAGAGATGCAGTTCTGCAGCCCCAATACTAAAAAGGGAAAATATTGACTCAACGGGGTAGCAGCATGGGTGCCAAGAGTCTTTGTGATAGTGGAGCACGGGCACCCACACCAGTCTTCCCATAATCCCCATCATTTCCACACTCCACATTCCTAGACAACAGCGTACCCGCGGGGCTGTGCTCAAGCCTCTCCAGGGCACATCACACCTAAAGAGATTAGGACACAGGGACGGAGACCTGGAGAATTCGGAAGGGTGTTCAGCTGGCACTATCAGAGCGGGCATCCTGCACCGTCCCTAAACACTGTGGAGAAGGGGCTGGCCATTTTTTCAAAGGGCCCGTTCGTTCGACAGCAGCACAACCAGCTGGGCTACTCAGCTGCTCCAATTGCCTGCTCGCTCCTCGTCTCTGCTCGCTCGTATCTGGCCCGGCTTTTCATATGCTTTCATTTTTGCAAAATGTGCATTCCCCAGCACAGCAGCTTGCGTGCCAGAGCAGTGCAAACCTAACAAGCAGAGCCTTCATGCCCCGCAGTCCACATTTACAAGTTTGTAACCTAGCTATCACTTCTGAACACTGTTTGTAATTGTGCAAGGCAGTTATTCATAAACTGCATTACAAGAATGTTGGAAAACACACGGGCTTGCAACATAGGTGCTGAGTGAAACACATTTAGGGACACTGTTGAGCCCCATTACAAAGGAGTGGAAATTAAATTTATGCATGTACACAACATTTTCACTTCAAACAAACCACCCATACTATTCTATAAGTCAAGGGCTGTCAACAATTTTGTCACTTCTCATGACGTCTACATTAAACAAGAGCAGTCAGTAAAATTCAGCCATTTATTTTGAGCTTTCCGAAGGAAATAAGGATGACTTTATGAATGACAAATGCTTTGTTTAAGTGCATATGGCTGCAGTTAGGTGCGTGGTAAATGGATAATACTTATTACTCCTGTTCCTATTTAAAGAAGCTCCTACTCCTTGCACCTCATATCCATGTCTCCTTGAATCCAACACAAATTTCTACATCTTGTTTTACTTGTTCTAATGTTACAGCTGTGTTTACGTACAACTGTTAAGTGTTCATTGAAATGACCACTTAGGAAGATATTAGGACGGAAATAAGGAAGTTATTTGAATTGATTAAGCTGAATACCATGGGTCACTTCACGAGATTTACAATAAATAAGCATAGGCATTATCTGCATAAAATTCAAATAAATGCGCTGGTCACTGACGTGACAAGTTTCGTGAAAAGCTGCAAACTCAGTTATTCAGTTTTCAACAAACACCACTGAGAGAGGCCCTGAGATCGAGTGGGATTAAGACCAGGGACCTTCTCACTGTTAACATTTAGGCATTGTTTATTCAACAGTCATGAAATCAAGAATGTGTTACTATGGGTCTCTTTTTCTTCCTCAGAGCTTGTGGACATACATTTTCAATTAAAACCTTTATCCCCCCCTAAACCATCTGCCTTAATGTAAATGCAGAAGTCTTTGGTGAGGGTCTGGGTGTCTGATGCACCTGGCCCAGCAGCACCACGGACAGCACCCCGCTCTGATGCAGCCTCCTCGCGTCGCCTAGCAACACAAGGCAGTCACATGACCGGAAGCACGTTAGCTTGTTAGCCGCTGGCAGCACCAACCTGAGTCTCCGCCGGGCACAGTCCTCTGCACGGAGGGCACGTACAGGGCGGCGACCGCGGCCACTGTGGCTCCTGCCAGCATCCAGCTCGTCCTCTCCTCCGCGGACATTCTTTTCTGGATAATCGCAAAGTAGTTTGGGCAACTACGGGGCTAACTAGCGTTAGCATCCACGCGTTTCGCGCGCAGAGGATTGTGAACAAAGAAAATGTAAAGTACTAGATACCTTAAAAACCAGACTAGTGTGCTCCCGTAGGATAGGTTGCGTTATTGTGACTCTACGTTATATTTATTTGTGCAGGCTTTGGCTCTGTGCCCCTGCTGAATTGACTCGCGTCTGCTCCCGGGAAGTCTCACTCTCGCCGAGGAGCTAAACTCGCGATACTAACTCACCGGAGGCGTCATTCATCAGAAGTTGCAGTAAAAAAGTTTCGCCAAGAAGTAGTAACGTGGCTCGGGAGTGATCGCTGAAAGGATTTACCTCCTGGTTCAGCGCCCGGAGAAGCCGAGCTGTGTCTCCTCACCCAGTTCACACGACTGAGGGTGGGAAGGTCTGCACAAGCACTGCAGTGCACTGCCCTGGGCACATACCTCTATCTACTCCAACTCTTCACTATTGAGCATTACTTGTGTCATCCACGGATGTTAAACATGGATATTAACGGTTTTCTGTGATAATAATATATAATAATAATATATAATAATAAAAACACAATTGAATATCTTTCTTGGCTGCTTTATACATTTTGTATACCTTACACACTTTCTGCTTTTTACAATATACACTTTGTAAATATATACAAATAGAATAATATAAAAGTAGTTTATGCAGTCTGATAATAGCACTGTCGTTTCACAGCAGAATTTATATGTTCTCCCCATGTATTGTGGGTTTTCTTCTCCCGCGGTCCAAGAACACACATGTTAAAGTCAATTGGACATTCCTTGTGTGTGTGTGTCGCTCAATGAATCGGGAGTGCACTTCCTCAAAGCAATGAATGAAGGAACGTATACACATCCACAGTTATTACAACATTTATAATTTAGTGTAGATAACATGAAACAAGACGTGGCAGCAGGTCACAATAATGGTCGAACCTTTCCTCCCAGTGATAGTGACAGACGTTTGACTGAATGTCTTCTAGAGATAATAAACAACTACATCTATTAAGGCACAAAGCAGTTTTTATCAAGATAGACAATCTGACCTGTAGGTTGCACTTGAGGTATGTTTGGCTGCAACAAAACACATTTCTCATGCCTTTGTTCTGTTGTTGCCCGTGCAGCTGAAACCTGTTTTGTTTTGTTTCAGTGGTGTGGAAGAGACAGGCAGTGTTGTACAAGGAGGGCAAAGCCTCGAAACTCAAACATACTGTCTTATCTATAGACGGACGCTATAGGATCGGTTTGTTTGAAATTCATAGAAGATGCTGTAGTAAAATTTTCCAAAACAATACCAAAATGGCTTTTTTGTGCTATACTGGAACACACACATAGAGGCTTTTAAGACTAGAGAGACTCACTTGATTTAAACATGACTATTTTCAGCTGTTAAAACACCATTAACTGAGGGCCAGAAACCCCAGATTATGACTGACATGAGATACATGCACCCACAAATGTCTCACAAGTGTCCATATTTCCCAGGTTGAAGGGTGACTGTAATAAAGAAATTGCCCTATTGAACTGATAATAATCCCAGCCCACCGTAAATGAGTCTGATCCCTCAGTAAATTGAGCCCTTGGTGAGGTGGAGTGGTGTCAGCACCTAGCCAACTCTCCAATGGCTCTCTAATCCCCGCTCCCCTCGCACCACCACCACCCTCATCGTCTAATCAGTCTTGAACACACACATACACACACTAACTCACACTCCATGCTCACACCCGTCTGACACGCACACACACACACACACACACACCCAAGCACTCACCCTTCCTCACACTCGGGCTCAGCCATCTCTTCAGTGTGATGTCACTGCTAATCCACGCTCGGTTATCCGCCGGGCTGCAGTGCTGCCAGAGGGATATGGGGAGGAGATGGAGTGAATTTGGGGAGGTGGAGAGGAGGGGGGTTGGGGGTAAATCAGGCACGTCATAAAGTCTTCTTTCCACCGCTTCCATTAGCCAACCCACCCCCCTCCAACCCAGCACATAGAAAACCAGCAACTCGCACCCAGCCAAACTGGACGGCATATGCACAAATGTTAAACAGTGCGTTAATATGCACAGACATCTCAGCTCTGATGGGAAAGATAAAAACACAGCTGCACAGAGTGCATTCGCGGAGGCCTGTGGCCGCTATTCCCGGCACAGAGGAATCATTAGAGAGCCGGTTGGATTAAGCACCATCCTCCATCCTCCCCTCCTCTGCCCTGTGCATCCAGAAAATGCAGGGCCTTTTTATTGACAGCTCGTCCAAACAGAGGAATTACCCCCATGGCCGAGGCCCTCGTTCCATATGGCACCGAGATATTAACAAACATTAGCTGACTGTAATAGCAGTGGTATTAAATTCATTATCTTTTCAGATTCAATGTGAGGTGCACGATTTTCTGTGTGTGTGTGTGTGTGTGTGCGTGGACACATGCTCTGTGTGTGCCAGTGTGTGTGATTAGAGACTTCTAATGTTCCAGCTCTGGGGATTTTTTTTTCCCCAGCACGAGATAAGAAAGGGCATTAATGGTGAATTGTGGCGCTCCAACAGAGCAAAACTGTTGCTTGAGTTGAGCGTGTTTTTCCTCTGCTGAATCTCTTTTACACTAACAATCTACATATTGTCTCATCTGATTGTGGCATCTGATTTTTTCCTTTTTCCCTGAACTCGGAGAAACACACAGGATAGTGCAGCCATGCATAGGCAAGTGGCTTATGAGACCACTGAGTGAAATTCAATCTATTTGATTTTGTATTTTCCTCACTTACCGCATATCTGTTTTAATCTTACCTTAAGCATCCTTGAAATGAGGTGTAATCCAGTTAAGCCCTTTTGAATCTGCTTCACAGCCATATTACACCCATTCGTCGTCCCATAAACAGTCACAGCACTAAACAGTTGCTCACAGAGAGCGTCCACAAGTCAAAATCCACATCGTGTAGATGTGAAAAGATCAAAAACACTGGCGTTTCCAGCAGTGAGAGTGTAACCAGTGTGCAGCTGACTTTCCTTTAGAAACGTAACAAAACATCACACACTTGAGGCACAATATGACACAGCAGAATCATTTTGATTTGGGCATTTTACTTCGGAGACCTGCTATATTTCAAAATGGTGTGAGACTCAGCTCTGCTCTCGCTCAGAGGAACCACGGAGCAATATCCTTGACACAAACTGTGACCGAAAAAAAATAAACATGTAACAAGTGCTTGTATTAATATTCCAAACCTTTGATCAAATGCTGGGCTGAAAGGAAATTAACAAAACAAGTCAATTTTCCTGCGTTGCCTCTAAAATGCAGTGAGGCCTTGAACCAGTGAGTAAGTCTTCAGAGAGATTAATTCTCCTCTGTGATCCTGTTCTCATTACAGGAAGCAGGGGACTCAAACACACGTAATAACAGGGCACGCCGCTGTTCCTTTGTAACATGTGGCTACCTAAATGATCCTAAATAAGATAGATGACAAGGATCAAGCAAATCATAATCAGCATTTTGCACAATGGAACATAATAGTGTGAGGAGAACAAGGGACAACACACAGAGCTCCCGTTTCCCATCGCCCGGAGCAGCACACCTAGTCGAGAGCAATTAAAATGAGAGGATTCAATTTTGTCAAACACCAGGAACCTCAGATAAATCTTGTATCTCATTTTCCAGCGGAGGACACTCCCTCTCGCCGGCGCTATCATGTTTGTTATGGTATTTTTAAGAAACAGCTGGCTACTGACAGAGTGGGTGAAACAACCCCCCCCACACACTCCCTCCACCGCTGACACTAATCCCAATCATTTCAGTGTGAGACCCAGGGGTGAGAGAGAGGGAGAGCTGGGTACGACTGCGAGTCAAAGATGGCCTCAGACTGTGGTGCTGGAGGAACATTTAGACAGAGCTGGGGGGGTGGGAGGGGGGTGTTGAAGGAGGGTGGGGGTGGGGGGGGTTCAAGGCAACGCGTCTCTGCATGGTTTCCATGTGGGAGAAATCCACTTACTTGAACTGATAAAGATTTAATTAACACAAGACTCTGCAATTACTCCATAATTAAAGTAATTTGTCCCCTTGTTTGGATGAGTAGGCAAGACGCCGCATGTGCCGCCGTAAGAGCAGATGAGAGAGAATGAGAGAGAGAGAGGCCATGAGAGGCTCCGAGAGGTAGACTCTTGATGTTTGCATTTACTGCTTGATTCTCCAAACCTATTTCCCCGTCCTCGTATGTTCTAATACAATATTTGTATCGGCTTCTCTTTAGCCCGTGTTTATTTGTCTTTTATTTGACAGCTCATTTGTTATTCATTGAGAAAGTAATAAGCTGAGTAGGCTGAGCACAAAGTGCCATCAAGAGCCACGTGAAATAGTAAATAGGCCTGATATCATCGTAATCCTCTTCAAACTGCACCACAGACTTGTGTAATGGTACCCCTGCAAAGCCTGTTGGAGGCTGACGCCGAAAGGGGAGGAAAGTAAAATCAGCCCCCCACCCCTGAAAAAAATGTGACGACTTTGTTTGACAAGATCAACTCGCGTGAATCCGAAGTGAGAGTCCCGGGCGCGGTGTTTGACCTTGGCTGCGGATGAAGAAAGGTGAAGCCAACTCAGAGCGAGGATGTCAGGGCGGCGCTGCTGAGAGGGGCTGCGGCAAATGGCGACTAACCGCACGAGACAGAAATAGTGGCGCCCTAACAACGGCCTCCGACGTGTGCCTCGGCGGTCCAATTTGCCGTGAGACACCGAATCGCGGCTGCCAAGTCGACGATATTAAAAACCAGGGAGACGGATGTGACTGGTGTTTGCTTCCGAGGGCTGTATGTGGCTGTTACTTAATTTACGCGATGGGGAGAGGAAGAGCACTATCTCTTTTTCACAGATGACGATCTGCATATAATTTGCCCCACCGTTGCATGCTGGGTAATTGAGGTAAATATCACAGGGCTGGACGTGCCAGCGAAGGTGTCCTGCTGACAGCTTGGCACGCAGCCCGCAGCCACCTGTGGCACCTCGCGTGTCAGGTCTCGAAGGGCAGACAGGGCGCAGGGGCAGCGCCACCGATACCCTGAACCCTGCGGTATTTATGCCACATATTCCAACGTACCACATGTCTGATGTCGGCCGAAATTCTCTGAAACCCCACAGAAAACATGGTGTGATCAGTGTACATTTTCTGTTGATTTTTTACCATTTCATGAGTCGAGGTTTACAGATTTTCTCAGCTCATGCCTCATCGACTCTCCACTCTGCAGGCAGCTTTTCCATCCATCTATTATCTTATCCATTTTGCACCCAGTGGAGTTGCAGTGGTACCTATCTCCAGCTCACATAGGGTGAAGGTAGAGAATACAACCTGGGCAGATCACCAGTCCAACACAGGACACACACACACACACACTCTCACCAAGGGGCAATTTAGGGTGTCCATTCAACCTAAACATGCATGTTGACACCGGGATTGAAACCAGGGACCTTCATCCAGTTCACATGGCTCTTCACTAAGCCACCACTTTCACACCTTATGTGCAAGGCCGGGACTCAATTCTCATCTACTCTTGTATGACATGTTTTGTGCATCGAGCATAGAGGATCTCAGGAAAAAAAAAAACCTTTTGATGTCAACATACGGAGATGGTGGCATCCAATGAAAGATGAGCTTTGCTATGGGAAATGTAGGATTCAGCATTCATAGAGATTTCCTCATTCTATAGGGGGAAAAAGTCACAATATCTCATACTTTTCTGTCTCTTGTCTCGATTGTGTCGGTGCTGTGCTAAATTGTTGCACGACTTAAACATTTGCTGACATACACTCTTCACTTATGCTCAGATTCATGTGGTGTTTGCTGGGCTAATTTGAAAACTGAATCCCCTGACTGGGAATTTTCCCCTAAACGCTGCCTCAAACTGGAATAACAACTTGGAAAGAAATGCGTAGAAATATGGTGGACTCGACAGAGGTGGGGTTTTTTTTGTCTTTTTTCCATACCATAACTCAAAAGCTCCAAAAGTTGCTCTCCAAACTTCCCAACTTATGAAATGGGGCCATCCGAGGAGGAGAAAACTGCCGTCATCCAAAGCTATGTGTCTCCAGAACCACTTTATCCAAAAGCTGAAGGTGTGGACTCTGTAAGTGTTGCTCGGGCGCAACAGCTGAACGATATGAAGTTGTGAATGGGAGTTTCTGTTAAAAGGGGGCTAGAAGTTAATTAGGTTTAAAAAGGTGATGATAGAAGCACTGCGGCTCGTGCTCATCTTCCCCAGAGACCGGCGTCAGATTGCACATGAACTTAACATTCTCATCCAGGAAGCTGGTTCCAGAGCAGGGGAAAAAATACTGTATCATTCCACTTTATTTGCATAACCCTGCCCTGCTTAAGGCAGGGGAGCCACCGAATGATCTCAAAATTAGCATGCTGTCACCTTCGGTGTCTCTTCTGTCATTCAGAAAAACAGGCAAGTGTGCAGACATATGAACCCCATCTCACATCTACGGCAGAAATGTTAATTAGGAAGCGAGGCATCCCACGGCTCCGTTCCTCTCCAAATGCCTAACTGACATGTTATGTATTTAAATCCCTTTCATGTGCCCTTATTATAGAGGAGACGGAGTCACATGCGAATGATGGAAAATGTCATCATCGTCATCACTGTACAATATTTTTGCACGCGCATAAAAATAAAAAGCTCAAAATTCCTCGCAGTCGCGCACGTTTGTCAGACATGTCTCATGCATGATACCAGGATTTTAATCTGAAATTAATCTAAGAACAATATGATTAATTTGAAGGGAAAAAAAGACTTACGACATATGCAACATTTAAAATTAATCACCGTGTGTCCAACTTTGAACATATGTAGCTTACATACGCACGTACACCGTGGTTGCACATATAGGGGATTATCAAGCATCTGAGGGTACGCTAATTTGGTTAATTTAATTTCTCTTGTTTCATACACATTTGTGATGTATTAATAAAATATAAACATCAAACTTGTGTTTCTTTGCTGCGAGTCTGTGGCAGGGGCGCCTCGGGCTCGGTGCCAGCGCCGTCATTGTTGAGGAAATAGTGCCCTCTAGTGGCCGGAGGAGGAAACTACAGCGACTGGAGCTCACGCAGTCACTCTCTGTGCGGCATACAAGATGTGGTTGATAAAATATTACATCAAATGCGAGGGGGAAAACAAGACTTCAAGAAAAATGTGCCCCCCTTATCTCAGAGAAAAGAAACCGTTTGATAGAGCTATCGAAACCCAGAGCCGTTTTGGCGACTAAGATAGCAGAGAAATGCTCACACTGAGGAATGATGAAACTCATATGTAACATTACTGCTGTTTTTTTGTGCGTACGCAGCTGAGGCGTTCGGGTTCCAAGGCGACAACTTCACAAAAGGAGCAAATCCTCACCAACCGCACCGGCCTTTTTTTTTTTTTTTTTTGTTAAATCACTATCACGGCCTTATCTCTGAGGAGGACGTGTGGCACGATCGGCCTAGGAAAAAAAAAAGAGAAATAAAATCAAAGAGACACACTTTCAGGTTATTTTTAAAAAATATTTTTATTCTTTGCAAAGGAGGAGGCATTGGGAGCATCAGTGCGTTCTATGGCTTGTGCACAGAGTTCCTGTAGGAGACAAAATCATAGAACAAGCCCTTGGGTGAACTGAGGGCCCCACCCATGTTTACCAAGGAGGAATGTTTGAGGCAGCTACTCTGCAGCTGCTACAGAACACAGTCTTAAGCAATGGGCACAGTGTTTGAGCTGAAGTGTCGGGGAGGAATGCTACTGTACAGTATGTGGCTTAGATCTCGACCCTGCTTGGCAGATAACAAAAAGAAAAAAAAAAAATCAAAGCCATTCAGAAATGTTCTGTGGTAGAAATGAAAGCATAATGCTGCCGATGCTTTTAAGGATGTTAGTTGGAACCGAAAGGAAATAGAAAATTCTTCACCGCCACTGTTGAGTTCATAGCGTCTTATATGTGAAATCCGAGAGCCCTTAATCAAAGTGCCCCTCAACTTTACCTCTGAAATTTATTCAACATAATGCAACCTGGAAGAAAGTCTGTGTGATAACAATGGGGCCCCTCCACATCCCATCTTGTCATTTTAATGCTCATTTCTGTATTTGATAAGCTAGTGGCAGAGTGAATGCCTTCAACTACGCTCTACATACTATGGGCACAGTCGCCTGAGCCAACATCAGAGAAGAAAAGCACAGATTCGTCCCAGATTCTTTAGTTTCAATTCATCTGCTACTTTGTTTTGGACAACTCCGCTCATCCACACACAATGGAACTCACCAAATTTGGCACTAGGTGCGATAATATCATTATTCCCGTGCGGCTGGTTTGCTAGCTAACTGAGCAGCCGGGACTGTAATCCAGAGCTGTCACCGTTCCACCGCCGCAGCGGTTCGGCTTTAGGATTGTTTACAGAAACACTTTGGAATAGAGAGTGGTCCTTACATCGTGCATGTGGAGAGAAAACAGCTCCTCCTTATATTTGGTATAATCTTCTGGATGCTGCTGTGACTGTGCCCAGGTTTGACGGCGTACAAATCATTGGATCAGACCCAGCGCGGGATAAAGCTAACGACAGTGCAGACTGGATACAGTACGCGCGTGGGGCAGGGACACGGCGGCGAGACGCGGCCCGAGCTCACGGTGCGCATGGTCGTCCACCTCCGGCCGCGGCCCCCGCCCCGACCCCCACCGGCGGAGCCGCTCAGAGGAGGCTGGCCGCGTTGGTTGAAGCGGCGCCGGTGGGGAGAGTCCGTGGATCTCGGTACATTCATTGTCAAACCCTGTGAGGTCGGTTTAATTCCTGTGTTCGCTCTGGTGGCGGTTTGGGTGGTGGGCGAGATCATAGAGAGGGGATTGGGGTGAAATGATGCAGGGCGATTTAAACAAAGCCCAAGGGCACCCACACAGTCCAGCCCACACGCACACACACGCACGCACACACACACACATTCTCACAAACACTCGAACACATTTATGCAGGAGAAAAATATATTAACATTTGCATTACAAAACAGTACAAGGGCCTCAGTGTAGTAAAATACCTCTTCTGTCAGATATAAAGGTGGAGAAGAATCTGTGTGGGCTGTCATCACCTCAGGTTTGCAAAACTAGCTCTCCCTTTGCCTTCAACAAAATATCTTTTCTCACTTACAAAAAATATTCCCACGGTTTAATGGGATTCGAGGCACTGGATTATATCTCTAAGCACAAAAAGTCCCTCCCCCCACCCCCCATCCTCCTCCCACCCCCCAAGAATATGGAAGCCAAATCCCGAGAACTACGTCATCTAGATGCCACTCAGGGTTCAGGGCCGACGGGGCAAAGGGGGAGCACTTAAAGTTTGTAGGGTCCAGGTTTGTTCCTGGCCTCCATCCCAGCCAACAGTCCAGCTGTGTGGCTCTGTAAAAACGTCCTCTCGGACCCACCAGGAATTAATCAATAAGACCACACTAGTACACCTCCGTTATCGGCTTAGTTTGATTCATGAGTAAGAGAGCGATTCGTTCCACCTTCAGCCCGTGCTCTGCGGTCCTCTGGTGGAAAAAGCGGCAGCCATGGTCGCTGGGATCGGCCCGGCGCTGGAGCCTTGTTTAAAGCGGTGAGTTGGCAGGACAGCTGAAACAGTATTTCATCCTGGAGGAGCCAGGCATCTGCGGTCCGCTGTGCTCCACAGCTCTGTCCCACAGTGGCCCCAGCAGCCCAGCAGCCACCAGAGGCCCTGAACAATGTGTAAAGAATGGCTCGCTGTTGTGCATGATCCACAGTATATGACCAGGGCTTCCTTATTTCCACGGCTGGCTGACACGAACAAAAGAAAGCACTAAGTAATCGAAACAGTTTCACAGCATGTTGGCATTCCTGCTTCAACCTCCAGGGCCCGGAGCGGGACCCCCCCCCCCCAATCACCACCACCCTTCCCCTACCACCAGCACCCCTGAGCTCAGTCCACCGGGCCCTGGAAGATTAGCTTGGAGCAGCCCTGGCTGAGGCTGAGCTGGGTGGCGCAGAAGGGGCAGGCGGCGTGGAAGGCGTGGGTGCCGTGCGGCAGCGGGATCTCCGCCCAGTACTTCACCGACTTCTCCGAGCACACGTGTCCGCAGGGCACGAAGGCGTGCGTGGGCGCGCCCGTGTCCACGTAGAAGGCCGCCTCGCAGCCCAGCCACAGCGGCACGTAGGGCCCCACCACCCGGCACATGGGACACTCGCGGTGGGTGCTGGGGTCCTGCTCCGAGCGGTGGCCCCAGTTGTGGTAGCCGTGCACGTGGCCGCACGCCAGGTACACCCAGGGCTGCTTGTCCTCCAGCGAGGAGAGGGCGCGGCTGCGCTGCATGCTGGGGAAGGCCAGCGTGTTGAGGCCCACGGGGCACTGGGGCCGCGCCGCGTTGATCTCCTGCCTCAGGGCCTCCAGGTGCTTCTGGGTGGGCGTGTGGAAGAGGCCCTCGGCGGTGCGCCACAGCAGGGTGGCCCCGCACAGGTCCACCAGGGAGCCGTCCTGCAGGATGTTGCTCTCGTTCTCCACCTACACACACACGCGCACACACACAGACGGCAGGATAGCGTAAACACCCCGACCAGATGCTGTTTGCACGCCTCTGCAAACGTCTGCTTCGACTTGCCGTCTGAGCAGCTCCCCTCACCAGTTTGCCCGGGGTCTGGGCCGAGCGGGTCTCCCTCAGCGTGTACACGTCCCCACAGACGGAGATCTCCCGCCACACGCCCGGCTTGGACTCCTCGGTGAAGCCGCCCTTCGGGTGCATGACCAGCACGCCGTTGGTGGTGAGCCCGTCCATGTGACCGTCCGGGTTCTTCCACTTGGCAGCTTTTTCCTGCGAGGGAGGAAGGGAGGGAGGGAGGGAGGGAGGCGGGACGGAAGTGAGCGAGGCGAAGAGACACTGCCAGCAGCAGATAGCGGTTTATCTGCTCCGGACTCGCCGGTCCGGACCGCCGCGTCAGATCGTCCTTACCCCGAGGAAGATGTTTTTGGAGGAGTCGAAGCCGGCGGCGTAGATGCGGGCGGTGAAGGGCGGGTTGCGCTCGCAGACGACCCGGCAGGCGAAGCGGGAGATGGTGCTCTGGGTGATGGGCGTCTCCTCGCCCTCCTGGCCGCCCGCTATTGTGTCAGTCACCACAAAGTCTATGGGGCTCTCGGTGGAGCGGCCGATCTGCAGGGCAGCAGGCATTGGTCAATACCCAGCCGTATCATTATATGGTTTCTTGTGATCCGTGACACTGGCGGGGAAGTAAAGAGCTTCCACACAGACCCTGGAACTCCGAGCGGACCTGCTTCCCAGCATTCAGCACCCGCCAGACGTTAGCGTGTGCTAGCACGTGTTAACACAGTGCGGCAAAAGGGCCGAGAGCGCCCCAGTGTTTCAGCAGTTTCATTCAGGAGCACGTTGGTGCATTTCTGAAGAGAATGGATGTTTTTGTAAACACGTTTCGCTCTAACCCAACCGCAGGATGCAACGCTGAGAAAGGCCCTGTGTCCAAGCCAAACAGGCGCAGATAAAAATACACATTTCCTCTTTCGTTTCCTCTTTACTCGCTCTCAAATTGTTCCACTTTTATAACTCCCGTTGTTTTCTTCGGGGCTGTGTTTGTTTCTATTTATCCGGCGTTGTTGGCGGACACGGGGAGCCGGCGCAGGCCGAGGTTGCGCAGCACGTGTCTGCGGCGCTAGCTTTCCCCTGGTCATCGTCTCTCCCACTGTACGTTCCCATTGACGCCACGGGCCGAGCAGTTGACAGTGCGCTTGCCGGTCACATGCGCCCCCCTGAGCAGGGTGTGCTCCGGGAAGGCAGAGGAATAACCAAATGTGCATAGATTTTGAAGAAACAGCAGCGACATATTTAATTATACATGGAGCCGAACAGCAGTGGAACAATTAAAGCAACAGAGCAAGTGGTTTGTAGTCAGGGCCAAGGTTCAGTGGTTATTTTTGCTCTGATTTTATTTTCTTGGTTTACCTTTGCCGACTAATCTAAAAGGTGGCGCAAAGTGCAGTAAGATGAGCAACGTGCGTACAGTTTGGCTCTGGGGAGTTATTATAGATTGATTACGGAGACGATCATTAGCCGCAGCCTCAATCAAATGTGAGCTGTGGAGTAGCCTGGTCCAAACACGTGACCCTGCTGCCTGTTTGTCTGTTTGTTTGTGTGTGTGTGTGTGTGTTTACCTGAAACATGTCCGTGTCCTTGTCATGGCTGTACTCCACCACCACTGTCTGGTTCCTGGACAGCGTGTAGGAGATGCTGTGCTGGCCTTTGCAGTTCACAGCCTGGAAAGTGACAGAACACCGATTACCAATGTGTGACAGGGATGACAGTCAACATCGTCATTTGTACCGTTCACGCGTAAGCAAACCAGCACTGTACAAGCGGTCCAGCCGCCGGTGGACCCGTCCGGGGCGTTTTGTGTTCTGCTTACTAATAATGCAAAGATGGGCGGCAGGAGTGTCTGGCAGAGGGACAGAGGAGGTGCAGGCGCGCTCTGGCCATGGTGACGGAGAGCGGGTGTGAGCGAGCACGGGCCCACCAGCCGCGCCGTGGCAACAGAGGGCCGCTTAAAGCCACTCGGGCCCCGCTCCCATCCACACTTTACCACATGCCACTATCATCCCGCTCTAATCTGCAAATTCCATTTCCAAAACACCCCCCCCCCTCTCCCCTCTCACCACCCCTCCTCCTCCTCCTGCTCTCCCTCCCACCCTGCTCCCGTCACGTGCGGGAGGCAAAGAGGCAGAGAGTGAAAGTGGGTCACCGGCGCTCCGCTGTAACCTCCGAGACAGACGGGGACAAATGTCGCCCTCGCGTGCAGCCTCGTCTCGACTGCGCCGCGGCTCAACAAATGGCGCCCCACCTGCTCGCACGCGCTCACACCAACGGACCCCCGCTCCGGTTTATGGCAGCCAGGGAGGAAAACAAAACAAACAATAACAAAGCCGTTGGAAGGCCCGGGGAGGGGGGGCGGCCAGGGCAGCGCACACAGTGCCACATTCACAGATGCGGTAATTGAGATCAAGTGGGGAGAGGAGGAAGCGGGCGCCGGATCCGTGAGTGTGTGGCATCGCGGGAGCTCCTCGCTATCCGTCACGGACGCCAGAGTGTGCACGGACACGTGAGCGCTTCCCTCGCTCTCCCCTCTCAGCGTCTGCGCCACAGAGCATTCACAGTTCATTTGTGTGTGAGACTGCCTCCCAACAACCCCCCCCCCCCCCCCCCCCCCCCCCCCCCCCCCCACCCCCGAGAGGGAGCTGGAGTAGGCCGGCAGGGAGGGGGTTGCAGCTTAGAAAAAAAAAAAGAAAGAAAATAATAGAAAAAGAGCAGCAGAAGAGCTAAAGAAGGCTGCCCTTAAATTAAGCCGGCCACGCTGCGTGTCTCTGAGGAATGGCTATTTCTGATCTCTGTGTACAGCTGGGAGCGCGGGGTCAGGCAACTGCAACAACTTCCTCCTCGCCCGCTAATCCCCGGCCCGGGTTTGCAGGGTGGCCGAGAGGAAGAGGGCTGAAAGGGGAAGGAGCTCGCAGCGGTTCCCATCTCTGAAACGGCCTGTGACTAACTGCAAATGGCACCCTGTGCTCGGGCCGAGCGGCGCCGCAAACACAGCCTGCCAGATCCAATGCAGCGCGGTGTTGCATGCGGCCTGTCAGGGAGGCAGCAGGGGCGCCTCAACACGTTTCACCGCCTCACGCCCGCCCGGGCCGCAGCGGCTACAGCGTGCACGGCGGGAGACCTGCTCCGCCAGGTGAGAGTAACCTGAGCCACGGGGACAAAACCTACACCCACAACAAGAGCCCGCAATATCGGCCTGGGAAGGGCGCAGAGGTAAGCAGGTCCCCCGGCCGGTTTCGGGCTCCGCTCGGGGAACCGAAGGCAGGAATGCATGAAGGCAGACACGTTATACTCGACGGGGCAGTTCCTGGCAGCCGCTCCGGTGCAGAGAAAAGCCACGGGGCCCGGCCAGGAGCCCGAGTTATTGTACTGGATATGTCAACACGGGGGTCTGCCAACGATAATGTAAAGCAGTTTACAGCACGTTCCTGGAGCCGCTCAGGTCACTGAGGAGGCCCACTCCGGTGAAGTGCCACGGCAGCAAACGGCTCTCTGGGCCAGGCTGAGCAGCGGCAGCACAACAGCCCTGCGGCCCGTGTCTCCTGCTGATACATGCTGCCTGTTATTCCTGCTGATACACATCTCCGTCCCGGCGACGCGTCGCCAGCACAAGCGGCCGATTGTTGGCCCCCACCGAGGGGCCCGTTCACTGGACCACTGGGCCGGCCTCCCGGGTCGAGCGCGTCCCTACCTTGCTGGCCTGGGGCGTGTTGAGGATGTGCACGGTGCTCGGCCTGACGCCGTTGGCTTTGGTCCTCCTGTACAGCGCGAACCTGCTTTTCCGCCGGCCGCGGTCTCCGTTGGGCAGGGAGCCATTGTACCTGCAGCAGAGGGAGGGACAGGAAGCTCACCGTTTCAATCTGAACGGAAACGCAAATCTTTTTTTGTTTGTTTGTTTTTTTTTGCCGCAGAAGACGTGTGTAATGTGATTAGCGGGCAAAATTCTTGTAATCATGTAAACAAGTACACAGAGGGAATGGGGAACATTGAGGCGTTGTGAAAAGGAGCTTTGCCATGCATTACATCACTGGCAATCTAATGCACCCTATTAGCAAACTAAGCGTTACCTTGGATAATGTCTCTTATTACGTAATGCTCTCTGGTACTTGTGATCACCGAGCCAACTCTGCGCAGCTGTTCTGCCGCTCTGCGTGTTTGTCCCGAGCAGGAGCAGGTTTGCAAGACGCACGTCCGCTTTGTTACCGCTCTGGGAACGCGCTACCCGGGTGGAGGCTCGGCTTTCTGGCTGGCTGGCTGGCTGGCTGGCTGGCGTGACACAAGCTGGTCCGCTCCTAACTGAATTGTATACACTGATACCGAGAGCTCCATTTCAAAGCCTCAGCATGACCGGAGGAGCATCAAAGAGCGCTCTCTGTTTCCACTTTCCTGGAGCAGACTCCAGTTTAGCCCCGCGGTCTGCCGCGAGGCACCTAGCCTCCGCCGCTCCTCGTGAATGGAGGAGCCTCTTCCGGTAGGTCTGCTCCACCAGCTGGTTCCTACAGCTGGGAACACCCCATGCTCCGCTCCCCGTCCAACACACAGACCTTCTGTCGCACGATCACACGCAGCAAGCTGCTGCTCATCACACGCGGAAATATCTCCCGTCAAACGCCTCGAGTTTGCATAGCAATCAGCGTCACGAGGAAGCCATCTCTGCCAGGCACTCTGGGCCATTTGACTTTTTATTGCTGCTGGAAGGGAGCAGCGGCATGGACGGCTTCTCCCCACACCTCCCTCCTGGTCCACCTGTCCCGAGCCTCGGCGCGGCTGCCCAGGCACGGAAACACATGGTCCCAGTCAGCACAGTGCACAAAGCTGGCCTGTAGGACAAGCCACCCACAGAGAGAGAAAGAGAGGGGCCATGGATGCTACTGGGGACAAAGCTACTGCATACACCGATGGACTGGATACTACACTGACACACACACAGTAGTTGTATTGTATTGTATTCTAACATTACTTGTATTGTATTTATGCACTTAAGTCCTCATAGCAGTATATCTGAGGTATACAGCTACTCAACAGTAACTGCGATTCTTCAGAGGGATACATGATAATTATCAGCACCGATCATGATCAGCCAATATCACACAAATATATCCAATAATAACATTTCTCTTTTGCTGATAACTAACAAGCCAACACTGCACTGATTTCACCCGTTTGCTGTATTTTCTTGTGGTTTCGAGAGCAGGTAAAAGGAGAATGAGTTTCAGCACATCTAATTCATGGAGATTTCAGCGGTGAAGTGTATGGAAACAATATGAAGGTGCCAATAGTTCTGCAGCTAACGCCGACACTAAAGCTAATGCTGAAGTTAGCTAAATCGATGAGGCGTAGGTTTTTCACTCTATGAAATGTTTTTTTTGCGACAGATGGAGCTAAGTGAAACAATAATACATGCTTGTTTTGAGTCATGACTGCTCTGGCTTCCTGTCGAGATTACAACCCTTGTGCTGTCGGTTACATTATTTTGATCAGTCAAGAGGCCGTGCTGTAATGTTATTAACCTAACCCTATTAAAACATGCCACCAGTAATGGTTATAAGAAGCAGGAATTTAGCAATTATTGGATTAGATAGCTATTGTGCAGCCTGATAATCAAACCAAAGGATGTGAAAAGAAAAGTCAGTAGAGGCTTGTTGCTGATGCTCCAATGCTATGTTTAAAGTCAGAAACTAAGCACATATGGATCCAATCAGGTCTTGAGGATCCGCAGAGCACAGAAATACCTAGCTCTTATTAATAAACACTCTATTAATGCTAATTTATCTGTGTGCCAACTCTACAGTCCAATTTTATCAGACCTGCCCTAGAAACTTCCCACCTAAATAAAGAGCAGCCAGGCCTATATATTATTCAGCTTTCTTTTTAGCTAGGGGAGGGGAAGGGAGGGAGCGGGTCTCTGCTGGGTACCTGTGCCTCTACGTCTCAAATGTAACACACAATGAGATGATATGCAGCTTAGCATTTTGGGCATGATGAATTCCATCTGCAGGATACAACCCAGCGACTATGAGAAACGCCGCGCATGCCTCCCATTCATCATTACACTGGGGAACAATATTCTGTCATCTAAGAACTGCCACCGTCACATTAGCTAGGACAGGCTCTTTAAAGCTGCGCTCAAACTAATTGTGATGGCTTTCCCTTTTGACCTGTGCCAGACAGACGGCGGATTTACCTTCCAATACTTGGGAGCAGGGATTAGAGGAGTCTGGCGTATCACCTATCCTCCAGGGTTGCGCTAAGGAGCCAACTGCGCCTCCTACCTCTCGTGCTAACATGAAAGGCTAGTGTTTGCACAAAGAGGAGGAGATATGCTGAGTCGTTACAACGCTCATTAGCATGACACAGCAGGACTTAGGGGGTCACGGGAGGTGCCACAGAGGTTAGATGGTGCTGCCAAGTACAACCGAGGGGCCATTCATGCTACAGACAGGTCAATCTGAACAGATTTTTATCCACCCGGGTTATTAGATGCGAGATGTTTTACCCCGTGGGCCTGTGCGGAGTCCTTAGCATAGCCACCGTATGCACCTGATTATGGTCGAGAGCAGTTAGGGTCACCTGAGGTCTGCTGTACGTGACTGTGAACTCATTAACGTAGCCATCGTGGCTGTTAAGAGTTACTAAGGTCATATGAGGTCTGCTGTTGTTGAGCACCACACAGTAGGTGGCTGACTAATGGAGCTAACCACTTTCATATCTTCTGGGATCGCCAAGTCATTTGAATTTACTGGCAAGAGATCCTGAATCACATGAAAAAAACCAAACAAAACTTGGTGTAAATATTCCTTTAAGTTTTGAAATGCCCCATAAAGGGATGAATTAAGGCATATCATATTCGCCAAACTGAAATACTGATAATAAAAACTGAATACACATAATAATATAACGGTTATTGGCAGCAAAGAATAAATGTGTCACGAGAAAATGGTTCAAAGTGAGACTGCCCAACATGATGAATTGATAGACACTGCACATTAGCCTCACAGCACCCACTCACATCTCCGTCAGAATGGTCCTGGGTCTGTTCTCCGGAGTTTGCATGTCGTTCCACTGTGTGACTGGAGGGATAATTTCGTGTGAGATATCTCAAAATGGGACAAAAAGGATAGATTTTCTGGTCTGAAGAGGTGCAAATTTATATATATATATATATATATGGGAATGTGATGGAGGTGAAAATAACTTTTCACAAGTAGAGAGAAAAAAGTATCCCGCCTCAACAGTCAGTACCAGTTTGTACCAAGTGTACCAGTCCACGGTACACTTCCTTTACCAAGCGAGCTTTGGGGAGAAATGTTCAAAGTTCAATCAATAGGCCCAGTCACCCTGCCACAATGGACAGAGGAAGCTGAGGAGAGGCAAAGACTGGGCCTTGATCAATCCATCCTTTCATTTCCAGGATACCCATGCAGCAACCCCACCCCGCCACCCCAACCCACCCCACCCCACCCCCGGCCCTCCTCACTGACCAGCACCAAGCCAACCCGCCCCGGCAGGGATGGGGGGCAGCCATGCAAGTAATAAGAGCCACCACGGTCACGGCAACAAACCACAGAGGGAACTGCTACTCAAACAAGCTTTGTTCCATGCTGTCAGCTATCTCGTCTGCCATCGGCTTTATCAATGGGATGTGATGTCATGGTTGTGATTGCACACCCACCACATCTGATTCAAATATGTGTCTTTATGTCAGGGGAGAACAAAAGTATCGGCTTCAAACCTGCCACATGCTCAGCCCGGGGTAATAAGCAGTCAGCACTTTCCGCCCCTCATAATAAGCAGCGTGGCTGAGCGTCTATGGGCGCAGGGCAGGGGACAAAACCATACTACTCCATGCGCTGTGTGTACAACTTTTATCAGCCCCAGCAACCAATATTGTAATTCCCACCGCACCACAACATACAAGGCTGTCCATTTCTAACAAGTTTAAAGTCTGTGAAACACTGGCCAAACTGTGAACACCGATGAGACAGCAGGTGGTTTCCATCATCTGAGAACAGCTGCTGTTGCCCTTGAGTTTCTAAATACAAACACTGATTGTTGAGAAACCTAACCGGCTGCAGATTCTCCTGAACAAATCCTGAAAAAAACACAGTAGTTGTTTTGAAATCTTTGGAACAAATACACAAAGAGCCTCAGTGGCTTTTTTCCTCAGTGGCAGGACGAGACGTGTACATTAAAGCGCGGCCTAGTGTTTTCATGTTACGGGATTAAGGCTGAGTATTTTAGACATTTTGTAATACTAGTGTCAGTGTAACAAGGTCACTATCAGTACCAGCACTATTAATACCCTACTGAAGTTCAATTTTTTAAAAAGCCTTTCTTCCCATTCAACAAAACAAACATAGCAAGTTAAATGCTGACTAATCACAAATATTGTACATCATAATGGTTTATATTTTTAAAAAGTAATGATTAACATCTTCGACGTTAAACTGTGGTTTAAGCAAGTTCTGCTTGTGAGTTCTGCTACAATGCCACACAAACAATGGTTCCAGTTTCTCTCCTCTGTGTTTTACTGGCAAACATGTTGCCTTTCAGGCAATGTTAAGCGGCTATATCCACCGTTTTCTTTATCGCTGATAAAAACTGCTACATAACATCAAATAACACTGCACACAGTCTCTAAGATAACATTAACTTGTGTAAACATTGCCTTGTTCTCCCTCTGGCTCTAACAGGACATTGTGTTAAATACTGTGTCAGCGCGCAATGCTGTGGGCAATAACTGGGTTTTACATCTGTGTGACCACACAACAACCTAGCTATCTACCTAGATACTACGCAGTATCAAAAGCCAACATGTATGTCAATTAGCCTAAAATAACGCAAAAACCATTTTTGCAAATGGTTAAAGTAAATAACCATTTTACTTTTACTTTGAGGCAAGTAAAAGTTTAAAAAGACGTGTCGATTTGAGCTTATGAAGACAGTTCTGAGTATATTTTTAATATATTCTTTGACATCCACTCTAGATTTGAGTATTTTCAGGTTTCCTTGGTTCTTTATGGGAGCAAACTCATTATCTTACGGGTGTGGGCAAAACAAAGACATTGAGGACTTCATCTTGATCATGTTCATCAGCTTTCACGTTTTTCTTGGACTTTCCAGACCAAAAAAATATCAGTACTTAACAAATAGACGCTATTATATGCAGTCATAGCAAATTCTGAGTGTTATGATGTAGGATTTCACCTACATCCCCACTCCCACGGTGGTGTGGGCCTTCAGTGAAGGTCCCAGACCTGACCATGTGAGCAGCAGACACAGGATGGTGGAAAGAAATCAGCTTTTCTGCTCTGAAAGGGGCCAGGTGTAAGATCTCACACCGTTTACTGCCACAATAACATACAGCCCATTCTCTCGAGTCCCCACAGTGATTCAGATCTCTGGCTAGCAGCCTGTGTGTGTTTAGCAGATGCAAAGTTGTGTGAAGGCCTGGGATACAGTCTTGAAAATAGGAAGAAGCCCGGGGACTGGGCTGGGGGGAGGGGACCATCACCACTTCCGAATTCCTTACACCCCATGAATCCCAACTTTAAGGTAGGAGGAGAAGGAGATCAGAGCTGCTGAGTCTGGGATTCGCTCCACCATGGTTTCTAAAAGCGTCCCTGAACGCATCACTTCAACAGGACCTCGGTTGCCTCCGTACATCACGATTGGCGTTTCTTAATATAAACATCGCCACCAACTCGACAAAAAAACACATTTCTGATGCCACACGTGTCTGGTAAAAGGAGTAACGTGATCGCACGAATCCACACGGACATGCCACGAATCCCGTAATGTTTCCAACGAGTTTAGCAAGACAAAAGTCGACATTTACCTGTGATAACTCCCCTCTTTATTGCACGTCTGCTGAAACTTGCAGTCGCGTCGACGAGTCGGCTACGTGGGTGCTCTCTTGTGAAACTTCATATGGCTAAATACTCGCTTTCTATATGAATATAAAAAACGTGAAAGCACTTACCCCAACACGACCAGCTCCCCGTACTTGACCGGGTCTTTGGACGGGGCGCAGTGCTCCTCTTGGCTCGACGAAAACATGAGGCTTCGCTGTTAGCTCTTACTACAGTAATAACAGCGGCTCAACAACTACAAAAAAACACCAGGAATTCCCTTCAAAAATCACCGCGGCCTCTCATTTCAGATAGCGGATATCCACATATATACCTGTGAGCTCAGCAGTCCCGCTCTCTGGATAAATAAATTGCTCAGAAAACTTCTTTAGCGTGACATGGCAAAACGTAACTTAGTTGACGGTAGAATCTGCTCTGAAGCTGATACAAAAACAGCGAGGAGCAGGGCCGGAACGTACCATTTCATTGTTCAGCACTTTGTGTAGGGGGAGGACGCTTTTCCACATTAACGATTTAACCAGCGCTTCGACACAGGTTACCAAAACATTGTTAAAAAGATTTATTAATAGCTTAATTCATATGTGTATAGTATTAATAATTGTTGTTGTGTAATTATTATTATACTATTACTGATACTACTCCCACGTTTCACCTCTCTCGGTCCATGGTTCGCACCTTGTGTTATGTAAACAAAGAGTACAATCTGGGAATTCTTAAAGGGATCATACTTTCGTGATTTGCTTGCAAAGTTTCCACTTTTTGTCATTTGACAAGAGGTTTTTACGTATCACGCGCCTTTGGCCTCAAACGACTCACGTAAGATAAGAGGAGACTTTTATTGATCCCGCCATGAGGAAATTTGCATGTTATCAGTACCATCTAAGCAGCATTTATGGTGTAAATCAACAAGGTTATAAAATATGGGTGTAAAAAGCAGGAAGGGGAAAGCACCAGGTTCAACAGCTGTGGACTCGGGCTTTTTTCTGTACACCTAACACGAATTTGGGCATAAAATTGTGGTAATCGTATCGTGATGAATACATTTGCTAGTTTTTCTCACAGCTTGGGATATTTTTCAGAGCCAGTGTGTCAAGGATGGCATGAATTTATTAGAACTGATAATACTAGTATGCATGTACAGGCTTGTGCTTACAAAAGGTAGGCAGTGTAATAATAAGTGTAAATAATCTCAATGCGTTTCCTAACAGAAATAAAATGCAAGCTATCATTTAAACAAAATTTGTTTTTTCTAGGAGATTGTCTTCAATTTCAATTTCAATTTGGCTCTGACTGTTTTGCATGTGTATAATGCTTGTGAGTGATTACGCAACAAATTATCACCACTGTTGAATTGCGTGCCTGGAACTTTTACTTTCACAGTACCATCAACCAAATTAGGCAAAAGGCCCCACTTCAGTCTATGCAAATCAGTGTGCTGTGGCCCCAGTAATTTGCTTAATTGCATCTTCTCGGAAAGACGCCCCGGCTGTCTGTTGAGCTGAGATTTCCACACCTTGCGCAAGGACTGAGAAAACTCCCCAACTGCTAAAGTCAGCCTTTTCAACGTGTCCAGTTGTTCTCACACCTCACCGATGAATGTACCACTTCTCCACTTTTGTCTGCCACTCTCATCAACATTTTACTGTCTCTGTCTTGTTTTCTCAGGAATCCCCGTGGCTGGAGGCGCCCAGAGTGCCTCGGGCCCCTTCCAGTGGCTCTACAGCCTCTGCAATTATGGCCTCCTGTTTGAACTGGTGTTCAGTTTCAAAGTGCAATAACACTTGACACAAAAACAAAAGGTAGTAGGGGGTCACTGCTGGGGCTCCCCCAAGGTACTTGCTTTCCCACCCTTCTGTACTACAAATAAGCTCTGCTTGCTGTTGTACGCTGTGAGGCAACAGTGATGTGTTGTTGCATTTGTAAGCCCTGCAAGTCAGATTAATCCATGGCATTTGTTGGTTCTGTTCATAGCTGCACATACTTGTCCATTAATAGTTCAGAAGATTGAACTCCTTCGGCACTTGTGCACAAGGATCAAGCTGCATTAGGTCTGAAACTACAGGCCGGGGGTCTGCCTGGCCTCAAAGCTGTGGGTATAACGAATGTTTACTGCTCTCTTGTGTCAGGGTCTCTTTCTGCCTTGCTTTCATCCACTGGCCATTGTCTGTGTAAAAGAGCACTACAGTCTTTTCTGTGTCTGTCTGACTCACCCTCCCACATGCACGCACGCACACACAGTAGAGTTAGGGGTGGGGGGTGGGGGATCAAAGGCTCTCTAGCACATACCACACTGATGGAGAGCAGATGCAGGGAGTGGGGCTGCTGTGCTGGAGTTGTGGTGGCGTAGTGTGAGCACAAATTTAAGAGGCGGAGTCGAATGTTGCCATGCAAGAAGCATGCGGAGCCGAGGGCCCGCTGCCACAAGCAAACGTGTGCAATCAAGTGTAGCAGTGTGAGCCATGATGACATAGGAGGGACAAAGCTCTCATCAACTTCCTCACCGCTCAGCAGACTCCCATGTCAGCGTTTTGCTAGGAGTCATGTGTACAAGTCAGACTGCCGGTTTTCTCTGAATTTTAAGCCGGTGTCATTTCCCAGCACCAAATGTCTGACCCACACTGGAATAGGATATTTGAACAAAACTTCATCAGAGTATCATAAATGTGCCCGATGTAGATAATTACTGAATGAGATGCAATGCAAACAGCTTATTACATTTGAGAGAAGCCGAGGCATTAATCCGGTGACTCTGTATTATCAGTCAGCCACGGTACAGTAATAGGGAACTGTGGAGTGCACGTAACGGTGTAACCACAGCCTCCTGCACCGAGCCGAGAAAAGCACGCTCTGTATTACCCAGCTAATGACGAGTGCGGAGAGGATACAGCGGAGCCTGTGTCGTCGCGAGGTTTCCATGAAGGTAAAAGCCAGATCTCCAATCAGCTGACTGCAGCATGACAGTGTGGGAGAATGTGAGGAATGTGCTGATCCCATGTTGCTCGCGCCCCTGACCTGACACCCTCCCTCCCTCCCTCGCCACCCACCCGGCCGTCCAGCCAGCACAACAGTGCTGTTGTTTTAAAGGCCTTTTTAACATGCAAAAGATGAGAGCAAGAGCTTTCTGAGCAGATACCCAAGTTAAGACAAACACACTCACTCAGAACCAGCAGCTCAGTGACACACAGAGCTGGAGATAGGAAAAGGGCACATTTTTGTTTGTTTTGTTACCATGATACATCTGGGCAGGTGATTCTTTCACACTCCGCCACAGCATCAACCTCAGGGTAATCAAAGGCCCCAGCAGATTGATTTTTTTCCTTTTTTTGACTCCAGCGTCAGAGCCAGATCAGACATGGTGTTCAGCAATCTTTTATTTTTAACTCCTGCAATCGGCTGGCCTCACGCTTCCTTTCAGTCTCATTTTTGATGGGAGACATTCTAGGGAACCTCATGCTGGAGCAGTGAAAAGACTTTCCAGCATTTTATCTCCAGAGGAAACTGCTCACACCCCAAACGTTCCATAATTGAGGCAGTTGAACGCCAACCTAAAATAACACCAGCACGTGACAAACCTGTTTACTGTGTGCAGGGAAGTCAGATGAATGTTTTGCCAAGCCGAGTATTCTTGCCAGCATCTTTTATTATTTTTTTATTTGCCTGTGAACATTTTTTTTTCCCCATAGCCATACACATTTCAAGTTTCAACTGAGGTTGTGTGCTGCCCCATGGTGGTAGGAGCAGAGAAGTGCATTGGGAGCACAGGAAAACCAAAAAAACAAAAAAAAAGACTGGACATTGCACAGGTTTATCAAGCATCCCTTTTATTAACATCACCTGTTACAAAAAGAACAAAATCTTCAGTGTTAATGAACTTAGCAACAATATAGCGAGTGTTGATTACAGATGATATGGGACGCTTATTCCTAGGGTAGTTGCAGTAGGGTTAAAAACCTCTAACACCGTTGACCTGGCTATCGCTCTCTCCACAGCCAGGGTCACAGACTCCCTTCTCTCTGGAGCAGCAGTACAGACTCGACTACAATTTGTCCATGCGTCTCCAATAGTTATAGTCACTTAGTGACCCTTCAGATATGCCGAGACCCCTTCTGATCTCCCCTATCTCCCACACACTACTGAGCCAAGGTATGCATGGAGCTATGGGTTCATGGATGCACATGGATGCACAGTTTGTGATAGCTTTCTGGTTGGCAGGCAAACAGAGCAACAACATAGTGTATTTCAGCAGGTCCTAACTGGTACATTTAAACAATACATGTCTTTAAGTTAAGGAGAAAAAAAAAAAGGACTGAAAACCCCAAAGTTTGGTTCATCAAGTTGGAAATTCATATCACTGCCCTCCCATGACAAAGAAACAACTATTGCGGTATTCAAAAGGATCTCACTGAAAAACACAGGCGTTTTAAACAGAGGAATGGTTGCCACACAGTTTAGATGATGCTGGATGTCGATTTTTTTTTTTTTTTTTTTAGGTTTGGATTAAAAATGAACTGGCGATGCTGCTGAAGAAGAGGAATGTGGTGGGAGCAGAGTAGGGCGTTCCGATAACAGCGTCTGGAGTGTTTGGAATCAACAGTAACCTCTGCCTGCTCCCTCAGGGCCACGGGCAGAGGGAGACAGTGTGGTTTGCCAGCGCCTCAGGCCACAGTCAGCTGGAGGCTGCCTACAGTACAGGTGAGTTGATGGAAGTCGGGGTGGGGTGGGGGGTGGGGGGTAAGAGGAGGGGGCTGAGGGTGTGACAAAATGGTGTGACGGTGGTAGTGACGAGACCGGAGGTGGAGGGTGGTCTGTGGTGCAGTCAGGGCGGCTGCATGGGGGTCTTTCCTTTTCTCCCTATACCTTGGGCAGGTCTTTGTCAGCCTCCTGGAGGAAACCACAAACATTCAGACTCGGGACCGACATGACTTCAATTTCACGGCAAGAACAGCACGGTCCTGGGCCTCACCCCTTCCTGTCCCTTGGCGAGTTGCCGGCTGACGGCTTGTAGCAGCTGCTGCAGTTCTCTGACTGTTTGGTTCAGGCCTGCAGTCATTTTCTCCTTTCTGTCAATCTCTTCCTGTGAGTGACAGGTTTGAAGTTTCAGAACACAATGTCAATGTCTCGTGACCTCAAATAAGACACAGCATCAACAGTTAAATATCCCTCAGCTCCCCATTCTCACCCTCTGTGACGTCAGGCTGCTATTTTCTATCAGCTCGTCGTTGTCTGTCACTTTCGAGAGCTCGCCCTGGATCAGATCGAGAGACTGCTGGGCCTGGGTAGAGGAACAGAGAGGGCAAAATGTTAAAAAGGGTTTATAACGAGGCTTACACTTCTGCTCGCGTCAGGAAAGCCACGAAAATGCTTCACATTACCTTATACAAGTCCCCGGCAACCCTTTGCCTCTCGTTCTCCTCCGTTTCCAGCTTGGACAGAGTCTGTGTGAGCTGGGTTTTAAGCTGGAAACAAACCAGACACTCAGCACGTATTCAGCGGCACACTATCGCTCCCCACTGACATCTGTAAACCCCCCAGGTAGAGCGGAGCATTCCAAGAGCAAAGAGGAGCGGTTTACGCAGAGCATCCCGGTAACGTCAAATGTGTCTGCTCAAGTGCAGCGCGGCTGGTTTTCGCTTGTCCCACTTAGGCCACGCTCACGCCGAAAATAGCGCAGAGTTAAAGGAGTGCGAGGGCTTGCTTTGGCACGAGCGTGTTACTGCAGGTACTGGTGAGGAGATGAATCACCATGCGGGGAGTCCAGATTGAGTGATAGATTCATCTTTTATGGCCCAGCAGATAGCACATTTAATGAGCCGGAACTGGAGTTTACAGCTCTGGGAAAGTTAGCGCTGCCGGCGTCACATTTTCCAGCATCTCCCTGATTACTCAGTCCACAGGTTCAGGATGCGTCATTCACCTGACGAAGTAGTAACCTACCGGGAATATGCACTTGTGCAATTTGTCCCTTCGAGCGCTACATTTGTTTTTAATCACTTTGTACAAGGTCAGGGGGGATGTCCAGACACATTTGGGGGGGCGACAAAGACAGTAAGACGGACAGAACGGAGACAGACAGACAGACAGGGTAGGTGAGTAGACTGGTGAGGAAACAACAGTGTGCAGGTGAGGGCTGAAACGGTAGGCGAGGATGGACCAAATGGAGCATGTCCTTGTGCTCTGCAGGGCAGAAGGAGAGCAAGCCGACTAGCAAGCCGTTTGTTAGAGGCCCGGCGTGGCACAGTTACATGAAGGGCCAGCGCAGAGAAGAGAGCGTTAGTCTTGAAAGTGCCACCAAGTGTGAGGGGGAGTCATCATTCTCAACCTCTGAATTTCTTTTTTTTTTTGTTTATGTTTTTGCTGCCACTTTAGAAAGTTTCCGGCTTCTAACAATCAAAGAGAGCACCTGAAATCAAAGACGTGTGTTCATGAGGTTTTGGATGATGACCCACAGTGGCAAGAAGAAGCAGGAAACCCCTCTGGACCCCCACCGCCCCCCACCCCCGTCCTGTGGCGTTCAGTGCAACGAGGGATAGGTTTTTTTAAAAAACAGGAGCTCTAGCTAGAGGGGTGAGCAACGCTTACCAAGGTCAGCTCCTCATTCTGCCTGATGGCCTCTGTATATGAGCCATCAAGTCTGGTCTGCAATTCAGTCAACAGATCTTTGAGCTGAAATTAAGTTTGAGATGAGGTGTTTAAAGGGAGTGTGCGGGAGCCAGGACGAGCACTAGCAGCACACAGTCTACGCAGTGACACGAGCCGGTACAACTAGCAGAGCACAAGTGACAACCACGGCACAAAGATCCCGCTGGGCAGGCACTGTGAATTCCCCAGGGGCGCTCTATCGAGTTAGTCTGGTAAGTGGTGTAACTGAGTCGGTGCTGGGGCGCTCCGTGTGAAGCGTGTGTACTGGGGGTCTGCACAATAGGTCTGCGTCCTGGGAGGTTTCATACGGCCCCGAGTAAAAAAAACAGCACGGGATGTCATAACAACACCAAAGCGGGACACCACGAGCCAGGTAGGGACAGACAACAGCGCTCATTCTTCTGCCGTGGGGTTGGAGGGGCGAATGACCATGACACGGCTGGGCATCACAAGACGAGGGGGGCCGCCGGCGTGGCTCACCTCTCTGACCTCCGTCACGTAGGTGGCGCTCTCGTGCTCGGCCCGCTCCAGCTCCGACTCCAGGTGCTGCTTGTCTCGTCTCAGCTGCGCGACACAGCACATGCTCAGGGTTACAAACCAGGACAGAAGACCAAGAGAAACCTTTAGTCTGGGGGTCTGGGAGCTTCTTGAGGACTGACGTTTTCCAGCTCGCCTCCGTCGGTTAGTCTCTCGATCTCCTGCTCCAGGGTCGCGACCTTCTGGCTCATCTGAGGAGGAAAAAAAAAAAAAAATTCGATGTGATGGAGAGTTGCGACAATGCGTCAGCTCGGTGACTGGTTTCCTGCTGGGTAGGAACCTCTTTCAGCTCCCCCTGCGACAGCTCCAGCTTCACCCTCCAGCGAGACTCCTCCTGCTCCACGCTGCTCTGGAGGCGCTGCAGGATGCCCTCCTGTGGATGAAGCAGGAAGGACGGCTCAGTCTGGAAATGGAATTGTAAAAGGGAAAAGAAAAAGAAAAAAAGGAGAAGAAGCTGGAAATCCGATTCTCACCGTCTCTGCCAAAACCTTCTTGTACGTCTCACAGTCTTTCTGCAGAATCCTTTGGGTTTCCTCAGCTTCTTTCAGCTTCTCAGCCAGTTCCTATCAAGGGGAGCAGGGGGCGTTTCAGGGCTTAAAAATACCTTTGGTTTCAGAGTGCGGGCTTCACGTTTTCATTTCTGCTTCATTCACCTCAGAATCCCCTGATACAGGGGTGGATTGTTCAGCTGAGCTTTCAGCTGCTGCCCTCTCAAAGCCGTGGAGCCACTCTTGATGGTTCTAGAAGACAGAGGAGATGGAGATGAAGAGCGAAGGTAAGACAGGAGACAGTGCAACGAAAACTGGAAGGGCGACAGTTCCCCCGTACCTGCTCGGTGGGCAGAGGCACGTTGGGCAGGAGTCTGTGCAGAACATCTCGACACTGGGCCTGAGAAGCTGCCAGAGCCGTCTGCTGGTCCTGCAAGACGATGGGAGAGGACAAAGAGTGGAGGAGACGTTGAGCAAGGCTATCCACACAGCTCGGTCACCTCGAAGGCAAGGTCCGGCGGTCAGAAGAGCAGACGTGACCACCTTTCCTCCTTCCTCTCCACCATCTGACTGGAAACCAGCCACCTAGTCCTTCTCCAACCAGTGTCACAGGAATCATTCACCCAGTGAAATCTTAAATGGAAATTTATCGAGGCAGAACATCGTCTCACTCCTACTTGAATTACCCAGGGGAAAAAAAAAATCCAACACAAACATCTCACCAGGAAACGCCTACACCAAGTGCCAGCAACCTCAGCTTCAGGCCGCGCCGCGCTTCAGTCTTCCTGCCCCCACAAACATCCACCTGCTGCGGTGAAATTATCCGGAGCCCCTCGAAACCCTTCCCTAAGACCAAGGTGACCGTCAGAGCTGCCACGACGGGCCAACATCCTGCACCGTCGAGACCCGAGGCCCCGAGGGAGAGCGTACGCCGCACGCGCTGGCCAGCTGGCACGCGCACCACTGTTCACAGCGACGCCGCGTGTCGCACGAGGTGGCCCCGAGACGAACGCAGAGTCGAGAGGGTACGACCGGCGAGCTCTGACGGCACACGACAGCTGCCAAGGAACTCCCTGGCTCAGCGAGGAGAGCAGAGGAGAGCGGAGGAGAGGAGAGGAGAGGAGACGAGAGGAGAGGGTGCTTTCTACTGTACTCGGGTGGCAGGAGAGCAGCTGCGGCGCGTTCAGCAGGGTTCAGCATGTACTCTTGCCTAATGACGACGGGGGGGTGGGGGTTGGGGGTGGGCGAGGGTGGAGGGCTACAAATATACATATATATATATATATATACACACACACACACACACACACACACGTCACCGGGACTGTAATAGACCACCTCTCTGGTAAGCCCACATCGCGTCTACATGAAGGGACCTGCAGCTACACGCTCAGGACACCCACAGTGGAGATGAGGCTTTGCATTCAGCTCAGTGTACGTTCACTGGACGGTCCCGCCGAGGAACGGACGCCTTCAGAGCGGGTTACACACCGCGAGGACCTGACACTAAACCCACAGCTGCTGGGCCGTCAATACGACCGCAGCTCCTCCACAAAAGGAACGAACCGTTGAAGTCGGCCGGTGTGAATCAAACAGATTTTCAAGATTTTACTTTGGATACATTGATGTCAGAAAGAAGAATGGGAGGGGGAGGGGGAGGGGGAGGGGGGCATGCTAGAAATGAGTCACATGACAGACAGGAAGCTGCAAAACGATTACCATGGAACTGGAGCTAATGACGTCTAGTGAATCATGTCTATGTGACTGCACACTCATTTCCCATCAACGGGCTGAGCTTTAGGTGTGGAGGAATCTGGCGTTTCAGGGCTTGAAGCAACGGAAGTAAAGATCTGCTGAAAGAAGCCATCCATTGTTTTGATCAAGTCTGGGATTCTGAAGGGAAGTAGCGCGACACAGTGGCAGAATCAGACAGCTCAAGGCGCAGCCAATTCACAACTCCAGGCCAAACAGGAAAGGAAAGGGGGAGTCAGGTCAATGAGTATGCAGCTTGGTAATGGATGAGGGTGGAAAAAGAAAATCTCGCCGGGTCAATTATGGCAAAATAAAAAAAAATAAAAAAAAATAATTAACAGCGTTTTGGAGGGGATGCATCAGATTGTAACTAGAGGTGAAGCAGACTGAGGGTGGGGTGTCGAACCTTGACAGCTTTGCTGAGTTTCCCTTGAAGCATGGACTCGGTGGCTGACAGAGCTTCCATTGCACTCCAGTTTTTCTCCCGAAGCTCCTGTTTTGGTCAGTTCCAGAGAGATACTACTTTCAGTTCAGCCTCAGGGGAAAAAGCATTCAGTGACCCTCAAATATAGACTGGTGGAGCAACAGAACAGACCCAACGCATTTCTCATCTTAGGGGGAAAAAAAAACAAAAACAAAAACAAAAGTTCCATTCTCTGCTTTTCACCCGTGCTCCAAAACCACTAAAAATAAGGAGGAACAAATAGCCCCGAGAGTCCCAGTCTCACACCTCATGTGGATAACAGCAGCATGCACAACACACGACATGTGTACAGTAACAATGCTAATGAGGGGGGGGGGTAATGTCGACATTTCTACTGTACATAGAAAGAAAGAAAAAACAGTGAAAAGGAGAACCGATATAAATCCAATCAAATATGCCTTTCTGGAACATAAAAGGTAGGCGAGTTTCTGGTGCTCTGAATCACCCACAAGCACAGACAAGCCAGCAGAATCAGTCTTGGCCAAAGGCGAGCATAACAAGAGTAGGCTGGGAGCCCCGTTATGCAACACTCGGCTAAAGCGATCCAGATCAGAATAGACATCTGTACCGATGTGTATAATCATGGAGACAACGGGGCCTGAGCTACGGAGGGCTTCCCATCCGCCGTCTAAACAGAACAGAAAGCTAACACAGGTGACAGGACAACAGGGGAGCGTGGATGTATGCAGGGTGTAACTCTGAGGAGGAGGAGGCGGGGGGGGCGGGAGGTGATGTCGCGCAGGGCTTTGGGTCACAGCAGTTCAGTGGCGTCACAGGGCTGAGGTGGTGGCCCCAGGAAACCTACGTTGTTCTTCTTCCTGTGGAGCTCCAGGGAGTCCCTCAGCTCGGCCAGCTCAGCCTGCAGGCCCGAGACCTGCGTCTCCTTCTCCGACAACCTGCGGCCACCACACACACACACACACACGCGTTACTAGACTGCGAGCCGTCGTCTCCCTGAGCTGGATCCTGCAGCACTGTGGGGTGTGTGACTTCACTCACGCTGTGAGGAGCTCCGGGCTTGGCACCGCTGCACTGGACTGCTATTTCGGGAGGGGAGACGAGACTCAATTGAAACTAGGCCAGAACCATCATTTCATTGCAATTGCAACCTTGTTAACAAGCTACAGGAGGAGTTCAGCAGTGACTTTTGTGTGTGTGTGTATAATGCCCCCCCCCCCCCTCCCTCCCTCACCTGTTGCTGTATCTGCTCCATCTTGTCGCTCAGCTCCTTGGTCTTGGCCTCCAGCTCAGCCTGCAGCCCCTGGATCTCCTGGTCCTTCGCTGCCAGCCTGCGGGTCACACGTGCTCGACATCAGCAACCCAGATCTCACACACTGGGGTGGGAGGGCTGCTCGGCGCTTGCTACTCACTGAGCGTGGAGCTCTTGGAGCTGGGTAGCAGAGCTGGTGAGCTCTTCTGGCGTCTCCTTCTGTCTCAGCTGCTCCATCTCTGCCCGCAGGGCGGCCAACTGCTGCTCCAGAGCCTGCGAGACAAAAACTGCTTAGGACGCGAGCTCAAACTAGGACACGGGATGAATACGAGCAGGGGGATTTGAAAAATATGGGGGGGGGGGGGGAAAGGCCCACACCTCGGCTGCCTTCTCCCTGGCTGCGCTGCAGTCCTGTGCCGCCTGTAGACTCTCCTCCATTGATTTTAGCTTCACATCCTTCTCTTGGATCCTACAAAGCGGAGGGGAAACAAGGGTTCAACATCAAACGCTTTGATGTCACGCAGCACCCGCTGAGCCGCTACAAAAGGAGATTTAACAATACAGTGTGTGTACAGGCGGAAACCGGACTGATGGGGGAGGGGGGGGGGGGGGGGGGGGGTCTGCTTAGTGGAGAGCAGGGAGGATGTGTTGACACACTCACGGATAGAGACCAAGGAGGTATGTTTGACTTTGTAAAACCTAAATTATTACTCCACTAAAGCTGAACGCTCCATTGGCTATGAACGTCCATCTTCCACAAACTGGAGTCTCGCAGGATGAGATCGGACTTTAAAATGTAGAAGTATGGCTTTTATTTGGCAAAAAACAAAAAGGAATGGAAACAACTAGTGTCAGCGTCTGTGCAAAACAAGGGAAGCCTGGATGATTACTTACTGGCTCTGGAGTTCTTCCACTGCTGACTCTGATGATGCCTGTAATTAGGAGACAAGACAATATTAAACACGAATCCAATGAAGTGGGAGAAGCACATTCTTGCTGCCTTTGAAGACTGTTTTGAGACAACGTGCCTGCTCTGCTGTCTGTCTTTTCACCACCTCCATTTCTTGCTTTAGAGCCTCGTTCTCTTCTCTGAGAGCCTGAAGAAGGATAAGAGATCATTTTTTTTGGCCTATTATGGACTATGATTACAAGGCAAGGGATGGAATGTTAAGTGAGCAGAAAACGTGGGTGGGTGGGTGTGTGTTTGTGCGAGGCAGGATGCTTTCCCAAACCAAGAAAACACACACACACACACCTTGAGCTCCTCTTCCTTGTTGGCCACCTCGATCAGTCCCTTCTCCAGCAGGCCCTCCACGGTCTTCATGTTCTCCTCCTTCTCCCGGACACTGGGCAGGAAGCAGTGCGTTACAGGGTCATTCATTAACACTTACAACACGCCGAACCAGCTTTTGTATTCAGATCGTTCCGAGGCGTTGACACGAACCTCTTCTGGAACTGGTCCAAAGCCAGTTGGGAGGCAGTCTGCACAGGGGGGAGAGTCCAAGACAAATAGAGAGAGGGCGTGTCAGGCAGGGGAGCACGCACACACACATACACACACAAGTACAGATGGAGGACTCTCAGCCTAGGAGAAACATTGACGGTACGAGGCTGACCTGATCAGCAATCTGTGCCTGCAGATTCTGAACCTCTGCCTTCAGCGCCACGTTGTCGTTGTGTAAGGCCTGCAGAGGCAAAGACAGAGCAGACAGACGGAGCTCTTCACAACAGATTCCCACAGAGCCAGACTACAACTATGCCGCGGCATTAAGATTTCACACCCGAGTTTATGCGACTTTCAGCTTAAAAAGATATCCACTTGGCAACTGCACCCTGAATATCTATAACCCAGTTTTCCCCTCCCCCCAAAAAAAGTTGAGACGCTTTGTGAAACCTAAATAAAAACGCAACGTCGAGATCTGAAACTGCTTTGATGTATAATAAAGTGCACGCAGAAAAGCATCCGTTAATGCTTCATAGCGAGTCCCACATTTCTAATGAACAAAGAGTCGAAACTGCGACCCTAATGCCCAGTGCACCTTGGCATTGATGGGATGGACAGGGACACAACGGACAACACGACAGGAGCTCAGAACTGATCCTGCAGAACAAACCAAGCAGATGTACGAGGAGTGAAGGCCTATGTGGGCCTCAGGGGGCTCCATGTACAAGTTTTCCATGGCGGTGTTATGTACATGCCCTGTCCACACAGAGAAAGGGCTGAGCACATTAACCAGATTCCTGCAGCCTAACGAGCCACTGGCCCTGTTTGTGTAGGAATCTGTGGATGGGCCCTCTTGTGAGCCTACCTGCATTTTGGTCTCTCTGCTGGCCCCGCTACTCCTCTCTGCGTTTAGGGAGTCCTCCAGGCTCTTCCTCTGCAGCTCCTTGTCGGCCAGCCTGGAGGGTAGAGAGAGAGAGCAGTGTGATGAATGGCTCAGCTCTATCACTTTTATTGCAGTCTGTATGTTTGAATGGCAGAGAAGAATATATGACTTACAGCTTCTGTATCTCCTCAATGTGGGAGACGTGGCTGGCCTACATGAGTAAAAAGCAAATCTATTTAGCCTCCATTCATCTTCTCCTGATCCGATATAGTGTTTAGAGGCCGACATTCATACCTGTGAGGAGATCTGGGCCTGCATGCTCTCAATCTGAGCCTGGAGGCCTTTGTTTTCATTCACGAGTTCCTGGTCCACAGAGCAGAGCACAATTGTGTTCATTTGGCTCCTTCAAACTGTGATGCCATGGCTTTTTGTTTGTTTTCAGTGTGTGTGTGTGTTAGGTGGGGGCGTCTCACCTGGACCCGGGCCTGCATGGAGTCGTCAGGCATGCTGTGCTGGGACATCTCCACCAGCTCCATCACCCTCTGCTCCAGCCGCTCCTTGGCCACCATGGCTTCAGCCAGGCTGCCGTGGATAGTCTGGATCTCCTTGTTCTTATTGTTCATCTCCGTCTCTGCTGCCAGCAGCTGGCTGTGGAGCTCTGCATACACACACACACAGATGTTAGACTGCTGAACACAACCTCACCATTCATCTCCACAGGGGCTTCGTCTCGTTCTGGCGCACCTTGCTTCGAGGCCTGGAGTTTCTCTCTCTCCGTGTTGACATTGTGGAGGAAGTTCTGCAGATCTTCCCATCTGCGCTTTGCGTCCTGCAGTTGGGCCTGCGGATGGAAACCAGCGAACACTTGACTCCCACACACTACCCTTGAAAAGAAGTGCTTCTAAATAGTCAGCATGGGCGGCTCGAATGGGATTAGAGAGCACGGCAAAGCAGGCCAAGCTAAACTGGGTGAGACGACGCGGCCCCATTTAAGATCATTAATGAAAGGACAACGATGGGATGCTGATTTACATTACGGCCGCCTCAGCTTCCACAGGCCTGTAGTCGAGACCTCTCAAGCTAAGCAGCCCTTTATGAACTTTCCTGGTCTGTAATAGAGCAAACCAGCTCTCCCGACGTGGAACTTGCAAGAACAAGAAAGGCTGATCCGCGCGTTGAACAGGAAAAGAGCTGTTTATACGCAGCACAAAGCCTCAAATATTCCAGCTCCCAAAGCCAACACAGTTCTCCCTACCCAGGGTCTATTTCCCACACCCCTCCCCAGCACTTCCACAACAACCTCCGCCCACTGGCCCGATAAAGCCACCACACCCATTCACTACATTTGCCCTTCTCCTTGTTTTTGTGCGTGGCTCGGCTCATTTCTGAGGTCTCGGCTGGGGGAAGAGCGAGGCGCAGGCTAAACGAACAGCACTGTGCATGTGGATGAGCGTACCTCCAGCTGGGACACGTTCTGCTTGTAGCTGACCTCCAGTGACTTCCTCTGGTGCTCCTCCTGCTGCAGCTTGCTGCTGTTGTCCGCCAGCTCTTTCATCAGGCCGGCGTACTCCGAGCGCAGCTTGTTCAGCTCCGCCGAATTCCTGCCGGGCCACATGAAGGAGTTATGTGAGGAACGGCCCGTGATTTATGATCAGCTGAGTCGGATTTATGGCAAGCGGCCTCTGTGTTGCACTTCACGTTAGGCAAAGTGGCGAGAATGGACGTCTGCCATGATGCGAGGGGCGCAGGCAGGAAAACATAATAATGAGCCTGGGTCTTTAATACTGGCACCCCCCCCCACACCTCCCACATGTGTGAAACTCTAGACCGGCACGCTCTTATCTGCCGTAGTGCAACACTGACTTGCTCTCCATCTGGTTGGTGGCAGAGCTGACTGCGTCCCTCAGGATGCCGTTCTCCTGCTGCAGCCGACTGATCTGGCTCTCCAGCTGCTCCCTCATCTGCTGGAACTGCACAACACAACCACAGCCACAGTCAGTCAGTCTCCGCGCAGTCTGGAGAAAAGCTGCCAGGGCTCTTCTACACTGCTTGCATTTTGACATGGCAGCGTTGACGGCGGTCAGGCTCGCCTCACCTTGATCTGCATGCTCTGGAGCTCCTGGAAGCTGCCCTGCGCCTTGGCCTGCATGTTCCCCAGCTCCTTCTCCATGGCCGCACGCTGCTCCCTCATCACAGCCTCCACCCGGCCCGTCTTCTGCTTCTCCACCTGCAGCTCCTGGCTGAGCTGCTTGACCTTGTCCTTGGCGATGGAGGCCTCCTCCTGCAGGGTGGTGAGCAGCCTCTCTCGCTCCTGTGCAGCCGGGTCAGGCCTGGCCGCAGACTGCCGGGACGAGACAAGACCCGGGCACGTTAACACACAGGGACATGCGAGCGAAATGTAAAACGGTGCGACGGAGTCTCACTTTGTGCCAGGCGTCCATGGTGTTGGGGCTCTTCTCTCGGAGGAGAGCCATCACGCTGATGACCTCGGCTTCAGACAGGGCCAGGCTGGACAGGCCGGACAGCAGCTCCTTCAGCTTCACCTCTGTGTTCTCTGTTGAGCAGAGCATGAGAGAAGAGGTGATGCAGCAAATGTTTATGTGGAGACACGAGCAGCGTTTTGCCCTCCATCACCTTTGTCGGTCTCGTTCTTCTGTTTCTTGCCACTCCCTTTGGATGGCGCGTCATCGTTATGAGCCGTCTGGTGGTTGGCAGAGGCAGCCAGGTCAGCATCATCTACTGCTTTTTAGGAGAAGAAACAAATGGAAAGTTCATGCTTCTGTTTCATCATGTCTTGACATTTTAAAGACACAGACATAGCTTAGCACACGGGACCAGCGTGTGGTCATTACCGGGCTCGGTCTTCTGCTTCTTGGCAGAGTTCTTCTTCTTGCCGCTGGTAGGGTTGGGAGCTGCTCCGTCCACAGCTTTGGTCTCAGCCACGATGGGGGCCTCCTTCTTGGCTGGGGCTGGAGCCTGCTCAGGCTTCACCTCTGGCTGCTGGTCGTCCACTGCAAAGGAAGAAGGGTAGGGACGATGAGTGTGAATCTAGAGAGATTCAGCAATGGCTTGAAAACTCTCTATTCGGTTACTTAATTTAATCTGGTAAAGAAACTGACATTAGAGAAAAGAGTGAGAACTCCACCGCTATCTGTCCTCTCACCTGGTTCAGCTTTCTGCTTCTTCTTGTCCTTCTTCTTGCCAGAGGCCTGGGGAGGAGTCTGAGCCTGAACAGGTGCTGGAGCTGCCTGGACCTGGACCTGCACCTCCGGCTGTGGAGGCGGAGGGCTGGACTGTTTAGTGGCCGGGGCCGGCTCTGCCTTGTGGCTGACGGGCTTGGAGCCGTTCACCTCGGGCTCCTCGGGAGACGGAGCTGCGGCCGCAGCAGTGGAGGCGGCGGCGGCTGCTGCGGCTGCAGCAGCAGCAGCTTTGGCGGCCTTCTTCTCCTTCTTCTTCCTCTCCCTCAGGCCGACAGGAGCTTCTGGGGACACCGAGACAGGCACGTGGGCGGTGGGCGTGGGCGGAGCGGGGTCTGGGGTGGCCACCGGGGCGGGTTCCTCCTCCGACGGCAGAGCGGAGCCGCTGGCAGTGTCGGCCGCGTCAAAGTCCCGCAGATCTTCCTCAGACTCTCCTCCTCCTCCGCCCCCTCCGCCGCCGCCACCCCCTCCGCTGGCGCTCTCCTTCTTCTTGCTCTTCTTCTTGTCGTTCTTCTTGCGGGTGTCTGGCTTGGAAGGCGGCAGCTTCAGGTCGCGTTTCTGCCTGGCCAGAACCTCGTCGTAGGAGGTTTCCTTCATGAAGAGCCAGAAGAAGAGGAACATGAGGGCGATGACCAGGGAAGGGGCCAGGATGAGCAGGTACTGAGAGTCGTAGATATCCACCGCCATTCTGGGGAGGGAGAGGAGAAATGCACAGAAAACACGTCAACTTTAGGAACAACTCAGTCACATAAACGCTTACCAAGCAGCTACGTGCCCGCTATCTTCCACACCCTGTGTGTGTGTGTGACATGTGGCGACAGATTTCTAGCGAGCCAAATAGCAAAGGCTGCAAAAAGGTGTGAGAACAGGAGGGTAGTGAGGAGGCTGGTAAGAGGACTCTCACTGACACCCTGTCCCCTCTCAGCGATATGATATCCAGGCAGATAACAGACCCCGAGCTGCACAGCCCAACGCCCTCTCTACCTTTAAATATCATTGGCAGCCACGGGTTTGGACACGCTGTGTCCCCCAATTTTATTTATTTATTTCTTCAGTTCCAGCTCAACACCAATCTCATCTTGTGACGTTTTCTATACAAAACTAGAACAACCCATTTCCATCCAAGCACCGTCTCTTATTTTTGCCTTTTTTTCTCCCCCTTCTTGGACGAACGCAGCTAAACGCTGTGTTTATTTCAGACGGCTCAAAAGTGGCCAGTGTTTGCTTTGGTTTGCACACAGTTGGCGGCGTCTCCAGCAGCGCCATTAGGTATGCTGGAATGCTGCTCAGGCCGTCTGGAAGGAGGTCTCGCACGCTGCACGGCGAGCGCTCGGCCACTCGCTCTTGCTCATCACCAGCCGGCTCGGCTGGGCTCAGCGCAGGTGATGTGACGGAGCGCTCCATCACGCTCCTTCTCTGCCCCCCCTCCCCACCACCACCACCAAAAAAGCATCATGTTGCCTACGGCTTCACCATGGCACCAACCTCCTCCTCCTCCTCTTCCACCTCCATGTTTCAGTGGGAGCCACACATGTAAATCACCTTCTGGGCCTCACCGAGACGCCGCAGCGGGAGCCGAGAATCAGACCCACACCAGATTTTCACAACGTCCACTTCCATCTGTTCTTCTCGATCTCCTTCAGCTGCGTCAGTTCTCTGAAGGGATCACATCCACACGCATCTTATCCTTGAACCCTTGAGCTCTCCTCAAGCATATACGCATGTGGGCTGTAATCCGAAGGTGCCGTTAATTGGCGATTTCAGAGGCCGCGCATTGTAATGGATTTATCCTCTGTGGGATAAGACGACACTACTGGTCTTTCTTCCTTCCTTCCGTCGCTCTGAGAGCCGGGATTGCAATCGCACTTAATGATGCGTTGAAAATTCCTTAAATCTCTCAGACTCACCGACCTTCATGTCTAAGTCACGATTGACTCATTTCTCTGGAAGCAGTTCTTAACACAATAAGCAACACAGGCCAATAAGCAACACAGTTACGGATATCTTCTAATACGTGTTAAGGAGGCAAGAAAATCAACAAATCAGCTTTGGGAAAGCCAGACCTGTTCACTGAAAACCACTCCGTTTGACTGCCTGGTAAAGCCATGAGTACACACACATCCCCTCGTCATTTTCACATCGCCAGTAGTATGTAAATCAACAAGGTAGAGAAAACAAGATAGACATGAAACGCTGCATCACAACATTTATCCGATACTGTGGACGCACAGGGAACATGGTGTACCTTCTAAATAACACGGCTTGGTTATAAGGGGAGAATGAAGGGCACACCACCTTCGCTCAATTCGGCCCGAACGGAGATAAAATAGGTCAAGAACGTCAGAGGGACAACTGGGCTGAGGAGAAGACGGCCCGCTGTCTCATTTGGTCCCGTCCCTCCTTTGGCCGCCACAAGGGCGACACGGCAGCGCTCTGAACTCATATTAGGATGGATTTGCAAGGGGCAAAAATACACCCCCATGCAAGTGTCACCCGCTGAGGTCTGCTGCAGCTGCAGTCGGGGCCCCCGCCCACTTCAGGCCGAGGCAGAGGAGTTTACTCTTCGATCGCAGGCAAAGTTCACAGAGTGGGGAGGACCGGAGACTTCATCAGCAAAGTGTCTATTCTTAGGAGGTATGTGTCGTCTTCCCCAGGGCAACAAGTGGGGACAAACCGGGGACCAATCAATGCAAAGAAAGGCCGTCGAGATAGAAACCGGCTCGGTTGTATTTGGCATCAGTGATTCATGCAGTTAACATACGTGAATATCGATGAATGCAGTTCCTCAGCCAAGCAGTCTGCTGGAAATATTCCCACGTGAGCAACAATCTCATGCTGTAAAAAATGTCCCATTTCTGTGCCAGCTGTTGCGAGTAGGCAGGGACCCCCCCCACCACCACCAATAAACTTTGATTCTTTTGTTCTTTCTGTCTGCTAAATAGCAATGTTGTCATCTTTTGACGGGATGTTTGATGTGACAATCACTGAGGCGAGGTGACGCTACGGGCACGGTCAATCATAGCGCCTACAATGAGTTCGCCTTTAAACCAACACGCATCAAAGTCTCACCCAAACTCACACGCCTTACAAACACAAAACCACTATTTAGTTGAGCCCCAATGATGACAAGCAGCATTTTCTTGTCAAACTACTAGTGAGTGATATTGTGTGCAAACAACCGAGATCTGCGGCAGGAATATAGTGGAGGAGCCGGCAAGGTACAGTAGCCCTCTTTAGCAAGTTGGATTAAGCAGATTACCCATGATAATACATTTAAGAATAACTTTCCATTGCAGGGCTTCAGGAAGACCGGCAGGCTTAGCCCTATAGTGTAATGTTGACCCCGTTTCACTTCCACTGTGGAAAAAAAAAATCCTCCCATTTGAGATTACAAAACACACAAATAGGCAACTGGTCTGTTGCAGCGTTTAACATATCTAAAAAGTCCTCTGCTTCTCAAGCATCAAGCTCTCCCTCTGGCCATGAAGTGAAACACACATTATATAACATTTCTGAAACTATTTTCTAACATTGTTCATTACGTAACAATTTTTCAAGGGCTCGACCCTGACGAATGCACCTGATCGGTTCCTCTGTGCAATCAGGAATGTTTTCCCTCACACACCTTACCGACATATTTGTGCAGCGCGTGTGTCAAAGAGCATGCATTCCTTCACACAGCTGAGCGGTGGAAAAAAAATCTGTTGGTTCAGAAGAGCACAGGGCCAGACTGAGCAGGCAGTAAAAGCCCCTTACCATGGTTTTAAACACGTCGCACCCATTTGCTCTGTGCGACCTCATTAGGAGACGTGTCAATCACACCGGACAGCGACACATCCGTTAAGAAACCACAACCCGGGGGCTGAGAGCCGCATGCAAACAGGCTGAGAGGCTCGTCAAGACGCCTGAAGATTACGCTATGCCACAAGCACCACCGAGCGCGTGTGGGAACCCGGCGTTTCGACGCGCGGCCCGCACAGGCCATCGCAGCGGACGCGGCTTAACAAGGTTTCACAGGCCGTCTAATCAGGAAATTCTTTATTATGGCACATTCATTGTATGTTCCAGGAAACTCCCATTGGTAGAGGGAGGGGGGGGAGAAATGAAACTGAAATAACTCTTAAAGCAACATAGCCTCTTTGGGTGGAGTGAGTGGTGTGAAACAGGCTGCGTGCTTTCTTTGAGTGCGGGGCTGCAGAGTGGAAGGTACATGTGTTTCCTTGTGCAGCCCGAGCCCTGTCCCAGCATCAGAATGAGCCCGCGGGACAAAGCCCTCTCGGGCTGTTGGCTCCCCGGAATCTAGCCACTTGGCTGGCCAGGCCTCCTGATTTGGCAAGCCCGGCCAGAGAGGCAACTCCTGATAACTGTCGGAGCTAAAAAAAAAAAAAGAAAAAAAAAAGAGGGGGGGAATCAGAGCAGACAATGCTCTGAAACCAGGTCATGCGGGACTTAACACAGTGCATCTTTAAGATGAAAGCAATTAAAGAATGATTAACGCGCAGGGAAAGCACGGAGACCCTGGGGTTAGTCGAGTTTACTTTTTCAGTGTCTGTTGCACAAGGAGCATTTGCAACATGAAAAACAGGCACACAATTTCTCTAAACTGAAACTAGTGTTTGGCTAAATGGCTGAAATTATAACCATGACACCTAATGCCTCACCTGCCTATAACCTCCGTAACAAAAACTCCTTGAGTTCCGGGTGCGCAAAGGTCAATGATCTGCACTTTATACCACGGCTATATAACATACTTTATAAGCACCAATGGAGGCCACTCTCTGATTATGACACTTAAAGTTTAAATGGTAGCAGGACCTTATTCACACTCTAGTTTAAAGTGATATGGGACACAGAGGAAATACTTTTCTGACCGAAAAGCTCAGTTGTACGGACTACAAACTGATAATTCACCATTATCAGTATTCCCATGATAATCCATAGCGGCAGTGACAAAGAAGGTCTGGTCATACTGGGAAACGTTATCAAAAGGGACTGGTGACTAGAAAGGCAGTCTCGAAAGCGTGGCCCACACCAAATCACATACAAACCGATAACCAAGATAAGGTCTTATCTTCTGACAAGACAGACCTTGAGGGAATGTGGTGAAGGTGCCAACAAGGCAACTCTGACACCAAACCACGAGAGGGAGAGCTCAGCAATTAATTCCTGGACTCATTAAGCCCGACGTGACAGCTCCACACACACACATACTCACATTTTCAACTCACACACACACCCCCTACCGCAGATGAAGTGGGCTTGTCCAACACTGGAGTTATTCATTGAATTACTCCAGGAATAAGTCACTGCACACAGACCTGAGCGTGGGGACTGGACAAGGGCACCAGTCCACTTACTATGGCTTGGGAACCAAATGTCCCAGCATGCTAGATCGTGTCTAATCGCAGGCCTACTGGATCCAGACACGCTTTGGCAGCTGTGTGGACACCTAAAAGAGGCTGTTTGTGTGTGGAGCTTGTAATCAAGAGGGGGGAAAAAGCAGAACTGATCTGGCGTCAATGGCCCCTGCTAAGTTAGCCCGGCTAGCTCCTCAGTGACACGTTACAGTCAAATGAAGCATATATGAGAAATCAGAGATTTGTAAAAGGCGGAGATTAAGGGGGGAAATGTGTTCATTTCGGCAGTAAGGGGGCTCGATAGTGGGGTGTAGCCTGCCTACAGCTGTAAGTAGTTGCTCTAATTCTACACTATAAATAGTGAACAGTTAAAGCCTTACAGGAAAACGCTCGTCACTCAAGTTCGCCTGAGAGCTCCAAGCTAACTCACACAGGAGCCGGCCAATCCAATTATTCCCGAGGAAGAAGTGTAGGGTAAAATGTGAGCCTGAAGTTTGTTCCCAGCTCGTCTGGAGGCGTGGACATGTGCCCACCCCCACCCCCGGCAGGGCCCGGCTCCTGCCTCCAGGTGAGCCAGCCTCCCGGTCTCGGCTGAAAGCCCCGGTCCTGAGGGCCGCTCCTAGGCCCGGGTATAAAGAGCTTAGCCGGGCTCACACCGGGATGAACGGCCGCTCGGCTCAACAATACCAGCACAATGTCGCCCCCCCGCCCCGAAAGACGCTGCTCACGGCTTACCTGTGGCTTCAGTGTGTTGTTCGCTTAGCAAGCGGTGAAATGGCGTTGTTCCGGGCTGACTCTGACAGACTCCCGACCTCCCGGGGCAGCTCCAGCCTGGCTTTCTGCTGCGCTATCCGGCAGACTATCTCCCCGTTTCTGGTTCGTGGGGGCGGGTCATAGCAGGCTGCTCGGGGACGCTCGTTTTCAGAGTCGGCGCACACCGACCGGAGCTGGAGCTACCGGAGCGTTAGCACCGCCCTCCAGAGACAGCCCCGGTGCATAATGGAAGCCGACACAGAGGGGAGTGGTCACTGCACTCCCCCCCAAGCCCAGAAGACACATGGGCACAGAGAGTACTTTCATATTCCTGCTTCTTCATATTTCTAAGGGGACTTCCAGTGTATCTGTGAGATCTGGAGCCCAAACGTTTCTATTACTTTCTACCCCAATTCTGAGAAGCATCTCTTCTCCTACCTTCTGCTAACCCGTATTCCTCCTTCTCTCACTGATGTCTCATCTTCAGGAGTGCTTACATTACTGCACTCTCACTTGTCAGAGCAGTATTTATTGTAGCACTGAGGTAACTTTTGTGATAGCTTGAATGCTTTTCCCTCTTTGAAAATCACACTGGATTAATGAAAATGTTCTGATGGTTAAAGGGAAATAATTTTGAATGTTTAACATTATTTACCCAGCATGTTTTAGACATTGCTTCTAGAAATATGCTGTTTCAAAAGCATTTGAAAGGAATCAGTCAGAAAATGCCCAGTCACGATACACCTATTATTCCTTCTCCTATCCTCTCTTAACTAGTGCCAAAACTCTGTACTGTAATCCTTTGGCAGTCTGAAGAATGTGGAGCGGTATTAATTGTGGCACTAGACCTCTTCTAATTCTTTTTCTATTATGTAAAGTATCTGCAAAATTACTAAATATAAGTACACCTAGCATGTTCCCCAGAGTTTTACATCTTATATCCAGAAATAACATGCAGGATTGATAAGTTCCTAATAGTCTGACAAAAACAATTCCATAAAGAACCACACAGACAGTGGGATTCAGATGAATCAGTTTAATATCAAATAAATAGAAAGTGCCCAGTAATGATGATCAGGCCCTGACCAGTGTACCATTGCCCCTCCCTGCTGTAAGGCTGAGTCAGTCATTCCTCCTCTCTGTCAGAGGGCTCCGGCTGCCCTGCTGCCTGCAGCTCGGCCTCAAACTGCTTCCTCAGGCCCTTAAGATACATACGCAAGCTGTCCGGGTCCAGTCTGGAGTTCCTGGCAGTCTGCAGGAGGCGAGTGGCCAGGTGGTACACGGCTCTCTGCCTCAGTGTTTCTGGATCGCTGTGATGTTTGGCCTGCAGCGATAACAGACCACAAAACAGGTCTCCTTTATTTGTCCGGCATTTCTTTGATATAAAGAGGGATTATTCATGCTACGCGGCATTATTTGTGTTATCCGTTTGAGAGCTCACAGCGGGCCCACACTGTGGACCTCTCGTAAATGAAAACTTGTTCTACTGCTGAAAACAATGCACAGAAAGTGAGACGCCGGGACAAAATCTGATCTCGCCGGGTGAACTGTACCGACAGCTGCTGGCTAACTTTAGAGGCAAAGGTCTTTGCCTCTTGGATGACGTTTGGGGGAAGCGCAGTGGTTTCTGCTGCTCTCAGACCTGAAAGAGCAAACACAGGCCCCGTCAGGAACAGCCTGGCCTCAGCAGCGCTGCGGCTCGACTCCGCTCGGTCCGTACCGTAGTGCCTTTCTTCAGCGCAGCCTCGATTGAGCAGGTAGGTATAGACCACGCTCTCTGCACCCGTGTCACTGTCGCGCGTGTGCTGGACCTCCATGTGCTGGTTCTCCACGTTGGGATAAAGAGACTCTAGTTGGCATAACTCAAGATAGTGCGTGGCAAACAGGGTGAATGCCTGCAAAAAGAAAAGATAGGGAAACGGTGCACCTTAAAGATCAAAACACTGGAAAAAAATGCTCATTTTGACGACAGATGAGCTGTGCGAGACGTAATCAATAGTAAAAGATGGAATCTGAATGATCCGGTTTTCACGTTCTAATGAGGAGTGGCAGCGCGGAGCTTAAATTAGGATCTGTACCTTGAGGCCGAGGAGGAACTCGCACACCGAGTGACAGATCCCAATGCCCTCCTCGGCACTGGTGCCGCGGCCCAGCTCGTCGATGATGATCAGGGACCGGTCGCTCACATTGTGGATGATGTACGAGATCTTTGAGGAGGGGAATAATTAGTGGATAATGACTGATCCCACACACATAAAACCAACGTAAACAGCACGTGTCACGCCAGTGCACGCACCTCCCTCATCTCTAACATGAAGGTGGAGGAACTGGTTTCAAAATCATCGTCCACGCCGATCCGGGTGAAAATCTGGTCCGCGACCCGGAACGAAGCGTACTCGGCGGGGACAAAGGAGCCTGGAGCGGGAGCACAGGCACCGGGGGAACAAAATCAAGTCACGTCAAGCGGGGTCAAGTCGTTGACGTGAGGCGCCGCCGCTGACCTATCTGAGCCATGATCTGACACAGCGCCACCTGCTTGAGGTAGGTGGACTTGCCGCTCATGTTGGGCCCGGTGATGATGACGAAGTTGCTGCCCTCGGAGATGTAGCTGTTGTTGGACACGGGCTGCTGTCCGGCGATCCGCTCCAGGATGGGGTGACGGCCCTGCTTGATGGCCAGCGTGTCCGTGAACTCTGGCCGCACTGGCAGACGCAGCGGGAAAACAGCAAAGACAAGTACAGTACCTCCACTGGTCGCTGCAGTGTTGATAGGGATTCTATTAGATAAGATGATGCATTCAGGCACAACCCTGCACAGCCAGGTCGTGGACCGTGTGCCAGTATGAAAACCCGTGCAGTGACGTGACTCATTGATTGCCAGCTTTGCATCCGAGGTGTTTGATTTGGTCTAAATCGTTCTCTGCTGTTAATGGCGGGGTGTGTCGACCCGACAATGGAAGCCGGATTCTGAGGAGAGGTGTGTGCAGTGGTTACGAGCCAGCCTGCTCCTCTGCCGGGGAGATTTGTCACGGTAAATACAGCATGCCAGTGCTCGCTTATGTAACAGGGGTAATCTGAGTACAGGCAGGCTGGGATAGAAAGGGGCAGGCACTCAGCACACGTCTACGGAGATATGGTTCCAGACAGCTGAGGGCCAGCGTTCGCCACCCACATGGCTGACCGGGCTGGTGCTGCCCACAGCCATTGCTTAGAAGAGAAAAAAAGAAAAAGGAGAAGAAGAAGAAGAAGAAGCCGCCAGCTCGTTGGAAAGCAGTTGCTGGCTGTCACGGGTGAGCTTGGGTGGCTGACGCAGCATCGGGGATGTCTCCCCGGGCTGAGCTGACGTTTCGATGGACAGCCCTTACCATAGTCGGAGATGGTGCAGGCGTTGGCCAGAGAGAGCAGCATGTCCAGCATGGACACAGCGTCGGAGAGCTTGTACAGGCAGTGGATGTGCTCGTGGATGGTGCTCAGGAGTTGACATATCACCCTGCGCGGACACATGAAAGATGCTGCCAGGGCTGGGAGATAATAACGTCTGACAAACAGCCCCCTCTGGTGGACACAACCGAGGCCGTGAGATTGCTCTGGGTCAGCTCGAGAAGAGGAAATTTGCACGGTAATGATAAGCGGAAAACTTGCCGTGCCTGCGTTTTAATGAATGGCTCGACTAATTGGTTGTTGCGGCCTTTGTAAGCTCACATAAGAAACATCTTAGCGCTCTTTATCTGCGGTTTGAGTCGCCACAGTGAAATAATACTTATCAAAACATTATTGTAAGATAAGGTTTCAACTGGGGCCAGACTTCAGTGGAATCACATCCAACTGTGGGAATGAAGAGAACAGTGTGACAGATTAAATTGAGCAGTAACACGGAGAAATCCCATGATTACTCAGCAAAAACATCATGTACTCAAGGGCAGACATTCCGTACGGCAATCTATCTCTCAGCACTGCGTTAAATGTGCACGGCCCATTACTGTGCATGCGGGCGAGTACAAGACTATTGATTTCCTCACACGTAGGACATGTGGAAGATCTCCCTGAGGACCTCATCACAGCGGTCGTTCATCTTCATCAGGTCCACGGTCGTAAAGCCGTAGTTGTTCCTCTGCTTCGTCACCTGCAAGGGCAGATGTTGAAACCCGGCTTTTATGTCCGTTCTGCGAATCATTCTGCGGATAAAGCTTAACCGTTCACACGGGAGCCATTCGTCTCCTTCCGATGCGGCTGCTTTTCTTGTTCATAATTAGTTTGTTCGCTCTCAGGAGCTCTCGCCACTTTCTGCCTTCAATCAACCACACCTTAATAAATTCTGAGGGGAGTTTCCCCTCAGGCAACACCACTCCTTCCAGCTTCATCTGGATGAAGAAACTTCTGGCTGTGCTGAAGCTGGTGCGCAGTGGTAGCCCATACTTCTCCCCCAGCTGGTTCACGAGCCCTGGGCAGCAAAAAGCCATTCAGTCATCAGCACAGAGTGACCACTTCACAGATTTGTGAGCCGTCTGTCGAAGGCCTGGACCAGCACCTGCTATGTCGTCCACTATCTCAGTGTAAGCTCTGCGAGCGATGTCCAAGAACTCGTTGATGTTGGGCCGGACGGCGTAGCACTTCTGAGTGCGCATGTTCAGGCTGCCCTTCAGGTAGGTGGTGTCGTCGTTGATCACAGTCTTGACCTGCTCCAAGATCATCTCGAACCTGAGGTGGGAGTGAGTACAGTACATGAAGTGTATGAACGGAGTCCGAAGGCAGCGCAAGATGAAGTCCCTTTACACAGCACCTGTTGTCTTCCAGCGACGTGCTGTAAGCCTTGAGCAGGGCTGTGCTGCAGTTCTTTATCACCATCTGGTAGATGTTAAAATATCCTGCCTGTAAGAGTATGCTTTCTGCGAGGTGAAATAACGTTTGTGTTGGATGATGCTGAAGCTATACGACCAGACCCGTAACTGTGGAACCAGATCCAAAGTGTGTTTCAGCTGAATGACGTGCGTGATTTTCGCTTCGGCGACTTGAACCTGTCGAGAAAAACGGCGCTGAAAAGGTCCCGAAAGACCCACCAAAGGTTTGACATATGGACGATATACCGCATGCATTTTACGACTGAAAGATCTGCACGTACCGTTTCCTGCTTGGGGATTTGGACGAGGACGGAGAGCAGCTGGTCAGTGTCGAGAAAGTGACCTATGGCTGAGGGGAGCAAACACATTGAAGCGCGGTCACGGTCTCATTTTCCACATTCATTCACGACATCTGGTGCGAGAGCGGGAACGCCCCGTGCTTCGCTCCCCACCGCTCTTCAGGCCGAAGAAGAGCTCCTCGTCCTGCAGCAGCTCCTGGATGGCGTCCAGGCGCGTGTTGATGGTGTCCACGTCGACCAGGGGCTCCAGGATGTTGGAGCGCAACCTCCGGGCACCACCGGGTGTTTTGGTGTGGTTAAGTACGCCTAAGAGGCAGTGTTCACTCCTGTGCACAGGTGAACGGAGATGGTCGGACACCGGTGTGAGTGTTCACAGAACACACACACACACACACGCCCACACAGAGGGATGAAGCTGTCAGGGTCTGGCCCTCTTACCTGTGGTCTCTATTATTGACCACTAACTCCAAGTTGGAGACAGATGTTGAGTCAATCATTGCTGTCTGCTCGCTCCCTCTAAAGCTGACTTTGAGAGACTTGGCAGCGAAGACGGAGTTCTGGATGAACTCCACATATTTGAGCAGAGCGGCAGCTGCTGCGAGGCAGTAATACCTGAGCAAATCATCACATCGGGTAATAAAAACAGATACAGCTTGACACTGTATCTATCTGTCCATCTATCTGTGCCATTGCTGTACTCGGTGGCGTACTTAGCTTGCACCTCCATGAGGACGGTGCCAAACTCTGGAGCGCAGAGATGCTGAATGTACTCCAGACCCTTCCTCTCATTAAAGTACTTCCTCTGGATAGCGGTGAAAGATACTGCCTGACAAATAATAAAACAAAGATATTACCACATTGAAAAAGTTAACAAGAACGCGGTGTGCAATCGTTGGAGCAGAGCTCGTAATTTGGGGTGAGCGAATCATTTGTTTCCTCTTTGTACATGGAATTTGTGTGCTTAGCTCATTTTGTATCGGTACCGAGAAGTTCTCTGTGATCAGGTTGAACAGTTTGGTCCCGGTTCCCTTCTCACTGGCTGTGTCTGGCATTAATATCTCCAGCGGCACCAAGACGTGGATTCTGGATATGACCTTCAGGATGACCAAATACATTTCATTCAGTTTCAATTTTCATTCAAGTTTATGGTTCCTGACAATGTAAGGAGGCACCTACCTTGGTATACGTGCCGGTGTCAGAGAACTGAGAGAGTACAAGCTCCGGGTACTTCAGGTTGAGACTGGCCATGCCGATCTCTCCCCGGGCCAGACCGCGTCCCTCCACCACCACCACAATCACAGACGCCCCAAAGGCCGCGGCCGCGGACGAGCACGTGGTTGCTGCCAAGACAGACAGGCGTCAGAAGCATTCAGACGCAGAGAGGCGCCCAGGCGGACGGCCACTGAAACATTCAGGTGAGAAGTCCCCACTGACAAACTCGCCCTGACTACTGCAGCAACCCTTCTCACGGGCCGCCTGGTTTGTGCGGTCAAGCTGCTATAAATGATCCAAGATGCTGCGGCGCATCTGAGGCTCGACCGAGCAGCGAGGGCACGTCAGCCCCTGCTTCTCATCGAGCCCCACTGGCTCACGTTCAAGCCACTCATACTTGTGCTCGTCTATAGAGAGACTGTTGAGTGCTCCAACTTATTTACTTGCACTGCTCAGAGCCGCCTGTACTTGTACTGCAATCCAGACTTCCCCGATAAAGGACTGAGCTGCCGAACACCTCTGAGAGCATCTCTTTGCTTTTTTACTCCTTCCTCTCCTGGCTTTTCTCCTACCATACGATGTAGCCTTGGATAAAATGTAAATGTAGCGTACCTGTGTGATCAGTCAGTGGTGTGCGGAGAGGATGGGAGCCCGGGGCCCCCTGGGGCCTCCTGAGCCTGGGCGTCCTTCCATGGAGGCGAGTGGGGGAACTGCTCGAGGTGGAAGCAATGAGTGACGGCCTGCTCCTGCCTATCCCGAGGCTGGGAAGGCGCTGACCTATTATTAGACAAACACATATCTAGCTCTTTGTGCTTCCTAGTAATGTCTTTTGTGTTGTTGTTGTTTTTTTCTCATTTGTGTACATTTTGTACAATGTTTGTTGCCTTTCTGCAGAGGCACACCCAGATTTTGTTGTACCTTGTGCCTCACAGCGCAATCACAATAAAGACTATTCTATTCTAAAAAATGAAGGGAAATTTCACCCATCGTCCAAATGAAGTGCATGACAGAAATCCGGTTCCTTTTTAACACCTACAGACTACAATGACCTGGACGAATGAGGATATTCACAGACTTCTTCTTCTTTTACTGTGTCTAGCTTCACTTTTCTGTATTCTGGGGAGTAACAAAGCTCGCCTGGGGTCCCTGAGGGCAGTGATGGGCCGTGGCTGGAGCTGTTGCTGGCCCCAGCCTCAGCAGCGGGGTGATGGGGCGAGGCGGTGGATGCTGATGGGGGACAGTAGGAGGTGGTCTCGTTGATATTGCTCCTGTCCGAGGTGTCCCCGCCAGGTGTCACCTCCTCGGTGCTGCTGCGGAACATCTTACAACCCGTAACTGCACCTGTAGGACTCGTTGACCATGCTAACGCTGTTAGCCGCTAAAACCGCCGCGGGTTCTGGACGTGACGTCCCTGGCGTAAATGGCTCGTGAGCACAGCCAGACGGCCGTAGGTTCGAATCCCGGTTTGGAAACTCTCTGTGTGGAGTTCTTATGTTCTCCCCATAAATTAAACAATATAACCGCAAAAAACACAGATTACACAATTACATACAATAATGGAAAATAGTATTTATTTACTTTTATGAAACTACGAACAAATTTACTTTAATTTACTACTAATAACTGTATTTTATTCTGGAAATTTTCCACCGGAAACTCCACTCTGGTTCCGGTTGCGGCCAACATGGCGGCAGACGCGGATGACAGTCACTATTTTGTGAGAGAAATAGAGAAAAATGACGGGTGCGTGTTGAAGGTGAAGCAGTGCTACCTAGGAGACGTCGGGTGTGTGGTCTGGGATGCCGCCATTGTCCTGGCGAAGTATCTGGAGACAAAGCAGTTCCATGATCCGTCCTCCGGGCTGAACGTGTGGGCGGGCAGCAGAGCTGTGGAGCTGGGAGCAGGGACCGGAGTGGTGGGGCTGATGGCAGCCACGCTGGGGTATGTCTGGGGACCCACGTCTCATAATGTCAAGTCAGTACTAACACACCGTGTACGTGCCTGCAACACCATTGTCACTCGAGCGACCCTGCTTTGACATCTTTTATTAAAAGCGGATGGATACACTTTATTGTGCCCCCAGGGAAAGTTCCAGAGCACAACAAAATTACAAGGTGGGGGTGCAGGTGATCAGTGGGCAGGTTGGCAGCAGTTGTATCTATATGCAGACGAGATATGAAATGAAACAGCAGTAGATTGTGTTCATTGATAGATGGATAGATGTATGGTTCCTCATGGACGGAAAAATACACTTTTTCCAGAGAAATATGACAAAATATCCCTGAGGGATAGCAAGTAATCATTACAGGAGTGCCAAGGGGTGTGGATGCTCATCAGGCATCTTTCCCCTTCCTCTGGCCTGGGTGCTGTGTCCTGTGTCTTCCACCTGCCTCCCTACTACCTACAGTGGAGATGGGCAGACAGACAAACACTATGCTGATCCTTTTTTTGAGACTACCCCCGGAGCAATAACAGTATTTTAACTTGGGAGAAATAGCATGTGTCTAACAAAGGTAGCGAAACCTGTTATTAGTGCAGAAGTACAATGGCAGGTGAACATTATACACGGTACTGAGTGTACAGAACTCACATACTCAACACTCAACTCACACATCAAATACATTAATAAAGGCCCAGCATTAGTAGTATAACTTTACTTGAGATGGTTGTCTGAAAGTGGAAGCAGTTGCAGTAGAGCTGAGCATGAAGTGTAAATATAAATTGCATTATCTCCCATTAGAGCTCAAGTCACCTTGACAGACCTGGAGGACCTGCAGACCCTCCTGCAGGTGAATATCCAGGAAAACCAGGGACTTATCACCAGTGGATCAGTTACTGCCAAGGTACTGAAATGGTTTGTACTTGTGTTTCTATTTTATATAAGTCATATATCCAGGGTGAGTACATGCCAAGATGCATGTCAAGGTGTCAATAGTTTGATATCTGCTTGTTTCTAGGGGTGAAGATGTGTCTGAGTTCATGCCTCCCCCACATTATGTCCTGATGGCAGACTGTATATACTACGAGCAGGTAATCTCTACTTTGCTCATTCTCAACATGATGCACTGCATCTCCATTCATTGCGAAACTCAGTGGCTTCTTTCTTCCCACACAGTCTATTGTTCCTTTGGTGGAGAGCTTGAAGCTGCTCTGTGGGCCTGAGACCTGCGTCATCTGCTGCTATGAACAACGCACTGAGGGTGTCAACCCAATAGTGGAAAAGAAGTTTTTTGAGGTGAGAGCCTAACGGTTTGTTTCCATTCTGAAGTATCATAATAAACAGAGGTTAAGGCATGTGACATCACCTCACAGCAAGTCATTCTGATCCTCTGTATTGTCTTTAGTTGCTGCAACAAAACTTCAGCTGTGAGGAGATCCCTGCAGAGAGGCAGGACCCAGAGTTTAGCAGTCCTGACATCCACATCCTGCACCTCCGGAAAAAAGTCTGAGTTTGTGTGGTGAAATGACCTTGTACAGTTTGTGAGTTTGTCACACCTCCTAAATTCAGACTGTGAGACTAGAATGTAAAACTCTGCATTGAGGTGTGAAAGATTGTGCCTGCACTTTTTCAAACATTTTTAAGAAAAATATTTTCTGATACGTCAATAAATACCGTCCTGGTGTGATATCAGAGGAAAGGAAAACTCATGGGCGTGACTTTCTTTTTTTCCCCCCCAACTAATAATCCCACATTTAGACAAGGCCAGCAGTTCTCTGTGTAATTCTGCGGCTTTGAAGGTAGATGGCAGATGTGTGCAAGCACAGACATGAGAGACTGCACTCACCTCTAATGAAATGAGTCCTCTGAGCCAATGAGGCAACAAAAAGAGATGAAGCAGCAACTGAGCTCAGAACTTCATTTGAATGCTTGTCGGTGAGAATTAGACTACCAAATTTTTGTGGTAAAGTCAGTGGAAAACAGTAGTTCACAGCGTGTAGCTCCACAAAACTGCAATAGGCCACTAACATGAGAGTTTTGCAATGTTGATTGCAAGCACTGCCCTTTATCTGCTGTGTATGTGTAAATATACAGTGTAGTGGGTTATGTTGGATAAGACGTGTAATCTGTTGGTAGGTTGAGACGGTTATGGTTCAAGAGCCTCTCAGGAAAATATCCGTCTTTTGTCGTGTCCATGTATTTCATAGTGTAGTGTAGCTTATACATCCTCATATAGTTATGAATGAGCTATGTAAATCAATTCAATTCCCATTTCAAACACTAGGGGGCATTAGTTTATAGTACAAAAAATATTTGAACTGTAAATGTCCTGTTTATTATCTTGTCAGATTATTAACTTAGGGATGGTGTCCCAGAACAAAATATCAATATTGATTGTTTTGACGATGTCTCATTGCATTATTGGTTAAGAACACTGAGAAAAGTAAAGAAAATCTGGCCAAATAATCTTGATTAATTTATCTGTATGTGGCTGGCCCAGTCATTAAAAGTCAACATAGCTAATGCCAGCTCCCCCGTCAGCTTTCTGCCCTCTGTGCGAGGGGAATTCCACTCCAAGCCCCAGATTAGCTGAAAGATTACGGCTCTTTTTCAAGCATAAACCATGAAGTACGCCCCATACTCCCACAGGCATGCAGGGGCCCCTCGCAACCTTTCATGCTGCCCTCTGTTTACACAGCGGAGCTGCGGTGTAATGAGCAGGGTGGCCTCCAACACTCAGACCAAATAAAAATGTTAATGCTGAAGTCAACAGGGCGGGGTTCGCGCTCAAGGTCTTATTAAATCAGATCATTTCATAGAAGGATACAATGAGCCGGTTTTGATGATGCATTAATGAGCTGCTCCTCTCGCTCATCCTGGCATTTCTCTGCTGGGAGCCAGGAGCACGCAGCTAACCTGGCTGCCTGAAATGTGCTGATCCTGTGAGGCAGGAACATCTGTGGTGGCACAGAGCCTCCGTCCCCATGAATATTCCTGTATTTAATAGCTCGATTTTTAATAGAACAGAAGCAAGAATCTCCTCATGATCCACTTTACAGCAGATGCCTCAGTCCTTTGTATCTCTAATTCTCTCTGAATCATTTAAATGGACTATCAAGAGTGCACGTACAAAAACCGCCCTTCTTCTCCCAGATAAGATTCATTACTAACCCTGATAGTGAAACGTTTGGAATGCTCACATGATTGAGAAACATGTTGGAGCAGTGGAGTTAAATCAGAGGCTGACAACCTGACCCCTAAATCCCTGTAGACTGTTGGTCAATGACACGGCCTATCACTGAAGGAGAGGAATACAGTAAAATTAACTGTCTTTCTTTGACTTTTTTTTTTTTTACAGCCACGATTAAAAGTACAGTGGCTCATATAAGATAATCACTCCCCATGGCCCTCTCCTGCCCTCTCACTCCAGCCTGGGACAGCTGCTGGACTGACAATCAGACCTACTATTGAGGTTTGGCTTTGTCCGGGATATGTTCAGCTAATTAATTTGACTCGCAGCTGGTATAAAGTCCATGCCCACCCCCCAACCCACCCCCCTAGTGTGGTGGGGACAGGACCCAGAGGGGTTATTTGGGAGATTAGAGGGGCAGAGGGTAGCTCCACTGTTCTGTGTCAACATTTCCACCGCCACCCCCCCTCTCCCCAGCCCACCCAAATCTTTCAGCCGAATCACTCAAAATCTATTTTCCCGTCTCCCTGGCGCTGTCTCCTCCTCAAACGCTGACCAAAAATAATTAAAATAAAGCCGCCGTAGTCTCCTCGTGGTTGGCTAATTAGGCTGGCACTGCAGGGGAATACAGGAAGGCTCCCAGTAAATGAGGACAGCCCACAGTGAAGCAGCGGTGTCTCTGCTCTGTTATCATGTACACACTGCCTCAGATGCCGGTGACCATAAACAGCATGGAACATGTGGCATGTATGCTGTACGGCATGCACCGAGACAGAACTGGGGCATTTCCTGCCAACCGATGGTGCTATTAGTAGAAATAGCTTACCTGTGTGGAAAACCTGCAGTAAGGTCAACTCAGTCCTGATGAATAGTGCATTTATGTGATATAATACGTATCATAGCGTTGTTATTGGAGTGTTGGAGGATGTTTTGTCTTTTGCCTGCACCATTGTTTTTGATCATCTTTGAGATTCATGTGCAAGTCGAAACCTGGCCCATTTGCTCCTCCTGCATGCGAAATACAATCAAGGCCTCCGCAATCCACTCGCATCCTCCCCTGTTTTGTTCTTTCGCAACAAGGAAACATGAGGGAGCGGTCCAGTCCTCCTCCAAAGCAGATGGGTGGAGGAGAGCCTGACTCCACGCGGCCTGTGTGGCGCGCTGCACTCCGCTGCATCACAGCCAAGTGACACAGAAGATCCTTTGTGTCATTACTATTACACCGCCCGGAGCCAAGAGACACTGCTCCAGAAAGGAAGACTCATTTTCTCACTAACTATTAGGGAGTGGCTCAAGAATAGATATCAAACTGGGCTGATTAAAAATAGAAGAAGAAGAAGTCTGCGCGTACGTGTGACTCCTCTGATCCTACAAATGTGAATGCCGAACCACCACCACCACCATCATCCTCTCCAAATACACACACACACACACACAGCCTTTCTCTTTTTCAGATGGCAAACTGAGGCCCGCCGAACTTTGTGCTCCACATAGCGACAGCAGGGCCGAGCTCACTTCCAAAATAGAGCATGTGATTAGTGTTGTTTTGCAGCGCTCCATCCCCGTCTCCAATAATGAGGTGCAACAGTGCTAATCATTTGTGGCTCCCTCGCCCTCCCACCCCTTCTCTCTCTCTCTCTCCCTCCCTCTCTGTGGACTTAAAAAGCAGGAGGTGGTGTGATGCCAGCGACGGGACAACTAGCTTATAGAAACACAATGACTGACTCCACCCCACCTCGTCCCCTGCCGCCCTCCCTCCCTGACTCCCCCTCCCTGCAGGGGAACAGGAGGAGGGCTGTTAAGACAGCTGTGCTGCAGTTGAGTGGGGACACAAATCCAGCACTGTGAGAATAGTGTGCACACTTGCCCCCTCCTTCCAATCCTATTCATACAGTAATTTGAGCACCGTGAGAGATTTCCCTTCTTCTTCTTCATTTTCACCGCGACAGATTTGCAATGATCACATGTGACAGTTTGAGTCCAATTAATTTTGTAGGTACAGTGTGTCAGTCATCAAGGGCACAGCTCCGGGGGCAATATCAAGTGAGAGTGTATCACGCTGTATCGATCCCTTGCTTGAAATGCCACAGCTTTTGAGGACACTTGATGGCCGTCCCCGCAGCATTCTAGTGCAATGATGTATTTGTCATCATTAGGATGTGTGGCGGCCGAGCACCGAGGAGAGAATTGCGTACGGGAGGGGAGCAATGTTTGTGTGTGTGTGTAACGTTTCCCTGAGTCATTACCTCTCAGTGGTCTGACTCTGGACTGTGTGTGTGTGTGTGAGAGAGAGAGAGAGAGAGTGAGGAGAGAGCAGCAGCAGCAGCAGTAGTAGTAGTGCCAAAGATCTGAGATTTTCCTCCCAAGCCCCGAACCGTTGTCTAATCCAGATCCACTGTCACTGGAAACTCTGTAATTACAGCGATCTTGTCAGCTGTACAGATGCAGCTGGTCGTGGAGTGTGACAGTGGTGATGGCGCGCTAGCTGGAGGAAGACTTTGAGGTCGCTCTGCACGGATCTTCATCATTCTGTCAGTGAGTGTGTGAGAGCAGGCGGCTGGTGGGTGATGATGCTTGGATGAGTGACTCCAGTCTACGTTACTGTGCACTTAGCGTGTTCCTGCAAGGGCTGGGGAGGTTATGTAAAGCCAGTCTGCATGCCGGAGGTGAATGCTCAGCGGACTGTATGTGTAAACCGTAGAGCCACCTCAGACACAATAGATTTCATTCTGTTTCCCAAACACAGGGACTTATATTTCCTTTCCTCGCAGCCAAGTGACTGCAGTACCATACATAATGCCTGCCCCTCTCATCCCCCCTCCAGCTCCTCTACTGTAGCATCTGAGGCCAAAATTGTTAGCACTCAGCTATGATCCCCTTTACACTGTGCATTACAGCTGGAAAAACACAGCGACAGCACGGTCCACACTCTCACACAGCTGCATTAAACATCCTGCTATTCTCTAGAGAACCCATGTGCACAAATTTCAGGTTTTCACATAATGGAATATAAATAGAAGCCCTGAGGCCTAGAAAATGTAATGGGACTTATATTGGATGGTTTCTAAAGTGGAAAAACAAACTTGATTATAGGCCAGTGAGACGGCACCAACATAACTGTATGGTTAGTGGCTTGAATTATGTTGTCGTACGAGCACTTGATCTTTCCATTAAAAGACAAATTGGCTATGTCATGTGGACTTCCAACACTTCGTAATAATGTTCTGCCCCTCTGAATTTGCAATTTCACCACAGCAAGTAACCTTCAGCTGCAGATATGAATGGAATGTATTTTGGAGCGATGCCCAGAGTGCACCTTGGACTTCGCAGCCTTCACATTTTCACCCTCGCTGAGCCGGCCTGTACCCTACCACAGCGCAGCCCCTATTAAAACCATAACCCTCCTCTGAGGAATCCGCACCGAACCACCTGCTGTCAAAACAAAGCCGAGGCAGGGAGGAGCTTGTGTGAGCGCAGGTTTTTGCATTGAGCATGGCACACAAGAGCTGCCACCTCAGCAGGAAGCCTGAAACTACCTTCAGCTACTTCCGGACTGGTTTTCTTAGCCCTTCATAGAGAGACTTCATAATTCAACAGCTCACCCAAAAAGGCTGCAGAGCCAAAAGAGGCAGTTTTGCCGTGTTTGGGGATGAGCTGTGTGAACTGTGGCTTCCAGTAGGTGTTCCCTCCTACAATTTGGCAGATAAATAAACCACCTTAATGACAGTGTTCGCCCTTCTGTTGGAGAAATATCTGTGTCTGCATGCATCATAAATCCTACGGTAATTATCCAGCCGGGTGTGGCCAGCAGTCAGTCGGCCGGCGATGACTACATTCGAGAATGAAACGAGGATCACATCGGTGCTACCTGCTGCAGCTGGAGGTGGGGAGGAAGCGAAGACGAGTGAGCACGACAAACCACACCCATGTAAACCACAGGCACAACAGAGGCTGCGAGGCGTGTCAGGAGTGCAGCTGTGACGCCTCTCACCACAGTTATTCCTGAGCCGCTTCAATCGTTGTCAAGTTGAGTAACTAAGGGCGAGGTGTTGCTTCGACAAAGGGAGCAGGTTCCAATGTCCACATTGAGAGCCAGGGTCTCTCTCTTCTTTTCCAAACTGTTTCCCCCACTTTCACTTTTTCCTTGAAGGAGAGAGGGACTGACTGGAAAGTTGTAGCACAGTCAACCACCTATGTGATACCAAAAACACCAGGCCACACTGGCAGGGATCCCAGCAGGCCGTAGTCATAGGAACTGCCCCAACAAACAGGCACGCTGGCCGCCGAAGACAAATCTGTCATGCACATTCTTGTGCAATACCACTGGAAGCATTTAAGTCATTCGCCTTGTTATTTTGTGAGTTATGACACCAGAGCATTGTGAATCAAGGGCGAGGAACCTGTTGCTGTGGAGAGCTCGGAGAGAACTACTCTGGCCCACTTTTTGTGAGACCCTGACACCCCCAAGAAAAATGAGACCAATTACACAAAGCGCGCATTAATGAGCTTCCCTCCACGACCTGGAACCCATTCCTCACCTTTCTTCACAGGAAGTGCAAGGAATTCCAGTCGAGCGCAGAGGGAGTTGACACGGGGGCCAGTAGGTCTCATCTTCAGAGGTTGAGGGGGGGGAGTGGGTCATAAACCTTGCTTACAGTCTCCGTCCTTGCCCCGAGGGCCCCAGTGTTACCAATAAAGCTGTGAGGATCATATGGTAGTAATGAAGTGGTGGGAACCAGAGTGGCCATTACAGCCCAATTAAACTGCCATCAGCGTCCATAATGGAGGCCCTTGACCAAGCCCCCGGTGGAAGCAAGTATTTACAAATACCCTCAGAAGCTCAGCTTCTCATTCGCCTTGTGGCCGATCGCCTCAATTATTGATTCCTTTAAATGGAGCATTTTAAATCACGACCGGAGAGCACGCGTGTGCGTGGGCTGTGTGAGACAAGCGGCAGAGTCATATTTGTGTGTGTCACCTGACCTTGTGACGGAAACCTTTTGTAGTGCTAAACCCAAACATCCTGACTCCTCTGCTGCAGCTCGCTCAGCACCAGACTTTCCACGCAGCCGACTGCCATCGTGACTGCACAGCCAAACGTACGCCAGTGTCAGTCTGCGAGGGCCGCGAGCCCTTCGCTCTGCGGTCGGGAGCACGTCACATTTTTTGGTGAATGCGGAGAGCAAAGGCTGAAACGTCCCCCTTTGAGCTGCGCACAAAGTGCCCGCTTTCATGTGGATGTGTAAAACACTGGCAAAGACACAGTGCCCTTCAGTGTGCCGAGTGGAAAAATCCTCCAAAATCTGTGGAATAATACCAAGTAATCTTTTGTAGCCCGAAACACAGTAGTCGGACCATTTTGTCAGCATCCAATCCTGTCTTTGTCAGGAGTGAAAACACTCCCGTTAATCAGCTTTAATGGAAACTAAAACATGCCTCCTCAGCGGCGTCTGTCGCATACTTTGAACCGACAACATTCGCTCTCGCCGAAACACCTTAAACGTTCTTGCTAAACAGACGACGGTGTTGCAAAGATTTGAGGCCCGAAAAGACAACTGAGGATTAAATTGTGATTTAAGAGAGCAGAACTAGTCTGATCTGCCTCTGCTCTGCTGCTGTGCTGAAATCTCCACACAGATTGTACAGGGATCATCCTCAATTTAGAGATACTCTATAGTAAATACACTCAGACTGTGGTTGCATATCTATTATTTAACGCTAATCTCGTTCAGAATTATGTTAAAGGACTCCAACAAATACATATGAGTGGCTCTATGTCTAGAAAAATATCATAAGTGGCTTCTTAGCATCTGGGGTCTCTTCATACACCTTAACTCAGGGGCAACTGAGGCTTAAGGGAAGCGTAGCGAGTCTACTGCTCTCTCCCAGCCAGATGTAGCCTCGATGTCAAAGAAATGAGACACTGAGCCCCTGATGCTGTGTCATCAGTGTGCAAACATGTGAATGGTTAAAGCCACCAAATGAGCAGTAAAAACTGTACAAAAAAAATAAAAGTCTGAGTGGTCATGAGGACCAGGAAAGCACTATATAGGAATCGGCCCATTTAGCGCAACTCCCCTTTCTGTCTAAATACAGCAATGCAGCATTACTCATAAGATGGATATTAAATGCCACCCACTTTCCTTTTTCTTGAGCAGCAGCCCTGCGTGACACATAATCACTGAATGAAAACTGAGACTTTCTTTTTGAGTAAAAAAAAAACCAGTCACAACCAAAAAGCCAAGTCAGGAAGTTACAGCTGACAGCTCAGCATCAAGTCGACCGTGGCTCACGACCAACACTCGAAAAGAATTCACAGCTTCAGCTGTACGTCCCCGCTGCCCCCTCCGACTGCCATGCAAACCGTCATGTGGCTTCTGTTGTTGCTCCGCAAAGACCAGCCGTTGGACTTCCTGTTTTTGAAAAAAAAAGGGAAAAAAGTACCCCCTTTTTTTTACTGGCAGGGGAACTGAGGCCAGCAGTTTCTGCGGGACGTACAGGCTTTCTGGAGAATCTGCCTCGAGAATTTTAAAAGCCTCATCTGCAAAACTTTCCCACATTCAACCTGTTATCCCCCCCCCCCCCCCCCCCCCCCCCAAAAAAAAACAAAACAAACAGACGCAGTTCATTTAAAATCACTTTTTTAATAAGACATTACAATGACATTGTTCTGTACATGGTTCCCCCCCCTCCAGTCAAAAGAGGAGTAAGAGCTGCACCACAGGGTGTCTCCAACATCTCACCGGTACACAGCTCCCTCTGACTGCACTGACAGATGGACCCTGGTGTGGGGATTGCTGTACTTTCGTACTTCATGCTACAGATATAGGCTATCATATAATGTCCCAATACTGAGACTAATCAACTGTGGTATCAGATTGAGAGAGCTCAGAGCTGAATGACATTCCTTTGGAAAGATTGAGTCGACTTGACTACGTGTTACCCGAAGAAAATCAAAATAAATGCATCCCGACAAGCATGTTTTAAGAGTTACTGGAGGCCTATTTGTCGTATATTCAGCACAATTAGGTATCAAGACGCGACACGGAAGGTCAATCAGTAAACTATAAGAGCCCACATTAGGGGATTGAGAGGGGGGTAACAAAACATCTGAAGTAAATCTTTTTTTCCTCTGATGCCAAGACCGATGACGATGGAGTAGAAGCAATGGTGAACGTTTTTTCAGCCGATACCATTGAGAAGAAATACTTTTCATCACAGTACTGTGTTCAAACAAACGTCCTTCACGAAGGCTACATGAAATGAAAGATCTCACCTCAGGAGAAGAGAAAGAAAGAAAACTGATCCGATGCAACACAGGCTGAAGAACCTTGAAACAAGCTTTAGTCCAGGAATGAAGATAAAAACTTCAGCTTCGTTAGAAAAATAATACAAAAGAGGGAACAGAATAGGCAAAGATGGTGATTTCTGTGGCTCTAACATTAGCAAGCCCCTCCCCGCCCCCCAAATAATGAATGTGATATAGGCCTGCTACAGAGTACAAGCAAACTTGAAGCCAGCAAACCCAGTTTAAGATAAATTAGTCATGGGGGGTAAACGTAGTATTAAAAATAAATGGGAGATAATCAACTTTTTCTTAACCATACTCATTTTGAGAAGTTATTTATTTTTGTTACTTGCAGCGTTGTTATAGTTTTGGACCTAGAACAGTCTGCACTTAATCATTAAGATTTGTAGTTTGAGGTTAGCCATGTCAAGCCCTCATACAGTCCGTCACCTGTGGTCGCACAGGAGGGCTGAACATACCAATTCCTATCTCTGATGCGGGTCAATCCCAGCTTCTCCTGGATTTCGTGGGGCTTCATGGCATCCGGAAGATCTTGCTTATTGGCGAATATCAAGATGATGGCATCCCTCATCTCCCGGTCGTTGATGATGCGGTGAAGTTCCTGCCTGGCCTCGTCGATTCGATCCCTGTCCGCGCAATCCACCACGAAAATCAAGCCCTGGGTGCCTGTGTAGTAGTGTCGCCACAGGGGACGGATCTTATCCTGGCCTCCCACGTCCCACACGTTGAACTTGACGTTCTTGTAGGTGACAGTCTCCACGTTGAAGCCCACCGTGGGGATGGTGGTGACAGACTGTCCCAGTTTCAGTTTGTAAAGGATTGTTGTCTTTCCAGCAGCATCCAGTCCGAGCATTAATATTCTCATCTCCTTGTTGCCGAATATTTTCGAGAGCACTTTTCCCATTTTGAGCTCTTGTGCATAAATACTTTGAGAGAGAGAAAAAAACAATGAGAGGTTCAGGTGGGTCACTTGTTTTAAACTCTGGATGGCTTCAGATCATGAGCTTACTCCTGAGAGCATGACTCAGTGATGGGGGAGCAACAACAAAAGAAAAAGAAAAAAATCAAAAACACACTCTCATGTTAATATCTACCGCACAGTGAAGTGTACAGATTAAAAGTCTGTGCGTCCTGGGGCATCTACGATCAGAGTATCACACCGTTTGCTGGGGCCTGCACACAACATGGCACGGTGACACTAGGAACTTGGCAGCTGTTGCAGGACGATCATGTTGTCATTAAAAAAAGAAAACATTCATGTACGTGTTTTTGCGCAAGGCCCCGAGAAAAAGGTGGCGTTACTGTGACTTGAGGCTGGTTTGAGGTGCTTGTGTCTGGATAGCCTCCTCATCGGGTGCGCCCTTGTTCTGTTCTCGGGCAAGAAAAGCAGCTTTCTCTGCGGCTACTCCATCCACAGCAGGGGAACTTTCTTCACCTCAAGGGAGGGGACACTTGTATCCACACGGGGCGAAAGTCCACTTCTGGTCCCCCTGGAGAGAGATAGAGAGAGGGGAGGAGGGTCAGAGCAGCAGAATTACAGGCTCATGGCAGCTAACAGCTAACGTTAGCGGGCTAGCTCAGAGCTAACTGGATAACGGCTGAAAACTACTCGCGCCCGGCCGCCAAACAGACCCGCTTAAGATCGACCGCTTGACTCGCGTCTTTCCCGAGCTGGACACCTAGATGAAAAAGAAGTCATTTTTTTACCTCCTGGCTCCCCCCTCCTGCTCGGCAATCCCAGCCAGCTCTCGTCTTTCTCCTTAAAGTCGAGCTGGTCGCAGCGCTGCTACACCGGAAAGGTGTGGAGCTGCATTCACCGGCACTTCCGGCCCGTCTGCTTCATTCAGCTGCTCTGCTCCCACTGTCTGGACTCATCCGAGAGTCACACGCTCAACAATCGCACAGTCACACAGCCACACGGTCTGCCGGGGAATGAAATACAGCTCTGCTGCTTTTTCATCAACCTGTTTAGAGTCCTTAATGGATGGTAACAGAAACTACACTGTTGTGAATGCGCCCCCGAACGAGGTGGGGATTTACTTGCAGGCTGGTTTGGAGTGACTCCATTAAACATGAAAACATATAATTAGTATATTGATGAAATTGAATCGCCTTATCTCATGAAATCTAATATATACAATATCAGACTGTCACCTCGTAATATGTCAAAGGGTAACACCGCCCCCTTATGGCAGCTTTATGTCATCATTTACCGGTGAATCTATCTGTCCCAATGTTTATTATCCCATTTGAGCCTTAACAAATGCTGTCTGCGTTGGTAAAGGCATCGAAGAGGTGGCACACCATGTCACTGTCCTCCACGAATATCATCCACGTCAGACATGACATATTGAAAACATTACTAGTCACGTTTATGTCATTTATGTCATGCTCATGATGTCACTGATTGTGAAATAAACCTGTATCTTCCTACAATAAGACGAATGCAAATAAACTATATTCTGTAAAGATAAATGTTCTTTATGGTCTTCTTTCACCAGACAAGTCGTTATCCTAAATTCATGCAGCTTCATTTCCTGGTCAGGAAATGGTCATTCTAAAACACCAGTTCACCCAGTGTGAAGGATTGTAAAGGGTCAGTTTTGAGTAATAACAGTACAATATATTATTTTACAGCATACAAATCCCAGATGATGATCTGACCTCACCTTTGGGACTAGTAATGTTTTCAATGTGCCATGCCTGACATGGTTGATGTCTGTAATTCATTACACCTGATTAGTTACCAGGTTGAGGCAACAAAGTAGCTTCTGTGTGAAGTTTGCATATGTAGGTTTATTCTGAATAGTATTGGTGGGGGACTCAAATCACATGACTTGAATTGAGTCAGACTCCAGTTGCAAATTTGAGGACTTGTGACTAACAATGATAAACGACTTGACTTGTGTGGGGTGCTGCAAACATAGTCACTCATTTCTTTACTTTTTCATGACACACCTGCATTTAATAGCATGCTATGCAAGTTCATTGGAAATACAATTTCAATGTACAATGTAAGCCTTTTGCATTTTCCCAATCTTTGCAAAGATTAGAATTTTGACATGAATAGAAAATAAAAATCAATTTGTCCTCAAATTGAGGTGTATTCAATCTGTCCAATACACTATTCAATCAGTGTAATTATTTTGTGAATATCCCTTTGTCAGCCTCAGCCTCTGTTATGTTAGGAATGTTTAGTGGGTGTTGAGGACAGGATCTAATACCTGTGCTATTATGAGAGTACAAATCATATCCTTTATTCTCTAGTGCATGTAATACATAGCTACAGGTGGGTTTTCAGAATGCAGCCAAATAAGCAGTTATCTTGTCACTCCCCCCTTTCAAGCGAATAGGAGAGAGAAAAGTGTCCTTTTGGTATTTTGAAAAAGAAGGGGTGGGAATGGGGGGGGGTCTCTGGTTTGTCTGTTTTGGCTGCCCTAGGAAAAGTGACGCAACAATGATCTCTGCGGAAGAGGACCCTTTGTAGATACAGAGAGGTCATTCGACTGCACACTCACACCACTTCTCCAGTTGACCAAAACATGCATGGTTTTGAACTGTGGGATGAAACCAGAGTATACAGTACCTGGAGAAAACCCATGTAGGAGAACATGCAAACTCCAAACAAATTTCCCCCTTGTTTAACTAATAAAGGCATATTCTAGTTTATTCTAAGGCCCACAGTGCAAACAGAAGATGAATTTGGGACCTGCTTGACAGTCATATATAGATAGATAGATAGATAGATAGATAGATAGATAGATAGATAGATAGATAGATAGATAGATAGATAGATAGATAGATAGATAGATAGATAGATAGATAGATAGATAGATAGATAGATAGATAGATAAATATACACATTTCATTTTGTCGAAATTGTGAACTGAATTATTAACTTTTTTACTTTCACATTGTACTACAATTTACTTTGCAAAGAATTACCTACTGAACAGGTTCTGTGACCCACTGGAACTTGTTGGCACAGTGACATAACACAGATGCAGTTGTATTTGATAGTGCAGCTAGATAAACTAGATGCCGTGTAACTTGGCATGAAACAAAGTTCTGTTTTCAGGGCAGTTTATTTATTCTAAATTGTGCCCTGGCAACTTCAACTAGAGTCCTTCCCAACTTCAACTAGAGTTACTGGGAAATCAAGTTTGGTTTTACTGCATTTTGTGATATCGAAACTGTCAATTACAATTATTACTCAAGAATCTGCAACAGAAAGGAGAACATCATTTTATTCCTAACTTTCTTTAGTTATGTTTTACAGACCTTTTGCATTTTGTGATGTTGAAACTATTAATTAAAACCTATGTTCCAAGAATCTGAAACAGAAATGAGGTCATCATTCTATTCATGACTTTCTATAGAGTTATGTGTTTTGCAGACCTTTGCATTTTGTGATATTGAAACCAGTAATAGACACTTATGTTCTGAGAATCAGCCACAGAAATGTGACCATAATCTATTTATGACTTTAGTTAGTAGTGTTTTAATAGATATAATTTAATTTAAAATTAATTTTTAATACAATGATGGTGTATTGACACAATGCTTTGATGCCATGCCATGTATATCTGTTCAGTACTTACATTTATTTAAATTCTTTTTATTCAGTATTGCACTAGTTCTTGCACTGCTACACTCTCATCCTATGATAATCTGAAGATCATACAATGGTATTCATCGTTTCAATATGGTCTTTTTTGTGACTAAGCTTGAATCTCTTCCTTCAATGTAAGTAATTTCCCATAAAATTGTCGGCCATGTCAACATAAATGCATTTCATGGCTAAATGTGTGCCTTTTGTACCTTACAGAACATTTTTCTTATTTCTTTTTCCTCTAACATTATTTCTTATTTACTATATGATTTGCATATAAATGTTGGTTGTTATAAATCCTACAAGTTCCCACATCCTCAAAGTTAAAGATGTCCTCTGAATCACAACTGGGCGTTATGTTTTTGCAAGATTATCATTTTTGAGTTATCACTCTGAATGAACAATAACCTCCTATTATAACCAGCCAAAACTCCTCTCACATTCAAGTATCTACTGTACCTTAGGAGTTTCAAAAAGTTTTTAATATATGCATGTCCACCTGAGCAGCTCCTTGAGCAAGAAGAAACACTAGTGCAGGCCATTCACCCCAACAGTCTGACATCTTTATAACCATTATACAGCCCACTCCACTCTGCATGCCATGTAGTTCATGTATACGTGTACACAATAAACTTGGACATAAACCTTGTTTTATTTATATTTTAACAACATTTTTGACACTGTTTTCTGCCATATGTAAAGCTGTTTGTTGCCATATGCAAAGTGAGTCATGCTGAAAATAACAGCAACATTTTGTCACATTTACCTCAAAACAGTGTTTGAAAAAGTTGTGTAAATTTTTGAACGTTTGTGGTTGCCTAGCTGCTGCTGGCCATCTCTGTGGGAAGTTTGCATCTGTGGTTTTCCTATGGGTCCTCCAGTTTCCTCCCACAGTCCAGAAACATGCAGTTAGGTCACTTAGAGACTAAATTGTCCAAAGGTGTGTGAATGTAAGATGGTGTGCAAGCCCTATGACTGACTACTGGCAACCTGTCAAGGGTTTCTCTATGTGAGCTGGAGATAGCCACCAGCAGACCCCTGCAACACCCCTAGGTAGAAGCGGGTAAGAAGATTAATGAATAATGAATTAACTTTTTAGGACATTTTATTTAATGTTATTATATTATTATATTTAGCTAAATATCTAAATATTTAGAAGCCTGGTATTAATCGGAACAATGCACTTAGTTGTCCAGTTATAGATGGATTAAGGTGAAGTTTGCCTGTTTTTAGCTGTCATGTAAATGTAGTGACTGATGCAGTTTAGGTCAACTACAAGAAAAATAAACAAGAGGGGGATAGTCTATATATGTTTTGAAATAGTGAGTGAATACAGCAATTGTTATTTTTGGATGTGATAGAGAAAAGTACAAAACTCAAGCTAATACGGGTTCAGAGATGAACAAATTATTTTCTCAGCCCCTCATAGAACAGTTCGGATACCAGAAGGAATGGCACCTAATTTGGGTAACAGTAGCTTCAAACGTTTGGAGGAAGTTTGAAGGACTAATTAAGCATGTTTTATTTTCTTAAATATTATTGAGTAGGTAGAGGCAGCTACTGGTAGTTTGTTATCATTATAGAGCAGCAGCAGTAACAGTAAACAATAAGTAAAGTGGTTATAAAACCGAGGATAAAGAGCAATGATATTAATAGGTGATGCAGGGGAAAATGGTAATGGTAATAGAAGACCCTCACTAAACCAGGCTTGGGAGGGAAAGGGTTATAGAATATGCTGATGTGCTGAAGCAGTGGAGCAGATTTTCGATTTCGTACAGATTTGGTTTAGGACAACCTTCACTGTCCGTTAGACCACGCCCACATTGGGGACGTCACAGCGGACAGCGACCATCGGGACGTTCAAGGGCGAAATAATCCGAGAGAGAGAGAGAGGTTCCGCACGCGGAAGGGTAACTCCTGCAACCGGACCACTCCATAATTAATCAAATTAAAGAATATGGTTCCGCCCATGTGTTTCAACGTCTCCCGAACGCGATGGAGGCCGCGTCTCTGCCTATAAAACCAGGAACACGGTGCTGCTTCTCAAGGCGTCTCTGAACACCCTCAACAGGCTGTTTTAAAGGGGACCACTGCCTCCCACTGCCTCCCATTGCCTCCCACCACCACCTCCTCCCCCTCCTCACGTTCACGCACTAACTTCTCCCAAGACATCATGGCGGACGCCAGCATGACAGCCCTGGCTCGGGCTCTGTCACACCACCAGCTGGTGGATGTGGCGGACGGGACGAGTGATGGCTCCTGCCCTCGCAGTCTGTCGCTGCATCCGAGCCGCAGGAGAAAGTTGTCGAGCTGCGCCTCCTTGGAGTCCATCGAGTCGCTGACGTCTCCGTCCGCCGCCGAGGCTCGAGTCCTGGTCATCAACACCGGGGGGACCATCGGGATGACGCTCCACGATAACGGTATCGAGTTGTGCGTGTGTGTGCGTGCGTGCGTGTGTGTGTGTGTGTGTGTGTGTGTGTGTGTGTGCGTGTGTGTGTGTGTGTGTGTGTGTGTGTGTGTGTCCAGGTGCAGTTAGGTGCTTAGGGAAAGTGGTGGTGGTAGTCGGGGGACACCGGGGGTCTGGTTACCTAAAGCCCTGCTCTGCGTGACAACAACAAGCATGTGCCTCCTAAAATAGTTCCTAAAGAGCTTATCCGGCCACACAGCCCTGCTGGCTCACTACGAGGTGGAAACCACGTTGCCATTGTTGTTGTTCACTGGAGAGAAGCTGCTCCCGATCAGCCCGCGTTTTTATTCGCTCGCAGTGAATTAAAGTGCTGCACGAGGGAGAGACGAGGGAGAGATGGGAGTCTCTCGCAATGAGTAACCACATGTTGACACGGGCTGTGGGGGCAACATGTGCAGCATGTGGTGAGGCTCAATGACAAAGGTCTAAGGGGGCATGAACCACAACAAGACCTTGTTTGTTTTTTGTTTTTTTTTCTCCTAGGGGTATCCAACAGATTTTGTCACTTCCTGCCTTAGAAACCCACCCTGCTGTTTTGCATGAAGCAGAATGGGTTGGAATATCTAACATATACTCATGTTATTGCCTCGGCGTGTCTCAGAATATGGCCTGGAGCTGAACAGTGCTTTATCAAGTGTCTGTATGTGGATATGTTGCACGTGTGTGTGTTGCTGAACACACACGTGCACACACACACACACACACACACCAAAATATGAAATAGTGAGTCTGATGAATAGATTTAAACCTGGGGGCTTGAGTGAAGCCTAAGAGTCCCACCGTCATCCAGCCTGGTCACCCTTGGCCTCGCACTGTTGTCTCAGTCATTTGTTTTGTTTAAAGTATCACCGGCGATCAATTTTTCACCATACTGCCAGCTCAACAATGAACCTGTTGACATAACATCTTGGGAGCTCATTGACATGTAATGCAGAAAACACCAAACTTGCTGAACCAGAACTTGTGTCCACCTTGAACCATGTACTTGTGCACTTGCGTACTCTTTGTGACTGAACATGTTCTTCTTTCTCTGCTTCAGTCCATTCTTCTCCTCAGGGCTTATGCTCATGTGGTTGTCAGCCGCCACGTGTTGCCTTTCATTTCAGTTGAAAAAGCGAGTTTGTGCCGGCACTCAGAGTGCTCATGACCACAGCGGTCACCCCGGGACAGCTGTGATCTCAACCTTCGATGGGAGACTTGATGAACTAGCCTCAAAAATCTTAATTAGACGTTAAGAATAATCTAAACCTTTTTTCCCCCCAGTGTTGATGCTTTTTCCCACATTTGCCACTAGAGTTCAGTATCAGACTGGTGTTTGCTGCTTAGGTGTCTGCAAATCCCCTGTGCTCTTCTTCTAATTTGTTTCTAAAGAACAGTAATTCCACAGAGTATGAGCTATAAAAAAAAATACAATAACCGTGTTTATTTCTATTTTGGTAACCCACAGTGCTGGCCCCGAAAGCGAATGCCTTTGTGAAGAGCCTGCGCAAGCTGCCCATCCTCCACGACGAGGTCTATGCCCAGCAGACCAGCATGTACGACTACTATGGATCTGAGAATACGCTGGTCCTGCCGTAAGTGTCCCAGTATTCGTTCCCATTCAGTCAGCATGTAGCAGGTAGACTCCAAGAAGCCTTGTTCACATCACATAGTCTTGTGGTGTGAAGACTCTTAATCCGACTGTATGTGCAACGCTTTATACAAGAATATCACGTGAACATCGTGTGTTGAAAGTCTTGTTGATGATACTTTTCATTGCTTCATTGTCATGTTATTTGCACTTCACTTTCCATGTACATGTATTAATTCATTCAAGATCAGGCGGAAAAACAAATACCCAGGGGTGCTGTTGGATTTTCAGGACAGCCTGTCTTGTTTTAATGAGAGAATTATATATTTTTTCCTGCCTAGCTCTTGTTCTAGATGGCTACACACTGTGAGGCCTTAATCATGTAAGTTTGTAATAACAGCTGTCAGAAATCCTGGCATGGTAGGTTGGTTTTTAAGGCTAAATCCTAAAACGCTGCACCTTCTAATCGGGACTCTTAGCTGAGTCTGCGTCATGGTCTGCAAAGAGCCTGGGATATATAAAGAAAAGAAGAAGAAAGTGCAAAAACGAAAATGAGAAGTGCTTGCTCTCTTCACTGTGATGCTTTTTAATGACTCTGAACTCCTTTTGTTGCTTTGACAGGAAGCCAACGCGTCACACTGAACATCTATATCACTGGTAGCGCCGAGCCTGAGTGTGCTTTTCTTTAACGTCTGATCCGTCGAATGCTAGGGCGTGCTCGCCCGACAGGAAGTGCATGCCAGCGTGGCCTTTGGCAACGGGGGCGAAATACCGGAGAGGAGCATGGAGTCGCGTGTTGCCCGGAGTACTGTTGTTTGTCCTGCTCCGCACCTGCCCGCGTCACCTCTGTCAATAACGAGACAGCTGCTTAAATGGGCGGCTGGGGCGCAGGAGCCCAGCTGAGGTGGAGGCTTTAGGTTGTGAATAGGTGCTGCTGGCCCGCAGGGAGAAGCCAGACTGACCAACACTGTTGCATGATTGATCCGCATTGTGTGCTGTGCTGTGGAGCAGCGAGGATGGATCTCGCACACAGGCCTCGCAGCTGACGAACAGTCTCTGTAGGCTCTCAGTTGTATGCAGTAGAGTGGGCTCATCCACCAGAGACCCACTAATTTACATACATACACACACACACACACAACCCCTCCCCTTTCCTTACGTTGTCTGCAACTGTTAAAGTCTGCTGAGCTGCGGGGTGGAGGAGCACGTATAGTGGAGATAAGATAATCCATCCATCGAGTGGGGGGTGGACTGCTTTGTGAGGGCCTTGACGTTGACTTGAGAGCATGCGAGCGGCTGGAGAACTCTCAACATTAGCGGCGCTCTCGCACGAGTTGCCTGCTTGTTAATTAGCTGCTTGGGGACCGTTTGTTTGTACTCGACTGCTAACGTAACATTACAGTGTGTTTGTTGCATGAATGCGAGAGCATGGGCTTATTGACTCGACTAATATCTTTGTAGGCGCTGGGCATGGTTTTTTGATATTTGCTTGAGTCTCCTTGAGTCCAGCATCACCTGAAGACGCCTCATATGCAAGTGTAATGGGGGAGACTGTTGATAGCAGGCCGCCGGTGTTGAGGGAGGGAATTGGGTTATTGATTTATTGAAAAGCTTTATTCATGCGATGTGGAGAGGCAGCGCTACAAGGCCGCTTTCACCCCGCCTCCACCCTCTTTCTTCCCCGTCCTCGGCCTCCGCATCGCACACACATATAGACACACACACGCACTGATACTCATTAATCTTAAGCTATGAGGCTTTATAGCGCTGATATGCTAATGTGTAGCTTTGTTGCACCGTAGGGTAAACCGGCAGATAGATGAATAATTGGTGATTTGAATAGTGTTTTCTTGTGGCACTCTGGCTTTAAGATTACCAACAACATATGTCCCAGGGTCGTGTGTGGACTTAAGGCCAATTAGAGGGGTGTGCAGGGCTCCTGGTCGGCCGGACTGGGGCCTTGCTCGCTCGTCCCCCTGCTGTTCCATTCAGCCTCTCTCACCCTGTTATAAGGCAGCCCTATGGTAATGTGGGGAGAGGGGGTGTCCCTCCCTCTTTCTTTAAAGGGGAGATTAAAAAGAAAATCTCTCCATGGCTGTTTGGCCAGTCACGCCGCCTCATACGGAGCGTCGCAGGTGGAGCTGTGGCACTGAGTGCGTGTCCTCGTCTTTGGAAAGACAAGGAAACTCGCTCTAACTTGGAATGACTCATGGAATAAGCCACCTTCCTATCCCCGGCTTCGCCTGTATTTGCAATATGCACAGTAAACGCTGCACAAAGCCCCATGAAACAGTAGGACGTGACAGCGGAGAGGAAGAATGGCTCATTTTGAAGCGCTGCTCTCACTTGCAGTCTGCCTACCATGCCGCTCCCTTTTACACTTCCCGAACTCTGTGTGTGTGTGTGTGTCTGAAACAGGTTCTGGCACCCTGCTGCTGAGACAGAAGGCCCGGATAAATAGACTTTGTCTCGCTTCATAAAGTCAGCTTGGTTTTTCGCATTCCCCGACTCTCCTTTAAACTCACTTCTCAGATTGAACCCGAACTCCATCCAGATCTGTTAACCGAGCACAATGAGAAAGAGGACGGGCGTCCGTTTGCCACCGTTGAGATAGTCATCATTTGTCTGTCCTGTCTGTGTTTTGCAGTGAACGTGTGCACTAACATAGAGTGAAACCACAGCTTTGTTTGGGGCCGTCTGGCCTGTTTTGTTAACAGATAAATTTCATTCAGTGACACAAACCGGTGTCGTCTGCCCTATTGTACAGGAAGAACAAAGACAATAGGAGGATCATTTACACTGTGATGGAGTACAACCCTCTGCTGGACTCCTCTAATATGACTACGGAGGACTGGGGTAGAATTGGAAAGGACATTGAGGTACTTTGTGCATGTGCATCCATCATTTTGAGTTTTTTTGACTTCATTTCTGAAGTTTCATTTCGGCTATGCTTTTAAAAGCTCCATGTTGTCACCTAGAAAAACTATGAAAACTACGACGGCTTCGTCATCCTGCACGGCACGGACACTATGGCGTACACGGCCTCTGCCCTCTCCTTCATGTGTGAGCACCTGGGCAAACCAATCATCCTCACCGGCTCGCAGGTGAGCGCCGCCGTCCTTCAGGGTCCGGCGAGCGGAGAGGACAGAGTGCGCCCGCGGCGTTTTAATGACTCACTGCCCCGCTAAAGACATGCTCCGCTCTTCAGGTGCCCATCTATGAGATGAGGAACGACGGCAGAGACAACCTGCTGGGTGCGCTGCTTATTGCTGGGCAGTTCGTCATCCCCGAGGTGAGGAAATGGAGATTGTACCGAGTGTGACAGAAATGAAGAAGGTGTCTACAATAAGACATAGAGGAAGGACATATATGTGTGTGTGTGTGCGTGTGTATATATGTTTGTATGTATGTATGTATGTATACATATATATACATATGAGATGTAGATCTTGTGTTGAGAACAGTTGCTCAGTGTCAGCCCTGTGACGCAGCAACCAAATGTTAGGCTCCACGACCTTGATGAGAGCGTCTAGCTTTTTGCAACTCAGAAACACAATTAGTCGGAAGAGAAGCACTCGAGTGTTATCTTGAGTGTGTTTCCTGTTTGTTACCAAAGTGCTGTTTAAATGAGCATCCATCAATACCCGCTAATGTGTTTTCGCTCACAGATATTTTATGAGTCGCATTAAACAACGTTCTGTGGCGCTAAGTGAATCCGCGGAGGAGAGAAACGCTGTGCCTTAATCGCGTCTTATTGGCCGTGTGCAGGTGTGCCTGTATTTCTACAACAAACTCTACAGAGGCAACCGCGTGACCAAGGTGGACGCCGGCAGCTTCAACGCCTTCTCCTCGCCCAACCTGGCTCCTCTAGCCACCGCCGAAGTGGACATTTCAAGTGAGTCTGCAGCCCCCCCCCCCAGCGCCACTTCTCCAAGACTCTCCTCCTCTGACAGTTTTGTTTCTTCCTCATCCCCTCCCCCCACCTCTCCTTCAGTCAACTGGGACACGGTGTGGAGGGCCAACACCACGGCTAGGTTCCAGGTCAGCACCGAGCTCAACAGGAACGTGGGCCTGCTCCGACTCTTCCCAGGAATCACCGCCGACACTGTGAGTCGCTGGGCCACCGACCCTGGCCCTGTTGACGCTGTCTCTGCCTGCGTGTTCACTACACACCGCGCCTTCGGTCTCCTCTCCCTGTGCTTGTGACTCTGTGTACGAGTACACCCCGACAGAGACTGTGCGGCCTATGCAGTGTTTCCCCGCGGTTGCGTCAGCGCCTTTTGTCCACATCCCATGTGAAGGCGACGCCAGAGAAAACATTATGTTCATTCCCGTCTGAGACGTTCCACAGGTTACAGGCTGGTGATAGCATTGTGGTCGGGTATGAAGCGCTCGGTTGTTTACATGTGACGTCCGGATCAAACGGCAGATTAGAGAAACAGATGTTGGTGCCCAGGCTTAAGAGCACGTTGTTGTAATCCGCTGTGGATCGACGCAGTTTGCAACCCATCGCCGCCACTCTCAGAAGAAATCAGGGTCGTGCCTGATCGCTGCCACTCATGGTGTATTCAGTCAAACTGAAAAGACGGAAACTTTTAACTTTGAACGCTGCGAATCTTTCCCCACCCGGTGTTTTCCTTCTTGGCGCGTTAAGATGCAATTAAAAAAGATGTTCTGGAAAGGTAACGGACTGCTCAGAGCCGCACCTCTGTCAAACTGCGATAAAATATAGTTAACTTTAATTTAATTGTGCCATTGCCGCTCCTCGGTTACCTTCCCGGCCATGTAAACCGCCATCAAAGCTCAGCCCAGAGAAATATGAGAGGGAGTTATGGGCCATGACCAATCACCCTGTAAAGAGGGAGGCTTGGCGTAGATACCGTAGCGTTTAGCCCCCCCCCCCACTACGGAGGCTGCTGGGGGGACCAGCCTTTACAGCCTCAATCTGTCGGCGTGGCCCGCCCCGCCCATCAAGACGTCCTGGCCGTTTTTAACGGCCTCCTCCGGGGCCCCCTCGATCACAGAGGCGAAGGCTTGGCTGTTGACCTGCGGCAAGCGTTGCTCGCCCCGGACTGCTTATGTCATCGAAAAATCAGCCGCCGCCGCCGCCGCTTTCCTCCTCGTCCTCCCCTCGCAGTTTTACGGTAACGGCCTCGTTCTCGCCAAGCCGACTTTATGCCCGCTAACACCTTGAGATTAATTGCTCTCCCTCCTGCCATTCCAGTGGTCGGCCGTCCTCGTCATATGCCATGGCTAATGATGTGGCGTAGGGCCTCCTGGTGCCAGCCAACCGGAGGCTGAGAGGGGAGGCTTAGGAGGCACCAGATGGGCTTTTAGGAGGCTGGATGCGTCGGGGAGGAAGATGTTGCTTCATTTTGCTCATTTTGATTCTGCACAGTCGAGCGAGCCGTGCGGTTGGCCGTAAATTCTGCGTGATTGCAATGTCAATCCTCGCCGTGCGTGTGTGTGTGCGTGTGCGTGTGCGCGTGCGCGTGCGTGCGTGCGTGTGCGTGTGCGTGCCCAGGTGAGAGCTTTCCTGCAGCCGCCCATGGCCGGCGTGGTCCTGGAGACCTACGGCAGCGGGAACGCCCCCGACAACCGTCCGGACCTGTTGGAGGAGCTGAAGAAGGCCACCGACTGCGGCGTCATCATCATCAACTGCACCCAGTGCCTGAGGGGGACGGTGTCCATGTCCTACCACACCGGCAAGGTGCGTCCCCGACCAGCGTCCCCGACGGCAAACCCTCTGCCGCATACGGGCCGTCATCACGGGCGTTCTCCCTCCTTTTTGACATCTGAATATTCGTTCACGTAGATGTATTCTACCGTCCTGTCATCCCCTGGCTGCTCAGGTGCTGATGGAGGCCGGGCTGATCGCCGGCGGAGACATGACTCCGGAGGCCGCCCTGTCCAAGCTGTCCTACGTATTGGCCAAGAAAGACCTGGACCTCGCTGCTAAGAAAAAGGTTGGTGTTCTACGTTGCACAAGCTAGCCAAGGAAGGGCAAGTTAAAAACAGTGGGTGCGCATGTGTCGCTGTCCAGATGATGGGCCAGAACCTGCGGGGTGAGATGATCTCGGACCTGGCAGGAGCCAAACTGTGTCTGAGCGACAGCCGCTTCATCCAGGTCATCGCCAAGTCTCTGAGCATCAGCTGCAAGGAGGTGGGTGGCCTCTGGCTGGAACTACCAGCTCATTTTGCAGATGTGTGCTGTATGCTGTAGACTCGGCAGTCAAACCGAGACAAAAGCATAGCACACGCCGAAATGGTGGAATGAGGCAAACATCCTGCCTCTGTGGTCTGTGCAGGAGCTGGAAGCCGTCCGTGATGCCCTGACCCCCCCTCTGGCCTGCGCCGCTGCCAAGATCGGCGACCTGGAGGCCCTGGAAGCCCTCAATGAAATGGTGAGTCTCCGCTGCCTCCTCCACTTAACTGGACTATACCGCTGCTTTAAAAACACACACACACACTCATCCAGGTCTTATGCAAGCGGAGCAGCCGCGAGGTCGACACACTCCGGTGAACCTTTCAGCGCCCTGGCAAACACATTCAGGGTCGCTCACCTCGTATTAGAGGACCGTAGGAAGCAGAGAGGAGAAAGAAAACAGGAGGCCCGACTGGTGGGGCAGGCCCGGCTGCTCGGTCACGTGTACATGTTTGTGGCTTTGCTGCTCTGCAGTCACCATTCAGGTTAAATTGCCCAACTGATTCTACTTACTGTCATTAATTCTCCAATCTATACACCGGGTGCTGCCAAACAGTAGTGAAACACCTGAAGGGACATAATCACACGCATCAGTACACTGACTAGCTGGAATGAAATCACCAGCAGGCCGCTGTACACGCTTTACCTTAATCCATCTCTTCCTAAGTTTTGTGTCATTTTTTTACTTGTTTGTTGGGATTTGCAGCAGCAGGGCGTGTGTGTGTGCGTCTCGTTATAATGAGGAGAGGTCAGCCAGGGTAGCTTTGTGTGTCACTGATGTGTTTTGCTCCGTTTTTCCACATTGTGGGAGTTCTGCAGCTTAAAGGATGGGGCGAATGGCATTTTTTGCCTCAGGCCTCAGACTCACAAAAACATAGACTCTCACCACAACAATTCCCGCCACTCCAGCTGAAATGAACCGCTGTTGTTTTTACTTCCTTTGCCGCCACCAGGGCAGCAACCTGTGCCTGGGCGACTACGACGGCCGCACGCCGCTGCACATCGCGGCCTGCGAGGGCCACCTGAAGCTGGTGGACTACCTCCTGAGCCACGGGGCCACGGTCTACGCTAAGGATCGCTACGGGGACACGCCCCTGTGCAACGCCGTACGCTTCAGGTAGGACTCGCTCTGAACAATAAGCCACCATGCCTTTGTCCTTAGCCCCCCCCCTCCCGACCCACCCACTTCGTCTAAGTCATTACGCCATTTACAAGCAGCAAAAAAAGAAAAAACATCCCGTTTCGGTCATTAGTGTCCATTGAGTGTTTCCGGGAATCAAATCTGCTGCTGATGGAGGCGATAGCGTTAATTGCTGCGTTGCAGCTGGGCTTGAATGACAGGAGTGGCCCGGGGAGCGACTGGTTACAGAGTCCAGAGGCCCGCACAGTGATTGTAAACCAATTAGGCTGATTGTCGTCCGACATTCCGCTCAGTGTTTATTTTTTACCTGTGTTAGTTTGAATGTGCATCGTTGTTTGACAGCGGTGTAAACGGCGCGTGAGGGGAGTCCTGGTGCTACGCCGGGCCTCGCGCTGAGGCGCCTGCTGTGTGAGGACGCCGTGCCAAATGGCTGTTGTCCTATTTTAACGGTTACACTGCGAGTTCGGACTTGTTTCCTTTTGTGATAGCGGAGGGACGCAGCAGAGCGCTTGCACCTGTCCTGACACTTCCTGTGTCACACGCACAGACACACACACACACACACACCTCTCAGCCCAGCTTTGCCCCCTCCGCTCGTATTAAACTCAGCGACACCCGGTAACAGAACAGGAGTTCTGAGTAGCTGTGGTGCGATGCTGCGGGCGCGTTTCACGCACTTTGAAAACTCGCTACGACTTCACAGCCTGTTGCCCATATAAGGAGTGGCAGGGAGAGACAGAGAGAGAGAGAGAGAGAGAGAGAGAGAGAGAGAGAGAGAAGGGTTAAGTGACAAATATGGGGAGTGTCCTCTGAACCAGTCCTACCAACCTGCTCCCAGTTTCACACATGAGAGATACTGGTCTCTAAACTCTCAACAGGAAGTCCTATTCAAGAGCGGCTTTTTTGGCTGCCTCTCGGCATTCCTCCGAACCCCCATGCGCCATATTGGAAACATTAAACTGAATGAATCATACACTCGTGCCGGCTCTCATTTACCAGCTCACCAGTCCTATACTGTAGTTTCTCTGGTAGCATCCAGGCGATCCCTGCGTGGGTGGTTCGTGACACGGGCAGAGACGTGCGCCGACATGCCTGGCTCTGTCAATGAGAGTCTGCCTCTCCAACCGGTCGGCGGATTTATGAATCACACTGATAGTAACAGCCGCACGGCCCTGTCACCTGACTAACTCTGACTAACTGCAGGCACAGGGAAGTGGTGCAGCTGCTGAGACAGACCGGGGCCCACTTCTCCAGGGACAAGCTGGAGGAAGCAGGAACCGAGCTGTGCAGGTGAGACGAGACGAGGCGCGCACCCAGTGGCGAGAGAGTAGTCGGGTCGCTCAGCCATCCAGTGACCCATCCTACATAGCTGACACAGGTACAACCAGTTGCCCCGCTGTTGCACAAACGGCAGGAATGCCCCCTGACTGCATAGCTCTGGATCTGTTCTGCATCTCTGGTGTCGGCGCTCTGGATAGCCCCTGCGTTTATCTGCGCCAGACACACGGCCGGTTTTTGTCACGACAGCTCCCATTTACAGTTTCAGATCCACGCCTCTCGTCAGGCGCGATAAGAATGGCATGCGTGAGTCATTATGCCCGGAATTATTGATTTGCGAGGCACGGGGCACGGTTCCAGCTCACGCTCCCGTTCCACAGTTTACCCCTCGCCCCACGTCCTTATTGATCGCGCTGGTAGAGGCGATTCTTGGGGGAGACGCAGCCCTTTGCCGTAAATAACCTCTGAATCCTGTGTTGTCAGCCTGGCGGCCAGTGGCGACCTGGAGGGCCTGGAGATCTGGAGCCTGGCCGGTGCAGACCTGTCCAGGCCCGGCTACGACGGGCAGACGGCGATTGACGTGGTGGGTCCCGGAGACCACGTCACGCACTGCGCTGAAATAACACTTAGGTGTCGACCGGGTGAAAGCACTCCTCACTGTTTGTCATCCTTCGCAGGCCCAGGCCACTGGCAAAAAAGAAGTGGTTGCATTTCTAGTGCAGCTCATGAGCAATAAACCAAAGGTAACCACCGATCCCCTCCTCTAGCCGCCTCCAGCTGCATATCCCATCTCTTTCACAGCAAAACACCTACAGCTCTACACTTATGCTACGTGTAATTCTCCCTCTAATTGCTTCTCAATTACATGTTTGTCTCGTTCAATTTCAGACTATATTTGGTGGATTAAATGAGTATGATGAATATGATGATGATGATGAGGTAAATGCGATGCTGTGTGCATGCCTTTGTTCCATAGTCTCTGTGCCTTCTCCAAATCATGAGATTCTGCTTTGCATGGCTCCTTTGCTTTCCCCTTTCTCTTTGTGTGTGTCCTTAGTGTCCCTCCATCCGTTCACTGTTAGAGTAGAACACACAAACTGTGTACACAGCGCACGCTCTCACGCCCACAGGTTCAGGCAAATAAGCCAGGAAAACCAGCACAGAGAGCACGGATCCTCGATTTACTAGCAGCAGTGGTAATCACATGCTGCCCGTTTCTAGGCTCAATCACAAAAAGATGATGACTCTGTAAAATTGATGGGAAAGATGGAAAACGAGAGAAACTTGTAAATGTTTTTGTCAAGTACACATCTGAGTCTTGAGTAAAGTAAATGACGAAGTAGGAATGTGCTGCAAAAACATTTCCTCGTTCTCAGAACTGCAACATTTATCGCTAATGCTGAAGGCAACAATCGCCCAAAACGAGCTGACGAACAGGTTGCCTGCTAGCGGCGGCGGCGGCAGCAGCCCTGCTTTCAGGAAGCAGTCGTAACCTCTGCCGTCTTGAGCTGAACATTCCTCGTACCCGTCAGATAAAATCTGAAACGCATCCACGAGTCCCTGCCCACAAATGCCTGCGAGTGCAAAACCTGTGCAGCCTGCTTCACACTAGGCTGACCAATGTGTGTGTGCGTGTGCTTGTGTCTGCGCGCCACCAGCCAAGAAGCACCGAAACACTTCTCCACGGTGACCCCCCCCCCCCCTGTCTGTTTGCCCCCCGTCTGACAGAACTCCGGCATGATCGTGTTCACCGCCAACGCACAGGGTCCGTGAGCCGGAGCGTCACCCACCGCCAGGAGCCGTCCCCTGCCCCCGTCCACGTCCTCTGCTGCACCGTCCTGCTGAATTTCAGAGTTGCTCTCACCTTCTACGCTCACCTCTCTCCCTCCTGTTTAAAGCCATAAAGGCTCAAATATATATATATATATATATATATCTATTTATATATATCCAACCCCACTAACAGCACAAGCTCTGCACTATGCTGGAAATGAGCAACATAATGGTTGATTGTCGCACAGATGTGTAAGAAATGTATTGATCTAATGAATGTGTGATAGAAAAAAGAGCTTTTATTGTTATTACTATGTGTGTACAACAGAGATATTACAGATATTGTAAGGTCCAGTCAGGGAAGTCAGGGTAAACCTGCTGTTTTAACATGGGGAGTGCTGAAAGCTCCCAGTTTCTCCGTCTGCAGTGAGGCTGATTTAATCTTTTGTTTGATGGTGAATCAGAAAAGAGTGAAAGATCTCTCAATGCTGTGACATACATGCAAAAACACATCAAATTGAGGTGTCATCCAGCAGTGGCACTTGTCCCAGAAGCACAGCTTTTTCTTTCTCTGCTCCATCGTGAGCCCACAGTCACCTTTCAGGCTCGCCCGGCCTGTTTCGCTCTCTGATAGTCGAGCTAGAAGAGTCGCATGTCTTCCTTTTGTTATGGAAAAGCGATAAAGCCAGTTTCTGTTTTCTCTTCTCGTCTTAATGGTTTTGACACATCACTACTCTCTGATACAGGCTCTTTTGCAAACTAGCAGGTTCCTTTTTTCTTTTTTTTAATGATTTCATTGTTATAATCAGAAAGGGAATCGCCTGTGATTTATTGTAACTTTAAAGTGCAAACATCTTCCAAATGACTTGAAGTTTGTCTCTGTGTTTTCCATGAACGTGACAACAGGGTTACAGAAGAAATCAGGAGACTGTACACAACCTAAACCATCATATCACCTGTTACCAATGAACCCGCACAGTTTGAACAAGTGTTCAGTCTTTTTTTATGCATTTACAATGTTTTAAGAGTTTCAGAATCAGGGAATCAGATGTATTTGTCAGTGTTGTATTTGTGAAGACCTAAGAGAAGTGTGCTTGTGTGTTCATATGTGTGCAAAAGACAGATGAGCAGTTCTTTGCTGGTCTTTGTCTCCTGTGGAAAAGGAAACAGAAATAAATGTCTTGTTTTGAAGCAGTGTCTCTTGTGATTGCTCCTGTGTTGCTCCAAACCCATTAAACCCACATGAAACCGTGCATGTGCTGCTCCTGGCTAAAGACTTGGGTGCAATTTACCATTTGACATGGTTTTTTCCTATGAATTGGCACATGTCAAAACCAATTGGTGGAGGTCATTTCCCTCCAGCCTGCTCAGGCCCTTTGTGTTCAATAAGGAAATGTGTGCTGAATAATAATGGGATTGTGACTGCGGCACGCCTTCATAAGAAATATTACTCTGAACCCAAACACCGGGCTTGTTTTATCCACTCTAAATGTGAGTCTGTGCCTCGGATTGACCAGAAATCAGACAAACATGAAACACAAAGGTGCCGATACGATCCTAAAAGTCCATGTGACTTCTCAGCCTGCACCGACTGGTATTTGCTATCTCTGTCTTGAGGGCGGCTGCCCTGACGGGCTCCTTGCTGGTGGAACCCAGCTCGTCCGGTTGGACCAGCAAGGGCCTCATTCCTCCCTGAATGAGAGGCTTGTATGAACCTAGCCCCAAAACACTATATAAAGAGCTCCTCGCCGAGCAGCTACACAGTCTGGGCACTGAGGACAGCAAGGAAACACCATCGGGCAAAGGGCAGGGCTCACCTTCCCCAGGTAAGCAATCGGCTCCACACCTGGCTGCTTTCTGTGGGCGACAAATCTGAAGGTCTGCTGTGGCTATGAGTTCGCTGCCAACAGGCCATTTTAGGAAGACCAGTTTCAGCTGTTGGTTTATTTTGTTTTTTTTTTCTTTCACCAGTGGAATCGACTTTTTCAAGGACGGACTGTGCCTCCCTCTGAAGAAGAGTATGGTCTCTCTGATTAAGTGGTTCTCAACAGTTCAACAGTTCTTTGAGAAAATTGTGAAATGTTTAGGACCACTTGACCAGTCAGACAAATGCTGTCTGCTTGGGAAACAAACATGCTGCCTCTGGATGGATCTTTTAACGCGAAAAGGTGAACATCTCTGAAAGAAGACACAACTTTTTGAACAACTGTGATTTGCTCTGCTGCTCCTCCTCTTCTTTTCTCTCTCTCTCCCTCTCTCTCTCTCTCTGTCTCTCTCTATCTCCTACTCTCATTGTGCCCCCTTGTGTTCCAGCAGTCATGGAACTACAGGGGTAGTGGAAAAGTGTCAGGCTTCAGTAATTTCAATCTGCTGACACACTGGCAATTTTTTGAAACAGCTCTGCCACAGCGATGGTGACACTGTTTTATTGCTGGCTGCTCCACTGTTGTACTCCACTGTTCAGAGACAGTCAATAAAAAACGTCTAGAAAGTATCTTTTGTGTCTGTTGACTTTATGTTTCATTATCCAAAGTACTGAAACTTTCTGATGTGTTAAATCTGGGAATCTGTCCTTTAAATATTTTTTTTCTGACTAATCTGCTTGAGAGGAGCTGAGTCTTTTTTTCTTTATTTGGTGATTGTAGGTAAACACAAAGATAAGGTAGGTAAAGACAAGCCTGTTAGAAATATCCAGGCAGTTTTTTTTTCACCTTTTTCATTCGTCAGTGAAGAGTCCTCCAAATTAATGCCTCAATCTCTGAAATTCTGAACACACAACTTTTCAAAGAGATCCTTTATATTCAGGACTGGATTGATGGGAAATCCTGACCTAGAGACATCAAATCTGACACAACTCCAGGAGAGAAAATCCGAGCGCATTGTCCCCTAAGACAGAGGCTACTTTATACCACATAAATGATTCATGAGAGCCCCGTGCACCGATTATTCCCCCCTCTCCTTCCAGACAGCCTCCCTCTACTTTGCCCCTCTTTGATCTCCTCCATGCGTCAAGAACTATCAATATTTGCTAAACGTTTCTCACAAAGCCGGGCCGAGCTGCAGAGGTCTCACAGACAGAGGAGAAGACAGAGGAGAGGCCTTAATGAGATGCCCACAGCCATTTCCCTCATCTTGCACAAGGGCAGCAGATGTATCAGCTCATGCCTTCCCCGAGGGAGCTCCGGCCCCTGGGATTACATCAGTGGCCACAGGGGGGAGGAGGTGAGAGGTGGGGGGTGTCACCCAACCCAACCCAGACCGCCACCGCCTCCACCATCTCCTCCTTCGCCTCCTCTTCCTCTAAGGGGGAGAGCTGAGGGATGAACGTGGTAAATTATCTTTACTGAGGATAGTAATAATCCGTTTGCCAACAGCCCGTGCCCGCCTGCCTGTGTGTGTGTGTGTGTGTCGCGCAGCTTATAAAGGTGTTTGTGGGATAAAAGATGATTTATTCAGGCGCAACCTCTAAAAATAAATCAAGGGACCTTTTACAACCTCTTAATTATGTACATGATTGTCACCTACAAACACTGACCCATTTTCTTTATTCAGATAAACTGCTGCAAACACAATTTCATTGAATTGTGTTGAAATAATTAAGTTGGTGATTGCAGCAACATAATATTTTGAGTGAAGTCTAAATTTAAGTTGATGAAATTTCAACAAATTGTAGTAATTACAAAAATTGCCTTGGTAATTTATTTTTCACCATCTTGGGGTCAGGATTTTTAGTCCCCTCCACTATACTCACTGACTGGATAGTTAAGACTAGATAATACTCCTTCCCAGCCAAAGCTGCTCCAGGTCTGACTGCTGGCTGGTGCTGGTTCAGAGTGGATTCAACCTGACGTTATGATGTCACTGTCTACGACAGGTACTTCGCCGTTTTCCACCAGCCCTGACTAGTATTGCCTGATTGGGCGGTTTTATTAACGATGACGCTAGGCGGGAAAAGAATGCACTGGGCGGGAATAGAGGGTTTTCATGGTGCAGATCCAGAAGTCGCAAAGTAAACAAAGTGCAGGCACTAAACTAGATCCTGAGTCCGTGTGGAAAATGGTGAACTATTGCCGTGTTTTTGGCTGTACCAATCACACAAACTGAAAAAAAGAGTCTTTTAGACTTCCAAAACCAGGGACAGCAATACCAAAAGTTATCAAAGGAATGAAGGCGCTTGTGGTTAGCAAAGCTAAATCAGGATCTGAATTTGTTCAGCACATTTCTTCTAAGTGAAATGTGAATGTAAGTGAAAATCCTCTATAACCAGATGGTGTGTGGATGGGTGAGGGAGATGCAGGCAGGTGCATGCAAGGTGGACTTGATGTTTGTGCTTTTTCATCATTAAGTGAAAAAATACAGAGGCAGACATGTTTTTTTTTAAAGAATATTTGCATAAAAAAGTTGAAGAAGAACAGCATTACAGTTGCAGAGTTCACTGGTCTGGTAGCTCTACCACTGGTCTGTCTCTGAGGGGCATGGCCAGGCCATCAAAATGTGGACTCTTTCCTAGCTGGCTGATTTTCCTTGCTTCATTCCCCATACTGTTACTTTAAGTATTTTTAGCTGGCTTTTTACTGCCATTCTCTCGGGTAGGGAGAGAATGGCGGGCGTGTCGTATTTGTGAGTCTCATTGACTCCGCCCCATGTCACTGACATCAGCAACTCCTACTTCTGTCTCTGTAAAGAAGTGGCGCTACTCTGGAACCAGTTCCTTATCAGAAAAAATGGAAAGAACATTTCCAAACTGAAATATAGAACCACTAGAACCTATACTTAACACAGAGTGAGAATAGAAATCAAAAGGACATTTTCTGAGTGTGTACTTTCACTTACTCTATTCATGGAGTATTGCTTTTGTGAGAGGTATTTGTATTGTAAATAGTTTAATTAGAAAGTGTGTTTTTCCATTTTGAAAGCTACAGTGCACTCCTTGTTTAAAATAGTATTGTTATTATTCTTTCAGGACCACACTGGGGGTCAGGGGTTAGTGCATTTGCCTCTCTCAACAAGAAGGCCGCTGGTTTATGTCCTGGTCAGATCTCATGTATGCATAAGTGTTTTCTGAAATCCTTTTCTTTGGTTTCCTCCCATAGTAAAAAAAAAAGCATGGATGGAGACTGTAAAAGTTGCCCCTAGGTGTGAGAGTGAATGGTATTTGTTGCCTGTGATGGACTGGAGAACTGTCACTCATTACCAGCAGAACTTGTAAGTTTATAGATAGATGGATGACTCTGTCAGTATCACCCATTTCTAGTCTTTTCTTAACTTGGCCTTCACACTGCTAAATTAAAATTTCTCTAGAGCAACACTGTAAAATCATTACAGACTATTCCAATGATATGGTACATCTTTATCAAGGTTGTTTTTTGTTCCTTCAAAACATGGCCTGCGATCACATTTATCAAAACATTACTCACAAAACATTACTTTGCATAGAGTCATATTTCTTTCCATTTGTAACTATCTCCGTCCAGGATATCTACTCTGTCCAGTCCTGCTCAAGGTTTATCTCTTCAAAAGGACGTATTTAATGGCTGTTTGAAAAGTGCTTGCTTATTGTGGGATTTGTTGAGATCATCTTTTACTCTTGTTAAAGACTTTATGCCCAGTGCACAGGCTAAGTCCTGCAATGATCAGTTCAAACCCTGCCCCAGGTCATTTACTGTCTTCCCCTCCACCTCACTCCCTCAGTCCTTCCTGTGTCTCTCCAGCTATCTTATCCAAGCAATGGCCGTAAAGAACAAATATATACAGAAAACAAAACAAATGCAAAAATGTTTTAATTTCATTATGTTTTTATGTTGAATTGTTATACATTAAATTCCTGTCGCTTCCAATTCCAATTTAAATTCAACTTCCCTTTGCTATTTCTAATTTCCCTTTCTGAATTCTAAAATTAAGAATTTTTTATAGCCTGCTATAAATGCACACACTGAGGACCGCTGTCAGGTTACTCTTCAAGAAACACAGTGTTTACAATCAGCTTGTCTTCAACCCTGCGCTGTCAGCCTAATTACCCGCACCTAACACACACAGAATACATGTAAATAGCTGCTGGACCACTCACTGTGTGGGGGATAACCAGCGAGGGTGAAGGCTATTCACCACATATTGATTAGCAATCATGAGTTCTTAGACTGACTTTCAGACCCCAGATTCATTTTAGTCTGGGCAGCTACAAATACTTTTAGTCATGAGGTTGTCACAGAGCAGATTCACTCTGTGTTTTGTCATACAAGCATTAAAGCATGGAATACATTAAAGGGGACCTTGAATGACAAAACCGCTTTTACCTTGGCCTTTTTTGAATACTGGCAGACTATTAATGGGCAAAGGTAAAAAAAAACCCCACTGGAGTAGCAGTTTAAAAAAGGGATAAATCTGAACAAAGATAATGTGACATAAAATCTGGGTGCGATTTAGCCCCACATCCATCATTACCCAATCCCCAAGAACACTGATCTGCCTCCATTCAGGTATGAAACAAAATACTGGCACACAATTTCAAGTTTTCTAGTAAAGTCCCAGTGTACACGTTTTTCAGATTGCTCCTGCAATTCTGGCTCAACGATTTGGCCTACGATTGGATGTGTACACACTCCATTTGCTTCATTGCTCAATTGCTCCATGGCTGTATTGCTTCAGTAAGCACATACTTCATGGAAAGTTGCAGTGCTGTATTTTTAATGCACATAAAGTTGTCAAGTAAGGACACAACAGATCTGAATTGAAACTGAATTGAAAAATTGAAACAGAGCTTGTGAAATAGCATCTAAGGCATTCTGATGAAACCAATATTCAATTGCTTTTATGTTAAGACCAGAGAGCAAAGATTAAAAAAAAATCCATTCAACCATAGGTGCTCTTTAAATTGTCACAGAGGAGATTCATTCAGCCTATTGTGACATAGGATGTAATAAAACACATTAAAACGCCCATAGTTGAGCTTCAGAGGTCAATAAGAATTCACTGTGATACAGGGCATCATGCGAGGGGGGCATTAAGAAATGCTATAAAGTGAGCTATGATGAGGCTATTACAGACTCAGTGTATAGGTGGATGTGATGGCAATATTACAGGGCTCTGTCGTTAGGGGCAGTGGCCGGGGATTGTCATTGTGCGGGGAACTGACAGTGGCGCACCAGCAAATCAGGTGGGAGAGCAGGTCATCACTGTCTCTGACAGGAGGGGGAGAGAGGAGGGGGGTGGAGAGAGGGGCTGAGTGAGAGGAAGATAGAGAGAGAGGGAGTGAGTGAGAGGGAGGGGGTGTGTGAGAGCGAGAGAGAGAGAGGGAGGGAGGGAGAGAGGCTGGAGAACAGAGAGCAGCAGGCGCACACGGTGCTCCATCCCTGAGACGCGCAGCGCTCCGAGCTCTGTCTCTCCATCGCCCCCAGGATGGCTCAGAAACTCTTCCGCTGGATGTAACACAGTCAACCTGCTCCGGGATTGCGCTGCGGATGGATTGTATGCCTTTCTTGTCTGCTCGGACAGCTGCGGGTCCGAGAGGCTGCTTTACGCACACCTGCGGACGCGCACCGTGAGTCGCTGGATGTCCGGATTACCGCGCTGTGCGGGTCTTTGTGGAGGGTCCGAGAGAAGCGCGCATGTAGATGGATGTAGGGCTCAGATAGGTCTCCCCAGCACTGGATTATCTTCTAGGATCACCTCGCAGCCCGCATGGCTCTGCCAAACTCCCCGGGCTCCCCCGGAGCCGGGAAGCCCAACCCCAGCGTCATAGACCTGGGGACCATCTTCGTAGACTCCGACATCATATTTGGATTTACGAGTCACCTGCTGAAGAGGAAAACAAAGGTAAGGGCACAGCGAAGGACTACGTTATATCATCGTGGATTATCTCATCTCTGTGACGGAGCAGTGACGAGGCTGACAGATGATGCTGCCCGGGGCTCAGCATCTCTCAGCATCCTCACTCTCATCCGCTCCCCTGAAACGCATCCTCACGTCTCACTCCTCCTCACTTTGTCTTATTTTGCACTTTTGCAATGATAAAAAAGTGCATCGAATAAAAGTAACCAACTTTTATTCTTTTAAAGTGTTCCTTGGAGAAGAGCTCTTGGCCAACACATATGATTCACGAAGCTTTATCACGAGTGGAACAGCTCAGTTAGTCGCATAAATATGATTAAAACAACTTTAATATGATTGATAACTCAAACTGGGAACGTTTTAAGACAATTCACTGGTTTATCACTGCTTATCATAGTCTCAGTTTCCCCTTTCGTAAAGGAGCTTTTTATCCTTTATGCTTAAGCGTAGACAAACTGCAGCAGCGTGGAAAATGCGTTCGACCTAATGCACTTTGCATTTCACCCAGTCACACTGCACGCAAGCTCGATGAGCTATGCATGCAGAGGACAAAGGCTGCGAGAGTCCCCGCACAGGTCGAGTGAGGCCAGGGAGGCAGAGGGGAGCCGCGCATGTGGCCACTGTCGCTTACATCACCCGCATGAAATATTTAAAGTTTACCAATTAAATATTTAACCTCGGAGCCTCCACCCCTCCGGGTTGGGAGCTGCTGGTACTGCTCCTACTGCAGCTGTGCGGTTTGGCCAGAGGATGGCGCCACACACCAACAGCACGGGGCAGCAGCAGCAGCAGCTCTGCGCCTGGAGGAGAGGCAACAGTTGCTGTGGCCACAAACTGAGCCATCACAGCTCAGAGAGAGATACCTGATGAGATGAATGATCAGCTCCGGTCCGTCTGCTCTACGAGGTGGGATCTGATCAATTAATCAGCCTCCACCATCGTCAAATAAGGAGCTTACACTCTTTTATCCTCGCTTGACCATGGCAAAATGTGCTTCATGTGAAATTCATATCGTACCATGGGGAACATACAGCAGGCTTTTGATCCAACTGGAAGTCATATCAATAAATGATAAAGTGTGTGTTTTTTTATCAGACCCTAACCAATTGTATCACTAAGGCAGGTTTTACTAACCTCCTAAACCTGGCCCTGACCCAAAGCCACATACATGGATACCCATCCATCCATCCATCCATCCATCCATCCATCCATCCATCCATCCATCCATCCATCCATCCATCCATCCATCCATCCATCATCTATCCATCCCTCCATCCATCCATCCATCCATCCATCCATCCATCCATCCATCCATCCATCCATCCATCCATCCATCCATCTATTTTATTGCCTTGCTTCGCAACCAATAGTGGTAGGGGCATCTGCTGAAGCTTATTCCAATATCTCCAGGATGAAAGGCAGGACACACACACGCACACACACACACTTAGAGCCAGTTTAGGGTCACAGAGCTCTAATTTCAAATCCAAATGAGGATGAAAAAATGAAAGGTGGCGACATTTTCTTGCAGAATATGCATAAACAGAAATCTCAGTGGAGTGAAGCATCTATCACAACATGATTTAACTGCCTCAGTCAAAGGACAGAAGAAGAAACTAAATCTCTGTCAGACTGTGGGATCAGATGGTTTTCTCACCCTCAGAAGCGGAGGAAATGTATGGTAAAGCGTATTTTTATTAGCAGACTGAAACACAAACAGTCGAGAGCAGTCTGAGGTATAATAATAACAGCCGCTCTGGACCCTGACCCAGCCTCCCACCCGCCCTGAGCAGAAAAACTTTTCCTCAGCCCTCCCATTCCTGCGGAGATACCGCCTCCCGAGCCAAAAGTCCTCGGCTGTAAACTTATGGCACACGCACCAACACACAGACGCAGCGCGCACACACTGGTCCCGCACAGTGAGACAGATGACTGGTGATCCTCACACGGCTCTCCAGTCCTGCCTATGGATCTGTGTGCTGTTTGAGGAGCGAGCTGTGACCTTGATGCTGGACAATGAGCTCCCTTGGGTGCAGTGCAGCTCCTGATGGAAGGGACCCCAACAACCGCAGCTTCACTGTAAGTGTTGAACCAGGGTCTAACGCGCCAGAGACGCATCTCTGCGCCGCGCACTCGCGCAGGTGCGCTCTCTCCAGACATGTCGCCAGGGTCCATCTAGGAAGGTGTCTTAATGTGCTGCCGCCGAGGCTGACCGAGCTCTGTCTCCTACAGGTGGAGGGATGTCCCGGCGGAGAGTCTCCGCTCAGCCCCAGGAAGAGGCTCCACTCGGCGGAGGAGGCGCTGTGCAGCAGCCGGCCTCCTCCGGAGGGCGCAGGCTCCGTCTCCATCTCCGAGGCGGAGGAGAAGGCTGCTCTGTGCAGGCAATGCCAGGACAAGGTCTCTGAGCTCAAGAAGCAAGCCCAGGCCCTGGCCGACCACAACTCACTCAAGGTTGGCACGAGATTTCAGCGTCTTTACCTCTACTTTTAAAGTTGTGCACACCTGTAACACTGACACAAGTTGTATCAACAAGTTGGATTGTTTAAAAACTGTCAAATTAAATTCAAAGACCACATAGAAGTAGCAGGTTCTGTAACTTTCCCCCACCCACTTTATTTGTTGTGCAAGCATTTTGCACCTTTATGTCTGCAACGCTGAGACCATGTGAATTGAAATGTTTAGATAATGGTTAGATGCGGCTGAAATAATCCATTATGTCTGTCGAGGTCTCAGCCATCCATCCAAAACTTTGCTGAAGAAGCCTTTTCGGTTAGAGGCGAAACATCTTCAAGAACCTAACAGAAGTCCAGTTGCCTTCATTTTTATAATGGTGGCATTTTTGCTTCTCAGCAGCCCCACTCACATTTATGTTGCAGTTATTTACTTAATTAATTTGGAAATGCTGTAGGTTGCACTGTTTTGCATTGAATAATGGTCAAATTTGGCTTGAGACTCCATGTGACCCTTAAGTTTTTACCATTTCCTGGTACTCTGCAGCCTCTGTTTATCTGTGGCACTGCTTACTGTACTTTATATCTGTTGCACACATACCTGCACCTGCTGCCAACACAGATATCCGAGGACAATGAAATGTGATCCTGCCCGTGGTTTATAATTGTACCAAGAAATGCTCTCACCATCCACTTGTGGGGTTGTTTATTGCACGCTTGACTTCAAATGCTGGCCTTGGATGTGAAAATGGAAGCTTTTGAGACTTTGAAAGTGCCCCATTGTTTAGTTTAACAATGCTTATCTCTTTATTTTGCTGTTGGGTGGGGGACGAGGAGGCTGGGGGGGTGTGGGCTGGGGGGTTGAAATGAGTGCGCCGCTCATGTTGGAGACTGAGGAGGAAGTTAAAAGTCCCAGTCGACCTTCGCTGTGCATTGAAAGTGTTCCTGTGTGGCTGCTCCCACAATTCCCACCGCTGTTAAATATAGGCCCTGAGACTGTCGTTGTTGTGGCGGGACGGGCCGGGCCGGGCCGGGCCGGGTTCACCCCCGTGGGTCACCTCACCTTTGTTGTCACATTTTAGAGAGAGAGAGAGTCCCAAAGTCAGATCAGATCGAGTTACAGCTCAGCAAGGCTCACCCTGAGTCCCCGCTGCACCCAGTGTTCATACAGGAGCAGGGAGACAAGGGACAAGGGGGGGCACTTCTGAAGCACCTGGGCTCCTTGTAGGAGACGTCTGCATGTGTGGTCTAATCTTTGTTCTGAGCGTATCAGATCTATGTTCAGGTATCAGGTGAGTCCACCCCGTAAACACATTAAGCTTGCCTCCGACTGCCATTATCTGCCATGGGAACTGACCTCCCCTTTTTAGTGCGGGAGCCCCCAGCAGTGCTTTGTGGCCTTCACCAGGTGCTCTGTGTAGCAGGGAGAGATGAGGGCAGACCATTTCCCCCCCATTTTGCACTTGTTGATGGCTAAATTGGGCCTTAATTCCGGGGTGGCAAACAGTAATGGCAGGGTGCTCTTATTGTACCAGGGTTAAGGTATGGACTGCTGCAGCTGAAGGATAATAAAGCCATTGTCTTTGCCCACCTGTTGGGCTTCATAGGGTGGACGCAGTTATGGATGATCGCTTCCAAATTGCTTCCTCTGTGGAGGGATTGGGGTCAGTGGGGGCGACCCAGGTGGCCTCTTGGTGTGCCTGAGATCAACCTGCCAGGAGTCTGGACCGGTACTGTGTCTGTGGCCCTCATGGGAAAAATCGAGAGCAGAGACGCTTTACCCGAGGTCGCTTTTCCCCACCCTCCCCATCCGCCAGCCGTCCCGCTTTTCTTTTTTTCTGGAGAGGAAGTCGGCTTGGTCCCCAGACATCCCCCCCCCCCGCTGGCCCGTAGACGCATTGTTTGAATACAGTCATAGTAGCGAGTCGATAAAAATTGAGGGAAGAGTGTTTGGGACTGTGGCTGTTTTTATACACGAAGCCGACTGGAGGGAAAGTTCACTGTTCACGTAGACCGAAGCCTCCCAGACAGCTCCTGTGTTTTCCTGTTTGGGTTTAAAGGAAGCTGCTTACACTGCGTCCTGGGGGAAAGTGGGAGAAGTACAGGCCTTTCCCTCCCTAACTGTGGCCTGGAGTTGTAGGTGAACTCTGGCAACAACAGAGTCATACTTTTACACAGGAACCAGTTGGCCAGCACTGCAAAAACTCACAATGACAAATTATTTCTTTATGCATCCACATCCACTGGCAGCAATTAAACATTTTTCATGCTTCCTGCCTCTAAGCTTTTTTCCAGCAGCGCCTTTGGTTGGTGTTTGACAACTTTCTGAAAGTGTTTAAACACTGCGTTCGACTAGACTGCCGCCTTTGCTCTTTGGCTAATTATAAATATTTCTATGAGGCTGTGTTGAAGGCCTTAAACCCAAATGAACTTCGCTGAAACTATGTCCTTGAGCGGCCACCCTGAAGACAATGAGGAAAAATAAAGCTTGATGGGCAAAAATAAAAAGCTCTCCACTAAAAAAGGACAAGCAGAAACTACACCGACGCTGACAACCTCCAGACTGGATGTAATCAAGGGAATCCACCTTCTTCATTTGATTAATTAAAACCCACGGTACAGAGTGACTTCAATAGTGAACGGCAGACAGTCTGGGCTCAATAATTATAGACTGCACTCATTGTGGCTGGACACAGCGCCTAGGTGAGGTATGATATAAAGGAAGATAATCACCTAAACCTCAGCTTCAAAGTAACCAATTAGCTCCGTACTGTAATCAGAGGCTGTGCCCACACAGGCAGATAGGACCGTGCAGCTGGATCCCAGCCAAGTGCAGCTCATAAATTCTGACTGCTCGCTCAGTCAGTCCTCGGACCTGAAAGGGGAACTTTGCGTGTGCCGATGAGACGAAACGGGCGGACTGTGCCGTGAACCCCCTCATGAAAAAGTTAGGAGACTGTCAGCGGCAACAATAGGTGATTAGGTCTGAACGTAGCCGCGCGGCTCCGAGTCTTTGTGACCTGTAAGGACTATAATTTCTCGCCCGTGGCAGAGCTGGAGCAGCCCAGGCCCCTCAGTCACAGCCTAGACAGGAGCTCTGTCACTTGATATCTCTTTTTGAAAAGGCTAAGCGTAATTGTGTTTGCTGATCCATGAGAGAGATGACATTCACAGAGAATGAGAACAAAAAATAAAAAAACACCCGATGTGGATGAAATATGCAAGGCGGTGCATTGTGGCTCTGGTTTAAAGAATCCCCGAAGATAAAGTTAGGGTTGCAGTGTTATTTTTGAGAAATATGTTAATTGGCTTAATGCTGAGGGTGGAGTGAAAGGATTCATGCCACTCTCATGTCTGTACACTAATGAAGCTGGAGCCAGCAGCCTGTTAGTTCACATTAACATTAAGACAGGAAATAGGAGGGAGTAGCTCCAGCTAGCCTGGTCCTATGGTGCCCAAAGCAACTGTGAAGCTCTAACAAATCACATCTCAATTAGTGAAAATGTGCATGAACCTATTGATACAGCAGTGTTTGTCTTTGCCTGGATTAATCCTACAACAAATTTAGAGTACATACAAAATTCTGCACATTCTGCAAAAACAACTCCTACAAAGAAGTCTCAGAATGGGAAGTTATTCAGTGTTTTGCTGGAATTTCCACATTTCCAACTGGACTGGAGAAACACAGGGATGTGTTTTTGCTTCAGTGGCAGAGCAGATTCACTGAGGTCTGGAGTGTTTCAGAGCCTGTGGGTCAGCCGTGCTAACTCCTGCTCATAAATACTGAGGCCTATGAATATACAAGCAGTCCAGGACCATGCGAGCACACTGACTGATTAACAGGGAACGTCCTGCAGGGCCGCCAGGGCGGGGAGATTTGGATTAAGTTGAGCTGTCGGAGGTTGGGGTCAGTTGCAGCCAGGCTTCACCCCTCCGACCTCTGCCCTCGAGATATGGGAAAAAAACTGAATTTAGGATCCTAAACTAACCAGGTCACCATGGAGACCAAGGCGTAATGAAGTGAAATCTCTGCGATGGGGAGCGAGCTAACAGCCGGCCAATCAGGAGTCCTGCACGCCACTGATGTATGCACAGTGTGCCTAAGCCTGTCGTGGATGGTGTACGAGTGTGACTGTGAATGCGGCTGCAGGAATTAATTTGTACCGCGGGGGCCTTTTGCCAGATTTTTCCATGCTGAATTCAGAAATTATGGGAGCAGTCGTTTTCGCAAATGACTCGTTTGGATCCATGTTTGATTTGTTTCTGCTTTGTTCCTCTTTTGACCCCTGATCCGCTCCGAGTGCGGAGCTCTTAGTGAGTCCACGCAAGTGTAACAAATCGAGTTTCGTTTCCTGACCGCGTCGAGCAAAGGAAATGAATCAAACCGACGTCATGCAACAAATGCTTCCTGGCCAAAACCTCGGTGACAATGTACAATCCCAGCCTGTTTGACTTTGTGTGGCGTGAAATAAACACTTCCTTCGGCGCACTCATTTGTGTGCGTGCATACGTAGCTTGTGAACCAACCGTACAATGTTTGGTTCCCACCTATTTTCATAGTACGCTCTGTGCCTGCGTAACCCACGTTGTGCTGCTTTGTACGAGTGTCAGAGATGAATTGAGCCTCAGTTTTACATTGTCAGTCATAGCGCGGTGCCTGGACGAGTGTTTGGTGTCAGTGAGACGGTTACCTGGCTACGGTTTCTCAGGCAAGTCGGCGGGGAGTTTTACCTCTCCTTTGCTGGCTGACCTCTGACCCCTCTGTCAGTCCTCCCGGTCTTTATAGAGGGTTAGGGTTTCGGCGAGGTGGGGGTGGAGGGGTGGGAGGGGGAACAGGTGTATGCTGCCAGGTTCGCTGCAGGAGGCCGGAGACGACAGCAGCCAGTGACTGGCAGACGGATGGATGGAAGGATAGGAAAATAAGACTGTGTGAAAGCCCCCTCTGGTTGTGAAACGCGAGCTGACGCGAAGTTAAAACAGAGCATGACCGTATTATTCTATTCACCTCTGAGCACCTGAGCCCCCGGGGCTGCCTGTGATGTGTGTGTTGCGTGCCTGTGTGCCTTGCTCAGCAGTGCATGCGCCCAGGAGAGCCTGGGAGGAGATGAGAGATGAGAGGGGGAGAGAATAGAGGAGACCCCCGCCCTCCAGCCCCCCCTCAACCCCTTCAACCCCCCCCCCCCCCTCTCTCTGCATCATCCCCGCATGCAGTGTGACTTCTGCTTTATGGCATGTGGCTGTATTAAAGCGCGGAGCAATAATCTGGTGTCAAGTGGTGCAGGGACCGCAGACATCAGTCATGGCACTGCTGTGGCCACGCTCTATCTGCCAGCCTGGCTGCCGTGCAGCTGTTCGCTGCCACTTTACCTCCAGGTTCCAGCGCTCCACTCGTCCGCTCCTGCAGCAGCTGTCACACACCTCTCAATGTGGCGGATTTGCATGTGCCGCATTGGCTCTTATTATATGCACTGCCGGAGCTTAGAGATTTTTTATTTATATTTTTTTGGTAGTGGCTGTCGGGAGCGGCGGGTATTTCTGAGGGAGTCGCTACGGTATTTTGTGTTTCGGTGTCCCTTCTTGCTGTTTGTTATCCATCCATTCATTATCTGACCCGCCTTGTGCCTTAACAGCGTGGTGGGGGGGGGTTCACACTTGAGGGAAATTTCAAGTCCAAAACCCCACAGAACTTGAGTTGAATATGCAAGGCGTTAAAGTTCCAAAATGTGACCGTTTTGCCTTCTTAAATGAGACATCTGGTTGTGAAGAAAAACAGACATCTGTGGTTTTTGACTGTGTGGTTTTTCTTTGCAGGGAATTCCTTCATATCGTTTATTTTCAGCATTCATCTCCACATAGGAGCTGCACATTGCGGCCACAGTGCTGTGAATGCGGACAGTGGAGTGGCTCTGTCAGTTGCTAAGAGAGCGTAAAGAGTCTCTAATTCACCTTCCTGCTTCCACATTTTCACAGCTGGTCCTCCTTTTCAAAGTCGCAGACTTTCACTGGACCAAAGCCTCTATTAGCTCCAGGCAGCTGTGGAATGAAGGCTACATCTTCGCTCCGTCTGCGGCAGTTTCACTTTACATCTTTAATTCAGTGAGCTGAAAGTGAATTGACCCCAATTGTTGCCCGGCCAGTCCGCTACTTATCGCCGCTGCGAGGGTGAAATTGCTGCAAGGCAGAGTGCGGGGAAATGGGTCTGGGGCCGTGCAGATGCAACGGGCTGATGGAAAGTGAGCCGCACCGAGGCTGATGCTCAGCACCTTTCATCAAGAGGCCAGGGAGAGGGAATGTGCAGCTCTCTCCACCTGGAATAACGTTCACTCCTCACTTCTGCTCCACTCTCCTCACTGCACATCACACAGGAGCCAGCAAACGGCCGGCTACACACACACACACACACACACACACAAACACACACGTAATCTCCATACACAGGCCCTTGCACACAGGTGAACTCATGCGTGAGCTGTGACACGCACACACATATGGCCGGAGTTTACCTGAACGTGTCCTCATCTGGCCATCTGGTCCTTTCCGCCGTGGCTGCGTGCCACTGTAATGTCTACAGAGAGCCGTCCAGATGTTCCCTGCGTTACCTGTCAAGGTGAGAGCGGCTATTTAGAGCCGCCCGAGCCTGGGAATTTACTCTGCTGCCTCTGATCATTGTAAAGGTTGCGGCACCTCATCTCACAAGTCAAATACAGGAAGAAAAAAAACAACAACAAAACAAAGATCCTGCTATTCAGCAAAGAGATCGTCACTCACTGGGTGTGCGGCCCAGGTGACCTGATACGCCATTGTCTAATAATGAGCTGATGAGAAGGCTATAAAGCACATAGAGGGCAAGAAGCTTCATGCATGGTTTCGCATCTTAGCTTCCCTCAAATATCAAGTCTGAAAAGGCCTGATGCATTGAAAGAACAGAGTGATGGTACAGCGGTGATATGCTTTTTGTGGGCCACAGCCGGGCTCCTTGTGTTTTGTATTGTACATTCAGACTCAAAGCAGGCAGGTGATGCTGGGGTTGTGACGGCAAGTTGCGCCGTTTCCCTTTGTGCCGCCGGTTTGAGGAATGACTGCCGCTCATAACAAGCACTTGTCTGAATGGCTTCGCTGCTGTTTGCTGAGGGCTCATGTGTTACGACGAGCCAGGCCGAGGGGAAACAATGGCTCGGCGGCCCCGGGCTGACAGAGCCATGCGTTACAGCCCGGCTCAGGTCTGCCGGAGAGGGAGAGCGGCTGCAACAAAAGGCAGAAATGTCAACGAGCAAAAGAACACAAACGCAACGAGATGTGTAGCCACCGGGAATTAATCAGTTTGACTTGTTAATTTAGGGCCAGCCGCCCGTGTGTGTGTGTGTGTGTGTGTGTGTGTGTGTGTGTGTGTGTGTGTGATCCGAGTGTTTGCTTTATACCGTCTCGCGGCGTCTACAAGCCGACTCCATATGTCACGCTTTAGTGAGATGTGCTGGACGGGGCGGACCGCACTCCATTATTGAGTCTGATTTCGAGTATTGGAAAAACATAGTTGTCGAGATAAATTTCGAAGTCGAGGCGCCCACAGACGTCGAGGAGCGCTGAGTCGGAGGTAATCTCCTGCTGGCTCCATAAAGCGTGCTCAATTGACAGCAGGCCTTGTGGTAGCAGACAAATCGCCTGGCTTATAGCAATGTGCTGAAAGAGAATGCCAGCGCTGTGTGTCCCTGCCAAGATGGATATGCAGACGGCAAACTCCGGGCTGTCCGGGCGTGGCCGCCTCGCTCAGGGCAAACAGTCGAACCTGCGGTGGACGCAGTCGGAGTCTGACTCGACGTCGGCCCGTTTGTTTGGCAGATGTTAAAGACACGACATGTTGATGTTGGAGAGGCAGGTTTGTAAAAGCAAAAAAAAAGATTCTGTGATGGATGTTCAAGAGGGGAAACGAGCGGGGCTCCTCGCGGTTTGTCACGGTGCCAGCAGCCGAGCACCTGAAGAGGGTGTGTTTTCACTAAGTTGTATTCTTTTCTCCTCAAGCGGAAAAAAAAAACTCAAAACAAATCAAATAGGACTGATTGTGTGCATAATGTTTGCGTGCAGTCTGACAGCATGTGATTTATGGCAACTGGTGATATCCCAGAAATGAACATAAGGGAGTTGTTTGCGGAGCATATTATTTTTGCGCTAAGCAAATTATGGCCCAAATTGTTATCAAATGAATTTCCATTAAACAGAAACTGTAAATTTGCAGTAATAGGCTTTTCTGGCTGCAGGCTGCGGGGGAAAACAGGGAAACACAAAGAAAGAAGACACATGGTTCTCAAACGCTGTACTTTTTTGGCAACGCAATTTTTCTCGCCAACATTTCTGCAATTATACAAATCCCACCGCGTGCAATTCAATATCACCCAGAAAGCTGTTCCTGAGCCGCGGTAACACTGGGCTGCGGGGTGCAGCTGCTCTGTCTGCTTATATTTCTATACCTGTGTCTCCGGGCGACGCCGTGTGCCTGTCCCGCTGCTACTCTATTTGTGTTTGTGTAATAGTAGATGGATTGCGACGGCTCGTGGTGTGATCGGATAGATGGACTCGTATTGGCTCGTCCTGCCGGACTCTGCCGCCATACGTGGATGCGGGGGGCCATTCTTTATCGTCGGCAGCTCATTCTGATACGTATATAGTGCTCCATAAATCCCGGCGCGGCGTGAAAACGCCAGTCAGAGTTCACGCCGCTCATGTTCATTTCATGCTTGAGTGTCCAGCTCTGCTGGCGAGGATGAGCGTGCGTATTGATGATGTGCGAATGTGCGTGTAAGTACCGCAGGAAAAAGAAAGAGATGGAGCGCGCTCAGAGTCCCTCCATCCTTTCCACTTTGCCGCAGAAGTCATCCATCTCTCTGAACTTAACTGCTACCAATTTATGATTGCATTATTACAGCCAGTGCTTTATCCTCATTCCAGCACGCGGGCCTGGTGGTGGTCGTCTGGTTAATGGAGAAGGTGATGGAGAAGGTGACTGGCCAGTGCCATTACTCTGCTACTTTGCGGGCTTCGCTTTAGGGCGAATGTGATGAGAGTATAAGCTACTCTCTCCAGCTCTGATTTCAGCCCTGCTGTTTTTTTGATTTGCGGCCAGTTCGGAGCTTATATCAGGGTTCAGCAAGGGTCCAACCGGGTCTAATTAATGTATCAGACTGTTAAAACTACACTGCTGCTCAGTTATTAGCATAGCTTCCTGTACGGCTATATCAGATAATAAATAACCCAAAGCTTAGAATCGCACGTAAGCACGTGGCCTTCCTCGGGGCTGAGGGAAAAAGATTTAGAGTGGAAAGTGTATGTTTTAGAATTCATTTTTCTTTCATTATTGAATGACTTAACCCAGCAATCTGCCTGCTGACATTTTAAAGGAAATAGCAGAGCGCCGCATTCTCCAAATGGCAGCAAAGTTGCTTTTTATTCCCGGGGAAAACTGTGTTGCTGACTCTCTCAATAGGCGGAACAGTGGAAAGGTCAGCTTCAGCCACGCACGCTCTCACAATGAAATTTTAGTGGAAAGAAGTCAATCAAGACACAAGAGGTGGTGTCGGCCGTCTTAGATTGGAAGTTTTTATTTTCTCAAATTTTCAATTCTGTGAAAGCAAACTCTGTGGAGCTTCCTCGGAAGCAAGGACACTCAGGTTTTTGCTGCTTTTGTTCTGCCTCCTCCTTTCTCCTCAATGCTGCTCTACCTTTGTATTTTTTTTGTCTCACTCGTCGACACAGCCAGATAACGCCTGCTCACACAGGATTGTATTTCTGATTTTACACTCGCCAGCAGTATCTGGACTGGCCTGACAAAAGAGCCCAGGTTCAGGAGCAAATCTGCACCACTTTGCTTCTTTAAATCAGCGGACGAACAACTGCGACCTTTCACTTGGTGCAGACATCCAGTCTGAGAAAGAAAGAAAGACAGAAAAAAAAAAACGTGCCACTTTCCGTTTCTCTACTTATCGCGTGACTTTTTGTGACATCACATAGTTTGGAGCCCAGATGGTCTCGCAGGCCTTGTAGTGCGCGTCCCCCCTCTGTTGCTTATCAGTAGTCGTAGTCTGCAAACCGCAACGACTTCAAGATCCCAGATTACAAGCCAGACGGTGGTATGGTGTACACAGTGCAGCGGTCTGGCTTTGAGAGTTAAGTAGTGTGAAGGTGAAAGCGGCTCCAGATTTTAGAGATGAGAGAGACGGAGGCCATGGAACTGTAGTTAAGTGTGAAACGGCAACGAGGAGCCGGTTCCCCTTAGTTTGCACTGTTGTGCCTGAAGTTATGGCATTCGGTTGGCATTCCTCCCAACCTGTGAACTATGCCTGTAAACACATTTACTCTGGAGGTCACAGTGTGTTTCAGAGGAAAGCTCTAAATGGAAATAATTAATTTGGAATGGGCAGAGATTCACTGATGCCATCTTAAGCTTGTCATTACTCCCCGCGGATGCCCCGCCTCTCTCCCATGGACCCGCTCCCATTAATAGATCCGTCCTTTATGCTTCCCCTCTTGTTACTGCCGCTCTATTTTATGATGTCACTCTCTCCGCCAAAGAGCTCCGGGCTGTTTTATCTCCTACGTGTGTGTCGGGCACTTAAACTTAAACCTCTGTGTTTACGAGTCCCAAACTGCCTCTCCATCCTCTGCGTTTGCTTCTCAGTATCAGTTCTCCGTTGCCTATAAAAGCCCGGCTACCCTCGCTGTGGTGGGAACCCGCTGTCGGGCCTCGTCGTCTGTGTTTGACCCCCAGTTAAGTGTCTGACTCCCATGCGGAGTGTGAGAACACGCCTGTGAGAAAACACGGTCAAAGGATATGTGTACATTTGTGTAGGTCTATGCAAATACTTGTCTCTTCGTCCTAACCGGTCATTAGATCTCACTCACTGTTTGGAGCTGCTTTTCAGTTGGTGTGTTGTTTATACACACCGCTGCTTTTGCTGCCTTCCCGGGATGCATTTAAATCAAGATGATAGATAGAGGCCTTTGTTTACCATTCTAAATGTATGCACCAAACAAAAAAAAAACATCACAGGAATGCCTTTGAACGTGTCTGTGCAGCACGGAAACGCTTCCCTCCCTCGGATGATTCGTGTCAAACAGGAGGGAAGCTCACGGGGAGCACACCTGTGTCTTTGGCCTTGCTGAATTCCTACACAGCTTTAACTGTTCGTCTCAGGCCTGGATGCTGCTGCTCAGTCCTCCTGACCCTGTCCACCTCCCCCTCCTCCTCCTCCTCCTCCTCCTCCTCCTTTTCCAGCAGCACCAACTGCAAAACAGCCAGGGCCGTTCCCTCATGTCCACTTCGAGTCCAGACAGAGAGCCGGCCGTAAAGCTATTATGTGGTCAAACTTAAATGTGCGGTTTTATCTACAAGCGGCGTTTTACAGGTTGCGTTCGCCTCAGTTTGACGTTGAAGTGGTGCGTCGGTGTCCAAGAGAAGCCTTAGTCATACAAAGCAATGCTGACCCTTGGCTGCGGTTTATGAGCTGCTCAGAAATGATTCATACGATCAACTTCTTTTATCCGTCTCCTGTCGAGGCCTGTATCCTGATCTGCTCCTCTCCCCCTCTCCCTTATCTTCCTCCACTCCTGACCCCTCTGTGACCCAGGTGAAATGCATTCGCCGGCACATGTATTTAACCGTCCGTCCATCTCCGGGAGCATTCCTCCGCCGACACGTCTTCAGCGCTGTCGCACGGTCATTACCACATCCATCCAGCTCGATGCCGCCCCCACCTCCCTCCCCTGTCCATCCACTGACCCCTCGGCCTCCAATCGCCCCACGCTGGGCATTTATGTCTTCATCTCTTTGTGAGTGGGGGCTGTTCTGGCTGCAGGGCCTGATGGAGGGGTGAGCACAGGGCACACTTGAACTCCCACACAGGCGGTCACAGGAGGCTCATTTGAACTGGATTTGACCCGTCAGGACTGTACCTGATCCGCGTCTTTCTATCTCTTTTATGCGCCTCTCCCAGGCTTACATCTCTGCATTTAGTCGTCATCAGAGCCTGGCTCCCTCTGTTAGAAAAGAGGTTTCAGAGAGCTGTTAAGTTATAGAGCGTGCTGTAAAAGCCCTACAGTAGCCATTGAAAGTCACGTTGGCGCTATGGGGACGCGGGCCTGCAGGCTCTCGCGGCAGCCAAACAATGCTTAATTAGCTCATAAACAAAGGCGAGCGGGGGGGTGGGGGTGGGGATCAGAGGGGGCGGTCAAAGTGTCCCGTCCCTTTGAGCTCCTCGCCGTCAACAAAGCGGCTGTAATGGCCCCGTCACCGCGCTTGTTGTGTCTCACCGCGGTGCGCTTCCTGACGACATGAAAGGCCTCGCATTCCAAAAAGAGCTAAAAGAGCCTCGGACAAGGGACGACACTCGCCCACACCTCCCCTGGCCTCCAGTACTTCCCTTCCTCTCTCTCTCTCTCTCTCTCTCTCTCTCTCTCTCTGGGAGATATTGACATTGCTCCTCCGCTCACCTCTGCAGTGGACGGTCGGCTCCCTGTGGTGGCCGCAGCTTTTCATCTGCGCTCTTTCAGCCCTGTGTCCGTGACTTTGGTGGTCTGCTTTATTGTGCTCCTTTGTCTGAGGCCGGCCCCAGTGTTCTGTTGAACTCTGCTGCCCAGAGAGTAGTTACCCCACATACCCTCACCCGCAACCTTGGGCTCTGAGCATACACTGATACCCCGTGAAAGCTTAAATGATGATAAGAGGATATGAACACATTCTCCCCTTACTCTCATTGTAAGTGGCAGCATAGTGGGAGTGCTATTTGATAGGAGGATACCTGTCCATTGAAATGTGCATGCGGTTGCATTTTCCAGTAGTGCTTCTATAGCATTTTTCTATAGCTGTGAAATTCAGCTGGACACCATTGTGCCGCTGGGAGCCTGAGAGGCAGCTCTGTTCTGTGCCAGCCACTGGAAAGCTGATTCAAGCCTGGCATGAAAGCAGGTGTGTTTGTCATGTGTGTGTGTTTGTGCAAGTGCGTGCCTGCGTCACGGCCGCCTAGTGTCTGACCAGGCGTGTGCGTGTGTGTGTTTCTCCGTATGTTTGGACACGCGGCTCTTTAAAGGGAACAGGCGTCCACCGCTGGCTGAGGACAGCACGGCAGCAGGTCGCAGGCAGCCTCCGCTTGTTTGTGCGACTGTGTTATCATCTCCTGTTTCCTGTCAAAACAGGAAAGGACAGGGGCGAGAATGGAGGCTAGGAAAAGTGCTGCCTTGATGTGCGCCGGCCGGAGGTCCAGCTCTGCCCGACAGTGACCCTCCCGGGCCGGGAAAAACAGACCCGCTCCAGGGCGTAACCCGCAGCGGGATCCTCCGCCGCGTTATTTTTATCACTTTCACAGCGCGCGGCCGCCGATGCCTTTCCCAGCTGTTGACACAGGTCTGGGTCATTTTTGTCTCCAAAACACGCGCAGCGGTGGAGCGAGGGAGACGTCCCATCTGCGCCCTGTCCCTTTTGGCCGCCCGCCTCGCATGATTGTAGTCTCTGTTTAGGAAGGGAAATCCTTTTTGACATTTTGTTAATCATGAAAGTGAGACACTCCTCTGCTGTGGATGATCCCGAGACCCCCATCACAATACCTTTTCCGTCAGGCGGGACTTGTCATCTGCCTTTATCCATCCATCACACGTATTTGTTAAGACTTTGCAACAGGATGGCAAACACGCGCACGCAGGCACGCACGCACGCACGCACACCCATGTGGCAGACGTTGTAAATGCTCTTTTATGGGGTTCAGCTGAGTACATTCCAGACAGCCGAGCCAGCCATCAGCACGGTGCAGGCGCTCGATTACCCCCGATGGCAGCGGCAGGTAAAACCCGTGTCGTGGCTAAATGAGAAGGCACGGACAGCCACTAACAGCTGCTAATTATCGACTGTTGAAAAATGATAACCGTCCGCAGCTCCGCTCCGCTTCGCCAACGCCACTCGCTGTGTAAAAACCGAGAGTTGCTCCTGTGGAATTCCAAGAGTTTGAGGGCCGAGCTAAGTTTAGATCTTTATGGGGTCTGTGAAAAAGAAAGAACGGCTCGCGCAAGAATGCTATTGTTAGATTGGCCAGATTGCACCGAGCAGGCCTTTCTGCTGTGGTTTGCCCAGTAATTTGTCGGCACGTCGAGGCCGGAGTGACCACTGCTTTTCTTTATCTTAAACGAGCAGCAACAGACCACAACCATCTCCCCTCGCTGGCGTTTCTTTCTTTTTTTCTTCTCTTGTTTGTCATATTTGTCGAGCATCTGAACGTGAGATAAGGCAGTTAAACATCAAAAGGCATCGGCACGTAGTGTCTAGACCGGCAGTGGCGGCCCGCTGCCGTCTAGCTGACCCAGATTAAGATATGGCGTGTGCTCGCTGGCTGGGGTCGATGTCATCAGCAGGGAGGTCGGAGTTCATTTGTCTTTCTTGACAGACCTTCAGGTGGTGTTCCAGCTCTGTGGCAGGAGGCCACCGCCAGGCTGACCTCCATGAGTTGCACAATTAGTTACCCTTTGACCCCTAAGGCCCACAATCAAACCCTGAGCCTGGACCAGGCATGCTTCTGCATCTCCAGATCCTTTTTACATATGTGTGTGTGCGTGTATGTGTGTGTGTGTGTATGTGTGTGTATTTGCAGCTCAAACAGCCTCAGACTGATGCAGTCTGACACCACGTAATAGCCACGGTTGCCACGCATACAAACGCACACTCCCAACATAATGATATATCTGACTTGTCTCTATTCTCTTTTCCATAAAGATATTAAACATCCATTAGTCTGCGTCCATCTGCTGCTACAGCAAACACGGCACGTCTCCTCACGATGGAGGATTGTTGTTTAACCACTCTCAGCTGTGCGTTTCTCATGCTCTTAAGCACAATTAAAGCACATCACTCAGGGCTACAGCAGACAGACAGACTCAACGAACAGCATCGTGTTGCCCTTGAGCCAGAAGTGATATCTCACTTCACTCTCACCAGACTCGATCTTTCCAATTTACCGTCGTTTGACGTGCTGTGTCCTTGCAGCGCGGCTTCCAACGTGCGACTCAGCTGCGAAGCTGCATCTTCCCTCCATCGCTCCCGCCGTTGCGTGTTTCTCCATCATGATGAATTCATCAGCTTTCACTCGGCGATGCTGTGTTGTGACATTTCATGTGAGCGGGCAGGAGGCGGGCAGCCGCGATGAGCACAAATCAAGTCGGCGTCTCGACAAAGCTGCCGGCAGCTCCGAGGTCATCTCTTCATTCCACGTCGTGAGATGACAGCGGTAAAGTCCCTGTCCACCCATGAAGGCGCCCCTGACATGACAATGGAGTTTGGAAACTTCAGAAGTGTGTTCTGAGAAAAGACGACATTGGCAGTCCCTGACCTCCCGAGTCAGCTCATCCAAACTGGTTACAGAGCTCTGCAGATTGTTTCGATTTTTCCATGTCAGCTTTGAGTATAACGTCTCTTAGTCCAGGAGCTTTAGCTTTGGAACCTAGGTCCTTCTCGCTGTGAGAGGACAGCGCTAACCATCAATCCACAAACCACTCTAGTCCAAACTGGAAAACTTAAAGGAATTAGAGGATGAATTGCTGATACCAATCAAGAAAGTGGTTGAATGAGTAATGCTATTAATTGAGTATGTAGATACAAATATTAACAGAAAATCCATTTTTTACTTTGATCCGTCATGTGAATGCTGTAACAGGAACATTATCTCTTTTAGAGAGAGAGGGGATAAAAGTCATCATATCAGCATGGAAACATAGCATAGCTATAAAGGGACACTGTTTGGCTTGGTCTGTATTGCACAGCGATTTTCCCACTTGATGGCACAGCAAACCCTCATGAAATGGAGCAGAATAAAGTGTAAAACAATTGCTTTAACGTGAGTGAATACGAGTTAAAAGTCGGGATTACACAGAAAAAGAGATGGCCTTCAGCCGAGCCAATCTTCACCCGCTGATTGGAATAATAAGTGAAATGCCGTTGCCTCTTGTTGTAGGCCACAAGGCCGTTTGCAGGATGCCATTGTTCCTAAAAGACAGTGGCAAAATGTGTATGTGAAAACATTCCGATAAGCCGAGCGTTTTCCAGGATGCCGAATGAAAATCCTTCAGACTCAGTAAGTGGATTAGTGAGCACCATTCTCCACAGAGACAGCTCAGCCTACTTCCTTATCTCGCTGATGTTCAATTGAATGTGTCTAGACATCTCAATTAGCGAGGAAAAAAAAACAACAAAAATACAGATAATGGTTAGCGCTTATCTCACTGTGTTTTTCTACCAGTGCTCTCACCAGCCTGCGGTATCTAGTCCTCATAAACAGACAACAGTTTTCCATTAATACCGCCCCCTTTTCCTGGCTGAAAGCCCTGGGCCGATGCTTAAATTTCTATTATTAGTGATAATTGTGTTCTCTGAGAAGTCATTGGCATGGTAATGACATCTTTCATGATAAATTAGCATTCCCCTCTCCCTCTCTCTGCCGTACCTACACTCGGCTGCTGCGGCAGAGCGGCTGCGGCTCTGCCGCCCCATTGTTCTGTCGACACGCCGCATCGTCGTGAGACACAAAGCGTGTCACTCTCTGAGATAATGCCGAGCAAGCCTGCCAGCGGATGGGGCAGGGATGCTCTGCGACGCCTCACCTTGGCTCAGGGTGATTTGTGCTGTGCAAACACAGCTAAGGAACTGGAATTGGGGGGGGTAGAGGTGCGGGGGGTTGGGGGGGAACTAACCTTTCGCTCGCTCTTTAGTCCCTACAGCTTTGTGATGCTAATTCCCCCGCCTGTTGCACGCGGGCTGATAAGTGTAAATTGTGATATTTGACAAGGAAAAACACTGCCGTGCTCGACAATAAGCACTCACCGAGGCTCCTTGCGTGGTTGGTTGAACCTATGTATGGAGTCGCAGAGAGAGAGAGAGAGAGAGAGAGAGAGAGAGCGAGCGAGCGAGAGAGAGAGAGGCAGTGGGAGGTGCACCGAAACTCCAGCAGCAGCAGAAAGCTCAAATATTTTCTCAAATGGCAGCTTGCCAGCGTAATTACCGCACCGTCCATTCCGGGGGGGGAAGGTGGAGGGAATAATTGATGTCGGATACTCAACATTTCACCTTGTCATCGCGTCTGCGCCTCTTTATTTCCATGACTGCGGAGCTGTGTCATTCGTGCCAGGGTTTGCTCGGATGAAGTATCGCCAAGGCCACAAGAAATTAGGTCGGCGCGCTCCCGACCACGTCCATATGTTTATTTACGCCGCAACTGTGCAGCTCGGCATGAAAAAGCATTTAAGTGTTGATCTGAAAATGATGAATTCCAATCATCTCGTCGATGTGTGGGCTGAGATTTTTTCTCCATTAAGGGCCCTGGAGGACACTGATGAAGATACCATATGCAATTACTGTTGTTTGAGCTCGAGTAACTCCCTTTCGCGTTTCTCTTTCATAATCAAGCCGTGGCGTGTGCACACTTGCATGGCACCCTCTCTACCTCCCTCCCTGCCCGTCTGGCAGAGGGAAGTCCTGAGACGGAGATGCCATAAGCTTGGGTCGCCGTTCTGTGCATGTGTGTGTGCTCTGTAAATAAAAAGCAGGAAGCTGGGGGTGCTGCATTTCGCAGACAGTATGAGAAGTGTGATGGTTCAGACAGAGGAGAAGCAGGTGGCTCTCATCAGCGCCTATGGGCTGAATAGGGATTTGGAATAGAAGTGAAGTAGGTCTGGACCGCTGGAAGGAACCATTGTATCAGGGTGCTCTGCTCCACACCGAGTGTTTTAGAGTGGGCCCTAGGACCAAAATAGAGCTCTCAACCAGCTCCATTGGGCGATTGGAAATACTGAATACCATTTCAGTGCCATGTTGTGCACTAATGAGGACTATGTGCAGCAATGCGGAACAGAGGCAAAATTTCACTTCTGACCATAAATCCTTGGTTCAAGCTCTCAAACGGTCATGTGTTTTTACTCATACATTATTTTCCAAAATCGCATATTCAGAAGAGAGGCCTGAAGTTGAATCCTCATTTTTCCTCCACCACGTGCCCTGAGAACGTGCCAGATGATTTTTTAACCCTCTTTTCAACCTCCAGCCCCCACCCCACCCTTTCCTCCCCCCTTCTGCCCTTGCTTTCACCTGCTTTTTACAGCAACACCTGGCTCCTGCCTATCCAGCTTGCCTGTTGAATATTTCATTATGTACTCATTTTGCTTCGTTTCCACAGCCAAACCTGGTTGGGGAAAAAGAGTCGGTACCTCAAGAGTGTCTCGGAGCCAAAAAATTAGCCATTCTAATTTGGAGTGCACAATTGTTGGTGTGAGTGTACATAGGTACAATCCCCTGAGTCTCCTTTGAGGGCAGCATAGGAATCAGCAGTCTGACTCTGCAGCAGCTACTGGCATAGAGGTGAAACATACACAAAGATAGAAATATAAAGAAAAAATAAATTTTCAGTTTGTTCAGAGATGCAGTTGAGCATGGTGGGAAACCTCACTGTTGAGAAACCTTAGGAGGGATAACTCATGTTGTTCTCTCTGTCTCATCTCAGTGAAATCACTTCCCTATTGAAGTAACCAGATGTCCGATGAAGACGTCTCCCTGGCAGTTGCTAAAAACCCCTCACTCTCCCGCTGCTGAGTCCAGCCCGGACCTCCCAGCAGTCCGACCCCGGCCAAAGCCGATGAAAACTTGACTGATTTGGGGTGTGAGACAGTCAGGGCCCACTGAGGAGAGATAGAGGGAGAGGGAGAGGGAGAGGGAGAGGGAGAGGGAGAGGGAGAGGGAGAGGGAGAGGGAGAGGGAGAGGGGAGATTTCACGAAAGGGGAAGAGGGAGAATGAAGTCTGTCCAAACAGTCTGAAAAGGGGCTTGTTGTCTTTATGTGCGTGAGTGAGCAGGAAAAGGTAATTAACTGGCCAAGTGGCGAAAGAGGGGAGTGATGGATGGGTGTGGTGTCACGAGACAGACACATAAGGGGAGATACACACACACACACACACACACACGCACACACACACACACACACAAACACACACACACAGACACTGCACACACATTTTACCCAGTTTTGCCTCTAAAGCCTGTTATACTGAGCCTTTTATGTAATTGCACAGTTATAAAAACATATATCCATCCTGCAGAGCTGCGAGCACTCACTCAGATAAATGGGCCAACCATATGGAGTGGTGACAGATGATTACAAGAGGTCATTAATGGTTGCTGGGTGGTTCAGAAAAGACCCCTGAGTGATTACATCTGACTGTATCTATGTTTAACCCAAGGGTCAGTAGCATCTATGGCCTCTCTTATTTTTGATGGACAGTGGCATCTGGTTTTATGGTCGACAGGAGAGGCTGTCGGCCGCCGGCGCTGAGCTGTGTCCTGGTGCAAGTAAGCCCCAAACAAAGTGACGTGTCACACCAGATCTTATCAAGATATTCCTGAAAAAAAGCTCACATATCTGCGATGCAGTACATCTGGCGCGTTTTGCTCAAATTGGCGGATTCTCCCGACCACGGTAGTCGTCCATCAGGGGATGTGTCACTGTGATATCCTGGACAGGTGGGGCTATCATGTGTCGAAAGCGTCACTGAGGGGTAAAGCCTATTTGCATTTTCTGTCAGCAGTTCAGTGACAGTTAAAGGGAGGAGAGGGCTAAACGGCGCAGGGGCAGACAGACTGACATCTGTCCCCGTAAGCTCCACACGAGCAGATGCTCAGTGTGGAGAGATTTGGCTGCTCTTTTCAGGCAGCACTGATGCAAAAGTCTGATGCGCCGCTCTAAACAAGGTAATTGTCTGTTTGATGTAGACAAGGGGAAGTTTGCTCATTGTAATGTGTTGTTGACTTGGTAAGTAAGCAGTTTGTCTTTGAGATACTTGGAGAATTAAGTAATTCTAGCTTATCTCTCTCGGAGGAATGTTAAAGCCAAACGAAGGAGTTAACGACACTGAACGCAGGCAACGTTTGGTATCCGCTATGGACTAATCTTTCTGCCTTTATTTGTCCGCCAACAATCTCTTGCAATTTCCAGTAGTTGTTTGGTCCAGATTGTTGGAAACCAAGAGGTAAATGGAGAGCAGTAAGACAGCAGCCCTCGAGCAGCGGGAGCTGAATTGATTTCCGCGGCCGTATCTGTCACAAAAGCCTTCACTAAAGATAATGGGATAAGATTCTAAATGTAGCCTCACTTAGACAAAAGCCGATCTTCGCATTAGAGATGCTGGAAAAGCGGCAGAGATATTTCATCATTATTTGATGGAATCTCATTGTGTTGCAATAAAAAACCCCTGAGAGTGACAGAAAAATGAAGCAGCCAGACTTTCTTGCATAGCCACAGAGGATGAGTGAACTGTATGTATGTGTGTGTGTGTGTGTGTGTGTGTGTGTGTGTGTGTGTGTGTCTGAGGCAGAATTGTTAGGTAGGTAATGACAGTGCACTTGTGTTGCTGCAGATACCGTTGCCTTGTTTGGAGAAAGTCTTATTACAGGTTTGTTTAATCTTGTCAACCCAGCGAATGGGGAAACATCTGTTTGATGTGATTTTGTGAGCCGTCCCATTCTGTGTCCCACTAAAGGCGTTCCCACAGAGTCAAATAGCATGCGAGTGTGACATCCTGAGTCATTGTCTTCTCTGCCTCCGAGCAGGCAGTGGTTAAATTTAATGGCCTGTATCCCAGATCTGCTGCCGCACTAAAAAGCTCTACCTGTTATCTAATCAGAGCCCGGCGCTCCTGCAGGGGGCTCTGAGTCTGGTCGGCCGGCTTGAGAGGTGGAGCTGGTGGGGATAGTTGAGAAGGAGCAGGGGGCAGAGGAGGATTACACCGCTGGATGTGTTGCTTTTATCCTGGGAATGTAATCTGCCTTAATGCCCTGTGCTCACCCGGGGCAAGGCCAGCAGCTGTGCTCGTTTTTCTCCGGCTCGGCTGTCAGAGCCAGCCCGGGCTACCTGTGGGAAAGCAGGGCTGCTGGAGCCTCTCGTCCTCACCCCGGGACCCGGAGCTGGCTCCTGCAGGTTTATTGGGGGGCCAATCCCTTTGAGAGTTATAGAGGCAGTGTGTGGTTAGGGTCAACACTGTCTCAGGGCCGAGTAAACAGAGACGGCATCCTTACGGGGAGGCAGAGGAGGAGAAAGTCAGGAGCTGAAAGGCCACTGGATTCGGTGGCTGCTGTGTGGTCTTGATTTTACAAGTAATGCAGTCATAGGAAGTACTTAAGAAGTGCAATGTGTAAACAGGACCGCTGCTGGTGAGAACAAAGTTGAGTGAGGACAGATATAAAGCAGCCAGTTGGTGCACTGACTCTTTTTGAGGAATGTTTCCACGCTAGTGGAATAATAATGTAGAGAGCTGGACAGGAAGGAAGGAAAGGAAGACTGAACAATTTAATCTGAAAGTCAACTTTCAGCAGTTCGGCCGGCTTTTGTTTCCGTTACAATGACCACAGAGGATCGAGGAACAGGGACGCTCTTGCTGCTGCCATGCCTGTCCGGAACCGACGTTAAAAGTAAAGCAAATCACAGTTTACAGGGCTCGTCAGATTGTCGCAGACTTGCAAACAAATTAGTTTGCAAACTGCATGCTCCGGCGGGTCAGAACTTTTCACTTATTTCTTTATCGTCCTGGATGCAATTTTCCCTCTTTTCGTCTTCTTGCCGCCGCTGCTTTGGGTCAGGGCGAGCTTTTATGTCTGGGAAAATATCTGTTGGGCTCAACTGGAATAGAAAATATGGTTTCCCAGAGTGTTTTACTTTCAGCGGAGCGTGCCTAAAAGTCTCTCTGCGGACGCGGGGCCTCATGCATTTCAAATCGCTGTGACCTTCTCTCGATTTAAGTCAGCTCTCTGCCGTACGGTACATCTGGCCCGGCACTCCGTATCCGAGCCGCACCAGAGGCTGAATGCAGAAACGGTCAGATGGCACTTTGTCTGGTAGGTGTACCGACGAGACGAGATAAATGAGGTGTGATCTGAGGAGAAATCCTGAGTGTAACTCGGCCCGGTTCCCTTTCGTGCCCTAAGGAGGCGCGGCGGAGAAATCATGCACATCTCTCTCTCTCTCTCTCTCTGTCCCCTCATCCATAAGTGGTTACGGCTGAGGTTGTTTCCATCAGCCTCTGGGCACGGCCTGTCTGTGATGACACTCTCCATCAAGCCAGCAGAGCCAGTCTGTTAGTCGCTCTCCTGCTGCCACCGCCCTGCTTTTCATCACACTTAGTGCGAGGGACAAAGACAAAGTTGGGTCTCTAAGGGCTGCATGGGGCTCTTTCCACGGGCGGGCCCGGGTGCTGCCTCTACACACCTCCTCTCCATAACAAGGCGGCAGCATCTGACCGCATCTCTCCCCAGAGTTTAATAAAGATCAGCCCTGACAGGCAGTAAACCAACACAACCACCCAGGAGCCTCGAGGCGGAGGGGGGGGGGTGCACAACCCCGGCCTTCCGCCTCCCACCCCTCCCTCTGTCTTCTTATCCCCCGCTCGTGTAGTTTCACTGTCTCCACGGACAGAGCTCGACTTGAAAACCAAAACCGTCTCCCACTTGTGCAGAACAATGGCCGAGGATTTGGCGCCCTGAAGTGGCTCCTCGCCTCTGTGCCGACGGTAATGCTTTGAACGTTCGGGTAGTGTTGATGCTGTGAATTACACGCCAGCGCTACTCTTCACACCCACTTGCACCTGTCAGTAATAGATCACATGGATGATAAAAGATACAATATGGCTGTGGGGTTCAGGCGCGCTCATACATCATGCGTTTCACGTTTTCTGCTTTAGACTTATGCAAAGGCTCTCACAGAGTTAGTTTGGAAGCGGCAGCACTAACGCAGGAGTGAGCCGTAAAAGCTTGAAACATTTCAGCGAGATTTATTGCGCTGAATTTATATATTTCTATCTCCGGCATCCTCCTCTCAGCCATCTACCAGTCTTGGATATTCGCTCTCTCTCTCCTCTTATGGTACACACAGATCATATCAAGATGGATTCTTTGGCCTTCACTTTCTCCATACCAGCATCATTCTCCCCCCACATCCCTAACATCATCATCCTCCTCATCATCGTCGCCATCAGCCTCATGTGCCTCACGGCCCTGACCCTTCATTCACTCCAATGGGCGTAAAGCTTACACTCAGCCTTACAGGAGGAGCCCGCTCTCTAACCTCAAGAATCCTCACTGAATGGCAGATGGGTGCAGCTTTGTGTGTCTTTTTATTAGCTCCCCTAAATCAACACCCGACAATGCAGAGAGAATAAGAGAGAGAGAGGGAAATTGATTTCTTCCATCTACCAGTGCCCCGAGGTGGGTAAAGGGGGTGGGCAAAGGGTAAAGGGTGAGGGGGGTGACGAGAGGGCGGAGTCGACTGCTTATGACTTTGCTTCAATTTCCTGTCTCTGAGGCACGTACATGAAGCCTGACCAGACTGTGAAAACAGCAGCCTGTGGTGTTTTCTTTACCTCAGTCTCGCATTTCACTCCGATTTGTTATAGGCTGTTTCGCCTTATTCCAGCGGAACTGACCCGTCCTGCTTGTAAATATCCTGCCTGAGCGTAACGGTAGAGATGGCTCACGTGTCAGGATCTAGGAGCATTAGATCTGTGTTTCTCCAAGCTTTATCACAACATCATAGTTCTGTGATAAGCTCCTTAGGTCTAATTCCTCACCGGGATGAACTTGCACTGGTTACCACACTGCACTTGATCTGCCATTATCCAGCAGCCGGTCCATCAGAGTTTCTCCTCCGTGCTGAGATTTATGGGATTGTTTACATCCTGAGTGTATTTCTCATCCTGTCCGCGCCTGCCCATGTGTAAAGCTAGTAGCCAATAGAGTAAATCATTAACCAGAGGCGCTCAGTTAACATCGGGCCCATCCTTTGCATGACTGTGCTTTAAGTTAAGTGATGACTGCAGATCAGGAGTCATCCATCAGGGCTCATTGAGCACAGATGCCATTTTCTGTCCGCTTCTCAGAATGAGGTACACGCACAGTTGATTGCTGGCCGTCCAGTCCCAGGAAGGCTGCTGTGCGATCATACTATTCATTTTGTGGGTGTTTGTGGAGAGAGGTCATCTAAAAGTCTCTGTATTGAGCCGCCTTTGCGGGGAGGAGATTTAGGGTCCCTCAGCCCACCTCTATGGTCTCTGGGTCTGTTGGGTTAGTGGTATTAAGTGGCACTGCATTAGGGCAGAGGATTGTTGTTTCCCTGCCGCTTCACTCCTCCTGATCACCTCGGTGGGTCCGCGGAGCAGAGGCCTCATAAACATTTATGTATGGGATGTGGGCTCCTGTCTCAGGCCTGGACTCCACTGGGCAGAGCCGCAGTGCCCCTTTATGCCTCTTAAGAGCCTGTGTTGTCTGGTCGTTTGTGTATATGTGTGTACAGTGTTTGTGAGTGTTTATTTCACTAAAACAAAGACAGAAGTTAGAGCACACCATCACTTAGGGTTTGAATAGCTTGCTGATAGCTCTGCGTGCCTCCTGCTTCCTGGAGGAGGTATTTATTTTCACATTTGGTGGCTTATCATATGTTTTCATGCTGGGACACTTATCGTATGTAAATGCATGGCTCTGGGCGCTAGAATTCTCCTCAGCTGTTGTTTTCTTTTGTCATTGCTCCCAAGCAGAGACTGACACCCCAGGGAGCCTTCTCAGAGACGAAGCGAAAGGACAAAACTCCACTGGACACCTTCTCTGAAAGCAGTAATAAGCTGAAATCTGCTCAGCCCCCTCTCCTCTCTAAACCTCCACAAAATAAATAAAAAAGACATTTCAGTTGTTTTTTTTCACTGAGGAATGTCTCTGCAGGACCTCCAACTAATCTCTCTGAGCCTCATTTCTGAGTAGTCTCCTCACGTTTGGCTTGTTTGGTCTCCGCACTCCCGGCAGACTCTGTGAAATGAGCCCAGACCTTGTGAACCTGACCAGCGGTCTTAAGTTGCATGCAGACGATGCATCTCGGTCTAAACAAACAAGCGTCTTCAAGAAGAGGAAGTGGTTAAATTAGGGAGTGAGGGTCCCGAAGGGCAGTTGGGACCACACTGCTAGCAGACCACTGACGTGACTGGAAAATCTGAACAACATACAGGAAATCCTTTCGAGAGGACAGATAGCGAGATATGCCTGAGATGCTTTGTGTATGGGCACATTGTGCACCAAGTTACAGCTTCTGTCTTGTCATGTGTTCTCTGCAGGACCCTGGATATGCAACCTTCCTGTTCGAGCAGCTCCAAGCTCCCGGGGGCCACGAGGCTGGTGGCAGCTGCTGCCAGGTGTGCTCCACCCCACTCCACCAGCTGAGGCAGGAGGCCCTGCAGACTCTGCACGCTCCCATCCTCGCCTTCAGCTCCGACATGGCCGCCCTGCCCCCGCCGCCGTCATTTCTCCCCCAGCCTACCAGGTTCACCATGTCGACCTCTGGCACCCACGCCAAGCAGCTGTCCAGAGGGCAGCAGGCGCCGCACTCCATGCTGCCCCTGGGGGAGCGGCACCGCGTGCCGGGCGGCTTGAACAGCTCCTCGGCCTCTTCAGGGCCCAAGACCAGCGTGCAGGTGACGGTGGCAGGGACGCAGCTGGGCGGATCCATGAGCTCTGTCACCATTCAGGCACAGCAGTACCTGGAGGGCATGTGGAGCATCTCCAGGGTTAACAACTTCCTCCCTCAGCCTAGACCGGTATGCCTCCGATGTGTCTTTATGCAGCTTTATGTCACATTTCAGGTATTTAGAATAGCATGATAGCAGCGTGAGCTCAAATTCAAGATGCCTGCCTCTAGGTCTACTTTTACAAATGTTATGCAACCATCATGTGCCTGAGTGTTCATGAATAAGCCTTTAGAAGCAAAGTGAATCATGATGATTCCAGATTCAAAGTGTTCATTGTCATATGCACAGTGAGGAAACTCGTGTCCCTGTACAATGGCATTCTTTCTTTGATCTCCACAAAGAATGATGGGAAATGATACTAAATGCTATAAATAAGCAGCAAAGGTCAAATGATAAACACGCTGATTTTCATGATAGCTCAGGTTAAGTCTTTTTGTCCCAACAAATATGACATTTCAGAACTTGAGGTGAAGCCCTGCAGAGCTTCTTCCAGTGAGCAGCACTGACCTCTCATTCCTCAGTCGTCATGGAGCCTGAGTGATCTGAGGTCACAGGTCATTGCAACACTAATCAGCTGACCTCGTCCTCAAGGGCATTTGAAATGACCACCCCGCAGCCCGGCCATAACTCCCCTCCCATGTTGGATAAGCATTAGTCTGTGCTCTGTTTGATGTCGCAGACACATGAAAGGGGTCCCGTGTTTTGCTCTCGGCGTCATGGGATCGATCACACCACACTTGTTTTATGACTAGCACCAGTTTATTTGCACTGTATTTATACCGTCCCAAGTTTCACGGTAAATGGTGTAAGTCTTTATGGTGACTTTTAGCACCTGAGAGCACATGTCTGGCTGCTGATATGAAGGTGTCCGCCTCTTCCTGCACAGACGGGGACATCTGGCGTCAGACCCCATTTACAAACCACTGTGACATTCTTCACCAGCCGCGTTCAGTGTACAGACTAAACAGCGTGTGCTAACATCGCACAGCCCTTGCACTTGAATATTTCCCATCACCGTACATAAACTGTAAAATGCTGCGCTGATAGCTGCAGACGCTAATGGGTCTTGGTGGTGGCATTACTTCCTTTCTGCTTGGCAATTCAAGACAGACTTTTACTCCTCGCCTTAATGTCAACAAGTGCCTGTAGAGATGGTTTATGGGAGGCCATCAGAAGCTTTTAACTGCATATATGCAATATAGGGGCAAATCAGACGGCCTGGCGCAGCAGGGAGAGGCTGACTTGTGTTCTCCATCTATGTGTCTAAAAGCAATTAGTGGCCCTCAGAGCTGGGCTGAGTTGCTCAATGCCACATAGTTGAGGTTGTGGCCCTCCTTGGACAGAGAGCAATGTCCCTTGAAGTCAAGAAGTTACAAACACAGCAGAAATGGGAGTTATTTTCCCAAGCTTGTTCCTTTCATTAAAACCAGATCCTTCAAAATGACAAAAAACCCGCGCGCACTCTCGAGGACTGGGATTGTGCCGAAAGGCACAATCTTCAATTCATTATTCCCTCTTGTTGTTTTTTCACATGTCATGGAAAGCATGCTGTGTTGTGCAGACAAAGATGCAGCGATAGACTTTGTGTGTGTGTTTGAGTGAAATCCCTCAGAGCCTGGGGCGCTCCCCTACACAGCCCATTATAGGGCACCTTGAATCCCTCTGTTCAGGAAAGGGCTCTGGTTAACATCTGGAATGATGTTTGTGGTTGTTGGAATTGAAACTGGCTCCGTCTTTGTAATTGGCTGACACATATGAGTGGAGCTGCCTTGAATTTTATAGAGGGCACGTAAATGCTCCTTTCTGAGGCAGTTTTTGCAGTACCTGATGCAAAATCCAAACTCTTAACGACTTTCAAATTCACGACTGCTTGAGTAATTCCTGGCATGATTGGCTGTTTGAATGAAGAGCAGCTGATTGACCCAAATCTGCAATTCCCCCTTTTTGCTCTGCGAAACCCACAACCACATGTGCGTTAATTGACAGAGCTCAAGTGCTCTTGACCCACGAGGGTTTCCGCTATCGGCCCCCTGGATCCCCGCTGCCAGGGCCCGCTCTGCTTTCACCAGTCTCACGCCCGGCAGATGATTTTGGCTGCTGCCTCCTCGCCGCAGCTGGGCTTGTGTGGCCGTGTGCCACACAGTGCCGACGATACCAAAAGAAAAAGGATGCAGGAAGGGAAGGAAAATTCCCCGTCTCGCCAAATAAGGAAGCAGTTAAAATCTGGCAGACGCGTTTGGGTATTTGCTCATGTGCTATGTGACATTTTTGATCAGGGCTGCGTCGTTAGGAGTCAGTTCTCACCTCACATGGTCTGTGTTTGCCACAGAGGTTAGTGAAGCGCGGCAGGCAGATTAACACAGGGGGCCTCGGCGGTAATCGTGTGTTGACCGCTGGGATCACAGGTCACGGGGGAGCGCGGCTGAAGAGATGAGAAGATGGACTTCTGATTGGTTGTTGGCCCGCTCCGCTCACTTTAGGCTTCACAGGAGTCACTTACTCCAACTTTTTTTCTCCCCTCTCTCCTTCGATTCTCCTGTTTGCCCTCCCTCCTTCCCTCCCTCCCTCCTCTCTCCTCCGCCCTTTCCACTCAGACCAAGGCGAAGTGCTCAGGGAGGGCTGTGGAGGTGAAAGGGTGGAAGGCCAGCTCATTACTGACTCTCGGTGCAAGTGGCCGAGCACACATGTGGCTCCTCTGACGTGGTCTAATTACCTGACCAGGGGATAGATTGTACTTTTTCAGCCGGAATCAAGGCCAGTCCTGGTGCAAGGCTACAGAGAGCAGCTTGGCTGAGGGGCTTAAGTCTCCACTCCTAATACTCTTTGATAGGCACTTTGATGTGCTTGAGCGCGCGTGCACCTGTATGTGCGTTTGAACCTGTACTTTATCCATTTCTTTCTGAGGCTAAACCTTCACCCTGGCTACGCCCAGGTGTCCTCAAGCGCTCCTGAAACCCGCTGCCACTCGATTTTAAAGGCGACGCCAACCAGACTCAATCGGTGACAGATTTGATGCGTTATAAACACCGGCTTCCTGTACGGCTGCGTGTGAAGTGCTCTCGTCTTTCGTGCCAGAGTGTAACGGGTCCAACCTCCCCGGCATGTGCAGAGTTCCTTCCCCGTCACCGACACCAGCGTGGTGTGAGGCTTCCCACTCTGCCATCTGCGTGAGGATCTGCATTTGGCTGTTTTTCCATCGTGCACTTCCCAGGCTCTGCCTTCACATAACGCAGCAATACGTCTGACTTAACCTCTGCAATCGAGTCATGAGAGAGCAAAAGCAGACGCCCGAGGCTGCCATTCATAATTCCCATAACAAGTTCAAGAGAGAAGACATGGGAAAGTGGGAATGCGTGAAGCGGTGGTTTGACAAATGGCCAGCGAAGCTTGTCTGGGCGGAGATAATGCACACATGCTTTTCTGTGTGAAGCTGTGTGAAGCTAACAGAGGTGCTAGGGCAGTGGCCAAGCCTCTCGTGTGAATGTCAGAATGTAAACATGTCCTCACATCTTGATGTATAGCACACACATGTCAGGCCTGGCATATAAATAGTGCGGCTGTCCTCCTGTGTTGACAAATGGCAGATAATGTAAGGCCCCACACTCTGCAAAAAAAAAGATTGTAAAGGATGTTATTTTAGTTGCCAAACATGAATCCAGGGCAAACACTGAGGTGGTAAATATGCAGAGGGCCTGAGCTGTGTTTATAATACGTATCCTGTCAAATGGCAGAGAGGCTGCAGCGCTGTGTTGTGCTCCATTCAAGGTCGTTACTGATTACACAATGTTCACGTGTCAGTGTTATAAATGTTTTGAGGAAAACTTTGGCCTCTATTTATTTAATTTCCGAGGCTCAGAAGCCACAGAACTGGTTCTTGTCAGTTGCTATTGATCATTGTCTTGCAGGATAAACTAGCGGCTCCGGTGAGGATTAACCTTTTGTCAGTGTGGTGACTGCAGCTGAAGTCTAGTCGTGGAGTTAGCTTTCAGCTTACATAATTAACTCTGTGCACTCCCTCAGCTGAGGTATGAGCCATCCATGCAACACTGTTGAACCTCAACGCTGCATTGTTTAGAAACTGGAGGCCTTAGAGTACGAAGTAGTTTAATGACCAGCCTAATCTGTACAGTTGCACGTGCTCAATTCACAGGAAGTGATGAAGGTAGTACGAAAACCAGGTGACACTTTGGCATCAGGCACCAGAGAAACTGATGCCGCTCACCTCTGTACACGCCAGAGCAGAGTCAGAGAGCTTGTAAACATTCAGCCTTTGGAACAAAGCTCCTCTCTCACATTGTTGTCAAGAGTTCACTCCCTGAGAAACTTAGTCCAAGGCGCTCATTCCTCATGCCGCCACAGCCGCAATCAGGAGGCGAGTGAAGTGAATCGCTGGTGATTTAATTTCTAATTAAATGTGGGTTTTCACTTGATTACGGTCGGAGCAACCTCAGGAGCGTTTGCCAGAATGGATGGCTGCCGCGGCATGCTGTCGGGAACCCTCCGCTGTGGACCCAGTAACCGGCGCTGGCTGCAGCAGCTGCGTGTCCATCTGTGGCGCTGGGGGAGTAATGGGGTGGAAGGAAGGAGGTGGGCAGGAGCTGTGAAACGTGCAAGCCACGGTCGGCGCTCTTATCTCCCTTCTCTATCTGCGTGTCAACAGGCCCAGGGGCTGCTGGGTGAGCCAGACCGGGACGTCACGGCCCTGGAGGCTCCGCTCACCACCATGACCACCACCACCACCACCTCCAGCACCAGTACCAGCAGCAGCAGCAGCCTGACGCCCTGCAGACTGAGGAGCTCCAGCCAACCGGGAATCCCGCCACCCGTCGCAAACACGTCCACCGCAGCCTCCTTCTTCATCAGGTGAGCCCCGCCGCCCCGTCCCATCACATCACGAGCACGTCAACAGAGAGATTAGATAGAGCCGGCGTGGTGTTAAGTGAAGTGGTGAGTGTTGGTGTGAGAGCGGGAGTGTGTACGCACCTGCACGCATCCAGGCTCCATGCATGTGCGGCTGCATGTGAGAGGAGATGTGCACCGACTCGCCTCTGAATATCTGCGGAGGGTTGTCGTTCATGGTGCTGACTTCCATGTGGGGTATCCATCCCGGGGAGATGTTGTTCTTGCTGTGGTTGAATTATAGCGTCGCCTCGGGATACGCACCATCATGAGACTAAATGAACCTTCGGCTTCAGGCTCCAGTTGCTATGAATGGATAATAGAATTACGTAATTCGTCGTGAAGAGGCCGCGTCTCACGAAGGGGCTCAGGCTAAAGCCAAGTATTATCGAGAGTTCATCTTTATCTCTTAATTTTGCTTGTTCAAATTAAAACCGCTCGTCAGACGTTGAGGCTTTTCAGCACTCTTTGTATTTGTTAAAACCATGTGTGTCTCAGGCTGAGGAAGGCTTTTTCAGCCCCACTTGGCCCTGGTGTTGTTGTTGCCCCGGAGAACACTTCACCCACTCCAGGCGGGTGGATGGCTGGTGTGGTGCAGTCTGCTGTATTGTCAGTGATAGATTCCCTGGCAGGCTGGTCAGCACATACATTCCCTGCCTCTCCTCTCCGAGGAGCGCCGTGCCATAATGGATGCTGGTGAATGGGAGCCTGGCTAAACATGATACATAGGAGCATTGAAGCCCCGCTCCACAGGAGGTGAGGGGACCTGTGGAGTGTGACAGGAAGCCCACGGGGGATCTGTGGAGCTTAGCTTTTTCTCCATGCACCCCGAGCGGGGTTTGTCGTGCCAGCGTTTCACAGGGTCAGAGCCTATCAGTGAAACCGTGGAGTCTCAGCTTTGGCTGAGGGGACGTTCCAGATCCTCCACTGAATATGCAACTTCCCGTGCTTCCCGTCACAAGAGCAGTAGTCCCGAACAACAGCGAGGTGTGGCTCTCCGCGAGACAGGGTTAATGCCTGACACTGATTTATTAGTCCTTGTGTTTTCTTTGGACCCGAGCTCAAAAAGAGAAGCATAGAGAGGCAAATCCAGGCAGCCTGCGTGGGCTAAGCTCAGGGAAAAAGAGGGAGGCGGACTTGTTATTTCCCCTGCAGCAGGTCCTGGTGGGGCAGTGGGGCTGGAGGTGGAAGTACTGCAAAGGGTTCCACCTTTCATTTCATCCCAGTGATAATTCGTTGCCAAGAATGTGATGTTTGACTTGGCCCGGACGAGCACAATAACGACGGGCCAGCTTTAAACATCATCAGATCCTGCAGTTACAGAAAAGAGAGGATGAGATGCACTGGGCTTGATTTGAAGCACACACCCTTTTCCTGACCCTCTGCAGCTGCTGCATGCAACAGGAATGGCATCATCATCATCATCATCATCATCTCGATGTTGTGTTTGTTTCATCGTTTTGTATCACTGCTGATTGAAATGTATCTCCGCTAACCTCCAACTGAATTGAATCAATCAACAGATTTCCGTTACTCCCCGCTGCCCTGGGAGGTCTTGAATTAAAAAAAAAAAAACTGAGAGCAATGAAACGAGTGTCCTTCATGTCTTAGACTTGATTGAAAACTTGCATCTGATTAGTATTCCTTTTTGTTCTCGAAAGATACAATTAGCGGGATGCGTGTGTAAATCCTGAGAGCCCCCCGAATGTGGGAGCAGAATAACCAAACAGCAGTTTCTACCCCGACGGAGTGAGGAAGGCTCGTCAGACACTTGTCTGACATTCACTAACACCGTTCAACTCAGAGATGAAATTTTAATTAGAATGCAATTAGTCTAGCTGCTCGCTCATCTACTGCTGAGAGAAAGGGGAGAACAAAAGTGATTCATTCGTTTTTCATTGCCAAAATAAGTCAACCGTTCAACTGGCTTAAAAAAGCATTTAATATGTTTCATTTAAGATGTCCGCTGAGTTGAAAAATCGTTTTAGTATCAATTTTGATTCAGGAGCCAGGAAGTCAAGCTCACCTTTTTGACAATTTCTCTGCACAAATGCCTTGTGAGTGGTGCCTCTAAATTACTTAATCATGGCCTTGCATAACCTAATTTCCTCAAAACAGGTTAAAAGCACTGACGTAGGAAGCGTTCCTTCGACTATTAGTGTTAAGTTAGTGTAAATGCATTCATTCTCAAGTGGCTCCATTGGTTTTTGGGAGGAGATTATTAATGTGAAGGAAGTGGTTAATGCGACAAGCAAACAAGCAGCGTTTGTTGAGTTCGGTCACATCGCCCGGTCTGTTATGCTCGACGAAGCGACTTCAGTGTGAATGTAAAATCTCAATTTAGCTGTCAGAACAGATTTACCACAGACGGCGAAACGTGCGTTTCTGTTACACAAAGGCATTATCGAGACTGAGGATTCATGTAGATCACAGATTCAGACTGACTAACACGACTGGCCGACGGGTTAACAGTGCTGCAGTTTACGTGAACGGCCCGTCGGGATGAGGTCGGACTCGGTCGGACTCAGTCGTTCCTGTCTGGGACAGAGAGTCCTGCTCGTTTTGCACGCATTTCAGAATTTGTAACGCATCGTCCTTCCAGGAAGTGCAGACAGGCAAATGTGTTTCAGTCTTTGTGCTGCGGATCGCGGGGGAACATTTCCCACTGAACATTATCTCGCCCTTTGATCGCACAATGAATGCGTCTTTTAAAGCGTTTCTGAGATTCCAGTTGTGAAATTGTTCTTTTATACTGCTTCCTGTCTCTGGTAATTGTAGAGACCTGAAAGAGGGACGACCCCAGGGTCAGTGATGACCAATTGGCAATTAGACTGACTTTACAGTCTCGCGGAGACAGGAAGAGTCAAGGGTCAGACTGACCGGATGATGTGTGTGCATGTGTGCATATCATTATGTGTGTGTGTGTGTGTGTGTGTGTGAGTAATGCTGGGGGAGGGGGTAATGGATTTAGGGTCATGTGTTCAGCTGACAGGCACGTTAAGCACTGATTGCCTTGTGACGGAGCATATGATTAGTGTATTGACACAGCATTGTGTAATGAAAGCAGGCGGGACTCACAGCGGGGGTGAGGCCACGCGGCTCACTCGTGGATCCCTCTGCCCATCTCTCTGTTCCATTAACACCTGCTGATTGGGACGGTGTGTTTATTACCCGCCAGGCCCGAGGGACTGACTGAGAGCTGGTGACTGCTCAGCTGAAAGTCTACTTTTCATCAGTGCGCTCATTTCTGAATCTTGGCATGAGACGGCTGACTATGGCTGGCGTTTGTTTGGAAGGAGCTCGTCCCTATGTGTTTCTATCACTCGCAAGTTTGTGTAAATGGTCGCATAAATAAATGGAAGCTTTTAGACTTAACTCGATAGGATGCCATGACCATGCAGTATTCTAGCTTAAAGATTGTGTTAATGACAGCAATAAGACAAAGAGAGCCACAGCATCCAACCTAATCCATGGCTGAAACGAACAACAGGAGGGGAACCTCTCACTCTCACTAAATTGGGCCCTGGTTGAGACTCGAAGGTTAACACTTGAGACGTGCTTGTGCCTCGCACCTGCGTGACTCATTCCTACCTGTGGGATTCAGGGACGCTGCAGACTTGAGAGGTGGCACCGGGGCTGGGCGGGCGGGCTGCGTCGGGGGCAGAGCCGACAGCTGTTAGCCGGAATGCGGCCCTGAAGGAGCGTGAGGAGGAAGTGGTTTTATGGTCGTCCGTGGCTGCCTTGCAGCTGCTGCCCAGGTGAGTGTTTGCGCTCTAATGACTGTGATTCTGCAGGAGGAATCCTGCCGTAATTGCGGTCGCGGGGCCACTTAGCCTCTGTTCTCCTGCACACACACATCCCTGCCTATGTGTCGGCAAGGCTCATTCTGCCCTTCATCCCCCAGGCTGCTCTGAGTAACCATAGAAACAAGTCATTAGCTGGTGGGAATAAAATGCGACTGATTTTTCTTTCAAACGTGGAAACTGGAAATCAGGAAGTTGAACCAGCCCTCTACTCCACTGGACTATAATTTAGTCTGAGGGAGGGATAAGCATCTCTTTAATAATGAGTCCTCAGCTCTGCAAAGTGGAAACGCTGCAGGAGCACAACAACTTGTTCTTGCTCTGAGCAACACATGCTGGATGACTTTCATGGGTCCTTTGTCCGATCAGCGTGCAGTTGGATTGGCGGTGAAGTTTGCAGGGGGACCTTGGGCACAGACTCCATCCTGTTTGTTTGTTTGTAAAGGAGGCAGTGAAGAAGGCAGGTGTCGCTGGGGGAAACACACATGCAAAAGAGGTCAGGGCACCGATTGAAACATAAATAAAGTTGACCTATATTACGGGTAAAGATGAAAATTTATCAGAATGTTAATCACTTCATTGTCCTGCTTAGTCTAAATGTATTGCCAGCAGGTTAGGTCCAGACAGGCAAGATCAGGGACAACTAAAGAAAAGAAAATTGTGTAATGCTCCAAATAACACCTGTGTGGACCGGTCCATCATGATTGGGAAATAAAGGGACATTCTCAAAAGGCTCAGTCATTCACAAGGAAGAATAGGGCCGTCTTCAACATTCAGTGAGATGACTGTTAGGGCAAGTCTTACAAACAGACATTGTAGGCATTTTACTCGATGTGGTAACTTCTTTGGAGTTGGAGTTTGTACAGTTCCTCTCGTCACGGTTGGTCCGCACTGAGGGGCCTGAGGCCGACTCAGCAGGACAGCGCTGTGTTTGGTTGGCTGTGCTGTGATTGACAGCAGGGATCTCTGTGGCTGACTAATAGGCAGGGCAGCTTATGTGGAGCAGGGTGGAGAGGGTCGACTGAGCACAGTGACTGTGGTCCACATGGCAGGAGGACAGAGGAGGTGCAGAGCAGGACATCGGCTCCATGGGACCAGGCCGCTTGTACGCATTGTCATTCTGAGGATGTGATGCTCCAGTCTGACGGCATCAGGAAAGCACAGCTGTATCGCAGTCTCCACCATGGGAGTCAAGTAAGTTGTGTTGTGCACAGACAAAAAGTGAGCTCACCTGTGTTGCGTTGCTCCCCGCTCTTTGATTCCGTCTACTGAGCTGCACTGTCTGTTGTCTTTTCCCCTTGCTCCTCTCTCACTTTATCTTTCCCTTCGAGTTGCTCTCTCCTTTCCGCTCCGTGGAACGTGCAGCCAGAGTTGGGCCGACTGCTCCCTGGAGGTGAGAGGGTAATGGTTTTGTTGTCAAGCGGCAGCGAGATGGATTTCTCCAGCAAGGCGAGAGTGTGAGCAGAATGTATAGCGTGGCAGAAAACATACTGCTGAAGTGCTGGCTCCATTTTGAAGAAAACAGCCACGGCGGAGCTAAAATGTTAACACTACCAGTACCCCCGGACCTTGACAAATGAGAATTGATTCATATCAATCTGTTGAATCTGAGCAACACATGCCCAGGGCTGCGAATGGCTCATCAGAAGCATTGAGAGGGTGCTAGTCGGAATGGGTGTACTACTCTGTGGTATTTGTCTTTGTTTGCTGTTGGATGGTACACCAGCTGGCATTTTGCTGCAATAATCAGGCTGATGGGACTAATGGCTGCCTCCATGCAGACAGAGGAGGCAGCAGCTGAGGCCACGCAGGGGCTGCAGCCTGTAGATAAGCCCAGGTGTGAATCCATCCAAGGCCTGTCAGGCGCCGCCAAGGCTGTGGTGTTGATGGAGATCCAGCCTGGACCGGCAGCTCTGAGGGATCTACAGCAAGTAGCTACATCCCACCACCCTCATGCACCCTCTCATCTGCCAACAGCAGTACGTCGGCTCCCCTCTGACTCATAATCCTGCAGGATTCTAACATAGCATAATGTTCCTGATCCCGAGATAAAGATTTAATCTTTACTGTATCAACATTGCCCCAGAAGACGTGACTGTAATTTATCGCATGCAGCACACAAGTTCATGTTGGATACTCAGGATGCAACAAAGGATTATCTTTATCGTCAGTTAATCTGATGACTAATAAATTACCAAGGTCACTTGCCCTTGTTGGTTTTGCCCATTCCTCAAATATATTCATCACTGAGAATAAAAGACAATACTCAAATTTAAGCGGCTAATATGAGAAGATTTTGCCCTAATTTCTTAAAAACTTCCTATTCCTTGAATTGCTCAGATCGTCTGATGACTTGTCAAAATAGTTGTTAATTGTTTTTGTGGCAGATTGATCTATTAGTTGTTGCAGTTCCATTGAATACCACCTCTGGATTCGACATGTTGCTCTCCACATAATCAGCATCCCGGAGAATTGGCTGTGGTCCTGCTGTGGTGGGATTCCCCAGCCATTGTCCAGGGATCGGTCTCTTCCCTGGGACATGATAACATGGCGTGATAGTGCTGTGCATCCGGGCGTGATGGGCAGCACGGGGTCTCTGGTGCCTGTCATCATGAATGGCAAACAGCCACAGTGATAAAGAAGGGGAAAAGCACCAGGGATTGCCAGGCCTGCGCCTGGGATAGCCTGGTGCCCTTTCCCCCATTCCCCCCGAAATAAATCCCTGAGTCAGGAAGTCTGTCTAGCCCACTCACACAGCCTGCAGGGGGGCAGTGGAGCAGGGGAGAGGAGGGGGGGGGGTCGCAAACAAAGAGCTGAAGCTGCTGACTCAAGCCTGTGTGCTCCCTCTGGGTCCACGTGGGCTAAGCCCTGTGGGGAGAGGGGGGAGCGCTGCCTTTTACTCCTGACAGATTCCTCTCATGCGTAGAGAAATGAGAGGATGTGGGGCGCAGACCTCCGTCCTGTAGGTTTGTCAGCGAGCACAGGGCTGTCCTTGTCTCTCACTTCGTTGCGAATGAGGAGGGGGGGCAAAACGATTGAAAAAGTCGAGCGTGGGCTGAGAGTCGTGCCCCTCAGCAACAATCCGTCTCCAGCTCCGTCTGCCTGCCCACAGTGGGCATTCCTGCCTGGAATACCGCTGAGGTAGTTGCCCACAAGGAACAACGATCCATCCCTCATAGGTGGGCTTTCAGGCTCGACTTTGCTCAATTCTTGAATCCCTGTCCTGCTGAATGGGCAATATGCATCACGCCCGTGGGGGCAGACAGACACCATCTAAACCTCTTTAGTGCCCCTCAGTGAAAGGTGTCAGGCGTGTGGGGTCTATTATCCATGCCATCGTGACTGCAGTCAGTCTGAGAGTGTGGCGGAATAAGAGGATGAATGGCAATGGCTGGTGGATGGGAATATGCATTGAGGAATTTTATGACCTATTGTGTGCAGATGCATAATGGAGCCCGTGGCCTCTGCTCCCACGAGCTGCCATTATGTCTCACAATCCAGCTAAACAAAGATGGCTCCTGGTGGAGCTCCTCAGGCATAGCTGCTCCTCAGCCTCCTCGTGGCCCTCTATTCACTGTGAATGACTCATGGCTGCTTAATCAGGGTTGTACGCTGATTTCCCCAAACACTGGAGCCGCACTTGGTCTCAAACACACATACACACACACATTCTACCCCCATCCTGCCGTCTACCGGTGGGCTGGGCCCAGCTTTTAGGGACGCAGCTCAGATTACCACTGAGGATAACGCCATTGTCGGGGCAGGTAGGTTAGTGTTTAGCTCATCACCCTCAGCCTCAATTTGCTGAAGCGTTTCGTTGTCGCCCGCCATACTGCCGCCTCCAGCATTCAGCCCCATCAAGAAACAGCTCGACTGTCGGGAATCGGTCATACAGTCAAATACTGATGGGGGGGGGGGGGGGGGGGGGGGGGGGTTAAAACCAAGGAATTATATGGGACTGACAAGAGTGATGAAACATACTGTACACTGTTGACAGAGTTTATTATCTGCAGAAGTACAAAATTAACCTTTGGCTCCGTTGGTGCTATAAAAACATAATCGGCCTCGGGGGAAACATTATTTTGCCTCCAGTACATATTCCACATCATATGTGAAGCGCAGTGTACGTCTTAGCGGAGAATTAGTAAAGATTAAGAGTTATTGCCTTGCCCTCGACCTTTTCCCGTAGAGTCAGTGCGAAATGGCTGTATCAGACTGCAGCGAGTGGGATTTATCTTCTCTTGTGTTTCTGCCGCTGCTTTTCCCGCATGCACGGCGTCTTGAACGGAGCGGGATTATTGCCTGTAATCGGTTCACGACCCAGCACGTGAGAGCCAGCTGCCGTGCGCTCAAAATCCCATTATCCCCATACGCTGTGTGTGGAACAGTGAGTATTGCTCCGTGTGTGTTTCTGTGGTTGACTTTATAAGTGTGTGTGATACAGGATAAAGTGCTTAACTTGCAGTAATGCGGCTGGAGTCGCTAATGTCCAAGTGACTGTTCTCTGGGACACATTCCCGGTTAGATCAGTACTCTGTCTTCATTTACGTCTTGGAGCATTCCCTACTTCCACGCAAAACTCATCCTCGAACGCAAGACCTGCTCCCTCGCCTGTGAATTGGTCCTCCTTTAGTTTTTTCTTATTAACTTAAATATAGATGAAAGATTAAAAAACATGTGTTTGGACTCCCCTCCCCCTCAGTCCTGTCTCTGTGAAAGGCCCACTGATTAATCACTCCCAAATGTTCTCCGGAGCCTGCGGGCCTGTTTGTTGTGATAGCCTCTGTGCGGAGAAGTGCAAATAAATAATCGCTAGGTGTCTTTCACTGGCAGCCAGTGATTAATGAAGCGGAGAAGTGGAGCAGAAGTATGCTGGCTTTCTTTCCCCTTTTCTGTCTCTTCCACACTCATCATGCTCTTAAGTTGCTCTGTGATCTGACGTGGCATGATGTATTAATCTCTCTTACAGACACTTGTGTGGATATCAATAATCATCAGCATTTTTCTCCTCTGTGTCATCCATCCTCCATCCACTGTGAGCTGAGCTGATTTTTGAGGCAGGAAGTGTCACTTGCCTCAGACTTGACGCCGGTTCTCCCACGATGCCCTGAGCAGCCTCGCCGAGGTGTTCAAGGGAAATCGTGGGTGGTATGGTTGGGTGAATTGGAGTTCAACATGTGCATGGAGAGCGTGAAGTCATTCCAGATTGTCTGCGGCAGTGGAGGAAAGCGCGGCAGAATACCTGAAGCGGCGTCTGAGGAGCAGAGTGGAAAAGCACGGGGAGAGATGAAAGCAGCTGTTAATCTTTGTCAGCAGTGCCAGGGGTGGCACGGCTGCAGTCTGCAAGGCAGGGAAGAACACGTCTTCATTATCATCTGTCACCTATCAGCTGAAAAGTGAATTTTCTCCCGAGACTTTTATTTTTGCTGCCTGCACCAATTTTTATGGAGCAGCTTAGCATCTCCCCTGCTCCCATCCAAAGCTGCAGTTTCTTTTTTGGGAAAGCTCTTGTGAAGTTTAAGTCAATTGCTAGAGATTTTCCTTTGAGGACCTTTTGACTTTCATTTCAGGTATTTCCACTACTTTCCTCTAGGGGCCTTAAATTGGCCCCTTTATCTCAATGACTGACAAATGGGTCCTGCAGAGCTAATGCCCTCTGCTTTGTTCTGCTCTTCGTGGGCTAATGTTCGGACTAGTTAAAGCCATATTAGCAAGATGTGATCCTGAATGCTTGGCGGAACAATACCATGAAATGTAAATAGAATTATAGCCCCTGACTTTTACACTTAAATTTCCTCCCTTTGCCTGTCTTAAGCTCCCCCCTTAAGCCCCTAACTTAGCAAGAGAGCTTTGTGGCCTTTCAACGTTGGGATAGCAGGAACGTGTGGGTGTGTGCTTTATGGGCAAACCATTAAACACAAAAACACCGGATGTCGGTGCTGCCACAAGAAAGGTTTGTCACAGACTCCCGCAGAGTATTAGCTCACCAAAAACATTCCCTCTGTCGTGATTAAGGGTTCAAGCTTGGCAGAGGCACAGAGCACCTTCTCTGCATGGTCGTCTGGGCAGTGAGGAGCCGCTGGCACCAGCCTTTCCTTCTTGATCTGACGTCCAAAGCCACAGTTGATAAAACCTCAGCTCCTTTGGTATTTCACTACAAAAACACAGTCAAATGAATTAAGAACTTGCCTGTACCTCTGTGGTGACACACGCCACTGCTTAAATCTACTGCTGCTTACAACACTGTAGCAACAAACCCAGCTCTCCTGAATATTGATGAGTTCTTTCACTTTTTTTGGCGCCAACTGTTCCATTTATTCTTGGCCGACTGGGGATTCCCATCTTTGGGAATAAAGCAATTCCAGGCTGGCTGTGGCATAGCCCCAACGATCATCTTTTCCTGTTTCTTTCTCAGGCAGAAAATGATTTACCTCCTCATGGACAGCGGCTCGCTGGCACAGAGCCAGACCCACTGATCGAAGAGAGGACTTGGCTCCACACCCCACAGCTCGCTCTCTAGCTGCCTTTTTTTCCTCCTGCCTCTCGTCCTCCTTTTCTCTTGCCGAGTAGGCTTGGAGATTTTCTTTTTCCCATTCCGTCCCAGTGATCTGTACTTTATTATTTTTTACATCGCCATCTTTACCTTCGTGGTGCTTTCTTCTCTGCTCCCTCTGCTGCTTTCCTCCTTTTTTCTCCTTCTCCTGTGCTTCAAATGATCCCCCGTTATTCAAGCAATTCTCCGGAGGACACCCTAATCCCTCGTTTTCCACCTCAGTCCACAGACCGTTTCGAGAGAAGGACTGTGACAGAACAGGTTTACAAACCCGGGTAGAATTTAGGATTTGTCTCTACGCAAAAGCTGAGTGTTTCTCAGCTCCTCTGACAGAATGAGCTCTTTGAATCTGTGTTACGGCGTGAATGTGACAAGCCGCCCGCACCAGGAGACGTCAGTTTTCAGTCACTTTTTAGTGGGGAATATTTTCTTTTTCTATGTCAACACATTGTACTCACAGATGTTACATGAATGCATCTGACCTTAGCCTTTTGGCCAGGTTTGATTGCTGTAGTGAAGATGCGTGTGCAGCCTTGGGGTGTGAGCAGTCAGAGCACAAATGATGCCCCATTTGGTGTTCTGCATCCAAGGCCAGACGCGGCGGAGACAAAAGGCTTGTTGAACACCTTGTTGGAACAAAGAGAGTTTCTTAAAGAGCTTGGTCCAATGTGTTTGGAACGTGACTGGCAGGATGCCGTTCAGCTAACTGGACATCACATCCGTCGCTGTCTGGTTTAGCAGGGATCCGTTTATCTGTTTCCAAGGATTTAGAGGAAGTGAATAAATCCTAGCCGGGAGGTGATTGGCCACTTCCTGTGAACTACTGTTGTGTACAGCGAGGAGGAGAGAGAGCAGAGCGAAGCTTTACCCTCAGAGTACCATTAAAAGAGCCAAGCGGGAGGAAACAGGCTGGCAAGTCAGTTTAAAGGTTCACAGCTTTGGATTGATAAGATTCAACTGGCAGCCAGATAAGCCTGTTAGCTCTCTCTCGTCCATTTTAATGTATTTTTGGCTGCCGAAGAAAGAGGAAACACATTTTTCAAAAGGATTGGAAAGATCGGGGTTTTTGGTTTTGATGATAATCTGATTGCAACAGTGCTCACAGGGGGGATGTTGCATCTATATCTCCAGGTGGGAGCTTTTTTTTCCAGCTTTCTGTGAAGTAAAATTGCACATTTTTGCTACAATTAACATTTGTTGAACTGCATTCATAGATTAATCACTGTAATCAGGAAGTTGCAGCCTCAGGCATTGGCTGTTTTGAGTGATTTAGGATGAGGGAGAGGAAGTGAGAAAAACAAAATTAATGTTTATACCAGTGGTCCCTTGATTGCAGGGGGACTTTAGAAAGGAGACAGACTCATTACCAGACTAAAGCTCAGCGCCACACAGAAGGCTCGGATCAGCTTTGTCATCCCTTCAACAGCCCGTACCTCCGTTATTGTCCCCATGCGTGTAATGCCGCGTCTCAGGTAACACAGATCCGCATATTTCTTTGGTTATTTTTAAGAGGCCACCCTGTGGGCCTCTCTTTCTCTCTCTCAGCTTTAAGTGTGGGGGTAATGCACATATACGAGCAGCCGTGTGTGTGTGTGTGTATGTGTGTTTGTGTGTGTGTGTGTGTGTGTGTGTGGGACGCTGACATGCACAGCACACAGTCTTTGACCCGTTTAGATACGGCTCTGGTGGGTTACTCTGAGGGAAAAGCCGTTTTATGGTGTGGAAGCATTTGTCTCATACTTAATGATGGGCATCCTGACCTCGCCAGTAAATCTTGTCTGGGTGGGCTCTCTCTGGCCGCCGGAGCCGGTTGGCAGAGTATGACATCACCCTCTCCCTCGCCTGCGCTCCACATGAATCTGCATGTATTCGTGGGCTGATGTCATGGTCGCTTAATCGCCAGTGAAGTTAAGCAGCGACTGGGTCAGTCCGTGGGTGCCCCGGGACTGCTGTGGCCAGCGCGGAGATGGAGATTTGTTTTAATCCTGTTCCAAATTTGGCAAACGAGGTCAGGACTGTCTGTCTGTCTGTTTGCGCTGTCGAGGCCGAACATTTGTCTGGGGCTCTGCGCTTTGACTGCACTGTGTTTAAGTCCGTGGAGCTCAGTAAGTAGATTTATGTTATCACCCCCACCACACAGACTTTCACACACACAGTCACACAGACACACCCACACACACACACACCTTTGGGGCAGAGGGCTGTTTGATCGTGTCAAGGGCAGCCCATCAATAAGACAGTGTGTAGTGATTTTAGCTCAGGGGAAGTTTCCTATTGATTATCTTATGACTCAAAAACATAGCACCTCACCTCATAGACCAGCACACATCCTGCCCAATCAATCACTGGCATCTGCTGATTTGGCTTTTCAGGGCTTGGCAGTGTCTCCAGCAGCCTGGCTCCATGTTCCTATCTCCTCTCAGAAAATCTCACAAATACCTTTACTGCCGAGTCCAGGGTAAATTGTGAATGTTTCCAGCAGTGCGTGAGGCTGAATCACTGCGCTGTAGTCATTATCATTGCATGGTGTTGAGGCTGGCTGGAGCCCAGTATTCCCATCTCCATTCATGAAGAGCTATGCTGGCCCGCTAATCAGCAGCAGCGTGAGGCAGCCTAACTGTGGGGGGGATAAAGCAGTCTGATATCAGTCCCACTGATCTGATCCCTGCGTGAATGGCCAGTGCAGCCTTATCTTGTCTGTGGAGGGGAGAAAAAGGGAGAATCACAGAAAGGAAATGTCAAGGATAGTAAATGTGACCGACATGGTAATTAGCCACAGAAAGGAGCTACCTAAGGAGCTGTATAGCTGGCTGGGAGAACAGAGACAGATTTGCACAAACAAGCGGATGGGTGTGCCAGCTAATGATCCTCAGGGGCAGAGGAATTTCTCTTGTTAATTTGACAAAGCTTGAAAAGAGAGCTGGAGTGATTATTGACAGGGGGCCAAAGGGAAGCTTGGAAAACAGGAGGTGAGGGCGTCCTCTCCTCTCTCTCTGTGCTCCTATCACTGACCTCCTCCCTCATTGTCACCCGCTCTATAGGTAAGGGCAAAATCTCAGTGTCCTTTCTGGAACAAAGGCACCAGGAGACCTTTTATTTCAAACGATCCTTGATTTTACATCTGTCTTGCCTTGGCTCATTTATATATATTACAGTCATTATCTGTCCCCAAGGCCTGTTCATAAGGAGACAGTGATGGAGCTGAGAGGCTATCAGCGTAGCTCCGACTGTGGCAGTTCCATATTATTGCGCCAGTTTGATGTATAACACTCGAAACCGCACTAAGAATCGCAGCGGACCATGAGAATAATGACTGGTTGCATTGTCAGTGGTGACCAACGTCCGCATTAGTATTGCCTTCATGTTGCCAGTCATGATTCAAGGGGACTCGGTGTTCTAGGCAGACGTGGCCGAGCTTCAGGAGATGGTTTCTGCTCTTTGAAATCAGCCCACCTCAGGGGAATTAATGCGGACACAGTGCAGAAAAGCAGAGGTAAGCGTGCTGTGGCAAGGAAGCAGATAAAGGTTATGTGATATATCAAAGTGCTTCATTACTGTGCTTTCCAAATAGGTAGGCAGTGGTGGGTGTTATTTTCAGTGTTTTTTTTTCTTTCCTCCAAATGTAATCCAGCAGAGTTCACATGAGGGGCACTGTGTCAGAAGGAGAGAGGCAGAGAGCTTGGTGTGTGTTTGCGCTGAATGTACTTTCATCTGGCAAGTCTCACACCCACTCTGTCTGCCGATACGTTGCAGCAGGCACTCTGCAGCCAATGCAGCAGCCTTTCAAGCAAGCCTGGCTGGTCGGGGGGCTGAGAGGGCTTACTGGTAAATTGGCAGCCCAGGGAATACAGGGTACTCTCGCCCCGGCGCTCGCCCACTCGCATGCTTTCATTCCCCTTTTTACCCTTGACCATTGACTGACTGCACTCGTTCTCTCTGGCCAGCATAAATCTGCCTTTCTCAGATGTCATCTGTTCATTGTCTGTCCTCGCCCTCCCTTGCTGGCACTGTTTTTTTTCCCCCCCTGTTTTTAATCTCTCACAGCTCTCCAATTGAACCAGAGCATCGCTCATTCGGGCAATCCATCTTTCCACTCTTAAGTGTATCCTTCCTTATCTGCGCGTCACTCCGTATGATAAATAACACACACATTCATCTGGCTAATTACATCCTTCGACAAAGGGAAAAAACAAATGTGCATAAGTGTACACTCACTACCCATTCACACTCGGGCTCATGCATGTACTGTAGGCATACTAACCAAATCTGTTTGAAGTGTGGGACCCTAAAAGAAGAGAAGGCTCCTGTATGCATTAAGTATTCATGTGACGTGTGGTGGGGTGCATATGTGTGTGTGTGTGTGTGCGTGCTGGGGTTTAGTTCAGGCAGTGGGTGTGTGTGTGTGTGTGTGTGTGGGTAGAGAGAAAGAGAGAGTACTCGCAAATTGCGCCGCGAGCAGCCAGCAATCGAGCGCTGACACCTCGTCTGGCAGTCGGAGGGAAAAGGGGCTGGGCCGAGGAAAGAAAGAGAGCGAGAGGAGGGAGGCAGGGAGAGCAGAGGGTGTGTGTGCATGCATGTGTGTGTGTGCGTTTGAGAGCCAGAGAGAGAGGCAAGCAGGGAGAGCGAGAGAGAGAGGGAGAGAGAGAGAAACACGGCAGGACAGCTGCCAGCATTTCTCCGATAGCAGGAGAAGGATCGAGAGGTGGAACAGGAGCAGGAATTCTCCTCATTCTCAACCACCCAAGGAAATCTTCCAGCTCAGCCCGGCAAGCTGAGCCTCTCCCCCTCCTCCCGTCTGAGAGCAGCAGATTCTGGGAAGGACCTGGGCATCGGGACCCGTGAGCAGACACACCACAGTGGATTAACTGAGGGAGTGGAGAGCACGCAGCCTGTGGGATGCCTGCAGTACTGGATGTGATTCAGGGAGAGGCAAGCTGAGTTGCAGAACAAGCTGTTGCTGTGTTTTTTTTTTGTTTTTTTTCTTGCATCTCTGAACTAGTGCAGAACTTTTTTTCTGGCTCAGAGGCATGGAAGGAGTTAGAAGCATGTGAAGAGAGGAGGTGCTCCCTCTCATCCTCCCTCCTTGCTTCCTCCAAAGAAGTCTCCGGATAGCTTGCCCCTCACTGTTATCCTGCTGCTTTTTCCTGCAGGGGACTCCTGCCTTCCCACCTCCACTCTGCCCCACCAGGTGCTCGCTCCATTCAGTTACTATGACACCCACACCTCCTCCTCCTCCCGGTCCTCCCTCCGCCCCATCAGCTTTTTACAGACCTCTGTGAAATCAAGTGGAACCTCGATGATTGCGATCGCAGCAAAGAGGACCCCTGTGCCCCAACTCGCGAGCTGCCCCGCCTTCGCTCTGTTCCCTGCGACCGTGCCAGTGTTTCAGATGTGCAAGTAATGGAGAGCAGTGACAACACAGACATGGACCGCAAAGTTCAACTCTATCAGCTGTCTGTTTTTTGACTATAAGCACCAACTAGATAATGGATTGGAAAGAGCTGTAAGTATACCGTGCATGATGAAACAAACCTCTGGTTCAGTTTGTGTTGCACTCCACGGAGCACATGCAGCATGTGAATATGTACCAACTCCACACTGAGCTGCTGCACTGGACAAAACACTCCCTCCTGTGACTATTTAGACCAAGTTGTGAGGGGAAACGGCTTCATTATCATGGAGATTTTGAGTGAACAGGTGGACAAGCTCCTGTTGACGGAGAAATCTGAGCCTCTGCTCGCCGCCTATTTCCCATTGACTGATCATATGGTTGGGTGAGGCAGAGAGAAGGAGAGGAAAGGAGGGAGGGAGGGAGAGAGGGAGAGGTCGAGCGAGAAAGTGACAAGCAATTAATTTCCCTGTGCATGTGAGGCAGCGGTGGAAAAAACAGCAATATCATCCCTTTTCTTTCACCTTCCATGGACAAACACGTGCACTGGGATCGTCAGCGTGCAGCATGAATAAACCTCAAGGTTACCGGCTCAGCTTTAGCTTGTGAGCACTTCCACACTGGTCAAGACAATTATAAATCTGGGTTGTGCCTTACCCCCCCACCACCACTCACCCCCTTATGGTGACTCCTGATGCTTGATTTATTCCTTCTGCCCAAAGAGGAAAGAGACAGAATAAGGTGAGAGAGAGGGAGTGACACACAGAGATGCAGAGACAGGCACCATTTATCTTGAATGAATGTGCTGCGGATGCCGCTCATAACCACACACGCGCAAACCTGCTCTCTCACACACACACACGCACACACACACACGCACACACACGCAGTGGCACATGGCCACGTGCACTCTGGTGTAGTTTCCCCTTTCTTCCTCTCCATCTCACATTCATCTATTCCATCTCATTTTTTTTCCCCCAGTCACACGATCCGTCTCGCATGCTATCACACATAGGCAGCTCCCTGGGGAGAGCCTTCTCCTGTAGCCTACTTGGATGCAATAATTATTCCATCAGCCGACAGTGTGTTCCCTGATTGTGCTCTTGGGCTGTCGCTGCAGGGGGCGTACAGTGGAGAGGGAAGTGTGGAGCAGAGAAGGGAGGGGGGGGGCAGTTGTCACTCCAGGATGCAGAGAGTTGGAAGGGGAGTGGGGGGGGGGTTGTGTTTTTGGCAGGAGCCCACCCAGTCCTGTCCGAAGGAGTGCAGAGCAGGACTAATGAGCTCAGGCTGGGCCTATTACTGCAGGAACCTGCTTCCTACTAGATACACACATGTATCTGCTCTTCACTGCTCTCTCGCTCTCTCTGTTTTTTTCACATGCTCTTCTCCTCCTACTGAAACCCCTTGCTCTGCAGATTTCACGTCTTTTGATCTCTCACTCCAGTTTTCTTTCTTTCTCCTCGCCACTCTTTTCCTCCAGGTTGACAACTGCCTCTTTGTCTTGCCTGCATTTCTCTGAAATCCGGCAGCTTGAGTGAAAACCAGTTGAGTGCATTTGAATTTCCTTGGAGTATTACTTTCCTCCCTGACCTTGAATTTCCAGCTGCGGTATGGTGTTAGCTGATCTAGGGCGCAGCCCTACCTGGAACCACTCTATGTCTGGCCACATTCCCTGCAGGCTGTGCAGAGATATTAGTACCGTCCTTTGAGTTGCACGGCTCCGGGCAGAATAGGGTGTATGTGTTTGTGTGTGTGTGTGTGTGTGTGCCTGACTCCACTGGCTCTGTGACCAATCTGTGTCTGAGTCTGGGAGACAAGAGCCCGGGATGACAGTGGATTTTAATTAAATGCTGGATTCAGTTACAGGAGAGGCTTCTGGTAGATGGCAGCACAGCAGAGTGGTTCATACAGACATCTAGATACAAGTTGTAAGTAGAGGAGAAAGTGAGTTTACCTGGCTGCCTCCCTCCTGCTGGTGTTGCTCAACTTATCCAATATAAATGATCAAAACTCTCAGCGTTTAGTACACGCTCCAGCTCTGACTTAAAAGATGGGTGAACGTACTCTGTCATAATTGCTTATCTTCACTAACAGAGATAGACCTGACTATATTCCCGCAGGGCAGTGTTCTAGCCATCCTCGCCTGTCATGTCTGTGACAGTTGTTTTCGTGTTTGATCAAGATAAATGCACGCATTCTCTGTGCCTTCCTGCTACGACAGCCTGGATTTGGCAGCAGACAGGCATGGAGCAAAGCCTGGTAAAGATTTATCTACATTTACAGTTTCTGTTAGAAAAATCAGGATTTTGGAGTGGGGGTCTGAAGTATTGGTTTCGTGGTGGGGGAGTTTGATGAAAAGCAGTTTTTGAGTTGTAAAATGATTCAGAATGGTGGCACAGAGCAGCTCTCCTGCTGACTTTTTCTCTCTTTGGGGAACCGAAAAGAGCCTGTTGACCTTTCTGTAATGTACAATGGGATGTCTGAAGGCTTTGCAACACACACTTAAGAAAAAAAAGCTAGATGTGTAAAATCAATAATCGCTTGGTTGGGAACTGCGATGGAAGAAAGCATCACCTGAGCAGAATAGGCCCGCTGACAAACAAACCTCACAGACTGGTGATTTGTTTGGAAGTTCAGGTCTGACCACAGTGCTTTTTTTTCTTTCTTCTCTCCAGGGCAGCTCAGAAGCTGAACCTGTCCTCCAAGCGGAAGAAGCACCAGCCCTCGCTGCTCCACCCACAGGAGCCCTCCATTTACCCCACCAACTTCAGCGGCATCCTGCAGGTCTCGCCCCCCCCTGCCCCGCCATGCCTGCTCCGAGCCGTGTCCAAAGTGAAAGAGAACCCGGGGATGGGGAAGGTGAGAACCGACCTCTGTTCGTATGCACAACACTACTCATTAACCACAGAGAAAGCACAACAAACCCCAACCCATGCAGGCTGTGCTTGTGCGAGGCCCCCATGAATGCACTGATACACACTGAACTCTATTTGAATACAGGGTGGTGACACACTGGCCCACAGAAGCGTGCCGCCCGGTCCAGTCCATTCAGATGTAGTCAGATAAGCCTCCTGGAATGTCACGAATTCATTGAGTTTGTGAGGCCAGCATTCCTCGGTCTGAGCACAGAAAAGACAGTGAAAACTACAATTCTCAAAGCCGCGGTCACGTTGACAGCAGGATGTCTAATTCCATTTTAGGTCCAGCGAGCAGTGATGAAAGTCAAACTGGCAGCAATAGGCCGGTCATTAAACAAAGCTGTATAAACACGTCGCTCTTCCTTTGTGGTTTATTGGGTATTGTTTGTCTGAGCTGGCGTCCTGTATTTATAAAGCAGAAGAAGAAGTCCCCTAACAAGATTAGATCCCACCTGGATAGGAAGTGCTCGCTTCTGTTGCCAGGTATCCAGACGGTTGAGATTCTGCCATGTATTGTAAATCTCCCATTGACACATGGACTCCATAAAAAAAAAGGAGTGTTATTAACAAGCCTCCTGAAGCACACACCTGAGGTATATTGTACATCTGCGGTGCTGAAGGGCCGGTTTTAAAGGGGGTGGATAGAGATTTATGACACTCTTCAAAGCCTTTCGGGCCCGATTTTCAGGATTCTTTTCTTGTAAAACAAACACATCGATGTCTTTTCCCTCTTCTGTTTCACTTGTGGGATCATAATTGCTATAACATTTTCAGTAGCTGACATGTTGACCCGTTTCTGTTCCATATTAATTCAACCGAAGACTTGGTTAAATGTGTCCTCTCCATCAAACGTATGTGGGTCAATTCCACTTTTCCACTTTTGACCTAGACACCGGTCTTTCAGGCTAAGACACTTGAGTGGGCGGAGGAATGCCAAGCCACACTAATGGATTTTGTGGGGGATCAAGAGACAGGGAAACAGGGGCCATTAGCGTGGAGTCTGAGGTGTGAAAACACTATGGTCAATCCTCTGTAGCCTCCAGTATCTGATCGCTGCCAACATAAATAAAACTGAGACATTAGCTTGCCTGGTAGCTGCTGTCTGGTAGACAGGGGCCGTGCAAGCCTCAGTTTAAATGTCATAGCAAATGTAATTTACTCAACATATGCACATGTCAGTCACAATAACAGCCCCCTGTGGAGCATAAAGAGAGTCTGCACTTGGGCTGAGGAATCCAAGATGAATTCGCTCACTGAAAGAAAGGGATTTCCAGTGACATTGTTTCAGAGGGCTGGAGCCTGCATCTGTAGCAATATTTATATACTAGCAGGGGGAAGAATGGGCCTTTTGTGTTGCTATGAAGAGGGTGGAGAGTCCCAGTCCGAGTGAAATGGTCTCCTCTCAAAAAGCAAAGGGAGTAAGCCATATTTTATGGTTTTTATTTCATCGCCCGAAAGGCATCATTGGTGTTTTTTCAAGGAGCTTTGGAATGACTCAGGATTGGGTTCCCTACTGCATATACTGGAGGATATGAAACAGTTCAGCTGATATAATGCAAAGCGTAACACTAAACACTCAGGGAGCTGACAGCCCGTCCCAATGACTGCTATACATATCCCCAGAGCTGTTTATGTCTGCTGCCAGTCACTAATATAGTTCCAGAGAGCCTCTGCAGATATAGCTGGGGTGTATTTGTGACCATCAGATGGTAAGCCAATATACAGCAGAGCTGTCAGAATTTCAAGAGAAGGTGTTTGTAAATAGCGGTATCACATAGCATGACGATGCACTGGCTGTTTATTTGTTAGTGCGGTAAATATAACAAGATGGAATAAACAGCACCAATAAATATTCTTATACCTATTTCCCTAATTAGGCAAAATACGTGTCTAGATGTTTAATTAAATGGGGACAGAATAAATCAAGACAGAGATCTCTTACATGGTTTTAATACACCGCTACTTTACAGACATGGACGAGAAAATATTGTAGCTCAACATGCTTCTCTCTGCCATGTCTGGTCCCTTTGTACTATTGGCAAATCTGGCTCGACGAGAGTCTGTCACTGAATGCTGGCTCGCACTACAATCTCTCACTCAGACCGTTACATTAGCACACAAAAAAACGCTCACAAATTGTCCAACCCATTAAAAAAATGCAGATGGACTGAAGTCACAGATAGCTGATGCATTTGTCCACTCGCCCAACCCTACGGTACCTACATGTATGCACAAGCATGGAAACACCCACGCAAAACACTCAGGAACCCTGCAGGAAATGGCGAAATGTCTCCGGCATTGTTTAGAAGAGGTGCCATTACACACGAGTGGCAGAATGACCTCACTCCTGTAACAACTGCAGTTATGCCAGACACGAGCGGGCTTGTCAGAGCCGTGCCAGTCGACACCTTTACATACTGACGTCCCGAGTAGCATGCGGTGCAGGGCAGGACGAGCCGTCCCAGGACCTGTGGAATGTGCTAAGACTACAAGCTCGCCTCGCGAACATTTGAGGCTGAGAATGCAACAGGGTGGGTTTCGAGCGCCTTGACGTGGAGATGCCTTTTTCCAGGCGGCAGAGGGGAGAGGGAGGAGACGGAGGAAGTGTGGGTAGGTGGGATAAGAGGGGGGCCATATGCTCCTATACTCCCATGCTGGTGATCTGCTCCTGGTCCAGAAAAACAAGCCCGCTGGAGGGATAATCCCCCAGCATGGTGTTTCACACACATTAATTTCCAGCATTTTCTGCGAGGACTTTCAACACGCTCTATCCTGCCTTTCAGTAAAAGCACCGGGCAATCTGTTGACCCATAGCATTTCCCAGTCAATGTAAGTGTTTCCATGGCAACTTCCTGAGAGCAACAACTGTGACCGAGTAGACGTGATTTTTAACGCCCAGAGCTGAGGCATCTCAGGTTGGATGCTAACCTATATGCAGAACACCTGCCATGTATTTACTCCCTTTCCACAGTCTGTGACTGTGAATGGAATGTGTGAAGCTTCTCCTTTTCCTGGCAGGGCCTGAACAATACATTCTTACATTTTGCTCCCATTCCCTTTTCTAATCCACCCGGTGTTTTTGTCCCCTCTCTTTCTTATTCTGCGATTTAGGTGAAAGTAATGATGCGAATCTGTCCATCTCTGGAGGCTGCAGATTCCTCAGAGTCTCAGTCCTTCTTGAAAGTGGACAGCAGGAAGAAACAGGTCACCCTCTACGACCCCGCATCCAGCCCACACTCCGGTTCAGGACACAGAAGATCTGCCACAGTGGCCGTCCCAAAGATTTTCGCCTTCGATGCTGTTTTTACCCAGGATGCCTCACAAGTAAGGACCAGAGAGGGCGGAGTGGGGGTGGGAGGGGGGTTTACAAGCTATATGTGTGTTTGTGTGTGCGTGGACTTTTTTGAAGGTGTCATGTTGGAGCTCAGCCTCTCAAGGGCAAAGGGATGTCTTCATGCTGGCAGGGTGTGGCCAGGGGCTTAGAAAAAAATGCCTGTCTTGGGTCAGAGGGCATTCTTACCAGTGTGGGTCTAACAGCTGGGCCTTTTAAGCCCTCTGGGGAATGATTTGAATCCACTCCAGTTATATCCAACCTCTCCTTTCATAGGACAGCTATATCTAACCTCAGACCTCTGCAGCCTACAGCAGGCATACCCACAGAGATCAAAGACAAAGGTCATGTACATGTTTACTATATGGCGACTTGGGAGCAGACTAGATTTGCTCTCTCCACAGCTGAAAACAAACACCGTCATCTTTTAACAGCATGATTGTATCAATTACACTCACCAAAATATTTCCTACAAAAAAATAAACTGAGGTCAAGCATTTAATGCATCTCCCTATGGTGCTGTTAACCCTAAATAGCCAGGAGAACAGGGGAGAGTGTCATCCCTGGTATGAGGCAGTGTTTGTGTTGCGGTGGGAACCTCGGCTCCTCGGTCATGCCACCTACTTCGAGAAAGTATTTCCCTAAGTAAGTGGGCTGCTGCCTAAACGTCGCTGCTGCACAGCTGAGGCCGAGCTGCTAGATTGTGCCGCTGGGACAGCACTGCTGGTGGCTAACAGTAACAGCAAGCTGTTGTGCTGTGCAAGGCCTTGTTTGCTGTGTGATGTATGGGAAGGGGCCTCTGCCGCAGAAGCCTTGCCCCAGAGGACCCATGCTGAAACAGATTGCAAACCCGTTGCAGCACACACAAACACACACAAACACACGCCGGAGTGATGAAAAATACTGAAACCGTTATTGTGACTTGGCACACCCGCTGCCGAATAAACCTTTACTTTATATTGTACTGTTTTGGATTCATTGTTCTCAGTATGCCTGTTTGACAGTATCTCTCGGCTGCGGACAGAACTGTTAAGAGAGTGTCTATGTGCGTCTTTCACAGGCTGAGGTGTGCTCAGGGACAGTGGCCGAGGTCATCCAGTCTGTGGTGAATGGTGCAGACGGCTGCATCTTCTGCTTCGGCCAAGTCAAGCTCGGTAAGCTCCTCCACTGGCAGGAGATTAGACAAGAGCCTTTGTTAGCAAAAGAAAACTCTCATTGCTCTTTGTTAGCTACACTTGATGTCCACAATTGGCTTAGCAGTGCACTGGGGTGAGTCAAGCAATGGGAGATTGGAGGAAAGGAACGGGTTGTGGGTTTAAGCTTCGGGGCTCAGTCTGTAATTAAAATCTTAGTAATTGGCCTGGCCAGTGCTCTCAGGCTGAAGGGCTTACTCTCCACATGCTGCTGTTTCCACTACCTACAATTCTCCCCAGAATTACCGCTACTGGAATTGGCTCTTGGATTAATGCTTTTTTATTTGGCATGAACGGGATATTACCTCCGCAGCCCCACACCAGCCATTATTAATTTTTTTCATCAGCAGTTGTTAAACACAATAACCCTCAGAAAATATCTAATGTCAGTGTCTAATCCTTTGTCAACCTCCCGCCCATTCCAGGCAGCTTGATGAAAGAAGTAATTTTAGTTTGAACGTATAGTGTGTGTTGCTGGATTCCAGACGCGAGGCAATATTTCCATTTCCATCCCCCTCTCTCGTTCACACATCCCCCAGGCAAGACATACACCATGATTGGCAAAGACAGCACCACTCAGAGCCTCGGCATTGTGCCCTGTGCCATTTCCTGGCTCTTCAAGCTCATCAATGAGCGAAAGGAGAAGACCAGCACGCGCTTCAGCGTCCGGGTGTCCGCCGTGGAGATCTTCGGGAAAGACGAGGAGCTGAAGGACTTGCTGTCTGAGGTGTCAACAGGCAGCCTGCAAGAAGGCCAGTCTCCGGGAATCCACCTGAGGGAGGATCCCATCTGTGGCACCCAGGTGAGAAGCATCCCACCTCTATTCTTTCTTTGTTCACAGATCCTTTCATTTTCTCTCTGGGTTATACAGTATTAGTCTGCCTTGGTATTGATTTCTCTCTGTCTATGATCTACCTCTTCCTCTCCAAAAGATGTTTGACTTTTTCCAGGTAGTGCATGTGTGTGTGTGTGTGTTTTTATCTCTCAGGACTTCCCAGTCAGTCTCGCTCTATCCTACCCGCCTCTGAAATCCTTGCTTTATATTTCCACCGAACCCATCTGTGGTATTGATGGCTTTCTTCTTACCTTTGTATTGACTCCCCTGTCAGCATCCATCAGCATCTATTACCTGTGTGTTAGCGCTCGCCCTCTGCAGCACAATAGAAGTGGTATTGGGGGATGGTGGGAGACCGTGGATTTGAAGGCACTCACAGGTGTTGCTGTCAGATGTTGTTTTTTTGGGGATCGGTGTGGACTCTAACTTCAAAGACACCGCAGCTCTGTGAAGCTCCTTCTTGCTCTTCCTCTCAGCAGCCACACGTGGGCTCTCTTCATGTTGCCCCCCTGCTGCCTTCTCTCTCTCCCCCTCTCTCTCTCTCTCTCTCTCCCTCTCACTATTCTGCCCCTCCTTCTTTCCATATCCAACATGATCATCACATCCACAGTGAGGGAAGTGCCCTGCCTCCTGCTCCTCCATTGCCTCTCCTAATCCTCATCCCTCTGTGTGCATATCTGCTGTTTTAATTGCCCCCGAGACCCAATCTAATGGGCAAAAAATGTGTGCCGGGGTCCAATTAGCTTGCTCCCCTCTCTCTCTTTCCCCTTTTCCTTGGTACCCTTTTCACATCTGTCCTCTTTCTCAAGCCCCATGCAGTCTCCTCTGCTTGCCCTAACCCTGGCCTCCGTCTCCTCCTCCCCCCGCAGCTCCAGAATCAGAGCGAGCTACGTGCTCCGACAGCAGAGAAAGCCGCCTTCTTCTTGGACGCGGCCATCGCGGCGCGCAGCACAAGCAGGCCTAATGCAGATGAGGACGAGCGGCGGAACTCCCACATGCTTTTCACGCTGCACATCTACCAGTACCGCATGGAGAAGAGCGGCAAGGGAGGAAGTTAGTATCATTAGATCACTGCTTCGAGTTTCCACCATGTGCAATAAACTAATGAGTGCCTGTGGTTGCTGCTCAGTTTAACAGCATTTTCAAACCATCTACTATGCATGTAGCCCACATACAGTGGAGTATAGTGGAACAAATGCAGTATAAAACATTTCCACCCTTAATTACAGCCACCGCTTTTTAAAAAAATAAAAAATAAATAAAGTATCTAACCAATGACGCCTCCTTGTTACACATCTGGTTGGAGTTTACTGGAATAAAGTTCATCCTGTCAGGCTGCAGTTTGAATCATTTCAATATGGGAATCTTACTCATAAATAAATCAGACAGGTCTGAGAGTCACCCGTCTAGTCTTGGCTGAGCTTTGCCTCACCTGGAGGAGCACAGAGGAGCTGACTTCAGAGAGGGAGTGTCAGTGCTGCGCTCACCTGGTTCTTCTCCTGTCTTTGGCACAGTGTCAGGCGGACGGAGCAGGCTGCACCTCATCGACCTGGGGAGCTGTGAAAAGGTCCTGAGCAAAAGTAGAGACGGAGGGGGAGGCTTGTGTCTCTCACTAAACGCACTGGGAAATGTCATTATGGCTTTGGCAAATGGAGCAAAACATGTACCTTACAGGTAAGAAAATCACCAGTTGCCCAGTGACTTTAACTGTTTTCTTTTGCTTTTTAGAGATAACTAATTGGTTTGGGCAAGTTGCTGCATATGTCATCAGTCCTGGAACTTCTCTGTGTCCTTGTCTATCCGCATATAATAGCTTTCACTGGTGTTGCACAAGATCGTATTATAATCACAGTTACAAAAGGACAAATGACTCATGGGTATTTCTTCAGTATTTTCCTAGCTAAGAGTCCACCTGGACTCGTTTCAGATACCTTCATTGTCATTTTGGGATGGTATTGTATCATTTGCTAATAACAATGTAAATGCCCCCTGTAGGGACAGTAAACTCACAATGTTGTTGAGGGAGTCCCTTGGCAACATCAACTGCAGAACCACCATGATCGCCCACATCTCTGATTCCCCCGCCAATTATGCTGACTCACTCAACACCATCCAGCTGGCATCCCGGATCCACCGCATGAGGAAGAAGAAAACGAAGGTGCGATGACGCACGGGTTTCCATTATATGCTGTATAATATTCTGATCAGAGCAAGTATTTTCAAGCATGAAAATCCAGAGTCAGCGGGGATTTTCCATTTTTACAATAACAAGAGGCATTTAGCAATGGTCTAATAGTTTTAAATAACTGTTGCAGTAATTCTGACACGTTTAATGCCATTTGTTTGTAAATGAGAAATAGAAGGTTAAATTTAACAGTGCTGAAGTATTACTGTAGCAGTTACATTCCTAATGAGCATGTGAAACTCCATTCATCATATTTCACGCCATGACTTATGTCCTCGATTCGTCTTTTCTGTAATCTTAGAGCTATTAAGAAAATGAATGTGTGAATGCTTTGGCAAATGAAAGGTTATTAGCGTAGTAACTCAATACTAGTTTTTCTCTGCTCCTCAACACATAATCATGTAATCAATACCACTGCCCAAGGAAGTGTGTAATGCTTCTTGGATTAGGGAAATATATGCTCCAGATAATTAGGTGGAATGACAGCATGTATTTATTCAGCACTGGTCCCAGCCATGATTATAATTCAGGCCACACGCAGCCATTTGTATTATTGACATTAATTTCTGTCTCTATTGATGTGCACTTTTAACCTTAGATAAATATCGACTGGAAATTTCATTGGAGTGAATATTTGCCCAACGATTGATTTCACGATGAAATTGTTCAGAATTAATTTTGTAATAAAGTAGAATCATTTTTAATGCTGAAAAAAATGCTACATTAATATTGTGATAAGACAGAGTCACATTACTGTCATCATTTAATGAGGTCATTTTCAAAACTCTGAAGACTCACTCCTCTTCTGCTCTAACACTGCTTTCCAGTATGCATCCAGTTCATCTGGAGGGGAAAGTTCCTGTGAGGAAGGGAGGATACGCCGACCGCCACACCTCAGGCCTTTCCATCCCAGGACAGTAGCCTTGGACCCAGACTTACCCGCAATGCTCAGTGACCCCGACTACTCCTCCAGTAGTGAACAGTCCTGTGATACTGTCATTTACGTGGGCCCTGGGGGGACTCCAATCTCAGATAGGGAGTTGAGTGACAATGAAGGCCCGCCTGCCTTTGTTCCAATCATACCTTCCCTGAACAAGAAGAAGCCTGCAAAAGAGGGCCAGCTGGACAGAGACCACTTCTTCAAATGCAACACATTTGCTGAGCTGCAGGAAAGGCTCGAGTGTATAGATGGCAGCGAAGAGCCGACTGCTTTTGTTGGCGAGGGCAAGCGAACCCAGGCGAGCCCTAAGACTGATAAATCCAAGGAAGGCCAAGGCTCAGTTTCACCAAAGACTGTAGCAAATACTTCTTACACCCAAGAAGGCGGTTCGCCCAAACACTCTCCCAAACATGTTGCCACACCACCGTCATGTAGTCCCAACTCTAAATCAAAACAGGACAATGCCAAGGTGCAATGCGCATCTGCATCACCATCAGACAGTGTTCAGAATGTATGCAGAACCAGTGCTGATGGTGAGAAAGCCTTGGTTTCAGAGAGCAGAGTTGGCACCAACAAACCAAACTCTGAGCCTGTGGTGAGGGAAAAGGTTTACTTCAACAAGAAAGCTTTGCCGAAACCAGCCCCGCCTCCTTCACAGAGGGACTCCAGCAAGGAAAATACAGACTTTGAGGAAAGATCCAGCACGAGAATGCCTCCTGTAGGAATGAGCCATCAAGCGGTGAAAAGGAGGGATCCATACGTTCCTCCTTTTGGCAGAGCACCGGTTGAAGTGTGCCAGGTGCGCTCTACTTTAAGAGAAAGATGCCTGGACCGAGACATCCTCAGAGCCACTGTCACCTTGCAGCAGCCTGTGGAGTTGAATGGAGAGGACGAACTGGTCTTCACTGTGGTGGAGGAGCTGTCGATTGGCAGTATTGTCGATCAGGGTCGGCCATCCAGCATTATCAGCTTTAACAGCGACTGCTCTCTCCAGGCCCTGGCCTCTGGTTCCCGACCTGTCAGTATCATCAGTAGCATCAATGATGAATTCGATGCATACACGTCGGCTGTGGGGGGATCACAGGTGAACATTCCAGCAGTCACACCTCTCCAGGGGGGAGCCATAGAGTGTGTCGATAGCAGGGGTTCATCTATCAGCTCTTGGCTGAGTGAGGTTAGTGTCTGCACCGTGGAGAGTGAGGGTGCACACTCCACGGATGTCTTCCTTCCACAGGCCAAACACATGGGACCAGAGGCAGCCTTTTACTTTGATTCCCTGGATATGTTCCACTGTGTATCCTCTCCGAGAGATGTCAAGAACTCCTTAAACGATAGTGGATTTAGTTTTTCTGAACAAGACAGCGATAGTGTCACCTCGAGCAAACTCTCTTTGACGAAGTGCCCCCCATCTCCGGAATCAGCCAAAGGCTCCCTCAGATTTGCATCTAAAATAACTAAAGCTCACTCACTTAGCTCCTCCCAACTTCCACAGGGCCCCTCTGTAGTCCACTCCAGTCTCCCAAGGAAGATTAAACCTACCTCATCCATCTCTCACAGTAGCAGCAGTAGCAGCAGCAGCAGTAGGGAGCCACCAAGGCAAGAGGTGAAGCAAGATGATCCTTGGCAGCGCAGTGACAACCACTCAGAACCTCAGCTTGCTGACTCCAGCAGCACCAGCAAATTTCTCAGAAATCCCCCAAGTGGCATCCCTTCCAGCAAGACATCCACCAATAGCAACAGTGTACCTCGCCCGCCCAAGGTGCAGGGGTCTACCTCATCCCAGCGGGTGGTCGATGGCTGTGAGAAATCAGCCATCAAGAATCCACCTAGCAAAATGCCTCAGTTGAGACGAGGTGCCACCACCTTGGGAACAGTGCCGGTCATCCATTCCTCCGTGGACTACAAGGGAGCCCAAGATATTATCGCTTCTACCACAAGCCTTAAATTCTCCTCTCTGGGGAAGAACAAGGCCAACTCACAGAAATCGAGCAATCTCCCAAAACCTGGTTGCACCTCACCTCCCCCTCCTCCAGTGAGAAAGTCCAGTCTTGACCATAAGATGAAGAGCCTGTTGCCCCAAAGTGCCTTAAAGTCAGCATATGGGGACGCAGGGAAGGCATCAGGAGTGAGGGCAGCTGTATCAGAGGATGAGCTTGAGGTTCGCCACAGATCAGATTCTGCTGGTTTCAAACCCTCCGGCCTCAACACAGCCAAAGTTACCTCCAGCCTGAAGACCAGAGGGCCAAGAGGAGAGGGTGGGCAACATTATGGCAGTCAAATGTCATTGGAAAGGTGTGAAAACCTGTCACTATCGGGTTCCCGAGCTGCGCTCAGCAGGGAGAATAGTGGAGCAAGTCTGGGGAGCAGCAGTGGCAAATCAAACAAGTCCATTCCAAGATTTGGCATTCCTAATTCATCTAGCTCTCCTATAGCGACCTGTCCATCATCACAGAGTGGAGGAACTCTAGGCAAACCTGGCCAGGCAAAGGCATCTGTAAACCCCAGGGCAGTGGGAGCGGTCAGCGGCAGTAAGGCACGCTCACTGTCGGCGAACAGCTCCAAGGGCCTGAGCTCCTCCACCAAATCTTTGGCCGCGCCCGTTACAAGAAACACCAACGCCAACCTCCCTCCGTCAGGCCGGACGTCAGCTCCCAGAACCAGCGCTGCTGTCAGCAGCAAGCCTGGAAGAGGAACGATAATGGGCACCAAACAGGCCATGAGGGCCGCCAACAGCCGTGTGAGCGAACTGGCGACGGGCAACATGTCGGGCAAACACATGAGAGGTTCGGTGGATTCAGACAGCGGGAATGACAGCGGGGTGAACGTGAGCGAGGACAAATCCCCCATAGCCGCGCTGCCCTCCCCGTACAGCAAGATCACAGCGCCCAGACGACCCCAGCGCTACAGCAGTGGCCACGGCAGCGACAACAGCAGCGTGCTGAGCGGTGAGCTGCCTCCGGCCATGGGTCGCACGGCTCTGTTCTACCACAGCGGAGGCAGCAGCGGATACGAGAGCATGATCCGTGACAGCGAAGCCACAGGCAGCGCCTCGTCCGCCCATGACTCCATGAGTGAGAGCGGCATGTCGTCCTCAGGCAGAACGAGGAGCTCCAAGTATCCCAAGAAGAGAGCGAATGGTGAGAGCAAATAGAGATTTTAGGGGTGTTTTGGAATACAGCAGTGAATTATGAGTATATCAGTCCATGAGGCTGCTATACAGTGAAATAGCGTTCAGAAAATAATTTCCTCTCCTAGGAAATTAGCCACATAACAGTGCTAACATTATGAATCCATTCACAAATTGGTATTTGATTGTATTTTTCTCTTCTCTTGAATCAGCAGAATACATAATTCATAAACATAAGGGGAAATAATGAATGTTTCACACAAGATGACTGAACTATATGATCAAATAAGATGAATTGAACATGAGCAGCGCTGACCTGTTTCAGGGTTTTCGCTGCCTTGCATCCATAACCTTTTGAATTTGTGTGCGTTAAACCGCCAGTCAGAATATATCCTGGTCCTGTATGTTCAAAATATAAAGTCGAGAGACCCTTATAAATATGCAATCACCACAATGCTGCTGGTCTGTGCAAGCCTCGCAGTGCTTTGCATCTCGGAGTGAGACTCATACATATTTACTCACAGATCCCAGCAAATACTATTGGGTGTCAGCATTACTGTATGTGTAACGTGGCCGGCGTTTCTCTGACTGCGTGTGGCTTCGTAGGCTTCCAGAGGAGAAGGCTTATCCCGGCACCCCTGCCTGACACCTCCTCCCTGGGGAAGAAGGCGAGCGCAGCAGGACAGTGGGTGGATTTGCCTCCTATGTCAGGACCACTGAAGGAGCCTTTTGAGATCAAGGTGTACGAGATCGATGACGTGGAACGACTGCAGAGGCGGCGCCAGGAGGAAACCGCAGAGGTGAGAAAGGGCTCACTCCACACTTGCTCTACATGGCGCGTGTTGCTTTAGATGGTGTGACGTCTGGGTCAGGGTCTTGTGTATCTCACTCGCTAAGCCCCGGCGGCATTTCGCGTATGTGACATCGATGTCTCAAATGCTCAAGAAGTGCTACACTTGTGGGAAGGTCTTAGCTCACTTCTTCCCACTTTCTTTTTTAAGAACAAGACAAGAATAATGTGTCTCAGACGTCTGACCTTCAGTCAGCTCAGTGGCAAATCCCGGAGTTAAAATGTCTGTATCCAGATTCCCAGAGCTTGGTATTTTGGCACCAATCCTCAGGAATGTCAAGAGTTCAGGAGGCAATTACTGGCGTGGGTTAATTGGTTTGGATATGAGTGATGACTCGGCTTACTGCTGACGGTGTTGCCGGTCGAAGGAGAAGTGGGGAAAAAAGGACAGTATGAGGAGATTGGTCAAGGAGCATAAGCCCAAATCAGCTCAGTGCGAGCACTCATCACGGGCAGCCTTTTTATAGCTGCCTCCTTTTCTGTGGATCATTAACTGCTCCCACAAGTTGAGATCAGTCAACCAGGGATTTATTAAACGAAGATATTAAATAAGCTAGATGGTGGCTTGATTTACTTTCACTTAGGAAAAAAATTATCCACAGTTTCATTCCTCGTCTGTCTGAAAAGCTGAAAAGCTTTTCTCAGACTTTGATCTCACTATTTCAAAACAAGCTATTCAGTATACTGTAATATATGTGCATCTGTAGCTTGACTCTGCATGTCGTCGTATTACAGTGTATAATACTCTCTTCTACACTAACTCCTTGTCTGTTTCTCCTTGTTTCTTCAGCAACCATTCCAGGATGTTGACAAGGTGAGATTATCACCTTGATAATCAGTATCAACATTTAAGTTACGCTGAAGAAACACTTTGTTTTCACATCACCACACCTGAATAGTTTCACATTTACAGCAGACCTCACTCTTATTTCATAGTCCATGGCTTTTTACCATGGTACAGAGTTAATTGATAAATTACTGATTTATTCATTTATTCTGTAGCCATTGGATACCTCATTGGTAGCAAGACTACTGTGCGCTGTGATTGTTTGAAGTTATTTTTTGTGTTTTTACTGGACTTTACTGGTCACTGTGATTAACAGTCTATTGGTTCTTCTTAGGGCCTACAGTATTTTAATAGTAAACTGAAGATGTTGGAGAGAAGACAACAGCAAGTGAGAGAACTGAGGGTGAAGCATGAAGGGTTGTTGGAGGAGCTGGAAGACACCAAGGTCCGGCTGATGATGGACCCCAGCAAGTGGATGGGAGAGTGTGAGTAACCGTTAAATATAAGTTGATTGTTCAAGGTTGTTGATGACAATTTATAACTTACCAGTTATTTTCCTCTGCCGACAGTTGAGGTGGACCCAAGTTTGGATAAAGAGTCTCCAGAGTACCTAGAAGCCTTGGCACAGGCCACAGAGGAGCTGGAGTTCTGTGTCAATCTATGCAAGTCCCGTGTGATGATGGTGACCTGCTTTGACATCAGCATGCCAACACCTGGTGCTCAGGAGGGACGGCGTGAAGTGGAAGTCTGAGGACAAAAGAAAGTCAAGGTGGAGAAATGAGGAAGTGAGACAACAAAGGACGATGATAGGTAACCACCAGTCTATAGATATCACTGGAATGAAGAACAGCAATGTGGCAGAGGTGAGGTGAGGTGAAATGAGCGTGAATCTTCGCATGGAAACGGATATCTTAACCACCCCGCTGCAGTGCCTCGTTGTCATTTTAATGGCAGAGAAATGAAACGCGAGCACAAACGCTGTTGCCTGTGCGGCAAGGCAGTGGCTATCACTTACTCAAGAGTCAATGAACGACACCTGGAAGTGCCTTTTTATTGTTTTGTTTTGAGTCATTATTTTTCATATGCTGCAGGTATCGTAAGCATACCTAAGCAAACCCTGAACATATTGCTTTTAAGAAAAAATATTTTATATTGCATTGTATAGTGTATTTATATGATTATGTGGTGTGTACAAATATCCTTTTAAGGGAAAAAAATAAAGAGGAAAAAAAGAAAAAGCAATAAGCTAATGTTATTGCGCTCCCAGACTTTGCCTTTTCTCTTGTTTCAAACCTCAGTCAGCATTTTATCCATGTTCATTCTGCCTCTTGCGCCTTATGTTAACTCTCTGGTTCTGTAGTTTACTAGATTTTCAAACTAGACTCTGTTATCTCATCAAAGACTGCATTTGCTGTTGTCACTCATTGCCCACCAGCTGGCCTGTGAGAGCTAGCAGGGCTGAGTGAATGTTTTTCCCTCCAGTTGCCTTGATCAAAATGGTTCTCAGTGGATGCACTACGGTAGAGCAGCAGTTGTGTTGGGGGACGGAGGGCTTATTCAAGCTGTGCTTGCCCGTGTTTATCTCACTGAAATGAGAGATTAAGCCAAAACATATCAATCAGAGGACCACTGTGATGGAAAGTGAGTGATTGTTCTGGATTCAGCCATTCTCTCTTGTGCCTCAGCACAGTATGTGGTCATGCAACCCTGAGAGACTTAACATCCATACATTCGTCTATGAGGATAGCGTGATGAATGGTAACACTCATAGCAGTGCTCATCAGTGAACCCAATTTCTCTGCAAATGGCCTTGGACTGGATGCTGTCGTCACACTGTAAAACAGGCACAGCTGGGATAGTACCAGTCCACTGGCCTTTTATACAGTACTTTACCAGGCGCTGCCAAGCCACGGGCTCTATGCATTCCAATACATTTACTGCAACTACTGTCAGAACCTCAATACTAACCTAAGGGCAGAAACACAGTTTGGCCTCTTTTGTCCCCATGCTTTTTCTTTTTTTTTTTTTTAATCTGCAGATTTCAGCAAAGTTGGCCCTGTATCTCAAACAATGAGTCAAGAATTGTTGTTTCCTGTGAATTGATGCAGTGAATAAAGGCAAATGATCGTGACATTGTTTAGGAAAATCAATCATGGTATCAGCTCTTTGTAGCTGCCAGAATGTGCTTGTTATGAATCAAATGGCTGACGCAGAGAGAACAAAGATGATTGGTGAAAGTGATTGTTATGAAAAACAAACTGGCTTTGTTGTATTTTGGTATGTTTGATTTCTATATCTATGACAAATATGACTTTGTTTTCTTTCTTTTACCAAGATGTACTCTCTCAGGCCCTCTCCGAAGATGCTGCATGAGATTTTTTAGTCATTTTTAAGGATGATTTCTACTCCATTTTTACCATTCTAATTTTTTACAATAACTTCAGTTTTCACTAATGAGGGGTTAGGCTCATAAATTAAATAACTATTACCAAACCAAGACCTTTTTCCAAGAAATGATTATATGTAAGGTCATGTTTCATATCAAAACCCATATTTTCGAATATCTTTGTTTTTGTATAGGATTTTCAAGCCCTGTGTACAAATGTATGATATGGCAGCTTGTGTTTTACTTTTACAGTACCTGTGAATAAAATGTTTCTTCTTACTGATGAATGAGTGTCGACTGTTTCTTTTTCGTTGACATATTGTATATACAGTCACGGTACACTTAATTCCACACCTGAGAAAAAAAACCTAAGGGTTGACAATCAAGAGGGAAAATACTGGATAAAACGTAACCATAATCATGACAGAAATGATCACAAACTGATGGAGAAATCCAAACACATAATTGTCTAATTAGCCATACAACCTGGGCTACATTAAAGATGATGTATCTTTCATTAACAGTACACTTGCACTCTTATTTTAAAGCACCCACAAAAAATGATAGGCAGACAGTGTGCATCAGTCAAAAACAATCACATTCTCATTATTTTCTATGACAACAATGTCACAATGTCACAGGAAAGTTCCTGACTCTTTTTCTGAATTTTGTGGAACGATGAAGAGTCAAAATGAAGAGAGGGTTGGAGTATTAACAGTGGCTCACAGCAGCGAATCACCCACACCTCAGGGATACTTGCAGCTGGCAGTCACCTTGGTGAGTTCCAGAGACAGCCAATTCACCATCAGACCATTTCTAGTGCTGGCTCCGATTAGCTTTTCCACTGCTCAGGACCCTCATCACTACATCAGTGATTATGCCATATGAGTTGCTGCTTTCCCTAAACACAGGCCTCAACTAAATTAAAATAATGGCAGACAACACGTTTGTATTTTATGTAATTAAGTGAAGAAATACCTCTGCTGCTGGTTTCCAGTTCCACCAATGTCCTTTCATGTCCATATAATGTATTGTTGCTTGCAATTCTTTAGCAGCCATTTTGTCACATACATGACTTCTTGCATAGGGGAAAAAAAGTTTTTTTTGGTCTCAATAGCCCCTGAGCTAGAGTAAGTTTTTATGGTAAGCGAAGTGTTGCTAAATGTTGTACAAGGTTCCCCACCGTCAAATACTCAATGTCCAGTGTCAAGTTTCTGCCTCTCGCTGGGTGAGAGATGGGTTTGACTTCAGCATATCCCCGTCACGATGCTGATGTATAAAGTGTCTTGAGAAGATGGATGGATTTACATCCCGGCAGTACAATTTTTTGGGGGTAATTTTCAGAAATTGCAGTGATTGCTGGATACAGTTTTAATGATGACAAAGAGAAAGTATTTCTTTCAAATAAAGGGATCCCACTTTAACAAACTCGCATGGATCCGGGTGAGGGGTTGTTCCAAGGGAGAGAACATACAGCTGCCTCTGCTAACTTGAATCAACAGGAACAAACTGGACAAAACTGTTAAAGCGCTGAGTTTGATAAATTGGAAATGAGATAAAAAGAGAACGTGCAGGTCCGGAGTGATTAATTACTCCTTGAATCAGCAGGGCTCACTGCTCAGTGTGATACATGCTCGCCTGGTGGGTGTTATACTGTGTGTGTGTGTGTGTGTGTGTGTGTGTGTGTGTGTGTGTGTGTGTGTGTGTGTGTGTGTGTGTGTGTGTGTGTGTGTGTGTGTGTTGGTCTAGAAACTGAGTCCTGCTGAGCAATAGCATCTTGCCTCCCCCCACTTAATTCTGTTTTGATCAAAAGCAGGCGAGGTTAATTTGGCTGACTCCAAAGTCCAGCTGGTCACAGTGTTTCAAATCAAATTTTTTGGGGTGATATTTGCTCTCAGACGTTGGGGTTTTTGGCACTGTAAGGCACCTGGTGGAGTCCGTCCCAGACAGAGTTCATTGTACAAAAAAAAATCAAATTATGTGTGCTGCTACAGGTGAGTCTGACATATAAATTGCGGGGAGTATCCAGGTATCCTTTTGTCAGTTAATCTTGGTTTGGCAGACAATGAGCTCCAGTCAGCTGAGGCTGTCAGCTCAGACGATACCTCGTTGCTCTGAGGAAGTGGCCGTCTGAGTGGAAACAGTCGACCTGAGCTGCTGCAGACAACTAATGGCTGCTGAGGCTGTGCAGAGCACAGTCAGCCCCTGTCTATCCCAGCCCTCTATGCCCCAGGGCTCTTATTATTAGCATGGAGTTGGGTGTTGTATGAGAATAAGAATGAGTTCGCTGGGAAGTCAGCCGTCTGCCCCTCCTTCTCTCTAACCCCCCACTGACCCTGTGTTCCCTCTCTTCTCTCTGTAAAAAAGTTTTCCTCCAAAAAAAGCAATCCCAGTCCTCTCAAATTCTCAATCCATTTGATATCTTTCCCTCCTGCCACGGCTCTGTTTCCATTATCGTCTGTTCTATGTGGTGAGAGCGTTTGTACAAGTTCTCTTTTCCCCTTTGACATTTTCAAGATGGCTTAAAACGTGGGTTCAAATCTGTTGAAGGAAATGGTACTTCAGTTCCTTTGTCATTCATCTTTTAAGATGAATGAATATTTTCCCTCGTCTCCAGTCTGAATGAAAGTTCATTACAGCTTTAGATGTGTTAATGGATAAACAGGCTTTTTGAAGCCTTCCCCCATGATTAGCTCTCTGCATTTGCCCTGGGCATTGTTAGCAGTAGTAGTTTCTCAGTTTTGGATTTACAGCTCTGCAGTGCCACAGATTGGTCTGTCTGAACCAAGCTCGCTCTTTGAAGAAGACTCATAAACCTGACCAAATGCTGCCACTTATTCTCAGTAATTAAAACAAGCTGGCGTGGAGAAAAGTCCTTAAATTAACAGAGGCTAGGCAAGATGTGAACCCCCCCCTCACACAGCCCCTTTGCCTGCTCAGTCGTGCTTCAGGGGGGTCGTAATCATTGACATCTCCATCCTCAAAACAGATTGCATGCGTGAGGAGTCTTGCACTAAGACAGAAACCTACAGGAGATGTAATCCTGGAGGCTTTCCCCTCACATGTGCTGTAAATTTGTGTGGCTGGCCACACAAGTCCAAGAGCATGCCACTGAGCTGAGATAACGCCACGGTTGGGCAGTGAATCAAAGCGTTGCGATCCACGGAGTGAAAGTGAATTAATTAGCCTCCGAGAGACAACTTGAAATTATGTATCGCCGAACATTTAACCTTGTTTACAGTGCGTAATACGGCAAGCATGGGGAGCAAGAAGAAGCCAGGGAGCTGTAAGTTGTAATGATGTAGAGAGCATCAGAGTAATAATTTAGCATACTGGTGCAAGCTGTAATGTGAATCATCTCCGCTGCTATTGCCGTCACACAAACGCGTCGAGTCCGCATCCAACCTATCAGGTTTGGATTATAATGAGGAGCAGGATGTGGGTCAGGAGTTCAAACAGCCTGGCAAGCTGGCAGGGTAATGAGTGCCGATGAAGAAGTTGCAGGCACAGCCAGGCCCTGATGCTGTCTGACAGCGAGCTGGCCCTGTCCCTCCTGTAACGTCCTCGGAAACTGTTGTGACGGAGCCTCTGGAGAGTGTAATATTTTTGCAGAGATGAAGTATTAGGTTTTCATCACTTTGTGTCGTTGCCTCCATCATTTCACAGGGCTCGAGCGCGGCTGACCTCAGGATGTGATTTGTGCTCTGCCAGTTATTCATGCAGCAGTTATTGGTTTATCTTGTCGGGCCCGTGCTCTGACCTTGTCGGGGAATGATGAGGAGAACTACTTTCTCCACCGCATGCACTGACCTTGCTGTATCTGTGGTCTTGTAGTCCCTTGGTTCAGATTGCTTGTAGATAACCGCTGATTTACATAAAGTCTTTGTTTAGACACACTGTTTTAGAATGCCTTTAGAATACTGATGTGTGCAGTTAATGAGCAATGAATATTCATGATCTGAGGTTCTTCGCAATTCAGCGTAGAAAAGACAGTGCAAAGTCCTTGATTGCATCAAGTGTGGGATAGGTTGCGGTGTACTGCAGACAGGTTAATAACTTCCTGTTCTGTATTGGTCTTTGGTATTTTAAAAGGGTCCAGCTCTTTTAAACATCTGTAAATTGCACTCAGGAGATCGCGGCCTGTAAAACAATTCATTATTCCCATAGTAGAGGAAAAATAATTTAATTCGGGGGGAAAAAAGCGCTCACTGAGATATTGCTGCTAATTGCATGGTAGTGGAAGTGAATAACCAGCCATTCCATCAGGTTGTGTTCTCTTAACAGATGGGCAGGCGCGATGGAAAAGACCCTTTTAATTAGTCTGTCTGAAGACGTCTCCTCATAACCAACCGCCCCGCTCTACGTTTAAGTTTCGGTGGCCACCAGGCAGCCTCTCAGCTGTAGCTGGCTCCCAGCAGCAGCCATCTGGTGGCTACGGGGTGGCTCCCCCAGCGCTCTGAGCCGATGTGGAGCCATGAGCGCGAGGGAGAGAGGCTCGGGCTGCCGACGGGGCCTCCGCTCCCCTTTATTATCTGGTAACTTTGCGTCCTGTCTGGGGAGCATGGGTCAAACGAATAAACTGCACATCCACGTGTGTGCGATGTGTGGAAATGAGTCTGGCTGAGTGCGATACAGTGCGATCCTAATTAACTGTGTTGATGTGAGTCAAGTATGAGAACGATCGTCTCGCTCATCGTATGTATTTGAATGAAACGTTTCCTGAAGGATGGAGATCTGAACCCTGGTGCAAGAGTAATCTCCCCTCTTCAGACAGTCTGTAATTGGTTCTCCAGTGACCCTTTGCCAGTAAAAGCCTATACTTCATGCAGTTTGATAGCAATACTAGAAAGATTACCACCTGGCGACTGCATCCTTGAAAGCTGTGTGAAACATACTTTCATGAGAACGTTGCTGGACATATTTTGATCGTCTTTGTTGTGCTGCTTTAACATAATTTCATCTTTAGTTCTCTATGATTGGTAAGTTATTCTTTTAGAACTTGTCCCCTTTTGCTAGCCAGAGTTTGAATTGCAAGCACATTGCATTTTACATCTTTTCCTGGACGAGCTGTGGCTTAAGCTGTGGAAATGCAAAGGTTAATATGGTTTCAGGTCTCAGTTAAAAAGCTGGTGATAAGATGAATTGGATTTCCTCATTTGAAAGCAGAATCGTGTGTATTTCCATGTCTTTCTACTGTAAAGAATCATTTTTCGTGGAAGAGGGCTCTTTGATTTTTCCAGGATGTGATTGCTTCCTCTGAATCGCTGCATGTGATTATGCTGCCTTCCTTTGTAACGAAAAGTGACATTATGAACACAGACCTCTCTAAAGTGTGAGAAATCCCTCAAACATAGGGTCGTAACACAATATATTGTTGATTTGATGGCTAAAACATAGGCCTCCTGCACGTAAGGAGAGCACATCTATTCTTGTGTCCATATATACTGACTTAAAATAGTTTAATTTAATGGCAATTTGCGCTTAAAATGAAAACCTGTCTCCTCAAAGTTGTGCTACATACGTATATTCACTGTGACTATAGAACATAATCAAACTGTCACAGGTCCAGCCTCTGGGCTAATCCGTCGGTCTAACAAAGCCTTGTTGAGCCCTCCGTGCTTTCGTCCGCCCCTTTCTCACACTCTTTGATTGTGTGTGCTATTTTCATTCACACGTGAGGATGATGATGATTATAGCCGTGAGGTGCCCCCCTCCCCCTCCCCCTCCCCACACCCATGCACCACCTCTAGCATTTCCACTGCAGCAGCGAGCGGGCCCTTCATTGTCAACACTGAGACACGGCGCATTGTCTCATCACACAGTTTCAGAGGCACCGCGGCAGTGACAGCCCAAACACCGGCTTTGTATTCCCCTCTCTCTCTCTCTCTCTCTCTCTCTGTCTCTCGCTCCCAGATTAGTGTGTGATTGGCGCAGGTTGCTGACAGGAGGCTGTCAGCGGCTGTGACGTCTGAAGTGGAGTGCGTGCGAGTGGAGAGGTTAATTACACAACATTTAAGAACCTTCTCTTCCCCACCATTCGCGCGGCAGCCAATCACATGCGAGACGCCCTCTAATCAAAAGTGGGCTGGCGGCTCTGCGCCGTGGCAACAGTTGCCGTGATGGCGGCTCGTCTGGCAGGGAGCGCATGTCCTGCTGTTTGCCTATTTGAGTTGCTTGGCAGGCTGGTGCAACCCCCCCAACCCAACCCCCCCACCCCCCTCCACTCACTGCTATTCATTCACCGCCCAAAAACGAAGGTGGGGAATAAATGTGTTCTCTGAATTGCTGATGGATCATTTTTAGGCGCGCTTCGTGAAAACTGGCGATCATGCGAAATAATAAGGACGGTCTGTTATACAGCCAAACAATAGAGCGGGATCTTTAGAAGAGGTTGGTCTGTAGAAAAAAACCTCATTAGGTCTCAAAATGCCTTGCACATTGAAAACCTGCTTGTGTAAAAATGTCATTCCTGAGTTGTGACAAGTCTCAGTCTTTCTTAAAGTCTTTGACAAGCTTACTAAATGAAATTTATCAAGTAGAATTTAAGCAGGGAAATTAGCTAGTAATTAGCTGAAGATATCAACAATTACACTGTTGCATCTCAGCAAGAACGGCCTTGTTTTCACACCTGGTTAGGACTCTTTTATTGCGTGGACATTGCATGTTATCACTGTTTTTGTGTGGGTTTTCTCTGGATGCTCCATTTTCCTCCTAGATTGAATGTTTGTGTCCTGTGATGGACTGGAGACCTGTCCAGGCAATGCTCCCTGATTTCATCCTATGGTAGGCTCCATCAGTCCCCCACAACACCACGCTTTACTGAGCAAGTAAAATAATGGATGGATGGAAAATAGTTAATAACATACACAAAGTTTTGTGTCTGTTTGTGTAGGGTTTAACTTATTTGGCGCTGCCTGCAGGAGGGCCGAATAACGCTACGTTGCTTTCATGCCATCACGTGCTACAATTGATGTTTGTGCCGTGCTCTGTTTGACCAGCTGTGTCCTCACTTTAGATGTTTTCGTTTTGCTGCCGTCGTAGACAAAGTAGAAACAGGTGACGTCCCCCAGACGCTAATTTTCAATCCGACTGACAAACTTTGAAGTCGACCGCTGCGACAATAGGACACGGTGCTCTCGACGTGTCCGCCTCCTCGAGCCGTGTCCACGGGTCCCAACAGTACGGCAGCGCCACCAGTCACTGCGTGTCAACAGCGCTGTCACTCGACCGCCTCAGCCCACAACTTCAGCTTTCATGTGGTTCACTTTTAAGTATGGTCTCTTTGACCTGTCAGAGACACACACACACCCCCGGCAGGACCACTCACCACTGCACTAATGAGCTGGACTGCTGACTCGCACTGTGGGCTTTTGACCGAGAGTGGCAGATATTATGAGCAAAAGTAGGAGGAAACTTCAATTTGTGCAACAGTAGAAGTCCTTATTTTATCCCTCTTGAAGCGCCATACTGAAATTTTTGTCCCGCAGTGATGAATAACTCATTAGGTGTGTGTGCAGAAAGCTCTCAGGATATCAAAAGATTCAAGGATGACTTTTATTTCACAGGAAGACCTTGGTAATTATTTTTTTTATGGTTATATTTTTCTGTGAAGCCTCATTTGGAAGATCGAACAGTTATGCAGATTCCCGGCGGCATTAAAATCACAGAGACTAGTAACCAGCCTCCTTTTTATGATTAGTGCTTTTGAATCTATGATTCTGTTTGGTTAGCTGTCGTACGGCGTGAATCATTTTTACAACAAAGTGCGTGTTTTTTTTTTATATCATTGTTCACTGTAGCGCAAGAAAGTAATTTCACTTTGGTCCTTGTTGTCGCAGTAATGAAACTGGATGGAAACCCCTCTGAGGACGGAACAACACGTAATGTCCTTGACGACACGCCGCGCCTCCTTTTCCTTTTTCCAAACGAAGCGACATTGTTAACGAAAAAAAAAAAAGGCTGGGAGTGAGATTATTCCCGGTGCCAATTTCCCCAAGGTAATGTTCGTTGTGTTTTTCATATATGTTGTTCCATAGCAACTCAGATGAAATGGTTATTGATTTGCTCGGGCGCAAATTAGGCCTCACCCTGGAGGGTCTGCGTGCAATTCAGTGCGCGCTGCCTCGGCCGCGCTACGAACAACCTTCAGCAGATATTTCTTCCTCCTCTTTAATTACCACTGGTTACCTGAAAAGCCCGGCACACGGGGAGAGCCGCCCTCGTAATTAGCTGTCAGCTGTTTTAAGGCACAGCTCATTGATTAGGTCATGATCGCTAATAGGACGTGAAATCTCTCTGCCTTCGCTATTGATATAGACAAGAAGGAATGGAGGTTTTCAAATTGCTGCCTCACCTCGGAGTTAAGTGCTCGAATAGGCAAATGCCTTATAAGAGTTTAACAATCAATTCTCGTCTTTACTGCGCGCCCTGGTTTCATTTAGAATCGCCGGCTTCATATTGTGATGGGATTTCTAACAAAACGGCCAATCCAAAAGAGAGCATACGGGCACCTCGTGAATGTTTGAGACATTAGCACCTCGGGCTGGTGCTGAATATGGAGCGGTGCAGCGATCCCTGCCTGTTGCCATGAGATGCGTCTGAGTGATTTCCTCCCAGCCTGCTGACAGACGGCGTTCAGGCTCGGTGTTGTGTCTCAACTGTCCAAACGCAGTTGCTCTAACTGCAGACGACAGTGTTTGATCCTGCCAGGCCGGGCTCTGCATTTGCGGAGGGATGTGCGGTGACTAGATAAAGACTCGTGAGGTGTTGCTGTGACACCGCCTCGCATCAGCAGCAGCAGCAGCAGCAGCACATGCGTCATGTCCTGTCTTGTTATTCCATGTAATTATGGCTCATTATGCCTTGTTTTTTTTCTTTTACTCTTTAAAGGAAAATGATTATCTTGAAAGGGGCAGAGGAGCTTTCATATGCACATGTGTTTTGCTTGCTGCTGCGCTGTTCTGTGCAGGATGCGGCGTTGGAGATCCTCGAATGACAAGGACGGCTGCGAAACGGGGAAAACGTTCATTGGCCTTTGATGAAGTGCCAGAGCCAAACAAAATAATGATGAATTAGAAATGAGTTAAATTAAGGAAGCCCTTTTTGTTCTGATTAATTATTTTTACACCGATTTTCACAAATTGAGCATATTAAGTAAATAAAAAAACACAAAATAAATCTTGGATTTTAAAAAAGATCTCAACGTGTTCCTCGTTCATTCATAATCGTCTGGATGAACAGGTGGGCCGCTGCCTACAGACATGTGAACTCCGGGCCCCGGCAACTCCTCCATCCAGAATCTACGCTCGGGAGATTTTTGGCGGACGTTCGGCGTTCCCTCCTCCTCCTCCTTCCATCTCCACCAGTTCCCCTAACACAGTTGTTCATGAATATGGATGCTAGGCAAGGCTCCCTGGCATCATTAACGTGCCACAAGCCCATATAAATCACTTCGCCATAAAACCTCCAAATGCTCTGACAAAGAATGCAACACGCTAACAACCGGCAGAAGTCGAGAAGACCAACAGGCCGTACGGCCTTTCTTGCTCGACTGCTTGTCCAGCGATTTCATTGGGTCTTGTGTTACTCGGCAGTTGTGGGGTAGTGTTAACAGCCTCAAACATCTCATGTGACAAGGCTGGATGCTGTTACACACACACACACACACACACACACACACATACACACACACACAGTTTGTCTTGGCAGAGATGTTGACACGCACTCGTGCACAGCTGCAGTAGACACAGAAGACTCTCCATTCTCAGTGTGTGGAAGACAAGCTTGACATCCTTTCAGTATGAAAAATGGAGGGCGTATATTAAATTCTTGGTACCCACTTCTGTTGTTTTGTACTACTTGAACTTCAGGTCTCGCCCTGGGATATTGGATGATGGTCAGAGTCCACACACACACAAGACACAATGAAGAGTGGATGGAAAAACTCAATTTCTTGGCTAGCTTTAGTTGTAGTTTTGACGTTAAATGATCTCAACTCTCTTTCTCGCTTACTCTCTTCCACTCTGTGCGAGTGTCTAAAGAATAGCATGGTAAAAAAAACAACAAAAAAAAACAAATGCATGTAAATGGCACAATCAGCAGCTGGACTCTACGCTGAGGGCATTTGGGCAATCTGTTGGCAGCCACCTTCATCCTATCCTCTCTTGTCTGACAAAACCACAAAAACACACACACACAAATGCTCGGTGTGGATTGTTGCCCGTTAAAAGACCTTCTAGCCATCTGTGGTCTTCTTGAATAGGAACCTCGATGACTTTGTGCTGTGGTTCATGTGAGCGTGCCATGTGTATCCTCAGGCCACGTTCAGACTGACAGTGGGGCTGCGTCAGAAACCGACGTGGGCTCACTGTGCTTCAAGGAGACCGCTGGCTCCTGAGTGCTGGGCTGCAGCTCATACACACACACACACACACACACACACACAGTAGTCCATCAGAAAGTTGCTCCTGGCCCTTGACGTTCACACAGTGCAGTGTGACATTGTCAAACCCTACTGAGTATCCAGCCATCCATCCATCCATCATTTTACCCGCTTTGTACCCACCAGTGACCGTCTGTTGGGGTCTGTGTCCAGCTCACATAGAGCGAAGGCAGAAAAAACACCCTGGACAAGACCGGCTATATACAGTACAACCTTATGAAATATACTGTAGCGCTGAGCTCATTCAGTCCTTTAGCACAGATTACAAATGTGAGTATAAGCTGCTGCCATCTGAACAGCTTTGGGAGTTTGCTTAACCCAAGTTTAAACTGTAGCTTGTTTGTGTAAGCCCACCATTTGTTGTATTGTGCATTTGGCTAAACGTCGAGTTAAACCTTCTAATCTTGTGTACATTTCAAATGCTGCCAGTGCGCAATTTCACACTCCACTCGCACAAAGAAAAAAAAACCTTGTTCCCAAAAATGACTGGTTTGTCCTACAAAAGCACGGTGGCCAATATCACACACAAAAATATGTGTGAGTGTATGTAGTGCCTGTCTTTTATGTGTTGGATTTTTTTTATGGACAAGAGGGACTGGCCGCAGGGACACCACTTGTACCACAAATGAGGAGCTGAGTGTGTATGTGTGTGTGTGCACGTAGTTACGACGGTGCCCCCCTGCAAACATCAAACAGGCCTCCATATCCAAAAAAGGAGGTGCTTTGAGTTCAACTTTTTACTCGTGTTTGATGACTGAGTCTTTTTACCCCCCCCCCCCCCCCCCCCTCCACAAATCCACACATGAATATTGAGCAGCAGGGCCCTGATGAGGCAGCCACGCATCTCCCCTCTTGTCAGAGTAACTTCAGACGAGCTTTCCTTGCGGGGGGTCTGGAGTGGATTCCGGGGGGCACCACAATGCCAGCTTTCTTCGCAAACCTGGCACTTTTGTCTTTGGAGAGACGCCATGCAAAATTCATCGTTTTCACCCCGCAAAGGCAGAGGATGGATAAACATTTTTGAAGCCTGTGTGTGTGAGGGGAGAAGAGAGGAATGGTGGCCTTCTGTAGCTTTGTGCTGGAACGCCTCTCTCTCTCTCTCTCTCTCTCTCTCTCTCTCTTTTCCCCCCTTTTGGTTTCCAGTAGGAATGCAAAGCACTGTACATGATTCAGATCCACTGTAGTGATCTCCACTTCCTAATGAGTGGAGGCATTATGGAGAATTATTCAGTGAAGTAGTTGATTGAACATGTGGCTGCTGCACTTTGATCTTTTGTGAGATAATTCATTACAAGTGGAACTAGTTACAGTGGTGTTTCCTCAGCCGGCCGTGATATTTGAAACGGGCATTTTCACTTTAAGACGTTTCTTTCCAAGATCGTATTTGAGTTTTATAACATCTTCTTAAAAGATAACTTGTGACTCATTATAGTGCAGTAGAAAATATCAGGCAGAACGGCAATTAACTCATTGCCGCATGAAAACATGCAGGGAGAAGAAATTACAATGATTTAATCTTTTATCAAAGGCAACTCAGAATTGAAGAGGGCTGTCCCATTGCTGTGAAAAGATCCCTGGGTCAAATCCCTGTCGGACCCAGTTTACCTTTCCTTTGCAGATGCCCCAAGATGTGTGTGTGTGTGTGTGTGAGAGTGAATGGTGTGTGTGTCCTGCACTAGGCCTGTGACCTGTCAATGTAGTATTCCCTGCCCTATGTGTGATGGTGACACATGATGATGGATGAGTGTTGGTGCCATGACATAAAATGTATGATATGGTCAAACTGGAGTTCCAGACCTGCAGCACATAACAACAGCATGCAACAAGTGCATTCTCATACATTTCTAAAGTAACCAAACACTGACGAATAGCTGATGAATGCCATGCATTCTAATATATAGGCGCTGTAAAACCGTGATTAATGTTTTATTTTGAGCAATCCTTGTGTCGCTTCAGCTTTACGTCTGATCAGGCTGTGATTTCCTCTGGGACCGTGCACACCCTCAAATCATCCATTTGGAGCTGTGGAAATCTGAGCGGATTTACTGAAAACGATAGCCTGTAACACAATTACGCCAACTTTGGCGCAGTTCTCTCCCACTTCATATAGAATTAGATTAACAGTAGCCGAATGCTGATATTAACCAAGTGATGCGATTACAACTACTGGTTTGGTGCTAATGCAATTATCAAGCTGAGTGAATATTCCCAAATCTGATTAGCACAGTGAACTTCAACCCCACAGGATTGAACAAGACATAATTTATCCATAGCGAGCCTGGCCACGCCTCCACTTGCCTTTGACTTGTCTTTTTCAGTAAGATTAACATTCAGATCTTTCACTGACATCCACCTACCTTTATCACATATATGTATATATATAAGCCAAAAGTGCTATATCACATTCACTTAAATATAGCACATCTTATTTTCTCATACACACGATTATGGCCAATGTTGTACATGATATTTGATAAGTGATTAACTAAAGACTCTAGATTATCCTGGCATTTTTGTCCGTGTAGTATTCCTTTCTGAGGGGGTGATGAGGGTCTTGTTTTGAGGTTAGAGGGGTTGGGCCCAATGGACAGAGGTCATTATTATCGCCCTGGGTTAAGATTATGGAAAAGCTGATGCTAAGATATTCAGCAGGAAGGGAGATGTGGGCTGAGTGAGGTTGAGCACGGATTGACTCCTTAATGTAATTACACCCACTCAGGGGAGAGAAGAAGACAGAAGTGGGCTGGGGATTTAAGAGAGGGATGTGACAGCCCTCACAATGGAGAGGAGGGGAGTGTCAGCAGACCTGTCTCTCAGGGTTGAGGGTTGGCCTCATGGCCTGGGGCCAAGCACAAGCGATTAAAACATCCTGGCCGTAGGGCCTGAAACAGCACACCCCAAACACGGGACCCACGAGTTGGCATTAGAATAATGGGACATGCGGATGATCCATGTAATCCATTGTTATTCCAGGCGCATCCACCGGGTTCTACAGTGGTGTGAATGCTGCAGCTCTGCTGCATTTTCTGTGTGAGATATAAGGAAAATGGTGAGTGTGATGCAAGATTGGTGAGATATGTTTTGCTTGTTGATTGTTAGTTGTTTTTAACAAACTGGCGTCAGTGTCAGTGCAGACAGACGGTGCTACAGTAGGAGGGCTTGAAATGGAGAGAGCTACAGGTTAGTGTTCACGCTATTCACAATACGAGTTAAGTTTGTTTGATGCATCTCCAGCACACACCATCCACTCCCACGTGCACACCTATTTAATTCAGACTCTCTCCAGTTGACCTTAACATGCATGTTCTTGGACCGTAGGAGGGAACCCGTGCAGACACAGGGAGGACATGGAATAATTTCCCTTCGGGGATGAATAAAGTACTTATCTTAACATGCAAACGCCACATAGAAAGGACTCTCGGTCTGACCGGGATTTCAGTCTGGGACCATGTTACTGTGAAGCGACAGCGCTAACCGCTTATTAACTATGTGGCCCAATTGCTTCCCAATAATTAAATCATCTCATTTGATTACACTGACCGAAATCCAGAGCGAAACAACATCTAGGACACGCACGATAAAATAGAAGGGCAGTGGTATTTTACTGTGCTTTATGTGACACGTTGCTACCTGAGCATGTTGATGTGGGCAGCATCTTCTCTGCTGGTGAAAAAGATTTGCAGCGTGCTATAAAATGACAGCCCTGCTCTGATTTCATATGGAAAATACTGTGTGCTGCAAGATCCTAATATTCATCTCAATATTTGTTGTTGCATATAGATGGCCCAGTCAATAGTTCTTATTTCCATAGAAAACACATATTTTTCCAAGGCCATCTTCTTCATACTTTTTGTCTCAGCAGCTTTTTTCCCCCTGTATTATTAAGCAGGGAAAAGACAACAGATAGCAACAAAACCGAAGATAAATTGTCACTTTTGGCTTGGGCTGTATCCACTCTAATCCCATTTTCTCTTACTGTAACTGTCCTGTGCATAATTCTATGTAATCAGCAATTTCATGTGTATAATTAAGTAACCTGCACCCAATAACTTCCCCGGCTATGAGGCGAGACAATGTAAGGTTCACTTCTTGACGTGCAATCACAGAATGGATTGCCCACTCTGGAGTTGGCACTCCCTCACACAGAGACCCAAAGCAAATGGAGGGGAAGAAAGGCCCTTTGATGAAAGGACTGAACCCAGCCCCCCACTCGCACTCTTTCCCTCCCTGCTTCTCTTCCTTGCCCTGTGGAGTTAATCTGGCAAAGAGAAGGCAGCATCAGCCAATTTACACAAGCAGCACTAGCTTTTTTGTGCGTCTGTGTGAGTGTGTGTGTGTGTGTGTGTGTGTGTGCCGTGCCTTCTCCTCCACTCGCCTCGCCCGTGCTTCCACCACCCCCCGCCCATCCACCTCTCTGTTCTTTGTGTGTTCGCCTGTTTGGGTGCGCGGTGCTTGTGTTATTCCGTGTGAGTCGGGCGGTGGAATAATATCGGGTACAGTAAGGTGAGAGACGGTCCAACGCTCCCCGAGGCTGGCAGCACCTGTCTGGTGCAAGCTGTGCAGCCGAGGTGTCACGGCACAGGTATCACTATCTGCCTGAGCCCGTCCTCCCGTGCCCCCCCTCCGCCCCCCCGCCCCCGCTCATTTCTGTCGTCTGTCACCTCTAGTCCTGCCTACATTTTGGTTTTCTTTGTTAATTTTCATTGCATTGTTCCTTAGAACAAAGGTAAAAAAGAAAAAAAAAGAAAAGATTGGAATTCTTAATTGAGTCGTGCTCCCACATCCTCTTTTCTACACACACACACACACTGGTGTCAGATGCACATCCCTTTTGGGCACGTATGCGTAAGAGACAGCTGTGTATCTGGGAAAAACGACAAAACACGTTTTAATTACCAGCAGGGCAAAGATGGAAGTAGAAGGAGTAGTCTGAATGTCTCTGCGTGTCTGTGGCGGTGGATGCGCGTAGGCGTTACCCACCAGTGTTTGCTCTGTCCGTCACCGAGTCCGAGCGCTAATTACCTACAAACTATGGTTTTTGTTTAGTAATGGCATTAGTCGTGCTGGAGAGAGGCGCTTGTTTCTGCTTCCTGCTGTAATGTGTTCAATAAGCTCTCCAGACACCGTGATTCTCTGGCAGTGTGGAAGCGGAGCCCAACGCTGAGGCGCATTGGTTTTTTCTCTCCGCCAGCCTTGCCCAGATCAATTCAATCAAAGTTCATCCCAGCCGGACGTAAATTATTTAATGAAAAGCATCTGGATGTGTGGCTGCGTGTGCATCCGAGCCGTGTCAGGAATCGGAACTGAGGGGACACTGGAGGTTATTCTTCATCAGCGCCATCATCTGCTAATATTTCCCTCTGAGGGAGTTGTATGTTGCATTCTCCATGGCAGCACTTTGTGTTTTTCCATAAATTAGACCACTGACAGTGGTTGCCCACGAACCTATTTGCTTCGCTGCACTTCTGTTGTAAGTCATCTCTCTGGTCAGCGTGGCTTTTTTTTTTTGACGAAACCAAGAGGAAAACAAAGACGCCTTTGACAAATGTGGCCCTGATGGATGCTGATGTGGCGCCAGAAAATGACCAATCTTTGACTTTCTTTCTTGAATTTTCAGGACTGCCTGTCCCCAGTCGGTGGTCAAAGGTGAAGGAGACCAGTCTCATTCTAATTTACACAATGATGCATCAGCACTTTAGGTGCCACGGGTCAATACAAGTCTGCCAGCACCTCGTGCAGCCTGTCACAGTCAATAGACTGGCTGACGTGACATGTCCTGCACCACTGATTGAATTACTGCCCATTTGTCTGCCATGATTGTCTTGCTGTCATATCAGTGTTAATCTTGTTGTTGCCACCGCCCAGTGTCTTTTTTTTTTGTGCTCACGTTGTGATTTTCTTTGTCTCAAGTTAATAAATTACTACGTCTCTCTATTTTGGACCAATCCAGAACCGTGTCATGAATTAGAAACTCGGCTCTCCTCATTTAATTGGATTCAATTAAATTCACACCCACAGCGCCAACCTTCAAATGATTCTGTAAAGAGATGTTCAGTAGCAAAGAAAATCCAGTTTTCTAGTCCTCTTACCGTGTTCACGACATGTATTGTTAATGCCTTCAATTGTGAATCTCAGCTGAGAAGTACTGAAATTAGATTTTTTCGTAAAACGAAGGTTGTTCGGGCCCTAATGAAACCCACACTGTGGAGACTGTGTTTTTTTTTTCACCATACCAATCTGCTGCACGGAGGCATATTGGCGGAGGTGCTGTATGTTTACAGTACGGTGGGCTCGTCAAAACGCCAACACACGGCACCTAGCAGGGTAAATGTGTGTCATTTCACACAGACAGTATTTATACAACGTATACGTCCATGTGTTGGGGCCGCAGCGCCACGTTTTCAGTGAATTAATCACCAGCAATGTGCAGTATGTAGTAATTACTGCGAAGGGGTGGCGTGCACTGAATTACGATTAGAAGGAGCAAATAAATAAAGAGTCACAAGGGATAACAACCGGGAGGAATGCTCTCAACCGCTGACATCCACAGCATACTGGAGTGTTGGCTTAAGATAAAAAGGCCCCATATATTTTCAATTATGTTCATTCTGGCCGGAATGAAAAATATCTGTGAGCGATGTTGAACATGCTGTACAGTTGGAGCCCCCTAGTTGTTGACATTCCATGTTTATTCATAAATATAAATATGTGAAATAATCCTGAATGGACGCTTTTATCCTCACACATTCCTGACATTTAACTACGCCAATAATACTGAAACAAACCATAGAACTGTTAATAATTCAGATATAGTGGAATATGCATGCTTTTTCTCTGCTAGACTACTTAAAATGCAAAGACTGAGACTCTTCAAATATTGATTTTCCTCCCTCTCTCCAATTGTGTTTTTTATGCAGAGTACCTCCGACTTATCCCTCCCTGTGACTTACGAGACAAAGGAGTGTGAAAGAGGTGGTTAGGCTACAATCGTAAGTCTGTTTCTCGTCTGTGCCTTCTTATAGTTTGGCTACAGATTTACATCAGGTGCTGCAGAAAGCGGTGATAATTGCGTGGTATCCCGCTAAATAAAAACGCCTAAATTCACTCACTGATACTCTGGTGAGCGCCGTGTATGGCGGTGGCACAACTTCAGAGGAACTCCGCGTTGGCTGCAATTCATCAGCTGCAGTTTTCAAAACCTCATCGTTCACCTTGCTCCTCTGATCTGGACCGGGCCTGGCACGCGTTATTTAACGGGGAGATGGACGGCCGGCCGGGCGTCGCCCATGTGTCATGGCGTGAGTCGTGATAAATAACGGGAGGGGAGCGACGGGACGCGGGACAGTAAAGAGTGGAGATATCAGCATCAACACAGGTTCAACCAACCGCGGTGTAATTTTGCAAGTCATTAAATCACCGCCAGAGAAATATGAGTCCAAGGTTATCGAGCGCCGTGTGAGTGATGGAGGCTCGGAGTGGTCCACGAGGCTCAAGTTGCTGCGGAAATGAGATTTAGCACTGTGTCCTGTCGTGGACCCTAACTGAGGAGGAGGAGAGAGAGAAAAAATCGGAGTGGAGCTGATTTGTATCTGTTGATGCAATGCTTGAGATGTGTCACCGTATCTTTAGGAATTATGGAGTGAAACTCCACAGCTTGGATTGTGTTAGTTACAAGGATGCGATGTATGTCCTGATGGACAGTGCCGATCTGGTACATGATGGAGAGAGAGAAAAGGCGAGGAAGGGTGAAGTGAAAGATGTGAGGTGGAGGAGGGAGGCAGGGAGGGAGGGAGGGAGGCAGGGAGGGAGGGGTGTGGGTTAGACGGGGGTACACCATCCAATTTGTGACGGACCAGATGCTGTACCCTCAAGCGAGGTATTTTACCCCAAACGGTACCTGTAAAAACTCCATCTGTTGAAACGGGCCTTGGAATATGTCAGCACTAGCTGAAGGCTCTCTCGCTGTGCTTGCAGCGGGCTGTCTGGCTCCGGAGATGCTGTGTTGTCAGCCGTACCCCATGGGCTGAGAGGGGGGAGAGAGAGATGCTGCTGTGGCAGTCTGACAGCAGGGCTGTGGCAGCCGCAGCCTGCGCCGTCCCTCTCTCTGTCTCTCTCCCTCTCACTCTCTCTCTCTCTCCCAGAGCCCAAGAGGGGAAGGAGAAGGGAGGGGGTGGGGTTGGGGAAAAAAAAAAAGAGAGGGATGCTGTCATAACATGGAGCCCATGTTGTTGAATGTCAGTGTGTTTGGGAGGATTGCAAATCACCTCTTCTGAATGTCACAAAAGGTGCCATATGCATACAGCTGCTTTTAGCGTGTGCCCGCTCGGGCCGGAGAGAGAGCGGTCAGTGAGCCTCTGCACACATGTGCCACCATCTGAGCTGTGCTCTGCGGATGCTTTACAGACAGGGGTGTGTTTGAAGTGACCGAATAACCTTTTTGAATTATTGTCGGGGGCTTGTCTTAAAATCAGCCTTTAAGTGCTTCGGAGGTGGCATGGGGGTGGGGGGGTGGACAGGCCCTGCAGCCTGCTCAAAGAAAGCCTCAGGCAGAGTCTCATGTTGGGTGAGGATGTGAATACTGGGGCATCTGAATGGATTTAGAACCATCTCACAACTCACGTTGTGTTTCTATGTCTTGCTATGGACTGGTGTGCATGCCAATGGTTTTTTTCCTCTAAACCCAGATTTGTAAAAACAAACATGCTTCGCCTGTACGATTAAAGCTGTTTTGTCAATATCTTTACGTTAAGGTGTGGTTTAAGACTGTGCTTACAATAAACTCTGTTCAGACCATAGCGAGGGGTGAGGTGAGGCTGAACCAGTCTGGTCGGTAACTGCAGAACCGGAGGAAGTGCTGCTGAGCGATCCTGTTCACGCCTCAGCAGCAGCCTAAACATCGGCTGCAATCTTCCACCCAGTCGTACTCAATTTAAGCTTGGGCTTTCAGCGTGCTTCCAAACGTCCATCTTTATCAAGGACTGCGGATGCAGCTCGAAAGCTCCTCGCCCTGCAAATAGCCGCACGGGCGCGGTAAACGGGGGTTTCTTCCCCTCCGAGGCTGCAGTCAGAACCTGGTAATCTGTGGCCAGGGATCAGCGTCTCCCCACAGTGGCTGTTGTTGAAGCCGGTCACCTGTCCTCTGTCTGCGCTCAGAGGACATTCCTCCTCCTGCTAGTGAAAACTCTAACACGATTCATTTGCAAATGAGGTCACGCGTGGGGGGTAAAATAACCGCACAATGTCTATATTTTACTTTCATTTTGTCACAATCTTCGGCAGTTCCTGCACTCGTTCTCATTAGAACTAGCTTCCACACCTGCAGCAGTTCTGTGCTCTGTGTGTATGTGTGTGGAAATAATCAATCCCCATAGTAGTAATCAATGGGGGAGAAGTATGCAGTAATTTAGTTAATTAAAAGCTGGGGGGCATCAGACAAGACTGGGCGTTAGATCTCCATTTTAGAGGTGGCATAATTATGTGCTATACTTTGTAAAATGGCTGATAGGGATTTCCTGCCCAGGCGAACGAACTCTGAATATTCATCAGGCTTTGTTAAATAGTGTTTGTAGACACATAACCACTTCGGGAGATTCTCCCCTTTCTCTCTCCGGTTACTCATCCAAAGAGGCATTAGTGAAAATGGGCTACAGTGTTAAACACGGCACTGTTTGTGCATGTTAACAGCCGAGCAGAAGTACGTCTTGCAGACGCTCAAACGACGAGACGCGCGAGAGATGCTTCTGCAATGAGGCAACCGTTCTGGCAAGAAGAAAACACCAATTAGCCGTAATCTGTCGCAGCTAAGTGGACGTAGAGTGAAAGCCCAAATCAAACAGGAACACAAGGGATGGATCGTCTCTAATTTGAAGTCATTTTGATGGGCAACCTGAGCACGCTGGAGCATATGGCAGATAATTCCACAGAGTTTTGATAGTGTTCATAAACAGGGACCATGGCTGTGCTTCATTTCAACCCAAGTGCACTTTGCTAAAGATAAATGCGGCATGGAAAGATGAGGAGGTGTAAATTGGGCCGTGATGACTGTTCTCATGGGGGGAAAAAACCTGAACACAAATCTTGTCTCGTGTGCTTCACACCTACACATATATACCGAAGGTACCTGAACAGTTTCTATTTGAGCAATTTTATGCAAATGTCCGTCTCTCGATGCGGCAGCTGCAGGTTTTTAGAGTTTAATGTAGTCGAGTAAATGGTTTGCTCAGAGATTGTGGATATGCTGATCACTGAGAGGACTCTCTGTCTTCACTTAAATCCCACCAGCCACAGTTTTATGCCGCTGTCATGATGTCATCCCGCTTACTCATCTGCTCCTGTCCCAGATTTCTCATTTGAAGCTTCGCAGTGTTGAGACAAAGAGCCGCTCTCCCACAAGGAGGATGCGTGTCCTCTCCTGAACTGAATACTCGCAAGACAGAACTTTGCTTACCTCTGATGAATCACCTGGTGATCCATCACATATCTTCACCCATTCATACATCATCTTAACCATTCCATACCCGGTGGTGTCACACTTATACCTAGGGATGTTTTAGTGTCTCAACTGGAGTACTTGGAGATATCCCACACACACACACACACACAAATAGAAACATGCAAACCCCTCATAGGAAGGTCCCGGACCAGGATGCTGTGTTTCCCCACCCATATATCTCAATTGTCTTTATTGCTACTGTGTTGCCTGGCTACCATAGGACTAAACTACTAAACTTTATATGAAGTACTTAAAGTGAGTCACCCGGAACAGCTATGACAATTAAATGTTACGTAGTCCAGATGACGCATCTCTATTAGCAATAAAAAAAGTCTCATACGGTACAACACACTGTATGACACTTAAATCACATTTATATTAATAATGTATTAGTATTTTTGTCTTTAGGATCAGGAATACGTGCTGTCTCTTGGGCCAGGTTGTGGGCTGACCTAGAACTGTGGCCTTGGTTACAGCTCCTCTACACTGAAGGTAAGGGCGTTGCTCTGTGTTGGGAATGCCTGTAAAACATGTTGTAGCTGCGCTGGTTTACAGGCTCAACGCCCCTGACGAGCTCTGCAGAGAATCTCAGAGATAAACTGTAATTTCCGGCCGTCTTATCCTATGCTCGGGTCCTGCAATGAATATGCAGCAGTGTGTCAGAGAGGGCGCTTGCTTGCTTGTGTACTTTGCGTCGTCTCTGGCATAAAGGGAGGGACAGCTGGAGAGCCGCCGTATCTCCGTGTCCTCCCTCCACCCTGCCGTGAAGCACTTGTATCTTGTCTACTCTTATCACATCTCTGTCCTGTGGGCCCGGTGCATCCGCCCTGGCTCAACGCTGGGCTCGACCTGCTCACATAACCAACAGGGGGGGGGGACCCACACATGGTACGGCCCGATTCAAATGTTTTAATTAAAGACCTGCTTCAGAGTAGGGCGGCTCAGAGGGTGAGGGGTGGACCATAGGGTGAGAGACATCTGCCCTCTCAAGCACAAGGACAGATGGACACCTTTGTGGGGTCCTTTTAATGCTAATTAATATGAAGATGAAAATGTTTTATTACTGACCTGAATCATAGGAGTAGATCTGAGCTAAGGAGCTAATCTGACGTCAAGGGATAGAACTGATACTCTATAAACCCTCTGTTGTTGTCAACAGATGACAGGAAAGAGGCTGAAAGCAGTGTTGTTTTAAACACTAAATCACTCCCAATGCTTTCTGACCGGCCCTCAGCCCTTTTATTCCCACTGATCTGTGAGCAGATATACTTGTTTATTTTCACATTGAAAATCACCAAACCGTTTCCACAAACAGCCCTGTAGTTTTCAGTGATTGCAACTAAAGCAGGAATAAATAATGCATTTGGCTTCAGTAGTGGGTTAATGCACGTTTATTGCTCTAGTTTGTGTAATTCTGTCTGCAGAACTGCAGCTCTAGGGCCGACTGGACAAGGTTTATCGGGGACGTGCATTAGTTTTTAAAGCACAACGGCACCCGTTGGCAAGACGCATGGGTCACATTTCAGGCAGCACTTAATATAACAATTTGAAACATTTATGACAATTTGAAGCAAAGCGCATCTTCAAATCTCAGTATGAGATTCCTGAAACTGTTCCCCCTCTAGGCATTGAGGAGTGATGATTTTTCAAATATGGTGTTTCTCCACTGCAATAGGCCTTCAAATGGAATCAGCTTCACAAATTCATCTCTAAATATAGATCTGGTTTAGAGTTAGTGTTAGTGAGAAGATATTGCGCAATTTCCTCCTTTGCCCTTTTTATTCACACTTAACGTGTCTCATTTATTTCATGCTGCGCGTGTTTGTCCATTTGAAAACATAACCGCACAAAGAAACAAAACAATACTGGCGACAATGGTGCACTTCCTGTTTACGATGTAAAACATATATGTGAGATTATCTCATTGTTAATTCATGAGATCTTCAGCTGAATAATAGATGACGTCCTTTGAGACCGCTGCCCTTGTGCCTACCCTCGTTATTAAGAGAATTCCAGATCATATCGGGCCAGCACGTTTCCTTTGGGCTCCTACACTGGAAAGTCTTTCTCAGAAGCGGCCACTGATCCATCATGTTGCCTCGGTGTTGCACGCATCATACATCATCATACTGTATGTGATATTGTGTTATTTCTGCTCTTGACATTTCTTCAGTACTTCAGCAGTGCATGTTGCTATGTTGAATTTGCGTCTCAGAGTCATCCGTGGCTGTGGCTTCACACAGCTGGAATATGCATTTGGGCTTTTCCTCGGTGTGATGAATCACAGACTTGACAAACATTTGACTAGTTGTCCATTTAGATTACTAAGGAAGTAATTGCTCTCGGCCTGCGTGAAACGTGTGATTATCATACTCGGTAATGGTAGAATGATACACTCTTCATTACTATCCACTGTGTTTAAAATAGCAATAATTAAACATCTGCCACATTTCAATTATTTCCACTTGTGGGGAACAACGGCCCCAAGCAAACGAGAGGCTGTGCCCCGTGCATCTTGGGCCTGAGAGCCTGAATAATCGAGATAATTATCTCCCTCAGCAACAGGGTTTTTCAAAGGGAATTACCATAAAACACTGCTAATTTTAATGGCAGACCTAATGCAACTCAAATAATTATGGCAAGATTGGAAGAGGGTGGAGAAGTGGATGGAGGCTGGAGTCGTTCATCCCCATTTAGAGGGAAAAGAGGAAGGGAGGAGATAGTGGTTTCAGATCCATTGTGACTACAGTAGGCAACATGGCTCACTGAGCAACTGTGTTTTGCGATTAGTTTTGTAGAAAACACCCAATATGCACAATTAACATGTTCAGCTTTTCATTTTTGTCCCTTCTCTCTCACTTTCTCACACACACACACACACACACACACACACACACACACAACTGTGCACAAACTCCCACACGTAGCCAAAAAGGTCAAGCAATTAATCTAACCATAAAAAACGGTGAATTACAAGACCAATTTTACAGAATAATCCATAACAATATCAGTGTGGGGTGGCTGGGCTGTAAATACAGCTGCTAGATGCTGTGACGCATGGCTGCCTAAAGCTGCGCTGGAAATAAACTCTTACTGGTGTCCCTGGGTGAAGGAATGAAATTCAGGGTCAAGTTGTTCTCATTTCTCCTCTTTGGGTGCTCTCTGATGGTTTCTGGTGATTTGTTGGGTTTATGTTTTGTGACATGTAATGCTAACGGAGTCCCTTTTGTTTTTCCCATTCCTCTGTGTTTTGAGTGAATGGCTCTGTAGCTCTCCAGGCAATGATAAACAGCTCAGCTGCACACACGCGCTCTGCCTCCATCCACCCTGGAGGAGCGTTTTCACCCGAGTGTGGAGGTTTCACTCAGCTTTGCAAAAAAACAAAACAAAACATGTAATCTCTTTTAACGCGATTGCTTCTCAAGATTTCACAACAGAAATCGTTCGTTATTGTTCCTTCACAGGATCAAAAAAAAAAAAAGTGCTTTAAGTCACTCGCGGATGACAGACCTGATCTTCAGTGAACGTGAGCTGCGCGTAGAGACGAGCTCCCAAAGGCGGCAGCGCCGGAGCCGAGTGCGCAGTATCGGTTCAGCCCCTAATGAAGCGGCTGTAATCACAGCCGCGCAGGATGGTCGTCTCTCATTAGCACTCGGCTTGGAGAAAGCTCCGCCGCGCTTTGATGTTGTCACAGATTCTCACCGCCGTGTTCGGAACAAAGAGCGTCTTCCTCTAAGATAAGGAGGAGGAGGCTTCCTTCTGCCGAGCCGAGGATGGCAGGAAGCTGTTTGAGTCGGGGGAAACTCTTTGTTTTGGCTCCAAAACAAATGATAGAAGAAAAAAATCAAACAAAAAAAACACGCTGTCTATTAATGTGACTTGCTTCCTTGGAGCGTACTCATTGGACGGAGTGAATCTCAACCAAATGTGAGAACAGGCAGCACTCTTTGTCTTTGTGATGGTCCAGTGACCTGTGAAGATTGTTTTACCTGCCTCTCACCCAGTTCATGCTGGGAGAGGCACCAGTGATCCTGAGGGTGAGTTAGTGGGGATGAATGGATGCATCAGAAGATAGTTGCTCACAGATGTCTGAAGCCCTTGAGCTGCAGTTTTTTCTTCTTCTTTCAGGTGTTTTTGAACCTTTTTGAGACTTCTGAGGCATACCTGGCATTTGATAAAGCTCCGTTCCAAAGTTGCATTTGAGACAGCATCTTGTGTTTTCTGCACTTTGACTCTGGCTGGCGTGGCTGCTGTCTGGAGATAACGCTGCGGCTGGAGTCTCCAGCCGTAATGCCACGGAGCGATTGGAGAGAGGCTAGGAAATGCCGGGAAGAGGAAGGGAGGGAAAGCAGAGTGATTGTCGGAGAGTGCGGGACTAACTCTTATTTTTCTTGACTCATTTCAGATTGTCTGGGGGCGCTTCGGTCACACATGGGAGCTTCCTACTTCGGTGCTGATTAAAAGGCACCGCCATTCCCCTGCCCTCAGCAGAACGGCTGCAGGGGATATTACCAAACAGAGAGGCTGCTCTAATTGTCTGCATACCTGTAGGGCAGTGGAAGTTAGTCGGCTAGCCACGCACACTGTTTACTCACTGTGTATGAAGACAAAACAATTACGGGGGGGGAGGGGGATTCAAGGATTAGCTTTGAAATTTCAACGGGCATGTTGCGCCCTGTTGTTTTTCTCATACCAAATAAGCAAGCTGTGAAATACATTTTGCAGATTGACTGAAAGAGATAAAAAAAAACAACATGAAAAAAGCATCCATCCAATAATAGCAATATTGTCTCCACCTCACTTTCAATTCGATTGAAATGAATTGAAATTTTTGGAAAACAATGACTGTTTGGCACTGTCACCAACAAAGCATCTTTGGCGCTATATTTAGATTTTCGGGCCCCCTCAGTGTCTTCAGTTTCCAAAAAAGTGACAATTGATATATCTAGTGACTTACTATCAGAGTAATTGTTATTGTTAGTTAATTGGAGACTTCTGTACACTTGATATCCTTAATGAGCAGCAGGTGGTGCCGTGATCAGCAGTCAAAGCAATTCACCCCTTTACCGTTATCGTTTCTCTCAGCGTTGGCCAGTTGTTCCCTCATTTTCAGCTTGGCCCAAAAATGTGCATTTCTGTGCATCCCCTCTGAACGTGCGTGCTCTTGGACTGTGAGAGGAAACAGGAGAACTCAGAGAAAGCCCATTACCGTTGATCATTTAAAATCAACAGATGTTCAGTCTTTTGACTACGAATACATTCAGCCAAAGAACATGCCTGAGCTGTCTGTAAAACACTGTTGGAATGGGGGAGTGAGTTGTTATTGCACTCTGAGTCAGAGTCTAGATGCCAAAGCAGCATCACCTTTGCTACAGATAAGGCTTCCTGGCATGCTTCTTCTCAGAGTCCTAAGCCTTTTTAGTGGCCTTGTAGCGGCTCCCAGTAAATTACTGGAATAACCTTTCAGGCACTGGGAGTGATTTTCACTTTTCTCACATGCGGCAACACTCAGGTCCATTTCGGGCTTGTGCTCAAGCCAGGCAAATGTCAGATGGGACACGCGACAGTAGAGCTCGTAGCCGTAATGCAACTCTTATGGATGCCAGTTGTTGGGAAGAAGAGTGGCTGAAGAAAAGGGAGGCAAGGTGTATCTGGCCAAAGGCAAGGACTGTAAGTTTCTCTGGTTGTGTCCCTGCTCCCATTCACACATGACACTGTGAATACAAATTGCATTAGTGAAGAGAAAGATATTCTCATGTGGACCAGAGTGGTGATCGAGCTCCCATAACATGCCTCTCTGGGTGCAAGCCTCGTCCTGGACAGTTTAAAATTCCCAGACACGGAAATATCTGAAAATATTTTGTTGATAGTTTTATGTAGATTACGATATCATCTATGAAGCGTCATGGCAGTGACTGTGCATTGCGGAGCATGTGAAGGCCAAACCTGATGCAGCCCGAGGTAATTAATGCTTGCGGCTAATGGTCAGGGATCAGTGCTCTCTGGATGGATCATCTGCCAGTGACCAAACACACCAGTGCACACGTCTGACCGGCATAATTATACCAGGAGGAAATCAGCCTTCAGCCGGGGGAAATCAAGGTTTTAATCTAATTAAAGATAGGACTGCGCACAAAGATATGCAGCGTGTAGGCCTTTTGGTTTTACAAGCAGGTGGCCCCGGCCTGGCCAATCTCCAGAGGAGAATTAAACGCTGACTGCTGTAACTCTTAGCATGGAAATCTATTGGCTCTGCCGCACACTGTAGTAGAGTTACGGCCTCGCTCTCACACATATCGCTGTGTGTTTAATGACTCTGAATGAAAAGAATATCAGGATTTGGCGAGCTGGTGATGTCTGCTGATCAGCACCCCCCCCCAAAAGTTAATGTGCCTCCAGAATTTCAGCCACATGGGCGACTGACTCAAAATAGCTGTATTGACAGATGGAAGGCGTTAGACTGAACAGAAAACAATCATTAGATCCCAGTGGAAAAAGGTCCAATCTAAATCTTTTTGCTCTCTCCCCCCTGCTGCGTCGCACACAGTCACAGACACACTGAGCCGCGCTCAGAGGAGGCAGAGCTGAATGCTCATCGAGTGCTTGGATTGACTTCCACATCCCCTAATTAAATGCATTAGCATTCCCAAACAGTATATAAACTTGTGATTCATGGTGTATAATATGTACATGTACATTATAGCGTTACCAGATAGAGCAGCTGCATCTCAGCAGCAGGTGCTGGTAGTAGTGCAGCTTAGCCTGCTGCCTAACCAGAGCTCCAGCTCGGCTCTGGGTTTTTTTTTTACAGCTCTCAGTAGACGAGCAGGCTATCGACAGAGAGCCGGAGACTCTCTGAATTCTGATTACAGCCACTTTGTGACACCTGGGGGACCGAGAAAGATGTCTTTAAACCCATCATAAATATTCACAGCAACTTAATTGTGCGTGCTGAAGTGATATAAAGACCCGGCAGCATCACACTACTGGGGAATCGATCCCTCAGCACGGAGTACTTTGGCACCTCGCTCGGACTTCTCTGTGGCTTGGATCTCTCCATGTTGTAAAAAATATATATATAAAAAACAGCCTCCAGCATCCAGTCAGTTCCTGGTCAGTGACAGCTTTGCCGAAACTCCACCTCTCACCTGCTCCTATTGTTCCTGCTCCACTGGTACATCCCCCAGTATTTTATTGACTATTGCACTAATTGCAGCCTGCATAAACAAAGCGTGGAGGGGACTTGGCAGTATAAAATGCTCCCATAATTAGTTTTGCAGGGGAAGGAGGCCATGTCTGTGGACATTGATCTGATGGTTTGCTGTATTGAATGGCTGAGGGAGGGACTCCTGCTATGGTGACAGGTAGCCTGTCTCATGGATCACAGCCCCTCGTCAATACCGCTCCCCCTCTCTGCTGGTCTCTGCTGTGGAGCATTTTGTAGAGTGACACAGGTGCCAATAGCTCTGGGTGGAGAGGCATTTGTCGTAATTTAGTTTTCTTTTAGATTTTTTTTTATTGCTTTCCCATTCTATTGTCTTCTTTTGCCAGCCTTTCATCCCATCTATTATCTTAGCTGGTTTATACCTTAACTGTATTGTGCACACAGGGTGAGGACAGGGAACACACCCTGCACAGGGCTCCAGTCTATACAGGACACACACACACACACACTTACTGTGTCTCTCAGACTTGGACCTAGGGTCAATGTAGAGTCTCCAATCGACCTAAAACAGTGTTTTTTTAATGTGGGAGGAAACCAGAGTATCCAGGGAAAACCCACACAAATACTAGAAAAACATGCAAACTCCACACAGAGAGGCCCTCGGTCCTTGTTGCTGTGAGGCGACAGTGCTAACCACTTATCCATTGTGTTGCCTGGAAATAGTTCATCCACCCATCCATTATCTTAACTATCTCAACCCACTGGTGTAGCGGGGGTAAATGGTTCAGTAGAACATGAATAGATTTGTCTTCTCTTTAAACATAAAAATATAAAAAATCCCCCTAATGCTTTTTGTTAAATCAGAGAGCATTTGTCCTTTGACAATCATACAACAGTGTTTTTTTTCTTCTCTGAGTGGGGCGTCCTCCTCAGCATGGTGTGACACACACCAGCAGAATCTAAATGGATCATTTTCTCCTCTGTTAACATGGGAGGGTGGAGCTGGGGGGGAAGGGTTTTTTTTTCTTTTTTTTTTGCGCCATGGCGTGTGCTAGCTACAGTAGGTGTAGCAGGAATAAAGATGATGATGTGAGTGTTGGGGTGCAGGTGCAGGCGGAGCAGGGGAGGTGACCTTGGCCACGGTGGCCACCGCAGAGACGAGCCCGCCATCTGTCTTGAGGCCACGAGGATTTGACCTGGCATCATTGTTTAGTCTGACGGGGTACACCGGGGTCGCTGGGGGGGCCAGACCTCTCCGGGTGGGGACCAGGATGGGGGTGTCTGGGCTTCATGAACACTGTTGATGAAGAGAACGAAGATGTAAACCAACAGTGAACAATAAATTACGCGCTAACTGTTTTTAAAATATGCAGGCAAGCTGTTCTCTACTCCATTATTTTGACAGGAAATAGTTTAAAATAAAAGAACAGCTACATCACAGATATTCAACCTCTGTGGCCTCTTTCTTTTCTAACTCCTATTCTTTATAGAAATGAAATCTTCCTAATTATTCTGTCATTTTGATGAGGCACCCCCATAACCCTTTACCAATTTGTGAGCCATTTTATTGAAAGCACTAAGAGGGGAAGCGATTTGGACATAATTTGTTCACTGACTCAATTCATAATGGCCTTTTAATATCCATCTTATAAGAATAATTCTCCAAAAACTGTAATTTTTTTGTATCATTATACGTCTGTTCTATTCAGGGCGAGAATACTGGTGGGCAGAAACATGTGCCTCTGCTTCTTAATGTTGAATGGAGCCGAGCTTGGAGAAAAAGTTGATACGTGACCTTTAGTTAACTTGCAAAATAATATGGAAATAAAAGTAAAGTTAGCTGCTTTGTGAGACTGCAGCGCACACAGTGCCTAAAACATCAACATGCCTATCATGCTGCATAAAAGTGCTGCTGTTCAGCAGGTGTGTGCCATCTTAATTTAATCTGCTTGCATGTTAACCAAATGCAACATTGGGACAGATTGTGATTCCATTAAAACTACCAGCCAGTAGCCGCTGAGATAAATCAGTCTGGATGTTTCCATTCATGCAGCGCAGCTAAAATAATAAAGATCGTTTCAGTGAAAACCTGCATTTTAATGTCACTTGAAATGCTATATTTCTGGACAGTGTCCATTGAAAACCTTCCCCTGTCCTCTGTGATCTCGAGAGAGGGGTCGAGTCCTCTTACCAGACAAAGCCCGGTGATGGAGCAGTCAGTCTGACAGGGACATGGCAGACATGTAATCAAGGTGTTAAATGACAGGAGGGCCGTAATGTCTGTCCTTTCAGTTTAATCACATCCCCATAGCTCAAGTTTTACACGGCAGTTTCAATCACCATCCCTGTTTCCTTTCACACGAGGCCTGACCCTCGCAGCTTGGCCCTCTCATATTCTTCACTCTAATGACAAGTTTCACTTCTCACCTCACGCTCATTAGTCAACCTTTGAGAGCAATAACACCATTGCCACAGGGTCTATAAATTCACAAGGCTCGGGCCGCGTAAAAGATTTAACTTCAGAATGCGGCCGAATGGTGAAGCAGCGTCTCAGACAATACGACCGCCGAGCAGCTGTTTTACACAATAGGAATTTTGAGGGTTTCTGACAACGATTAGTTGAAAGGAAAATGGAGCTGTTATGATGTGTTAATCACGTCCAACTTCAAAGCCGGAGCTCTCAACTTCCTGGACTCCAGCTGGAGAGACATCCAGGAAGACTGCAAATGGCAAATATGGGAGAGATCAGAGGTTGTGGTGTAGCTGTGGTCTATCGGGGTAACAAGAGCCTCATGAAAGTCACCATAAAATCGCTTTTTTACGGCTCTGCATAGAGAAACTGACCTCCTCACATCTCCTCACCCTGTCTGCGGTGTAACGACATCGAGAGCCACGCTGCAAAGCCAGAGCCGGGCGAGATGAGGATGGATGAGGGGAAGGCTAAGCAGCTGACATGGCTTAGCCTCACTCCTGTCACTTCCTCCACTTTACGGGGAAACTTTCTGGCTTAATTGCCGCTGTGACTCTATTTAAATCCAAACCTTCGTTACTGAGTTTACCCTGGTGTGGCCTTTCGTTCGACCCACATCACTGGTCTCTGAAAAGGCTTGAAGCCTTTTCACCAAAACTCATTTTTTAAAACGTCATAATGTGTCTTTTATGAGCAAGTCAGCATGAGCTTTCTCGGACAGACGGGGAAATGTTTGACGGGAGGACAGTTTCTTTTGTGTCAGCAAAATGTGGCCCACTATAGTTAATTAGTACTGCAGAGTTCATGTCATTGGGAGCAATAGTTCGACATTTTGGAGAATGTGCTTTGTGAAACAAGTATAGCATGTGAAGAGGAGCAACGGATGGATTAATTAAGGACTAATTGGAAGGGTTTTTTTTCTCTGTTTCCAGCTGTTGCCAAGATAATGAGCTTTGACGACTAACCTGACTTCTCACCCTTTGGCTAGAAATCAACTTCCAAGAAAACTGAACCATTGTTTCAACTTGTTTGGTAGAATTCATAGATATCAGCCACTAAACATTTAGGTCAGAAAGAATAAGGTATTTTATGTCTTTATTTTAGCTTTTGTGCATGATTTTTCAACACTTTCCCAAATTTTTAGACAACAAATTAATCACCTTATGAAATAACCATTTGTTGCAGGCCTACATACATCACCAACATACACCATAATCTACAATGGGAGAGTATTTACGATCACTTATTTGCAGAAATAATATGTTGTCTGGGGGAGGCTAAACTAAAAGCTTTATGTCTGAGACTGTGATTGCAGACAAGAAACAAAACTATGTAAGGATGCCCTGTTTGTGGCTATCCTGTTGCCTTGCGGTGCATGTTTACATTGTGCTTGAACTGAACTGGAATTTGCAGCCTTACAAGTGTGAGAGACCTGCATCGGTGTGTGGCTGATACGTCTCCGAAATAGTTAATTTCATGGTTGGCACAGTGCACCATCCCCCTCTGTATCGAGCGAGGGTTAAGCCTGTATAAATGCAAAGGTTTATTCAACTGCACATACCTGTGACATTCATTCTCTGGCAGCCCTCGGTCCAGTATGTGTGAAATGGTGTGTGGTGAATCCCACTCCTTATTCTTTTAGCATGGCTTGCTCCCCTTTTGATTTCATAGGCTCCATTACTCCTCAATCTGGACCATGCTTAAAGGCAAAATGTATGTCGAGGTGCTGCCACCATATCAGAGAAAATGATACTTTTACTATGTTTATATTTGAGTGCACTGCGCCCCTGGTTGTGTATGTGAAATACAGTGTGCTGCTTTTAACTGGGAGGAATATGTAAATCGCACAATAAACAATTTCTTTGAAATAAAACGTAGATTGAAAATATGATTATGGTGGGGTTTAAAAGCAGAAGCGAGAATAAAAACCTCAGCGCCGTCGTCATGTGGTCTTGATTCGACAGGTTTATGCCTGGGATGTAAATTTATGACTGCTCGACCTGCCACCCTGCAATCCCAGGCAAGCGGTGGTTTGAATGCTGCACACAGTGAAGCACGCTGTTGCTATCAAATTAAGCCTCGCCTGTCTCTGACCCCCACGTCCAATTCACAGATGGAAATCCATCCAAAACACACTCCGTGCACCCTGACCTGTGATCTTGACTCTTGACCGAGGTCATTGAACTTGACAGGATCCCGACCTTGTGGAAGATGGAACATGGAAGACATAAGGTGAGCACCGACCCCGGCGTTCAGTGCAAGTGATTTCTATATGCACCTCTGCCCTGACACTGACAGATGATGAACACAAACTCAATAATGAGAAAATGCAGCAGAGTTCCTCCGTACATTTACCATTGAAGTCAATCCAATTAAATTACTCTTCCAAAGTTGGAAGGAGGCGTTGGCCAAGGAAAGCTTGCATACAAAAAAAATCTGTCCACCTAATCCTGAATGTGTGTTCAGATAAAAATAACATTTGAAATGTGTTGATGCCAAACACTGGTGAGGAGAGAGAGAGAGCACAATATGAAACAGATGCCACCACAGATGGAGGATAAACAGGCACATACATTTCTGTTACAAAGCAGAACTGTCACTGGCTGCAGTAAATGATTGTGGTGAAGCAGGGACTCGGAGCCTGTTGTCTCCGGGGTTTCATGGCCGTTCTGTACATCTGTCTCACTGTGGAGACTAGAAAATCTTCCCCCAAATCATTCCATGTCGTGACCAACCAAGGCAATGGTTTTTTTTTTTCTCCTTGTCAGCTGTCTGTTTACACTGTATACGCATCAGGCTTGGAGTAGGGGTATCAAAAAGTGTAGACATTTTCAGTTTTTTGTATGATTGTTATTTACTAGAAACCATCAGGTAAAGCAGTTTTACCTTGACTTTGCTAAATAATAATGTTGGTGCCCAGCCAAAAAAAACCTCATAAAACATCATTGATACATTTATTTATTTTTTATTCATGAATACATTGTGAAAAGTTTTCCTTTATATGTAAGTTGCCCACACCTGCATCTGTTTAGATAAGCAAATAAGATTCATATTTGTAAAATGGTGAAGATTTTGTATCTGGAATCTGGATCCACTTCATGGAATATTGTATGGTTAAGACAGTGGAATATTTTAGAAGATAGGAAAGCTTGTGTTTCTGGAAGTGCTGATACTGAAATCCTCAGTATGCAATTCCACCTCTCATTCTGGTTCAATCACATAGAGCTGGATGTGAATGTGCTCCTGGGCTGTATTACTCACTAATATTGCTAAGCTGCAGTCGATTGTTTAACAATGTAAAATCACATGACCATTCATGTGAGTGGTGAACAAGGCAGCCAGTCAGTGTAAAGCCTTCATAAGGTTGCCAGAAAAGCATGAAAGAATGTCAGATCTGAGCAAAAATGGACCATAATATTCTCATATTCACAATATATCTGATGAAACTGATCTGCCATTGCCTCTATGCTAACACCAAAGAACAAGGACTCCATTCATTCTAGCTCCTGATTGATATGATATCAAATTAACCTTTTTCCTCCAGCCAACACAATAACTGTGGGTTGGGTGTTTTTATTAATACAGTACACCGGAGGAATTATGTTTGCCTCACACTCTCACACTTTAGAAGTTTTGATTAACTGCCAGCACAGGTACAATAGCTGTCATGTTGCCTCTGTATTCATTATGCAGAGTGTTTATATTTGGGCCACTGCAGAGTAAAGGGGGAGGTGTGAGGAGTAGGTGAGACAAGGTCTGGAGCTGTCACCCAGCGAGGAAGCCCAGGGGAGTGCAGGGAGTGATTTACACTCTGGGAGGACACCCGCAGTCGTCAGCACGCTGTGTTACGACATGCACTCACAGCTACTTTTTCGCTGTTGCTTCCCTCTTCGTCTCTCTGTTATTATCTTTTAGCGCTGCCCTCATCTCCCAGCCTGCAATTCCACGGCTATATGGGTTGTTGGAAGCTCTCGGACATTTTTTAGTTTTATGCTCTGAATGAATTTGCCCGAGTTGTTTCATTTGCCTTTTGTGGGCCGCTGTTATGTGCGTGGCGGCGTAGTAGAAGTCGGGGGCTCCAGATGTGAATCTTTACAGTAAAACCTAGAGGGAGCACACATTCTGTTAACTGGGAGGGTTTAACAGCTGGTAATCCTGGCTATTTTTTTCCTCTTCAGCCCTATAACAATGAAACCTGCATAATTACTGGATTTAAATGCCTAGATAAAGCAGAGGAGGTGGCATTATTTTAATGCTTCAGAATTCCTTGGCAGTAGTTTTACTTACACAGATCTCAGTTACTTATTCATGGAAATATAATTAACCGATGCCTCCTGTTGGTTTATTATCTCACTGGATTGTTTCTGCTTGTGCATTGTACAAATTAAATATTTTGACACAACGATGGACCGATAGACTGATTTTAACTATTTATTATCATTATGGATTATGGTTTATTTCTTTTCAATGACCTGATCAAAAGAGGGAGAATCTGTCAGCTGTGTCAACCAGAGTCCAAAGTCACACTGTCGACATGCAACCCAACACATCTACACATTAATTTAATTTCTCTGCAGTGCTTTCATGTAGGGATGCGTGATCGGTACCATTAGTTATTGACCTGATTTTGGGAAATATGACTGACAAGTTCCATAATGTGCCACTATCAGCTATAAACATTGTACCGCCATGACCAGTGTGGGCCCTTTTTACTGTTTCTGAGAAAGACATCGCAAACACGGAGTGGGATCGATGTTCAGCTGAAATTCCAACAGCAGGTAAAAAATGAGTCTTGATAAAATACATGTAAGCCGAATAAGTCTTGAGGTTTCACTGTCAAAACAACAACATGCTGTATGAGGAGAATATGAGGATGCTAAAGCTGCTATGGCTAATGCTAATGCTAACACTAAAGCTAGCAAGCCATTGTCTGGAACTGGTTTCCTGCCATCTGAGGTACAATCTATAATAAATGTTTTTCTTAGCCATGACTGTTTTTGTGAGATTATGACATTTGTGATGTCTGTTGCATTATTTTTGATAAGTCAGAGGCAGAGCTATAATGCCAAATTCATATTTTCTTTTGAATACAAGCTCCCTTTATTATATTACATGTTTATACCTGCAGTATTTTGTTTCATTTCAAACCTATTGATAAAATACGATCACAGATTGAATTTCCACCATGTTCGCGCTCACAGAAATGTCCTCTGACATGAGATGGATTAAGATAAATGCCAGAGGCAAGACTGTGTAGCTGCGGCTACAGTAGCCTACAGTATGCAAAAATGCCATTACCTTTGGAGTGACTTTTGCATGAGTATTTCTGCTTGTAATACCAGAGGGGTCATGGAGGTACATGAAGGGTAAAAGGCTTCAGTCTGTTATTGTGTGTCAGACATTGTGCGGCCGCGGTGCGCTGTAGGTGGTGTGTCTGGGACTGTCATCTCCTCTTTACAGGTCACTCATCATCGAGTCCATGGTTTGACTTTGACTCTCAACACAGCCAGCACTCAACCTGAAGCCTGCCTTCTGCTCCGATATGCTGACTCACTCTGCACATAGCGGACCGTTCTGGGATGCAGATACCAGGAAGAGGCCAGTGATGTAGCTGGGAGGCCTGGGGATGACAGGTACAACAGCACAGAGGCTGCTCGTTTTTTTTTTGTTTTTTATGTTTTTTTTTAAAGCAGAGGGTAGGCACTCAGAGGTTGCAAACACCCACGCTCAAATATTTTAGAGTGCAGACAAATATTTTTGTGTAGGTGTTTGTAACCACAACACACATGCACAGGAATAGAGACGGAGAGAGCGAGAGCACATAGAGCATATTTTCTGTTTTCCATGCCCTGGGCGTTAGACATACCAGGAGCGACAGAAATCTCGCCAAGTGGGATAAGATCATAAAACTGCGAAGCACTCTCCTCTCAGTTTCAGCTAAATGGATAAAATGGTGTCAGCATGTTACGGCGAGCCCCTCAGGATCAGAAAATGCTGGCAGGACTATAAACTAAAGCAGTTACTCTGTGACAAGACTGAATCTATCCCCATCAATGGAGATTTTGTTTGAGATGTTCTGGTGGATGTTGAAAATACTAGAAAATAGACCAGAGTCAGGAAACACTGATAAAATATTCTATTGTTTTTCTACTTTTGACCACATGCTCATTCAATTCAGTGCAGCCACATTTATCACTGTAATATTTCAGAAGATATCTACAGACATAAACAGTATTGAACATGATGACATTGAGGGTTGCTTGGGTTTTGTCCAGGTTCTCTAAATCGTCTCCAGTTGAGCTTGAATTGTTTATGCATGTGTGTTTGTGCCCTGTGGTGGACTGTCCAGTGTATATTCCTCACCTCTATCCTAAGTAGGCTGGAGATGGCCACCAGAAGACCCCTGTGACACCATTGGGTGTAAATGGGATTTTCATGGGATTGTGGGATGAACAAAGTCATAAACAAGGCCATCGTTGGCATGAGCAATAATTTGTCATTCTGTATCTTTGTCAAAGCTATGTACAATAGAGGCCACATTCTAATACAAGCTAAATTTCAAGGTTTGTCCTGATTCTCTCAGAGGCTCATACTAACTAGTTGTCAGAGCAGAAAGCTAGCTAACAGTGCAGCTGTGATCAAGCCTCCCGGCGTCTTCTTCACACTCAAGTCTTTGGTAAATGCTGCGTTATAGCAGGTTGCAGAGGTGTTGATAGAAACTCCACGTTGCATTCTGCAGGAGTGCTGTTTTTAATTTCTTTTCCCCAGTTTTGCTGATCCCGCTCAGATTTAGAAATTTCAATTACTGTCACTCTTTTTTTTTTTCTCGCAGGCTTTAAGGACTGGGATTGCACTGTCAGTTTTCAGAGTCATTAGGCTTTGTGTTAACCTCGGCCACCGGCGGGGTCAGGTGTCACTTCATGGTCTGGTCACCGATGAGATGGGAAACGAGTGAAAGAGAGAAGAGAATGGGGAGAGGGGGTGCTAATGATAAAGTGGATTAAAGGACATCTGAAGGTGTTAGATTCTGTCAGATTGGCTGCGGAGGTGTCAGTCTGCAATCTCAGCAGTGGTCGCCGTTTGTTGGAATAAGGTGTTGAGGGAAAAGAAAAAAAGCTTCGGATTCAATTTCTCTAGTTTCCACTCCGAACACAAGTCACTTTAAAATGAGCTGAGCGGAGCAGAGGTGATTTTGATCAGCAGATATCCCGATGTTTCCTGCCTTACATAAACACCTCATTCTCAAATCTCTCACATACCTCTCCACAAGGACCCTGTGTGCCGAGGTTATATCATTCCTTCAAATTCGCTGCTGTCACTGTTTTGCTCTGCTTTTCTGTCTTTTTTTTTTTTTGGTTTTGGTTTTGACAGCGCTGGGGGCGAGTTGAAACTCCATGCGCTGGCTCTTCATGAGGACACACAATTATCTTCAGTCTGATAGCCGAGCCCGACTCTGACACATTCTGTGTCACCGTACAGAGTGTGAGTGCTGGGTGGGAATGGAAACTACCTTATGCAGAAAAAAAAAAAAAAAACCTCCCCTAAAGGCACAACACAACCGCAGCATAGAGATCAGCTGCTGTAGTGTGCTGCAGCGTAAGCTGTCGCATTAGCCTGAATTGCTGATAAGACAGTCTGGTGCACGCTGAGGTCTCATTTGCTTTCCATTCGCAATTATTACCAAGTCAGGCCGAGGCCGTTTGCTGGATGGGATCCTCCTCCTTTATTAAACAAAACACCGCCCATGATGATAGGTGCTCGGGTGGATTTTGGAAGTTCTAACGGCAGCGAAACCGTTCCAGCTCTGCACCATCTGTGCTCTGGGGAGTGGGGTTGTGAAGGGCTCGCATGATTGAGTGGCACCTGCTTGTCAGGGGGTAGCTGCAAAATATTGCTGCATTCAGCGGAGGCAGCACTCCACCTGAATGCCAATCAGGCTGTCAGGCTAATCCCCTCCACCTCCATGCGCTCGCATACAGGCTCACGCTCTCCGATCCTCCGCTCCGCTTTGTTTCTCTGACTGCATATCCCCTGTAGGTATGGATGCATCTGCCCATCACGGCATCCATTCCTGCATCGACGACGCTTGTAAAAAGCCGCTAATTAAATCCTCCCTGTACGTACTTGGCAACGTGGAAGGCACCGGCGAGCTTTGTCAGACGGATTTTCCTTACCTAAACACAGAGCCGAGCTGACACTGATGCCATTAAATGTCTGCTCGTCTGAGCATGGCTGCCAGCATCGATTTACCTACTCTCAAGGTGTTGGGCGACTTGTCAAGCAGAGGGTTTTGTCTTTTTTCTGACATCCGCAGAAGCTGACATCCACAGAAACACTTGTATCAATGACAGAGAACATGGAAAACCAGGGGCGTTCCGTCTGTTATTCCCAAAACTATCGATTCGGAGATGAGAAAAGGACCTTTGCCCAGGCTTATGATCGTCTGTGGTGTTGTTTGTGTGGGAGTGTTGGAGATTGTGTGTGTGATCAGAAAAACGCAGTTCCTTTGAATCTGCACGCCTGTTTTGTGTAAACGTGTGATTCCTGAACGGCTGTGTCAGCAATTGGAGCACAGCGATGCGCGCACAAAGCACAGGCCCATTCTCCTGAGCATCCTCTCTGATCTCTGTTTTCTCTGTCATGTCAAGACAGTAACAGGTGTCTTACCTGAGGCAGAAACACTGTATCACTGTCTCCCTCTTTATCTCTCTGTATTTATCTATTGTTGCAGCTCTCAGGGAAAGAAGCGGGAACATTGCATTAAATATGATGCGCAGGCTATGTCGGGAGCCCTTCTCACTCCTGCAGCGCAGAATTTGACTTATCTCCTCTTTGCCCAGAGGTGCAGGATTACACCCAGTGTGTTTTACTTCCATAGTAAATTAAACACATGAATATTTCCGGGATAATTAACACCTTCGTGGTGTTAAAGGGGAAGTGGATGAATGTTAGATTAGCTGTTGTCTAACAGCCGAAGGGCTGCAAAATATTTTATGTTGGGGTAACATGACTCTGTGTCCCCCTGCTTTCATCATCCACTTATCGTGGCTGATAAGTCAGGACACAGTGAAATTTTACAGATCCCATGTGTGGAGGCATGGAAAACAACAATTCGAGCTGAGGCGAGCTGTGCCCATAACACAGTTTGGGCATCTCATCGTAATTCTGCTGGTGGTTGATGGAAACACATTAGCCTCCCCAACACTGGGTGGCGAAGTACGTTGTTTCTTTGGACAAATATGTACTCCTTTCAGCTTCTTCATATTCTTAAACATTCAGTTTCTTCTGCAACACGTTAACATACACTTTTGTAATTCTTGCTTTCCAAGTGTCAGGTAAACAGAGCCCTGCAACACCATTAAGGTACAAAGTTAGTAGAATGATGAATGGATGGTATATGGCCTCTCACTGTCTCTCACTTCTCTGTTGCGTATACATTAAAATGCATGTAACTATAGCGTTAATGTAAAAACAGAGTCAAATATTGTGTGAATGATGTGTGAAGGGGAAACTGTGTTTGCGCTGGATTCACGAGCAAACAGCTCCCGTCACGCTCCTCCACTGTGCCAACCTTGTAGGTATCTCTGGCATTCTAGTTTCAGTGGGATTAACCACATGGTGCTGTGGAGCTTGGACACATTCCCAGCGATGCGTCCGTGCTGGGCTGGCTGGATGAACAGAAGGTCAGGACATGCCATTACACAGTGTAATGCTGAGCGGGAGACAGCGCTCTGCAGACCAGACCAGGTGCCAGTAGCAGCCCGGTACCTGACGACACACCTCACCGTGTTTTCCTCATTATTATCAGAATCATATTCATCAAGGTATCACACAGTCGGCTCTTTCCGTGTTGGTGCTAATCTTTGCCGAAAAATTGGATTTGATCTATAATATTATCACCTCGGTAATGATAGACGTGGGACTTCACAGTGACTGCAAATTACATTGTGGAATGTGACATTAATGTGAAAAAGAGAGGCGTAGGAAACAGACAAAGACAGAAAAGAATCTCACCTGTCCTCTGGTAACGTCTGCACTGTGTGAATCATGCCGTTTCTGTCTGTCCTTTTACCTTTACTGCCTCTCTCCGCCTCCGCACGCCCGCTCCGCCAGCCAGGTAGTCTGACTGTAACACAATGGAGCCTCGCTCCCCTGATTAAACACTGTCAGGTTAATTTATGTACACTTCTGCTCGACTGTACGATGCGTGTTTCACGGGAAGCTGACATCATTATCTGTCTCCATCGTGCCTCACGTGCTGGAAACGCAATTTAAGCTAAATTTGACTGGCGGATTATTACCACCAAAAGTAATCTCTCCGTCAGCCATGCAACATTATTCAGTCAGTAGCTTTTATTAGTAGTTATATGTCCTACTTTAACAAAGCACTGAGTATGAGGTCATTAATTTAAACCTTGTTTGGCCGCTAAAGAACTCATCAATACGCGCCCTTCAATCCATTCCTCTGCTACGTACTCATGATGCCAGACACTTTTTTATCCACTGATGACTTCCTAATTCTTATTTTTGCATCACAGAGTATCCCTAATGTCCCTCAGCCCGCGTTTTCCCACTGTCTGCACAAATGTTGGACCATCTAATATTTACAAATTGGCAATTAATTGTGCCTTTCTCAGAAGTGATAAGCGCAGCTCTATCCTACGATCAGCTAATGCCTCGTGTGGAGTTAAGTTAATGATGCAGTCAGAAGCCTTTCAACACTGGGTGGACAGTGACATAATGATCCATAAACACACAAATCACCGCAAACATTAACGGGCGGATGAGGCTTCTTCAATATTGAACAGTTTTATTCAATATTTACAATCCTTTGCTCTCTCTCATACGCAAAAGATAATCCAAAACATGGAAATAATTAGCAGCGGAATGTGAATTCTTTGTACATAATGAGGATTTATGCCATCTGGTCTCTTTTCTCCAGCTCTGCACAACTGTATACAGAAGCGCCCCAGCTCTGTGCCGCTGTCATCAGTGGATCATAATCAAGTGTATTCATGTACATTTGCAGAATTGCTGACCTCAGACACACTGGAGTAGGAATATGTTTACATTATTCTGATTTATGGAGAAAATAATCTGCGGATCCCAGTCTCGGTCGCTTGTTTGTGCTGTTGCACCTGTGTGTTCAACAAAACAGACAACCCATAATCAGCCCCTATGATATGCAGGACTGCATGACTGCATGGACATTATCTCAGCATTTGTTAAGTAGCATCTCATTCTAAGGGCTCAGTGTGCTACATACTCTCTCCTGGCATCTGTAGTGTTGATATTATAGCCTCATGGTTTGTAAGTTGGCTTATAGAGCTTGATCTTGTGTGGGCGGATGACATACTTCTCACTGTAGTACTCTGTTCACTCATGCTGAAAAATGTTGCCGTGGTGACATCACAGACAATGTGCAGATGTAGCTAACAAAGACCGACGGTCGTTGTTTCCGTACACGTGGACGAGAAAATGAGTTAAATCAAAAAGATCTATACGCACAGTGCAGGCCCAGTCAGGGGAGGTGCCGTTCCTAGGTGCACTCCTCTTGTGTCCTAATGGCCTCCAGTCAGATAAACAGGATGCTTCTTGTGCATTAAACCAATAATAGGCTAAGCATGGGGAAGGCAAACACCACCTGGCAAATGTCACAGTCGAGTCAAGTGACGGAGTGGAGGGCCGTGTTTACGTTGAATCAGCCGTAATTGTGTGTGATTGAGGTAATACGGACTAATTCTGCCTCCATTCACGGCTTCCATCCGCAAACTAAAGCATTACTCCGGCGGAGCGCCGTGAGTTAGGCGGCATATTTTCTCATTATCTCCCAATTGCCTCTTTGTTTCGGGAGATGCGAGACAGCTCTCATGAAGAGGAAGTGCACTTAAACAGTTTTCAGAAATCAAACTAATTACACCAGGAAAGGTAGTTGGCCAGACGGACAGGACGGGGTTGTTTTTTTCCACCAGCCCCCCCCCACCTCCTCAATTCTTCTCTGGAGCCAGTCAATAAACAATCTGCATAAGTTTACCGCATCAATATTTAATGTGCCAGCTAAAGGTCTCCTCTCCTACAGGTCGCACTCAGTCTGGGTTTGATGTTTACTACTTTGAAATTCGCCACAGACGCAAACAATCCCGAGGGGGGTTGTGTGCACACGTGTGTGTGCTGGTCTGTGTTTGGCTGTGTGTATGCATAATGAGGAATACTTATGTGTTTAATATTTTTATTGTACTTTGCAAGAGCGCCTTTGTTTGTGTGTCTGTTGGGTGTTCCCATACATCAGAGAGAGAGGCCTCAAAGCCTTCCCAAGCCAGTACAAACGAGACCACCACCCCCCCAAATTGCTTACAGCCGGTCTATCAGTGGGGAGGGGAAAATATGCCGGTGAATTTATAACGACCAAAAACAAATGAGCCAACACAGGCACACAATTAGGGGGAAGTCATGGCTATGTGTCGTCTTTAGATGAGCAACATGATGGCCTCTTTACCCCTGGCGGGGGTAAAGCCCTGCCCCAGGAGATGGCTCATTAGGGCTGAGGGGAGGAGGAGGAGGAGGAGGAGGAGGTGGAGGAGGGGAGAAGCTGCTGACAGTCAAAACAGTGGGCGTGGGGAGGGAAGGGGGTCGCTGCCACTCCGGGAGGAGAGGGGCTCGGCTAAAGTCCTCTCACAACAAGGGCCATTCTGATCCCGTGCAAGACATCAGCTCACGGTGAGAAATCATCATATCACACAAAGGACAGCTGTCACAAGGGCCGAATTAACTCTAGAGCCAAAATATTGCCTCAGCATCCTGGATCCCTGGTGTGGTTGCTCGTATTAATCTTGTTTGGACTTTTGTCCACAGTTTGATCTCATGTATTTTCTGTCATTTTGTCAGTTTGAGTGATGGCAACCAATGCAGATGTTGGTCAACACGAAACAAACAACAAGCAGACAAGGAAAAAAATGAACTGTTAGCAATTTAATATGCATCACAAGCGTGAGATATTATCTGTGTCACAGCGATTGTCCTATCTAACAATATGACGATAATGAATCCATTCACAAATTGCACCTAATGAATTGTAATGTGGAGATGTCGTTTACAGAGTTGGCCTTAGTCACTGATCTAATCGTCAGATGATGCATCTCATTAATCATGATGTGCCTGTCAGAGACCATGTACGTTGCAGCTGCCTGCATCTGGACTTAGAGAAGGGGTAGAAGCGGTTTCACAATAACAGAGTACAAAGAAGCATGTGCAGTGTAAACAGGAGCTCTGCTGTAGTGCAGATGTGTTATCTGTACTGCGCTGTACGGATAAAGTGAATGTGATCTCCATCACAAAAGCCTTTGTTCAGTGGGTGCAGCAGCCTTAAGTCCCATTATGGGACTGTACAGTACACGAAGCACACTCGCAGGTCCTTAAAAGCTGGAAGAGTGCCACCAGATGGTTAAGAGCAGAAGTGAAGATGTCATTACTCACCCTGGATCTTTTTTAATGATCCATTACAACGTACTATATCTCATCTTAGCAGTGATGCAAACAATACTCTGCAGAATTCCAAAACCCACTAATCATAATTACGCTCACTAATGCGTTCTGTATAAATGTGTCCATGCTGTACATTGTGACGTGTCTGTACTCTGGAGGCACACGTAATGTGCTCTCTATGGGAGTGAATCTGTCCTTTGGGAAGAATAAATTCCAGCCAAAGTACAGTGCATACGCATAATTCAATTAACAGCAAAACGGATCAGTTGGTGGATAACACGTCCGGTTTGAAAGCTGGATATTACTGCAGGTAAGGTACACACTGACGTAACATAAACAAATAACGCTCTAATGAAGGAAATGAAGAAAGAAGAACAGTTCCCTGCTCTGTTGCGCGCTCCCAGCATCTCAATCAACAGAGCGCAGAAGTTCCCGGACGCAGCGGTCTCCCCACGGAAAACAAGCCTCTGATTTCCTGATGCTGCGGTGCCGATTTGTCTGAACCTCTTCTCTCTAGGAATGACCGCTGCGCCTCGCCTCTCTGTTGATCAAAGCAGCTAAAACACAGACCGACTCGTCTGTTGTGTGTCTCTCTTGTTGAATTACTCCGCACTGGTGTATTCAGCCAAATTTGCATACAGGGTATTAGCTTTTGGGGCAACTGGGATTCACACAAACAAAGCGCGTACAGCTTAATTTTAGCGGCTAATTGGGATCGGGTAAGCATCTCTAATCTATTTAACAAAAAGAAGTGGTATTTTCTCATCTAATTAATATTCTCCATTTAATGAATTAAAAATCCAAGTGGGAGCACGCACCAGAGAGCGTGGCGGGCGCTAAGACTGACAGGAGTTTAGAAAGCTCATCTGAACACAAAGTTAAGAAGAAAAGTAGGGGTGGGGGCGAATCACATCAGTTGATAGATCCAAAGTCACAATAAACGTGTGGGAATTGTATCAAGGTAAACATGAACTCTCTCTTTATCTTCTTCTTATCAAGGTGCAATTTTCTTAAGAGCGAATGATCCTAGATCTGTGAAACTTTTGTTTCCAGACTTCTCCGCCGATAACCATCTGGCTTTTCACAGGGCCGAGCTGGATTTGTTTCATGTCACAGGAATAACTCACAATTCACCAACAGCTGTTAGGTTTTAACGTCCTGCTACAGTCGCTGTCAAATAAAAGAAATTCTCCTGAAATGAACCCATTTCAAAGGCCTGGTTTTGAACTAAGGTGTCAGCAATCCTCACTGTTCTGTAATCATTCTTCTCTTACATAATTTTAGTTTCTCATTTTTCAAGGACACACACACACACACACACACACACAAACACACACACACACAACAACTTCAAGTCACTGCACGGTGACATGGTGACCACAGCCTCTATCAATCACCATCTGAGCCAAGAACAAAAGGAATATGATGTCACTAACAACATTATCACAGCACTTGTTCACATCTCATTGATTTGACAAAAGCTATCACTCAACACTGGTGTCAGTCACATGTTCCAGTGCTTTATTATACGGGCAGCACAATGCATCATGGGACACTGCACTAGCTGCTTTTGCACCCTCCTGAAATAGAACCACATTCACTGTAGCCTTCTTTAAGTAGTGCAACAGCGCAATGAAATACAAAACAGTGCAACAGATGATGTTAAATTAGATCAGACAGCACTGACGAAAAACTCATCAATCATCTTGTCAAAGGCAGCATTGTTGTATACGGTGTCGTGACAAATGTTTTATTTTCCTGAAGGTGCTGTGAGACGCTGGCAACACGGTGTGTGGGTGGTGGCACTGTCACACCACAGCAAGAAGCTCCCGGGTTCAACTGAATGTACTCCAGTTGAACCCACAGTCCGGAAACACATGATTAGTTCGTAGTGTAGTTCGTAGTAGTTCGTAAGTAGAGGCTAAAATCTCCTGCTTTTTACAGGTAAGATAACGAATGTGTCAGAAATTCAGGTTTTTTTGTCATCTCTGTGTGAGGAGACTCACATCAAGAGCCTTCCTCTCGCCGTGGAGTGCATGTATGTAAATGTTCGGGGCTTATCACTGTATCATCTGTGCTGCGCCCCTTCACCTGTGATGGCTCCATTGTTGTGCTGATAAGATAATCAGATACTCGCCAGCAGTTAAGCATTTCACCCTCAGAAAGGAGGAGCACTTGAAGGAGAAATTTTAAATAATTGCAGAGAGTGGCTGCAGCGGAGACAAAGACTTTTATTCCTTAATATAGATCAAACTCCATTAATGCTACGCTAATGCACCCGGGTTGCCAGTTTTCTGGATGTTTTAAGCAGCGTGTTGGCATGGCTACACATCAGTGCTGACTCTAAACGATGTGATTATTAGTGAGGGAGAATCAGATTCACTTGGTGAGTGTACGAGGTCAACAATTCTGTTTGATATCTGGCACCTTTTAGACACTAAAGTAGGCTAAACATTTTTGGCAAAAACACGAAAAATTAAATGCTTCTTGATTTTTCACATATGGCAATTTTTTTCCTTTTATCCTTCAGCAACATGTGCGACGCATTTCCAGTCACACCACGGGGGGTAAAGTGTGCATCATTTCCTCCCTCAAAAAAAAAAAAAAACCCTTTCTGCCCTCCTCTTTATACGACCCATGCTTCAATTGGCCTGTCAAAAAAATGAAAATGCTTTTAATGCTTTGATCAATTATTGATCAGAGCGGGACCCCACCCCCTGCTCGCTCCATCTCTGTCAGAAAGGCCACAGAGCGCTCGTTTTATCAGCGGACAGTGGCACGCCCCGGCCCCCTCCCGGGACTCTGATGTCACACGATTCATCATCCCCTATTGAGAGGCGGCCGGGGGACGGACTCACCCACCAGGCTCTCCAGCGGCTGCTCCCCAGACGGCCTCCCCGCCCTCTCGTCCCCTCTGCCGCCTCCCGGGGGAGGTTTCAATTAAAGAGCCCCAATGTTTGGGATATTTTAATCCCCCTCTTCCACCTCGTTTATCTCCGCGCACACACCTCTGGAGCCCAGACAGTGGAAGAGTGAATCCGTGGATAAAACCATCTCACTGTTCACTTTGTGTACTTGTCTTCTATATGGAGATTAGAGGTGCAGCGTGAATGGGATTAGTCTTCTCATACCTTTTTAGATGGCATATTGAGAGACTGTGTCACTCCATGCAAAGCTGAAACTAGTGTTGTGCCAAAAAGGGTAGCATCAATACCAAGGGTTCATAGTATCATACATTTCTAGTATATATTTTATATGATAACAGCATAAAACAGGTTAAACCTATGCATGTACCCCAGTATCCTAATTGAACCTCTAATAAGGCACATTTGCATATCTTTTCATCCATTTATCCCCGATTTCAATGTCTCTGTGTGTCTTGGGGTCTGCTGGAGTGTCTCCCAGACCACACAGGAATAAAAACCCACCCTGGACAGGTCACCAGTCCTTCACAAGGACCTCAATCTATTCACTCTTCACACAGATTAGATTCTCCAGTTGATCTAAACATGTATAATTTAGGACTGTGGGAAGAGACCGGAGCACCTGGAGAAAACCCACCCAGACACTGGGGACAAAAACTTAACTTAACACAGAAAAGTCTAACAGTCCAACAGGGATTTGGACAGGGGACCTTCTTGCTGTGAGGCGCTTGTGACTATGCAAAAGGGACCTTTCCGCTTGAAATTGCCTGCTCGGCAGATGCAAAGGGAGGCTAAAATAAGATGTATTCAGTGCGAAAAATGAAGACCCTCCTCATCTCTCGCATCAAAGGTCATGCCACCCACCCTCAGACAAAAGAAAAATGGCAATTCCCTTCCCTTTTTCTCCCTCTTCCACCTCATTAATCATTTTCTCCCTTATGCATAAAGCTTTAGCCAAGCAAACTTTGTATCCTTGTTTCCAACCATGAAAAACAACAGGATAAAATTAAAACGTCGCCTACCTAATTGCTTGTGATTTTCGACTGACTCTGCTGCTGTCACAACTGTGAAATTAATTCCATAATTATTTGTCATACAAATACTTGCTGTTAACAAGTTGATTGTGTTCTCTGTTTTATGCTTTTCTTTCACAGTTTCACTAATTAATCACACTCTTACACCTCAAATATGGATGTATATAAGCTGAAACAAAAGAGCCTGCCCAAGAGCAGTAGGGTTTAGACAACCCGGCTCATTTTCTTCCTGCATTTTTCCATCAATGAAAAATGGAAAACGCAATAAAAGGGGTGACTGTCAACTCAAATAATGCCCATCAGACAATTCTTCTACAGTTTTGAAGCTCTCCTCTGTCTCTGAGCTCCCCAAATGCTGCCAGTAAGCTGTTTTTTATTATTACAATGAGGAATTCAAAGTCTCTTTCTACAGTTGCATCTTCAGGTTGAGACTTCAGTTTTCCGAGACAATAACAAGGTGTCTGCACCGTCTACAGCCTGTCAGAGTCATTAAATATTCATATTCAGACTGACATGTTTTCAAGAGCCAGAACATTGATGTGATGATATTAATTGAATACATATGGAATAATAATCTTTTTCTGACGTATGCCAAGCTTGGCTCCAGATATGTGTCTGCTATAATTGACCTCGTGGTTTCACGGCGCTTCGCTCTTCACAACAAGTCAGAGACGATCTTTGGCAATTTTCTGAGGAACAGCTTGTTAATGGTCCATTGATTTGGCCGTAATGGGAGTATTGATTGAGGTGATCTGGAATGTAAATTTTTCATCCGATGTTCTGAAGTCAAACTGGATTGCTGGCGTGTCTGCGTGGGTCATGTGTTAAATGTACATCATTAGCGATCTACTCTCAGATCCTCACTCAACTGCCAACCCCGAGTGTGGGCGGATCAGGGCCGGAGAAAATTAACCTGAACAATCTGCATTCATTTCGCTCGGCAACAATCAGTACGCTTTTGTGTGACGCTCATTAAAACTCGTTTTTATCCTCGCCCCGTTCTCTCCCTGGGCATATTAGAGAGGTCGACTCCTTTCTGAAGGAAACGTTGTTTTGTGCCTTTTCCAGTTCAATCGGTCGGACGCATGTTCCCACTGCACTTTTCTTATTGAGTCTGCGTCTGCGTAAATCAATACTCAATGTATCTGTTGTGTTCATTTGCACATTTCCAATTCACGCTCTAATGCAGTATCCATTAATGAGCAGTCCCTGGCTTAGACTCATCAGAAATGCAAACAGGTGTAGCATTAAAAGTGATCAAATGTATTCAGGTCACACACACACACACAGATATAAAGAGTCAAAGGGACATGAGGATGAGGTTGTGTTAAAGTGTCAGCTCCCTTTACATACCACTGTACAGTATTGTCTATCAGTCAGTGTCAGGCAGAGAGCCATCTGAAGACAATCAACGTGTCTTTGGTAAAGGATGAGCGTGCCCGGCAGCCAGAGGGATCCATCACTCATCACACACTATTAGGGAAATTTAGGAGCTTAATTTTGTCGTTCGGGGCGGTTGATACAACGCGTGATTCAACATTGTTATACCAGAGACTGATGTCTCCTCCGTAACTGATGTGCAGAGGGGCTGCAATTCCTCAAGGAGAGCGATGGTCTCTCCTGCTGGAGTTAATGGTGTCACGCCGGTGTTTGATCACTTTTCTGTTTCATCCCTTTTTTTTCTATCAACGTGAAGCCACTTTAGATGATATGTTACAACCCTAGACAAGCTGTATTTTATTAACTGATGTGTTGATTGTTAATTTCTTGGTTTTATACCCTTTATTGGGCAAAAATGCAAAATAGTAGCTGCTTCCATTTCATCCATGTGCTACAATGTGCTTTTAATCTCTTGTCCAGATAAAACCTCATTCTAAGAATATGTGATCAGAATTTTGTACTGTGTTCACAAAACTGTTCGAAGGTCAAATGAGAGATATGTGAGATGTGACATATTCTGTATTTACAAGGTGAACTAATATATGGTAAACAATGTCTCCCATCTCTCTAGAATAGCATTGTTAAGTGACATCATCCATCCATCCATCCATTACCTTACCTGTTGTAGAGATGTCCAGCAGGAAATACACTCTTGGCAGATCTCCAATCCATTGCGGGCCACACTCGGACCATTCACTCTCACACTCACACTTTCATTTTGTCTCTGATGGACCTGAACATGTATGTTTGTGGACCGTGAGAGGAAACCAGAGTACCTGGAGAAAACCCACAGAGACACGCGAACATGCCAGCTCCACACTTAAAAACCCTCAGTCTGTCCAGGATTTGACCTTCTCGCAGCACCACTATGGGTGACGCCATCAAGTATTTATATATATATATATATATTTTTTTTTTTTTTCCAAAGCTGGACAAGGAATTGGTAAGACACTGTGACCACAGTCTCCAACTGAATAGAAGAAAGCTGTGCAAACCTATTCTGACTTTGCCCAGGGCTTAAGATATGAACGTGGCTGATCTTCATATTGCTGTTCTACTTGTACCTGGATCTCCATTTTAATAGGCTAATTACTGGGCAGCTGGCCCGGCGGCCCGCGTCCCCCTCAGTCAGAGGCCCGGCTGTGCACGGCTGCAGCCTCTGCCAGCAGACTGCAGACAGCTGGCTGCGTGGTGCGCTTTCCAGAGATGTCAGAAGAATCCTCCTCTAATCCTCCTCCCCCCTGCTGGGAGCCTGTTGTTGGAGAGGCATCACAGAGAACATATGACACTGTTGATAAGAGGGGCTTCACGCGATTCGGTGAAATTAAAAACGGATCACTTTGGGTTATTAGCTAACTGTTTGTCATAACGTTATCGCCCTCAATACGATACTTATTCAAAGATGGCTTTGACGGCGCTGAAGGCGTCTGGCTGTCACGGGGGGGGGGTTTCTCAACAAGCAGGCTCTGCATTTCATGAAGTGGAGTAGATAGGCAGCACTGGGATTTAATAATTTATACTCCTCATCCCGGTTTGGATGGAGTGTGTGTCACTCAGAGGTGTGAATGGAGTCAGATCTCAGAGGGATTGCTGCTGGAGCTCTGCTGGAGGACCAGAAGAAAGAAAAGGCTTTCCACGTGATTTACCATGAAGCAGATTCAAACAACGCAGAAAAGACGTCTGATTTGTATCTTGTGGTATTACTGCATGTTAGTCAGGTGAAGGTCTGCGGCTGACTGTATATATTAGAGATAATTGTGTAGTTTCTGAGGGAAGTAGCCCTTTCGTGACCTTTTGTTTTGCGTTGATTTAAAAGTGCTAGGTTATATTAGCAGTGGGATCAGATAAGCAGCCCAGCGAAAACAGTCTGGGAGCGCCACGCTAATTGCTCTGCGGCGAGATAAGAATCTTGGAAAAGCTCCAGACGTGAATTACGAGCACACTCGGATTTAACTACCTACATGCTGACGCTACTTTGAAACACATGGAGGTCGGACCTGGGAAATAACTGTTTTATATTTTGGCTAAACAGACTCCTGCCTACTGCATACACAACCACACACACTGAGACAGGCTCCAAGTGGGTGGTAGGATACCTGGCAAGCGGGAGCATCAATCTTTCTGGAAAAAGAAGAACGAGACCCATCAAGATGAGAGCGATGACTTTAATTCACTGGTGGGCCTGTGGAAAAGGACATAACATGTTTAATATTCCCAATAATGATAAAAAAAATGCTATAAGCCTTTTATTCTGAGGTGCCCGGGGGGGATAGAGGAAGCAGCTCGGTCTATAAGTCATATGATACATCACACAAGGAGTCCTCTGTACTGCTGGGCGTTGAATTAGGAATTCATAAACACCAGGTGAATGGATTTACACCAGGAAGTATTTTACCTCCATTTGTCTGCTCCACTTTCAAACATGGGAGTTAAACGCAGTGTATATCTTTTATTGGTTGGTGTAGACTGGCTTGTGTTGGTAGACATGCAGATATCAGGAGAATAAAAAATGGTCTGTGTGTTCAGAGGGGAGTGGGGGACTCGCTGGAGCCTGATTGATTTGGCTGTAACAGTGACAACAGGCCTCCCCTGAGTCGCACTGCGCATAATTCTTTGATTAATGCGGCGCATCCCAAAATCACTCCACTGCAACACAAAATCAAATTAAATCACCTGGATACAATCTGTTATTGATTGGGAATGTCAAAGACGAGGGGCAATACCATTAATAACTTTTCCAAAACGTGGATTAAGTGATTTCTTTTCATATTGTGCTTATTTGGCACGTAATGCATTTCTCCATCTTTGCTGCTCGCTGGTATCAGGATGTCAGTGAGAAGAAGTAGCGGCGGTGACGATCTTTCTTCTTCCAGTTCAGCCCGTTTCTCGCTGACAGATGCCAGCCTCAACGCTCCCCACAGGCCACGTTGGATTATAGGAAATGCAGTGGGAGCCTAAGCAGGGCAAAAAGACGGCGTTATTTATAGGTGCAGGTGAGAGCTAGCACGACATTAGTTTAGATGTATGTTTCAGGGCCGCTTGTTGTTGTGTGTCGAATCAGAAGCCACAGATCACTAAAGCATTAAATGAAGCCACTGTACACCTCTATCCACTTCACAGTGTATGACTTTGTTTCAAATCAATACTGTAAATTATTGAAGGCGTGGGCTGTGGATATGCCAAATGATATTCATTGAAGGGAATCATGTTCCCCAGGGCTGTCAATAAAGCACTGCATGTTCTCTCACTCCACCTCTTGGCAAGCCTATTGTGGGCAGGAAATTCCTACTTTGTCAGATTCCATTTTTCATGAATAACAATTACAGACGTTCATAATTCCTTCCATGCAAGGGTGTACAGCCTCTGTGATTGATCTTTTTAAATCTGCTCGCTCCTACCTAGCCCCGGTGATAACCTGACAATGCACAGTAGCACATAATACATCAGGAGCCCAAAGGTGCGTCTGTTTGTCCTATTTCAGGCTCTGTCGAATCAGGTTGTACTATTTGGTTATTTAATATTGGCGCGGGGCGCTGAGCAGACAGTGGCCGATGACGGGAGGTACCAGAATGATATTAAAAAGTAGCAGCAGATGCAAATATGGACCTCAGTGGGGGGGTTGTGCTGAAAAGGCAAATTCTGTGAGAAGAAATTCTGATTCAAAAGTCAGAAAAGCTTTCCTGTAGTAAGGGAAAAAACAACCAGATTAGACTGGAGGTATTTTGGTCCGTACAATTTCAGTACCACAAATAGCATTGAATGAGCTGCACTGGCCTCTCTGACCCACAGGCTCATTGTATGAGTTGTCGTGGGTCACCCAGAGTCAGAGTGTGTGTCCAGTGATGGACGGGAGACCTGGTCAGAGTGTCTTCAGGGTCATGGGGTCACCAGCAGACACCCCTGACACTGTCAAGGCGCAAAGCAGCGAGGATAATGGAGGTATTGCCCTGAAGCCATACTTACATTTCGTATTACAAAATAGGTCTTCACCTTGTATCACTGTATGACGAACCATTACTTTTCTTTAATAATTGACTTATTAATGGCCATTTAGGTAGAATGAAAGACATTCAGAGCCCTGACTGTGAACCCCCTCCTTCATGGCTGCATGTAATTTCCATTTCTTTGCATCAGTGCTTCCTCCGCGCTGAAATCAGGAGATAATGTGTGCAAATATGAAATCATTAGCATCTGTCATGTCGGAGGCAATACATATCACCTTCCCACTGCACAGCCTTAGGTGTGATGAGCATCCTTCCAGCTCTGCTGACCCGGCCATTTTTAAGAAAAGATGCAAGGTAAACAGGCACCACACATACATCCCCGCCCCTGAAGGTCCAGCACGGGCTTCACTGGGGTGTGACAGCCATTATTATTCTAGCTGTCAGCATTACACACATAAGTGAGCAGATGATGCCTTATGAGGGCTGGTATCCTGATAGAGCCATCAATACACACATCCTTGGCCTCATTCAGTCCGTCACACCTTGTCCCACCACGGTTGTGTATTTGTGTGTGTGTGTGTGTGTGTTCTGGAAAGAGGGAGCTTTATGACTAAACCGACAGCGTGTGAGATCTCAGAGCTTTTTCATACGTGCCCTCCCCAATATCCCAACGTCCCATATCTTCAACTCGCTCTATTCTTCCCATCAGCAGATGCTTGACAGATGTTTATTTACCCTCAGGCTTGTTTACGTTTGTGACTGGCATTTTTTTTTATTTTTTAATGTTAAATAAAATATAAAATTAGCACAGCGGTGAACAGAAACTTCTCAGAGAAGAGAAACTATCTCTGCACCAGTGGTTTAAAGACACGTGGGCTGAAGGCGAGCGCAATAACAAGCTCTCATCTCTGCTTCTTTCTTTTCTCGACTTCCATTGTATAATCATCGTCTCCCGCTGTGAGCTCCCGCAACTACACCCGTTATTTACTCCCGAGCATCTTGCCTCACGCCCGCGCCTCTGTGTCGCTCTCTCTCTTCACTCTTTGTCCTCTTACATGTGCAGGAGGAGATAATTCCTTGGCTTTTCTCTCCGCCCATCTTGAGTAAATCCCGCCTGACAGTTTAATGGTCCTAAGACATGTGGGTATAGAGTCTGCAGAGCGAGGCCTGATATCTATACCCAGCTGACCGACAGATGAGTGATGGAAAAGGGATTGGAACGAATGGGAGATGTGTCTGAAATGTGCGAGGCGTTTCGCTGTCCTCGGTAAGCCTGCAGGCGAGTTCAGTCCAGGACACAGCAAAGACGGAGAGGCAGGAAATAAGGCCGACCGATATTCCTATCGATCACTCGTCCTCAGAATATAGTTTCTCAATGGTTGTCCACTAATGTAGGGCTCGTGATTGATTAATAATGCAGTTAGTAATGGAATTGTTCTTGTGTAGTTTGTGCAGAACACAGTCCTGAAAGAGGTATAGAGTACCAGATCAAGGCTCAGGTCCGGGATTATATCAAGCCCTTGTCTGACATGTAAATATTGAGATTATCTACTTTTTCACAATTCGAGTGAGCTCCTCATACTTCTTCTCTTATCTAATGTGTGTTTTTTTTTCTCTTCCACGTACAAACTTGTCATTTTCAGGTCAGTAGCCTCCTTCCCTGACATTCCCGTCACCTGACTCCCCCAGCCCATTGCTGACCTGTCTTCTACTTCCCTCATCAGTTTTGCGTCTGGTCCTGCCAGTTACGGTCTGTACAGTGCCGCTACTTTTAGTGTCCAGGTTTTTGTTCTGCCTGCCTGACCGCTGGACTGATGATTTCCTGCCTGAGCAACTTTGGACAAGTCTGTTTTAATCTGCTGCCTATCGACCTGACATTGTCTCTAACAAACATAGAAGCAGAATAGAGGAGGAATGGCTGGTCTGTTGCAAAGGTGTAAGCCAAGGAATAGTGCACAAGGTCCATTCCCAAGGTTGACCGAAGCTGCTGGTGATAGTTTCATACTAACTGTACATTACTACAGGACTCACAATTAGCATAATGTTTCTCATCTAACCCATAGAAACTCAGTGTGACCCTAAATGTCAATCCCATTGAAAGCCAATGGAAATAATGAGCAGAGATGCGAGATTTCTGCCAGCAGTGATTTGTGCTGCAACAAGCCATCAATGAATAACATTAACACAGAAATCCAAATGTGTTTTTTACCACGCAGCAATGCCAGGGTTTTAGAGAGGGATTTGCATGGTTTAAGATACTCACTCGGCATCTTACTTTGGTCAAAAAAACGCTGAGTGACAGCTTTGGTCTGGCATATGCATCTAATCTCAGTTATGCTGCATGTGCAAATCAAATCAGGGCGATAAGGAGTGCAGACTCCACCAAATCATGGAGATGACTGTGGTTTGATGATGCCGACCAAATATTTGCAGCAACATCTGATCCTGCGTCCAGTCCTTAAATCCATATTTTATCCACAAGGATGCATGTGTGCTATTATTACTCATCTTGCTTGTGTGAGAGGAGAAACAATAAACCGTTTAACGAAACCATTATGTAGTGTGAGCTTTCTTTTGTCTTTGAGGGAAGTCATCTACAGTAAATCTGTTGCAAATGTGAAAGCGCGTTTTCTCCAACAAACACAACTGGAGGCCCATATTGTTTACATGAAGAATTCCTTTTGAAGCTCATTAGCTTTTTAACTGCCTTTGTTTCTTTGATCTCTCAAGGGAGAAAGGGGTATTTAGCTTTATTATTCAGGAAAAGTAGCACTGCTACTTCACCCATTTTGTTTTTTAAGAGTACCCATCTGTTGTACCTTCTTTTTCATCCCATCAGAGATCGTGTCCGGCACCTTCCTCCATCTATGCCTTTCTCAGTGTGTCACCCATTTGGCAGGTCATTTTGTATTCTGATATGACATTAAAGATGGTGTTTGTAAGGGATTAAACTTAGCGAGAGAGACAGGATTTGTCTATTGGACAATGAGCTCCAGTTCCCTGTCAGTTTGTCTGTCTGCAAAGAACCAGTTAATCTGCAGCTTCATCGGAGACATCAAGAGCTTTTCCCTCATGCTTGCCAAAGGCTGCTAGTCTCTTTTCATTTATGCTAAGAAACTTAAGTGTTGCCACATATTTAAATGCTGTGACGGATGAAAGCACAAAATGAAATGATCCATCATGAGCTTTTCCATTTAGTTTTCTGTAAGGAGCTTTAATGTGAAAGAGCTCTTACTGTCAAAGTGGAGCACATCTGCTGAATGGGGCCTCGACAATTTACAAGTTTATTTTACAGAAATCCTTAAGTAGGACTGTAAAGCACTGGGATGAGCTTCACGTGTTGCGTGTATAGGTCTGTAATTATCTGAGTGAATAATTACGGCATTCAGAGCTCTTGGCTCATGTCCAGATCTGCTGCATTGCGACTGCTCTGCTCTATGGTCTTAATGTCAGACTGGACGTTCTTGGCCTGAGCTCGACCCCCCGCTGATTTCATGCGCTAAACTCATAATATTCAATTTGGTTTTGTAAATGATGCACTGGTACTGTGGCTCCTGTTCAAGGCAGCCTGGTTTTTAATTACCGTTAATTACAATTTGCATAAAGCTTTTTAGCAAACGGCTCCTGAAGCGCCTGTAATAATTATACATGTAAATGAATGGTAAGCAGATAAAGGCTTGTGAGTGCATTGAGCGCTCCAAAAAAAGGGTGTGCTTTCAAAAAGCCATCTGATAAGCAAAAGTCAAATGGAAAAGAGGAAAATGAATGTGCTGTTGCTTAGGAATGCATTCCAGTAATGAAAGAGTCTGTTTGCTCTGATGTTGTCTGCAAAGAGTGGAGGAGCTGTGTTTGTCATATTTGGAAACCCAAACAAATGTATTTTACAAAAGACGACGCTTCAATGAGATTTTTAATTGGATTAGTTGTTCCGATGTCAAATATTGAATATTATCAGTCTTCATTATGGCTTCTGCTGCCTTGAGTCTCTCTGCTTTAAGTCAAGTTTCTCAATCACATCCAAATTTCTCATCCTATCTGTCACTTTGTGTCTAGACTCTCACACCTCTTCAATTCATCACCACCTCCTCTTGACTAATGGCACCAGTAGACTTCATATTGTAAACTGGAAACAAACATGAGATGTCTCTCGACTAATCAGCCCTGCTAATAGGAGGTAGCCTTCACTCATGTTTTCATTGGCAATGTGTCTATGCCAAGCGCTGTAGTTAAAAGGTGACACTAAATAAATTGGGCTCCACCGAGATAACCACGGCTGAAAACTGAAATCACATTTGATGGCAGTCATTAGCTCGGCTCGTAGGCCAAATACATCATTCTGTCACAATTTTGGCCCGCTGAAACTATTAGATACCATTAGCGAGTAGCAGCAAATTACCCAAGAGCTAACCAGGTTTCCGCATCAGTATTTTCAAAATGTTTGTTTTGACACACAATGTGAACAGTGTCTCTTTAACATTGGCATCCATCCTCTCTAGTTAGGGCTGTGCTGGGGACGTGTTCACTCTCAGAACACTCTAATGAACCAACACACACACATATGGGCATCCAATCTAAAATCATATCTGAAACCCTGAGAGACACACCTGTGATTTGAAAACATCACATCCCTGCTCTGAATACAGTCCCAGTGATCTGACATTTAAGATGCATCTGCGCCTCTGAATCTTAACAACAGTGTGTGACACGCATAACAGCTGCAGACATTCTTGGAGGTCGTTCCCTCATTGTCGTCTTCTAGGTATGTGCTTGAACCTCTCTGACAGGGTTGACAAACAAGACAGCTCTGACTGAGAGGACCCTCTGAGGGGCCGGTGTCGCCCCGTGACCCTCTTTGGCCCCTCGTCCCACGTCACTGTCTGTGATGCCGCGGTGACAGCCACATGTGACGGGAGGAGTCTGCGACCTTTGCTTAACTAACGGATGCTTCATCATCCCCCGTGCCACTAGCACGAGCCCTGTGTTTATTGCTCTTTATTTTAAATTAAATCCGCAGCAGTGCCCATCCATCATGGTCGCCCGTGACCTTTACCGGAGGTGATGACTCGGCCCTGGAGAAGGCAGGGCACACGACTGAGTAGCCTAAAAGACAGTGTCTTTGGACCCCACCGGCTGTCTCAGCCGTCTCAGATGCAGACTGTTCATTCGCCTTCACAGAAAGTCAATAAGAGGCTTTGTTCATAATCAAACTAAGTGCCCTCAAATCTGATGTTCTCTGTGCTTTAATAGAGTTGTTAGGATTACCACTTGGATTGCAAATTAAAGCATAAGCCATTCTGGAGTTGCAGATGTCTGCAGTTTTGTAGCGATAATGAATTGGCTCAGCAGTTTGAGACGCCATGTTTATTGCTGTTCATTCAAAACACAACCAAGAGGTAAAAGCAGGTGCCGTGCACGTCCATATAACCATCCATTATTTTACCCATTTTGTACCTTAATGGAGTTGCAGAGGTGTGCTCCAGAGTACAGATGGGGAATACACTCACACCTAGAGACAGCTTTAGACTTTCAAATCGCCTAAACATGCATGTCTTTGAATTGTGAGACGGAACTGGAGTACCTGATTAAGTGCATTGTAGTGCCACAAGGGCTACATGATTTGATCTTCCCACATTTACCATCTTTTCTTAACTCCTCTCTAACCATTTGTTGTAAGGAAATGAGGTTATTAAGAGTGTTATGACGACTGCTTCTGCTAATGTTTTGCCATTGCATAGATGAACAGTCAACACATCGGGGCCAGCAGCTTGTTAAACTTAAGTGCCTCTGTGAGGTACGTTATTCTGCTGCATTCCTCTGACTCTGCTCTGATACAACATCATCAGCAATGAGGGAAGCGTTCTCCAGCAGCTCATGGGATATCTCTCAGGAAAATTGAGATGCAAGAAGAGAGCGTTTCCTCACTTGGTCTGCTTCACGTCCTCAGACCTTGGTCGTTCTCTGCTAATCACCAGCACCTTTAATAGTTTGTCATGTTCCATGAAGTGATCTGAGCATCAAGTCGAGCCGCTCGGTTTCTTTGAATAAAATGAAACACTTAGAAGTGCACGTCAGAGTGATGTAATTGGCTGTAATCGTGTGTAGTGCATTTTATTTCTGCACATCTGAAGGACGTTGCGGGATGATTTCGACTTTGCTTTTTAATGTCTTAAAAGTAAATCTATGCAAATGAAAACATTTCCTCTTTGTGTCTTAGTAGATTTGCCTTTTTTTTGTTTAGTATGTATCCTGTGCAGATGCACATTGTATTAGTACAGTGAGCGTAGCGAAGCAGAGTGCTTTTATGGCACGCTTTTATGAAATGGAAGTCAAAGAAAAAGGACAAATTACATTTTACATTTTGAGTGGTTTAATGTCAGATTAGAGCATGCAATTATACCTGTGTGGTGCAGAGATTTCATCCATAAAGCCCACTTTACTGTGCTTTTCGGGGGTAGTGAGATGTCATTACCTCTGAAAATGGAATATTTACAATGGAAAGCAAGATAATGATGACAGAAAAATGTGCATTTATACCAGTCATCAGCTCAGAGATGGAGAATTTTGTGTTTTTAATAAAACCCCCCCAGGCGCTGCGTAGTGTTTCTGCTCTTCTAACCGGCCGGTGCTTTGAAACAGCAGCGTAACACAAATAGGAACTGTCTACTTTGCCTTCTTTTGAATTAGCAGCATGGAGATAAGGGGGGGAAAAAAGTTCCCTTTAGTGCTGAAGGAACTCGAATTTAATAATGTTATCTGACATGTGGACGGCCGGCTGGCTGCGTGCACAGCCGCGGGTGTTCATTGGACTGAGACTTTTGTAGAAGAGAGCTGCTGGGTGTTCGCTCGAGTCTGGCCACCTCTGTCAGCCGCATTTTATAGAGCCGGCCTAACAATGGGCAAACAAATCAATAGCATATCATGTGCGCCATCAGCGGCTGAAGTTATCACATCCACTCTGGAAAGCCATTCCCGTCTGACTGAGTCCAACAATGGAAAGTCGTCGGATCAACTGCGGCGAATAAGAAGTGAATGAAAGGGGATTTAGAAATACGGCGGCATGCGTGTTCTGGCATCCTTTAATTTCTTGCAGATTCTTTATGTACACAGTGACGAAGAGTGTGGTGTGTGAGTGACTCGGGTGCAGGCGGGCAGAACATTTACAGAAGTTGGTAAACACCACCTCCGCGATAAGATGTAAAAACATGAAAAGCGCTACACAAACAGGAGTTATCGCGCGGCCGTTGCATTGAGCTACATTAAATTGCTCATGTGCAGCTAATACACTGAGTGCGAGTGTTGTTTTTGTTCACTGCAAGAGTAATTTTCCATTTGCAATAACCTGCAGCGTGAGGCATAAAAAGGCTTTGTAGGCTCTGTCTCGTTTTTGTTGGCACTTGCTATGTGTGTCCAGGAGTTGAGGATGTTTTTTCAGTCTGCCTTCTCTAGATGACACAGAGCTGCTTGATATACAAGTATATCTCGCAGCTAATAGTCCCGCTAAATATTCAGTGGATATTTTTCATTACCGTGTGCGACTTTTTACTACTAATTTGATATTCGTTTTAAGAGCAGGTTGAAAATTGCTTTATGTTTACAAGCCCATAGGTCAGTGCCTCCAAGGTCAGATTTACTGTTGAAAATTGAAACTAATGAATATGCGAAACAGAGCAAAAAGCTTCAGCGCTATGTGTCCTTTCACAAGCATCAGCAGCCCTGGAGTTAATGAGGGTGAATACAGGGCTTTAATTCAGCCTTTAAAATGGACAGATATCTGCTTAATTCAGCCCAGGGATAACATCGAGTGCCCCCAGATAATAGCTTCTCTGCTTTTTTATTGGGGTTCTCAAATGTAATTTTACTAGATTCAAATTATTTTCTAATAAAAATAAAGTCTTTTAGTATTTTATTGAAGGAACATTAATCGATGATAATTGTCTTTCGCGGAGGACCATCCAATGTTCAGCCGTACCACGTCTCTGCATTTGAAATTGACTACTGGTGGTGAGCAAAAACTTAATATACAAACGTATGAAACTATTTCCCTCCCCCCTCCAGTGCCTGTTTGTCACTGTTGATGCATGGGTAAAGAGACATCAGAGCAGGTGTGATAAGCCGGGCGCTGCTGCAAAGATCCCCAAAGCCTGGAGATAGGGCTGTCACCCTCTCTCCTCTGGCGTAATCTCTCCCACCGTGGAGCTGGCATGTCTGCGAGGATGAAATTGAGCGATAGCTGTCCGCCCTTATCTGACAGGATTTGGTCCGCTGGGAGAGATTTGGCTGCACTGGGAGACGGAGGCAGCACAGTGGAGCTGACCATAACTCTCCGTATGGTATACTCTGGTGACCCCGCGGCTCAGGCACAGGAACACGTAGGGCTGGGCAGATAGAGTACACACATTCATTTACACACAGTCGCAGAGGTAGTCCTCCTGGACCGTAAAGCCAGGTGGCCATGTATGTTCTTTGTCCCTGGTGCTGTATCTCCCCTCTATCAGCACTTTTTGCTGTCCGACCATAATGGACTCGCCTGGGATTTAAACGTCAGGTCAACACCCCGCTCCCAGACTCATCAGGATACAGGATATTGAAACGGATAAATGAAAAGGAGCTGAAGGACAGAGAGATGTGTAGGCTGCAGATTGTCTCAGAAAGACACACAATATTCCAGCAGGACACGCGGTGATATATTGTCCTTTGACTGATTGAGATGCTTAGCTTCAAGGCACAGAGTGGTAGATCTTATCATCCGCTGCTCCGGCTGCAGCGCTCTGTGGCGCAGACTCGCTGGCATCTAAATAAGATTTAAAGTCATCTGTTTGTGCTGCGAAACAGTGAAACATGAGTAATGTTTGACAGTTTCATCACAGAGAAATGGACTTTGTTGATGGTGTTGGAGGAAAAACGCTTTGCTGGAGGGATTATAAAGAGCCATTCATCTTTTTCACTCAGATGTAACAATAGCAGATTATCAAGTAAACATGCTCGTACGTGCAGACTGGTTAAAACGTATCAAGCTTTTTTTATTTAATATCAGACTGCATTAGATGCTTAATTGAACACCGTGGACTTCATGATTGCTATTTACGATACACTGGACTGAAATAACAAGCATAAGAAGATTGTGATTTAATCTCTTTAATAAATCCCCCACATTATAATTGCTGTTGTTTATTTCTCTATCTCTGCTGACCTGCCTTGCATTAGCAGCGTAGGACAGGTGTGTTATATGAAACACTACTTCATCGGTCACAGGTAATGAAACCCAAAAGGTCAAACAGCAAAGGCAGCAACAGTGTGTGTAGTTTGCCATCTTAAGGCAAACACAGAGCAATGTCACACGTGTTTCTGGCAACACTGGCCACTATAACAGCTTTTGCAATATATAATTGTTGTTTTTTTCCAAGAGGGAAATGGATTGAGATGTCATATGCTACTGTGCTCAGAAAAAAAAGCTTCACTTCACAGAGCTGTTGTTTACATGGCAGCAGCCATGCACGCAAGCCGGTCCTATTGTTCTTGGCCCGTGTTGGTTCCCCAGAACGTGCCTGTGCTCGGGCTCATTATTAACCTGCTACCCGTGCCCTGCAGCTTAATAATCCCTCTGACAAAGGACTCTGGGGTGGGTTGGAAGGAGAGCAAAGGTGCTGAATAATTTGCACGTTGAGTGTGTCCTCAGGTGAAGCGTAAGAAACGCTCGCACACATCTGCTCTGGCGCCGAGCCTCAAACAGCTGTAAGACAGAGGGACTCTGTGCAGCGCTCTCCTGTTACCCTCTGTGACCTGTTGCTGTTCTTTTACCTTGGGAGGAACAAATATGCACTGATTACTATACCGTTCCACACACACACACACACACACACACACACACACACACACACACCTACACTTAACCTCGGATCAGATATCTCTCCCCTGCAAACAAATTATTTAGAGCCTACCTTTCATTTAACCTTGCGGTAATGAAATATCTTGAGCATCATCTTGTGAGATCTCTCCCTCTTCTCCTCCTCTCCTCTCCTCTCCTCTCCTCTCCTCTCCTGTGGAGTGAATAAAGTGTTTATTCTGTGGATCACAGCTCTCACATATCTTTCCCTGCAGAGTCTTTAAAGCCAGAATAACACTCGGCTGCTGCTGCCGCTGCTTTCTTTTGCACTTGGGTGCCGAGATTTACTCGACCGCCCATTACCTTCACCGTTCATGTATAAACATGTTTGTGCATGCTGACAACTGGGAAATATTTGTATACATTGTTTGGGAAAAAAAAACGCAGAAACCATATGCATCCTGATTTATTATTTATTTTCCACTGCAACTCTGTGTGTGTGAATTTGCACCAATGTGGAAAATACCCCGAGGTGAATCTGGTAACAGTCCTGGAGCTACTGCATTTGCATTTGCATATGCAAACATCTGTAGTGGTAATGTATATGTGGACATATGATAAAAATGTCATAATAACTGATGCAGGTTTACATACAGAAGAAACAGAATGAAAACAAGGGTTATCACCAGGGTGAAGGACAGCAGTGATTCAAGGCTGAAAGAGCTGGAAAATACAAAAAGAAGCAGTAAAGTAATCAATGATTTCCTCTGTATGTTCTTGTCCTTTCATTTCATTAATTCATTTCATTTCATGCATTTGTATACAAGAAAAACCTCAGAGGTTCTTTAGAGCCAGCTCCTGACTCTTGCCTCTTTGCTGTTGCTGTCTCCACAATCACTCTATTATCGTATGGCAGATTATAATTAGTGTGTGACATTTTGTTTTTCTGTGTGAATTGTGAGGGTGAACTCGAGCTGTTATGCAGCAGCATTAAAATGTCCAATAATGGAATGATGGAAATGTCAAAGGCATGTACGGTGCTCTCAGTCAACGGTCCCACAAATCAGTGCATTGGGTTTGAAAGAAACAGACTCTTTGTTTTTCTCCGAAAAAGTGTTACCTCAGTTTTTCTCCCAGTAATTCAGCGACAGTGAGTCAGATTTGTCATATAGTAGCTGGATGCCCGGTGTGGCCACTCCTGCCTTTTCACATCCATTTCACCACTTGTTAGAATGTATGAATGTATGAAGAATTAAGCTTTAAAGACTGATATTTTAATTTCACATAAATAACAGTAATTTAAATCACCCCAAAGATTATCGAGCAATATTACATCACTGTGTATCCATCAATTCGTCCATCATCTTGCCTGCTATGTGTGTACCTGAACCATGTCATGGGGGTCTGCTGGAGCCCATCCTAGTGCATCAGTCCATCACAGGACAAACACACATTATTATTATTATTACACTCACACCTAGGGACAATATAGAGTGTCCAGTCGACCTCAACATGCATGTTTTTGGGAGGAAATTGGAGGAAACAGCGTTCACCAATCATCCTCTATCCACCTTCGCATCTGCCATGATGCTATAATGGGATGTTGTCCTTGCAGACACCGCTCCTCCTCTTGTCATAAATACCCTTCAAAGTCCAGATGAGTCGACAGTCATCTGTTGCCTCCTCCTAAACTGTTGGCCAACACCGGCGTTAACCAGGCTGCTGGGAGTACACGCTGCCACCACGGCAGTGGCAGTAATAATTGGGCAGGGACCTCCTCCTCCCAGTCCGGGGCATAAGGGTTGCTATTTATGCTAATAATGTTGGCAATTAGCTCCTGGAAACACAACTTAAAAGACCTCATCTGCATTAGCCCCTCAGACATCCCAGCAGCACAGACAGGAAGTCACAAACTCTCGGCTGACCTCTCAAGGAGCTCTGAGCCTGGGAGCGCGTTCCAGAGACGTTGTCGAGCTCCGCCGTAGTTTACTCACGTATCGCGCTCGCATCAGCAGGAGGAGACCAGCAGCCACATATCAGACTGCCAACCAGACAGGAGATCCCCCCCGTCGGACAATATTGATCCGGGGGCCTGTGCCGTGATTGGCTCCTCCCGTGTCCTGGGGGTGTAATTAGGAGCCGGGTCAGAGGAGGTCCAGCAGAGCCTGTTGCACCAGAGACACACAAATGACCCATCATCTGCTGTGACAATAATGACATGTGTGCTGGTGGGGCCGTGATGACAGGCAGCCAGAAGCTGTCATCATCATCACCATCACCGACGCACATTACAAGATCACAGGAATACGCGCAAGTTCATCTGCGCCTGTTGATTCACATGGTGCTGAAATGCTCGGTGCCTCCACCTAAATCTGCAGATAAACTCAGATAAAAGACGCTTCATTTATTCTGTCTTCTGATACCGACATCACAATCCGCTCTTGAGCTACTTTTATTTTTTTTCAATTGCTAATTGTTGCGTGATGAGACATTTCCCTTGTGTTTGCATGTGTTGTGTGTGTGTGTGTGTGTGTGTGTGGCATGATCAAACCCCAATGGGGATTGAAGGCTTGACAAAGCATGCGTGACCCCCACCCCTCCCCCCAGCTGCTGCCTGCATTCAGCATAATTGGAAAGTGTTTATGCGCGGTTGACATTTAGATATTTGAACAGGCTTTCCTATAATCCTGGAGGGGAAGTGGTGAAGCGCCTTTATTGGCTTGTGACATTTATGCTCAGTGTGCCATAGTATTAGGTGCGATGTGGTTAAATGTTATATGGACGCATTAGTATGCGTACTGTTACGACTTTGTACCGACCATGTTGATTAGAACTGCAGGGAGCCCAGGCTCCCTTCAATTTAAGTAATTCTTATCTCCAAATGATTTTTGGCATGGGCCGCTTCAGAGGTTTTGGATTTTAAGTTAGTTTTAGATCTAACTGCAACTATGTTTCTGGCTTTATGCATAATTCATAATGTAGTCGATTGTTTCAAGAAGCGTGTCTTACTCTGTGGCTTCCATGGTATCCAGAGGTGAGCGCAGAAGACGCAGGATCATCAGTGCAAGGGTCGAAGCGAGGGCAACGTGAAGCTCGCAGCAGCTTCGCTTCAGCCTGTGAGCTCTTGTTTTGACTCGGGTCACATCTTGTGCTCCTCGGATGAACTTCGCGCTGTGCTGAGACTGATATTGGTATTTCAGGAATGAAAGTAATCAAAGTAAAATGAGGCAAGCTCAACTTCCTGAGGTAGATGGCTCTGGTAATTACCTTCTAAGGAAGTTTTTCCCTCCAGTTTGTTGCTTTGTTTGACTGTCAGTCAGCGGGATCACGCAGAAAACTTTAATGAAACTTGGTGGGAGGCCGTGCTTCACCCAGACCACACACGCTACACATGCCAAACAATATATGCAGCATGCAGCGTATTTAGTTGTTCTGAGCAGCATATGTTGTTAAATAATGCCAGTCCTGCAGAGAGCACTTGTTTTGGAGCACTCTGGGACAGTGGTCTCATAGATGTAACACAATAGTCGCTCTGCTTTTCTCTCAAACTAGGGTGTGGCTGTGGAAACGTGAACATGCAACATATTCCCCTCTCACTCACTTCCATGCTGTACGTAAACTGTCGACTGTAAACACAGATGTTGAGGAAAGATGCTTGAACATAATGTGAACAGCATGATCTGGACTACTGGCCTTGGCAGAGTTTCCTGCTCTTTCCATAAACTCCTATTTGCAAACCGAGTATTTTTTTCTAAACTTTTATTCCTCTTACACTACGTCATAAATAGTTGAAGAGTACAGTGCATTTGTGACTGGGTTTTGAAAAGTAAAGTGCACCTGATTTCACATCTGACGTTATTCCACTGAATATTTTACCTGATAAGTGCATTTCACCATGTAATCCAATTTCTGTGTAGACTCTCCTTGAAACTTTCTCGGAACCTGTTGCTTTGTGCTTTTCTCCTCTGTGACTGCAGACCTTCAGAGTCCTGTCTCGTCCTCTGCCTTGTATTTCACAATGTTTTCTTGCCTTTTTGCTTTCACCTCAAAGTTTCTGCACAGAGGAACAAAATTATGTTTCCCTGGTGCAGCATCTGAAAAAACGAACAAACAAACAAACAGATGATACAAGAATTCCTTTAAAAGAAATGGAAGTGCTTTAAACCTGAAATGACTTTTAGTGTCATGGTGATAATGGCGTGACCGTATATCAATCATCATGTCACCACTTGGCCGGTCCTATGGGGGTGAAGTTAAAAAAATGAGGCAAATCGTTGCAGGCAGTTTTGGAAAAGGCGGATGCCAAGTTGTAAATCAGAGTGCAAGTAAATAACGGCAGCTTCTTTGTTTCCTTATAAGTGCATCACCTTCAATAAATCTAGTGGAGGGGAAAAAAAGCAGTTGTATGTGCACCCGGTGCACCTTCGTAAGGCTTTTCATTCTCCCTTTCGTGACGTTAATCAAATATCTTTGGCACACAGACGTGCACTGTAAGATGCCTCAACATGAATTCCCCTCTTTCATTTTTAATTAATGCTCTGTTTTTTTTCTCCTCAGTTATTTTGCGCGGTTTCCACCCTTGAATTCTGGGTCACCTGTGCTTTTTGTGTTTGATGTTCAAAGCGGCTACATAAACGCGACAACTAATTTGTGACATGGCTCTGCTGCTTGTGACTGTAACCCTTCAAGTGCAGGTGGAGAGTTGTTTTTTTTTTTCCTTCTCAACCCAGACTTTGATTTACAATTAACGTCGTGTTTTCTCTTTGTTTGTTTCTTTCCAACCTGACTGTGGTCCAGGTCTGTTCTGGCAGCTCCATCTCTGCAACCCCCACCTCGTCGCAGCGCGGCAGCCAAGTCGCAGCACATAACAAAGAGTGATGATTACATAGCGATCCATAGCTATTACCCAAGAGGTGGAAAACATGAGCCATTCCAAGCAGCTCGCTTCCCCACCGCCGCTGCCGCATTCCCTCGCTGCCTGGGCTGTTCTTCCCAGAAACACTGACCACTAATGATAGTGGAGCAACACCTGAGCAACCTGAGAATGACAATGTGCATCAGGCACTCATGGGAAGGACACGTCCATGATTCAGATAAGTAGGTCGGTAGAAACACTTCCCCGAAGTCTGAACCGCGGTTTCCTCCTCGGGCTGTTTGTCACGCAGCATTTCGTCACATAGCCAAAAACAGGAAGACGTCCATGCACCTGAGAGGGCCTCTCAATATTCCACGGGGCATACCGTAGGCAGATCAATACTCTGTCTCAACAGGGTTCAAATTGATGTGTATGGTAATACAGTAAATATATCATTTTGCCAAAGTTTATTGACACTCCTGTAAATTTGTGACGGCTGGCACTGTTGTTGTATGATGACTCATGGGCTATTGGTTGGAGATCACATCGATTAGACGCTGGGTCCAATTAAGCTGATGCCCTACACATAACAAACAGTTTGTAGTGGAGAGAAGCAAATAGTTTTGTTGTTTGGAAACGTCCATGGTTTAGCTGTAAATTATCCTCAATTATTGACAGATTATTCTGCTTGTTTTCTCCCGGCTGATTTCCCTCGAGCTTTGAACAGGCTGCACGGGAAGAAATAATGCAAAGCAGCCACCGGAGTCACAGTCCAAATGTATTCTGTTTGTCAGCGTGTAATCAAAGGGTGAGCAATACGTGACTGAATGCAAATCCGGGCTAATTCAACCAAACAATTCAATTTACCATCGGAGTCAGACAGATCAGAATCGTTTTGTGATTCAATAAGTAAAATCAAACGGGAATCATTAAATTAACCTGGCATTAGTCAGCCATGGAAGCTCTGTCGCACTTCTGTAATTTCCTCTTCGGTCTTTGAGAACTTTTTTGAGTTTTGTTGAGTTGACTTTAGTATTTTAAATTAAAATTTAGTGGTCAGCACATGAATAATGATTTATCACGAAAAAATATCACCAGAGTTACTGCTTAAAGCCAATTCTGTTTATTCGTTCGTGTTCTATGAATGTTAAATTGACCCGACCTAATTAAGACTAGACTGGGGTTACGCTGGAAATTCATTTGAATAAATTCATTAATACTAACAATTATTAGTTCCCAACTCAGTCACTCTCTGCTCGGTTGTTCAAATTGAAAGTACCCAGAGGAGACTTTTTGTAAAAACAAACAGTTATGTTTACACTAATATTTAAACATGCTGTGTGAGGCTAAACAATCATGTTCACCACTCCGGTTTTTGTCTTCATTTGAATTAGTATCGTTATTAAAATCTTAAGTGAATTCCATGTTTTCTAGCTTCTTTCCTCAATTTGTTGGCTCGTTGCTGCGTTTCTTGGTACATTGGTGCATTTTAAGTCAGTGGAAGACAAACAAGCTTTCTGTTGTGTGCATTGCACAACAAACAGTAGGTATGAGTGAGTCTTCATTTGCAGTCAAGACAAACACTGTTTGGATCCACTCTTAAAAACTGAAGCAATACTACCGGTAAAAATCTCTGTAGCAACCCATTTAAAATGTGTCAGTCATCATGAATATTTTGCATATTTTTATTTTAGACATACTGTAACGGTTGATCATTTGTGTAGAGATATTCATATATTCAGTATCTTTCTCCATCTTTTTTGCACCGTCACATAAACTGCAGATATAAACTCCACACACCACAACATTTTGAAATTGGCACTTTCAGTTTGTCTTGGTACATAAACTGCATATTATCCCCACAGCATGACCTCATAGGATCAGTGAACACCCATGACAGGATGCTCTGTTGTCTCGAAATTCAATTCTGTGGCCATGATGTCAGATGACATGGAGTAAAAGACATCCAAGGGTCTTGGGAGCGGGAAATGGCCCCAACTAGTGAATAATGTCAAGTAAATGAGAAATGGAGAGGGCTGGCTGTTCTCCAGGAGGAGTCTGCACCCAGTGGAAAATTAGAAGCATCGCAGACTAAATTGCCTCCAGCTGGACGCCCGTGTCAGCGGATGGGACGCAGAGCACTCCCGCTGTAACAATGATTGACACTCACGAGTACAATTTATGTTTGAAACAGCACTCATTAGGGTTGGTGAGTGGACACCGTGGTACCTGTGCGACCTACTGCTGCTCCAAGATCCCTAATGGGTGGTTTGAGTATTTGAGGATCTAATAACATGCACATAATGTATTTACACAGAGATGCTGTGCTCCAGCAGACAGGTGCCTCATCTGCAGCACATAGTATAGAAGTGTGTATTCATAGCCTGCTTTCTACATCTGCACTGAGACCTCATATCGCCTTTAACCAGAGACGATTACAGATGTCGAGTTTCTCTTAAAAATAAAAAAATAGTCACATCTAACCCTGACCCCTAACCCCAACCCTCTATCGATATCCATATTTGTACAGAGATCTTTAAGTCCTATCAAATGATATTTTTTATCTTGTGCACACAAGATACTAACTTGTCGGAATGAAACAATTATTTCTTTGCTATGTGCTCCAGCACAACACAACTGTCCCATACAAGAGCATGTAGCATTTCGAGCATCTGAAGTCAGAGATGCATTCACATTAAAGGTAAATTATCTTGTGCAAACAAGTTCCTACCATATCATGTGTTACTGCCTTGTGCATGTAAGATGATATCTAGTGTACAAGATCTTAAGTGCACAAGATAGTAACTTGTGTGAATGAATTATAATCTTGCACAATAGCATGAGTTATTGTGCAAACAAGCTACTATCTTGAGCAAAAACATTCTGTGTGAACAAGAAATAAACTTGAGTGAACAAAACTATCTTGTTCACATGTTGTTGTTTGAACAAGATGATATCTTGCATACAAGATCTTGTGCTCATAAGTTGCTGTGCAAACTATAAGTTAATATCTTGCTCGCATAATTTACTATGCAAACAGTCACTGTTTTGTGTGAACAAGTTACACACATGATAATACTTTGTGTGAAAAGTTACCATCTTGCGTGCAATAGATAAAAAGTATCACTTGATGGGACTGAAGGGGCTCCAGAAATTAGCATTGCCCTTGCAGAAATTCATATTTGCATATCAAGCTTTGCCTACAATATTAATCACTTAATTTGTGTCCTCTCCTCACTTCCGCTGGCATTCATTTCGCTACAGCAGGAAGATTCACCCATCGTTTGCTCTGTTTGTAGGAATCGTAATGTTCTCAGGTGATGCACGCTACGAGGAATTGAACTGAACTTCCAGACAGGCACTGATTATGCAGGGTTGGATTCTGGTACATGCCTCGGAGCAAGTGTAAACATTGCCATATTGTAGCTCAGTGAGAGTCTCAGTAGTTGCATTCTATGTTTATCAGCCTCTCTGAGCTGTCACACTTGGCATCTCGGAGGCGCCCGCTGCTGCTGCATGCAGGGATCAGCCGAGCACAGATTAATCTCGGAGACATGGTACGCATCTCTTCATGCTCCTTTGCTCTGTCGAAAAGTTGATAAGAAATTCACAATCCCTCCAATCATCATTTGCAACCACAGAGGAATTCTACAGTAATGAGTTTCTTCCAAGGCCATTTGATTGCCGTTTTCCAGGTGGAAGATGGATATGGCCAGGATTGGGTCCCTCTAGGCCCCCAGGCTACAGTCACACTGCAGTCTGATTTAAAAGGAGACTTCTGCAGCCTGGAAAGCAGGCAGAGTGGCTAATGGGAAGCACCCGTAGAGACTTGAGGCTGAGATAAAGCTAGGAGAGGAGGAGAAAAGCGAACACGGCAAAAAAAAAAAAAAGAGAGGAGGGAAGTGCAAGGAAAGTGCTTCCAGGTCCCTGGTGACGTGCAGAATGAGCATCGATCAGGAGAAGTGTCTGTTAGTGTCGGCTACTTCTGAGCAGAGAGTGTCACTAGTGAATAGTGTGAACAGCTAGCAGCCAAAATGCACCATGTGGGACTGCTCTCATAACAGGTGGCAAGGAGTCTGCTCCTGGCTGCCTGGGGATGCCATGGCTCCTGCTGCATTTCACTGTTGTAGAAAATGGATCAAATGAAGTAGGCGCTGAACCCAGTGCCCCACTTCAAAGTCAAAATATGGGCCTGGATGATATTAATAAATGATGAGGGGATTTACTAACATCAGGTTAGTTGAGGTGGTGCTGTCTGGGAAAAGCCATACATCACCGAGGCTTGCTTCAGCTGTCATTAACGGCGGGTTGTGTCTGTTCTTGTAAAGGAGATGCTGGGAACAGGCCCTCAGAGGCCCGCGAGTAAATCTGTCCATGCTCCTCATTCGCTGGGCCATAAACATTTTGTGATTACAGGGCCTCGGCTTAGAACGATGTTCAGAGTTTGGTTTGGAGCGCGGGTTCAGAGGTAAGTGCCAGCGCGGCGTGAAAGGATCCTCTCACACAGGACAGGTACGGACGGCAAAGAGCGTGTAGGGAGAGGCGCTGCATGATAGGACAGGATCTGAGGTTACAAGCCGAGCAGGCAATGACAACTTAACAAGATGGCACATTTGTAATTATCATTCATGACTATCATTATCTATTGCATGAGCCGGCGTTTCATCCAAACCATCACGCTGTTGCTCTGTAAGCCAGCAGGTATTTTTATATGGGATGCTTTTATAAAGGGACTAGAGTCTTCCTCTGGGGCATGGAAGGAAAACTACACTGGAGGTATTCCTGCAAGTGAACTCTCTGACATGTGGTGGCACCCGGAGGAAAGCTGTGAGAAAGAGGATGTAAAATCGCTCTTAAACATGAGCTGTTAAATTTGGAATTATAAATCTCTGTCTATTCAACCATTATCTTACCCGCTCTGTATCCAGTGATACTGCAGGGGCCTGCTAGTACATCCTGGAGAGGTCTTCAATCCATCACACACACACACCATTCACTGTCACGCTCACACCCAGGGCAATTTAGAGTCTCCAGGAGCCTTTAGTGCATGTTTTTGGACAGTGGGAGGAAACTGGAAAACCCACGCGCATATGGTGAGAACATGAAATAGAAGCAACTATCACAACTTTGATATCTAAAGAACATTTGGAAACACAAATGCAACACATACTCCCTCATCAAATGTGCATGTGTGAGCAGATGGCTGTCCTGTGTTCTGTATCGTTTAAACTGTATGGAAACCAAAAACAAAAATCTTTCACAATGCATGCAAATAAATAAGAATAATACCTCCTTTGTTTTTTAAAGGTCATGTTTTCCATCAGTACGTCTATAACAAGTGAGAGATTATCCTAACCTATGTAAGCAGCTACGCCGGGATGCCTCTGGGGATCTGCTCAAATGTTCATTCACATTTTAACATGCGAGTAAACCTTTCATTCTCTCTTCTTTGTCACGATACTGTAACAGTGGCATCGGGGACGAAATATTGTGATAGTAAGGTTACTGTATGTGTGAGCTCTGGCTTGGCACTGTGGCCTGGTAGACTGAGCACACTGTTGAACAGGAGAGTGAAGAAGCTGCATCAGCCTGTGTGTGAGGTCAGCTCAGGATGACATACACAGTGTGTGGGGGTTGCCACGTTCTCCCTCTGGTGATGATCACACTCAGTAAACACACTAGAATTTGACTGAGCAGCAGTCACCTCTCTGTGTCTATGTGTCACAGAAAAGTTTAACTTCTTAACCTGAATTAATACTGTACTCGGAAGTGCATAAATACTAAATGTGAAAAAAACGTGTATTTCTGTGCATTTTTGATCGGTGCGTCATACTATTGCTGCAGCAGCTGCAGAGCCAGATCACAGCAGAAACTCCTCTCCCCACCTCGCTCACAGTCACAGCCTCCTCTCTCCAAATGGTCGTTTGTTATCAGTCTGCTGCGTGCCAGGACACACTGCATCCTCTGGAGTGTCTTCTCCCAGTTCTGGACGTTTGCATCTCTCCATGCCTGGCTTGTTTGTATTGGACACGTGTAGCAGTGTTTTGCTGGATGGCAGCTGAGGAACCCTGTAATTGTCCCTGACAGAGGGAGAGGGAGAGAGAGCAGCTCGAGATCGGCATTGTGCTGGCCATGTCAATCAGGTGTCCCACCCCAGACGGGCCGAGGTAGCTCAGCGGTCAGAATAAAGTGACTGCTCTGTAATAGCCTGTCACCATACCATTTTCTATGTGACAGTACAAATTTCCAAGACAGGCAAAGGCTCAAATGTAGATGTTTGAGGCCATTGTCTGTGCCAGTGTAATAAAAAAAATCGATATTTTTGCTCCGTTTTGTCCAACAAAAAAAAATCTGTTTGTTTTTTTTTACTACGTGGATTTCAGTGCTCATGAAGATGTGTCTTCTAGTAGTAAAGCATTTATACATTTTAATAGTTACAGTGTACTAAGATCAGAATAATTCATCTAATCGAAGAAAACATCTGGAATAACTTGATTTGATAGTGTTCAGTGTTGAGTGACATGACATCTCTTGGCAGAGTTGGCAGAGAGGATGTTGTGAGGGATGATTGAATCGTAAAAAAAATCATATGGAAGAATTCCAAGCCTCCATTTACTCTGTCCTCTGTTTTACTACCCTAATCCTACTTTCTCATTTTACCATCTATCACATGCCTGCATAGCGCCTAAATAATGTGTTTTTACAGCACTGTAGATATAGCAGCTCAGGACTTGGCTGCTTTGGCTTTATCTTCTTTATGCGCCCATTTCTCTCTTTAGGATATCATTACTGGGACGGCGGCGCTGCAGCCATCAGTGTGTGGGTGTGGGTGACCTCCTCTCTGGCGGGATGTGATTGTTTGTTGACAGGCCGTGTTTGAAGGAGGAGTGAGCAGTGATAAGAGTCAGCGAGAGCAGAGCAGATAGAATGACCTGCCACGGAGAAACGCGAGGAGGGCTGAGAAATCGTCCGGCGAGATACACTTCCTTTTTAATAATGTTTGTCGAGGGAGGCAAGGAGATGTTTTCATTCAGCTAAAAACCACCAACAGACACACTCAACCCTAAAGACTGACGTTCACTCTGCTATTACTGTCTTATCTTGAGCCAGTGAGGATGCGATACAGGGAAATTACATAGTGATATGTGTGCCGGGAGAGACAAAGGCGGCCTGTGCAGGCTGGCGCTCCCCTCGCACCGAGGCGAGGATTCGGTTACAGTCACGCTCTTTCTGCCATGGCGAAGGAGGACACATGCATCACTCCGTGGCTCCGTCTCCTCTGGCAGCCGGCGGAGTGAGAGATCACAACATAATTTCCAGGCAGGAAGGAACACGCTGGTGGAACATGCGTGAGGCAGAAGGCCACTGAACAGGCGTGAACATTAACACAAACACTGCCAGTCAAGATGACTGATTACCTGGGAGGGCGTGCTGTGAAAAGTCAATTCAGCACTCAAACACCCCCCCACCCACCCCCCGAGCCTTCAGACGCCAGCCCGCGAGCCTTCACACACACACACACACCTCTCCCCGGGGTGTTCAAAATGTATAATCATTAAAATACTACCAGTGCTTGGCCTTCATTGTAATTTCTAAGTAGTGTGTTTTGAAATTCCTTTTGCCAAAGCTGTTTCCATTAGTCTTCCTCGGCCCCGCCCACCAGGTGAGAACATGTTTGTAAATGTCACTGAATCTGCTCTGCCGCACCGTCGCGAGGCCAAATTGATTTTACAGGAACCATAATTAAAAAAAAGGAAAAAAAACAAAATTGTGGCCTGCAATCTGATCCTTATTTACAACACAGCGTCGGGGGATATTGAAAATAATATGAGCGGTACAAGACATGACATCATTCTCTGTACGGCTCAAAAGCACTTGAATGAATGTAAACCTAATACAGTTAACTAAGAGTAAAGTGATTTCTATCCCCAGTGCTTGTCCGTATAGTGCAGTGCCTCTGCTTCTGTAAGTGCTCACATTCAAGTTGAGCGTCGGTCCCGGTGGACCTGGTCGGGGCTTCTGTTTGCTCGCTCTCTGTATTTATAGCCTGTTTTTTTTCTTTTTTTTCCTTTTTTTTCTTGGTGGAGGACTTGCTGTCCTAGAACTGCCCTTCACATCTGCAGAAACACTAGCCTGCGCCGCGGTGCCACCGCAGAGACAGGCCCTGATACGCCGCGACCTCCCGTGTGAACTCGCTGCCTCCCAGGAACCTCAGCAGGCCCCGGCACAAAACAGGAGGTGTAGAGCGTTCTGGGTCACTGCCACCTAACTTAATGCAACAAAAGCAAGTTTGTTCCTGTGATCGGTTATCTAAAACGGAGAACGAATATGAGAATAGAGAATACATTGAGATTACTGTGAATCATGACTGAGATCGTTAACAAGTGAAAGCACCTGTATCTTGTTTACCTTCATCTCTGTATTTGAGGTGCGTGGGGGAGGGTGAGAGCTGTCATCACATCTTTGTGTTGTTACAGTTAAAATCTATTTTGATAACCAAGCTCTCTCCTGCCTGCTCCCCGCTCACGTTTGAACTATTGACACACGTGTCCATGAAGAACTGACAGATAGCCTGGCTTTAAATTTCATTACCATTGTGTCCCTCATTGTCCCGTATTGTTGCTGTGTAAAACAAGTCTTTAGCTCCATGTCCATATGGCCTCTCCACTCGGTTGTTTGCCTAGAGCTCTTTCTCAGTGACCGTGTCAAACCGCCTTCTGTGGATCACGGGCCTTTGACAGCAGAATTGATTGCATGTATTTATATTTCACAGAAAAAAAATCAGCAGTCTATCGCCTCCGGGTTTGGTTGCCTATCAACGTCCTTCACGATTGTTGGAGAGGGAATACGTCACACTTTCATCTGTCAAAATGGACAAGAAAAATGTTGTTTCAGGTTTCAGATTGCAAGCGTACGGTAAATAAAGTCTGCAGGGTAGGGATGCTGTTATAGTTAGTCCATCCATCTATCCACTCCCTTCACATTCTGGATATTGGATAAGCACAATAGTGCTATACTACCTTAGATATCTGCCACTTAAGAGAATTATAGTCTCGACTACAAAAACAAAACTATCCGGGGAGAGAAGAAAGCTGTTTTTATCTCTAAGATGCCCCTCTGCATCTCCTCCCCCATGCATCCTCTCTCTGAGAGCCTGACAGGGTAATCATGGACCAGGACAGCGTTTTATGGGGGCTTCTTTAATAACCACCAGTACCGTTTGACCTCTGTGAGTCCCCCAAAGGCGCCACCTTCTGCAGCCTGCAACCCCCCACCTCCCCACCTCAGCCTCAGGACCTGGCTGAGTGTCCCCTCATGTCACCCCCCCCATCCCCTCACCCCCAAACGCACCCAGAGCCTCCATCCTCCTATGCTGACATGCTTAGATGCTCCAGTAATGTCTTGTAGGTCTTAAAGGTCATGCCTGAGCTGTCATGGTGGATTGGGCCTCAGACAAAACAGTGCTCTTTGGGGACCACAGTGAGGCGTGCCTGTCTCCCTGCCAGTCATTTCTCACTGCTAAAAGATTGAGTAACCACGTGTCACATGGAGAGCTGATTCTCGTTGCCATTTGGCACTTGGATGCAATAGTTAACTTTGGGATGTTATCCATCCGGACTAATTAAACTTAAAAAATATATATATATATAGTGCAATCAATCTTTGATAGAAGCTTTTAGTGTGATTGATTTGTTTTTGAAGTCTCAAAGGACCAGAACAGATCCAGTGGGTGGAGCAGAGCTGCTGCAAGAAAACAAACTTACCAGTGAATTGTTAATCAAAACATGTTCATGCAGGATTGTGTGTGTGAGTGTCTGTGTTCTCCAGCACCGTCTTTGTTTCACCGCCTCTTTGGATTGTATCAAACAAATACTTGTTTCCTCTCCTTGTGAAACGCTGTGCGTTCAACCGGCTCATTCATTTATGTTTTGAATAGTTTGTCTAATGACTGCGCGAGAGGTGGTCGCTTCTTGGCACAAAGGACCAGGACGCCCCTGTGGAGCGCTGTGTGAGCCCGCGCTTCTGTTAGTCAATACAGTGAGCGCAGAGCCAGGTCCTGGCTGAGAGCTCGGGGCCTGAGAAACCCAGCAGGCACAGTTCGATGTACGCAGGATGCACGCCTGGATGTCCGTGTTCTCTGTGGCTGTGGCCGCATGTGTCCATTTGTGGTTCTTTGAGTGTGTGTGTGTGAATGCGTGTATGTCATGCGCTCCCAGTGATGGATAGGGATGTTCCCATTTCCTCTGGACCCGGCTGACAGATCATCCATCCTTAAACAATTTGGCAGTGGCCTCAGAGCCTGAGAGGAGATGGGCCACACGGCTGACAGTGGCCTTAATGAAAGACTCATCGGAGGCTCCAGGCGACCAGAAGGCAAGAGGTTTCACTGGCTGGGATGGATGGAAGAATAACATGCTGTCAGGTGTGGCTGCCTGCTGAAACAGGGTCGCATTATGAGATTCTGGAGACAGCAAGTAGGGGAGGTGTTGGAGGTCTGGTCAAGTGAGGCATCTTTCGAGGTGAAGATCTGATTTCAGTGTCATTCAAGATGATCTAAGAGTGAGTGGATATCAACTTTGCAAGTGGTACATGTTATGCTGTGTTAAATTCGCTATTCAAAATTGGGTTATTATGATTTATGGTACATGGTATTGTGACATATATGGAGGACAACACTGTCAGTAAGGAAGACCTGAGTTTTCTCCAGATACTTTGGTCTCCTCCATGTATCATCTTAAAGGACACTTAACTATTTCTCTTGGCAGGCTGCATGTGGTAGGATTTAGTGCAGATATCAAGTAAAACCAGTTTGCTGCTGTTGTCAACTGTTGAGATTTATATGGCACAGCTGCACAGAGTTGACTTTGGTCTTTGTGTCGACCCTGTGGCTGCAACCTAACCTCTTAGCACCGCCCGGCTCTCTGTGATGGATGGACGTGTTTAAGACGGGTTAAAAGTCCACTTCCAGTCGCTCGCCGGGGCAGCTTCACTTTAATCCTGATCCCTGCGAGGCTGCCTGTAATAAAGCTTTTCTCGGGCCTGATGAACAAAGTGAGGAGACGTGCTCCACTGAGTCGACGCTGGATGGATGAAGCCCTGGCTCCGATCCCATTCCTCAGAGCACCCACCTGCTCAGATCACAGCCAGTGCTCACAATTACACTGGCTGTCCCTCTCCACTAATAAGGCTCGCGAATGCATGTGAACGATGGTGCAGGATCCCTGAAACACAATCCCGAATTTGTTTTTACTCTCTGCGTTGTCATCTCCTTGTTGTAAGTGATCGCTGTTTTTTTTTTTGTTTTTTTTCCCCTCTTGCGAGCCGGCTGTGTCTCCTGGTAGCAGCGAGCCAGAGACAAAGCCAGGTAATAAAGACTGCATTAGAAGCTAATTAGGCTACAGACCTGCTTTGGCAGAACAAATCATTTCATCACGTCTTTCACAATAGGGCGTCACGGCTCTTCCGAGTAGCAATATTTCATCGCCAATTTCTTTCTCCTCGTCTGTATTCGCCGACTTTTGTCAATAAATCTCATCTCATATCCATATTTATTGAGCTGAGAGTTGGAGGCCAGGAGTGCTGGGCCCCCGATAATGAAGACAATGTTTCAGCGAGGATTCACATCCCTGTGTGAGGTTTATCACATCCCACTGATACTTATTCTTAGAGTCGGGTACGTACACATGCAGACTTTGTGAAAGCGACTTGATGTCAGCTTCATGTCTTGGCAGTCAGAGAGGAAATTACTTTGACTCACACTGTGCCGCGTGTGTGTCCGTGCGTTTTTGTTCATTTGTGTGTGAGGATTGCTTCGGTAAGAAAAAATGTATTTAGTGAGGAACGTGTGCAGCACACATATGTGTTAGAGCTGATGCATTTTCCAGTGTCAAATAATGTTCTTCTTGAGGAAAACCAATACACACATGTCATTACACACGAGAAGTGCTGTGCTCCTCCTGGGAACGTCTCTGTGAGGAGTGTGAGATCCTCCGGCTGAATCTGGCAAAATCCAATCCTGCATTAATCTTTGAGTGGCGATAACAGGTTGTGCAGTCAGTGCATGCCCTCAGCATCCACAGCCATGCATGGCCAGCCCTGTTCTCACTGTAAGAGAAAGTGGGATTATGTGTCTTAGCCTCTCAGAGTCTTTTTCTCCTCCCTGCCTCCTCCTCCTCCACCCCCCACCTCCCTCTGTCTCAGTGGAAGGTCACCTGAAGGAGGTAATCCCTATTCCTCTCTGTTTTCTCTCCCTTTTATCTGAGGGGCTTTGTGGCCAGCGCCAGGGCCCAACCACTCATCAGCAAAGCAAAGGCAGAGAGAGACGGAGGAAAAGAGCTCGATGCATGAGATTGCTGCCTTTTATCCTCCTGGTGTGAATAGCAAAAATAAGCAGCTCGTTGTATAGCACCGGGCGATGCTCAGATTTAAAATATGTATGAGTTCTGCTTTTCTAATACATTGTGCAAACTTACCTATAGGATGTGACCAGCAGCTCCCTCCCTGATCCAAAGCAAGTGTGTGTGCCTTTGTGTGCCAAGGGAGCGACATCGCTGCATCCTGAGAGGGAACCCAAGGGATCGGGGGCTGCTTTTACATTCAGCTGTTTTCTGGTAAATTTATGCCCAGGCATGATTTGTTTACATTTATTTCAACTGTTCCTACATGTGTTTGGGGGATGCAGCTGGAGAGCTCCTCTGGGAGAGGACCGCCCACTGGGATGTATAGCAGCTGTATGCCGGGGATTGCCCTGGGTCTCAAACCTCCCCGTTGCACTCGTTCAACTCTTCCCTCCATCCAAACCCTCCACTGTGTGAGCATTTAGCCGGCCCTGACAATGCTGTAACCACTGTGAGGAGGAAGACATCGCTTCTTTCAGCCAATTTGACGTTTGAGCTATTTGGCACGGACTATGCACGCCTCCACTCAACACAGTGACTGATGTGATATTAAAAAATGAATCAGCTCTGATGGGGGGGGGGGTCAGCCATCAGAGTTGTACTAGCGAGGGACATTACCCTCCTCTGTATATAATGAGACATATTTAAAACAGCAATCATCCCCTCCTTTGAACTCGGGGTCACGGCGCAGAATCAATCCTTCAGGTGATTGAAAAGAAAGGCCATATGTGTGCGAGACCGAGCATATCATCCAAGGTCACACACGCTGCACACACGCTATGGATGTTCCCTCAGAATTGCTGAGCGCGATTAAATCTGCGGCTTAGAATCACATTCGGACTCTAAATCATCGGCCAGGTCATTAAGTGAGCGGTGGCTCTTCCCCGAGCTGTTTCTCTCAATTGAATTAGGGTATCATTCTGGGTAATTTGGTTTGGAGATTAGCACTTTATACAGGCCACCGTGTGCGTAATTGCTTGAGGATGAACAGGGAAGAAAGGCGCTGAAAAGAGACAATCTCCATAGCATTAGCTAATTAATCATGATTTTTAGATATTTTCAACATCCTTCCTCTGGTATACAGAATGAGACTCCATAATCAAAGTATGAGAATAAAATTTACCAAGCAACTAGATGTTACTCAGATATGTTGTATATAGGAGTTCCTCCTGTATTGATTAAGCTGATAAGATGCTAAGTTGCATAGTCGATCTACCCGTCCATCATTGTCTTGCCTGCATTGTACTGTGTCTCAGGATTCAGCTGAAGTCTATCAGGATTTTTTTTTTTTAACAGTAAATAACTGAACTGGTCCCCAAGCTCAGTCTTATATTTGTGAATGAAAAGAATCTCAATGAATCACTACCTGTGTAAGTAATTGGTGAAAATCTCATCCAGGAACGTTTCTCGTCAAATTGATGGGTCAGTGGTAATTACGGAAGAAATTAGACCATTTTGGATTTAATTGAATTCTATTTCTTGCTTGTTATACCTCCTTCACATCCTTTTATCTAGCTGATGAACGTTTATTGTGTGCAGATAGTACACAGTGGAGTCAAGTGTTCCTCAGTCTGTGTTCTAAGGAAAAGTCACTTTCAGGATATCTTGGTAGTGCATATATGTTCGTTACAGAGCCTAATGAAAAGTGAGAAGGAAATTAAGCCACTGCGGCGTCTGATAACAAGACAGTAACGATTTGAGCATATTTATTGTCTTGTAAAGGTGTTAGCGCAAGGATAGCTAATGAAGCAAGAAGGAGATAAGAGGCACTCCTTTCAGTAAAGGTCAGCGACGGGTTCTTCCGGAAAAGGCAGGATTTAAAGAAGAGATTCGAACACGCCGCTTCATCAAACACGCCTCTCTTTTTGCCGCTCGTTCGAATCCAATCATGGCAATCACGCAGCCATCAACGGTTAAAGCTGATCAGGAAGAATAATTTCCCTGCTTAGCGTAAGCTGATGATTGAAACGGCATTGTGTCCCAGCTCCCTTTAGGAGCGGACAGGCGCGCTGACATATACATATCCACAGCGCGGGAGATAAATCCTGGCCCGGCGAGCAGACATCATGAAACCAGAAAGCTATACTACTGTGATAATGAACTGACAAGACCTGCTCGGCTACTGCGCCGCCGTAAACCCCGGCGGCAATTTATGGGTGCAGAGTGACCAGGACACCTCCCCCTCCTTCCCACGCATGAAAGCTACCTGAGTCCTGCAGATCTTGGCTACCGTGAGATCAGAGGACGCAGCGATATCTGCAGGCTGACAAAAGTTCACTTTTGACCAGGTTGGCACGGTCATCTGTTGAGGGTGTCCCCCGACTCAGCTTCCTGTGACATTTTAAAACTCCCCTGAAACGACTGCCGCAGAGGCAGCGAGTAAAATATATGACATATAAAATGATGTAATATTGAGCATTGGGCCAGATGAACTTATAGCCCGAGGACAGTGATTTCAATTATTCAGGGGAATGTAATTACAAACCTCGCCATCCAGTGTTGTGCAGGAGAGCAGTTTTGCCACAAGCAAAGATCATCCAGGGTCTGTTTTTATTGATATTCCCGTTTCTGCTCCGGTCAGGGATTTCAGCAATTCTAAGCCACAGATCCGCTGCACACAATTACGGCATTGCCTCCCAGGAGGAGATGGCCCCATAGAGGGCCTGGAAAACAAGGCAGCACTGAATTAGTAATATGAAATACTGCGAGGATGGAAATCCCAATGTGCCGAGCCCCCCAAGTCACAAAAAGTCAGGTTTAGAGGATCTGTGAGGTCTAACAAACATGTTGTGAATGCTATTGATCTGTGATTGCCAGGGTAACAGAGGGACCGCTGCTAATACACACTTCCCTCAACTATGCTTTTTCGTTGCATTGGGTGAAATTTTGGGTCTCAGACTTTGATATCCCAGATGTGTCTACTTCACTGTGAAATTTTTATACGGAATGAAATGTGTACTTTATATAAATGAAGCAGTTTGACATTTTGGGAAATGTGCCTCCTCGCTGTCTTCCTTCGTCTCCTTCCTCGAGGGCTTGCTGTGAAATCAATACCCCTCCTGTACCACATATATAGCACATCAATACCACACTCACCTGGCTGTCTTAACTTAGCACCGAGGCTGGAATCATTAAGAAATGATTGACACCTGCAGCTTACAGTCTTAACACAGGATATCTGATTTGTTTAATTTGCTTAGAGCAAATAAAAGATTTTTCAAAACGTCTTGTACAGGATTTTTTTTTCTTTTGAAGTGGCTTTTGTTCAGTATACAAAGCTGTGTATTAAGTGTTTCCAGCCTTTGTTTACATTATGCCTATGAGAACTAAAGCCTTCTCATCTAGCTCTTGAAAGAAAGCGAACATTATGTGCGATATGTATCACATGTCCATCAAATCCATTTGCCGCAGTATATGTAATGTCAAGCAGAACCATGAATGACCAAATCTAGAAGAAAAACCTCTTTTCTGCCTGTTAAGTAGTTTTAGACCTCTCTGATTAGTTCCGGGGAATAACGCATCAGCCTGTGTGAGTCTGATTACAGTCCAAGGCTCAAATCTCTGAATTGCCTCTGCTGATGTTGGCTCCCTGTTGTTATTGTTCTTTAAGTATAGCAATTGAATTCAGTACAAAGGAGCGAGGCGAAACAACGAGTGGCCATTGTTGTGAGCAGCCTCGGCTGCGTACCGGGCACATAACTCCGGGAAGTGAAGGACGCACTCGCTGTACATGTAAGGTGTACTCCCACCAATAAGACGAATAAAACGCAGCCTTGCATGAAAATGTATTCTTCCTCTTATGCCATCGGAGAACGCTCGGGCTGATTCAAGGCGTCATCAGCCTACGTGTTGTTCGGGTAATTTGGGTGATAGACCTTGTGGGCCCGAGCACCGTAGCAAATATCAGGTCTGTGTTTTAAAGGCAATAAAATCGCTCCAATATGCAGCTTATGTCTGCACTCACCTTTTCAGCAGCTATGCTTCTCACTCTCCTCTTCGCTAGCGGTGGCGGTGGAGATGAAATACTGGCCCCCAGAAAGCCATTTGGCACCTAATTGAGCAATCCTATTACTTTTCTCTCCCTTTAGACTGTGACTTTCGCTGCTTCGCAGTGATGCTTGGCAGCGAGTGTAAATGACTGTTGCGGGCAGATTTAAGTATATGTGTATTTAAGTAACTTTGTTGTGACAGTGTGCGCGTTGTGGGGGTCTGTGACCACAGTCATAAAGAGTCCCCTCACATTATGGCTAATGAAGGAGCGGTTGCCATTTTTCTGACAACTTGCTGACAAAGACAGATAACACAGCGTCAGTTTACATTTTTATTCCAGTAACTGAGAGTACACAAGAGCGTAGAGAAATATCCTTCCTCTTAAATTCTCATCTCACAGTGGTCTGAGTGTTGATGTTGGCCGATTCTGCCAAAGCCCAGATTGGTGATCTGCGCTCTGTGATGATGTTTTGGGATGTTTGCTGCCAAGAATCCTTTACTTAACGCTTGATTTAGTGGTGCACTTCAATGAATTTGGACAACTTGCAATTTACTGTTTTTTTTTTGTTTAAAGTACTTAAATAATGGTGCATGGCAGGCCAAGGCCTCTGGCATTTATTATGAGTGGACCTGGATCCTACAGGCAGTGCACATGATAACCTCTCAAGAAAATGCACTCAACACTGATGACATCATAGGTTACTCCCTCGCTCCAAGCGCCCAAAAGACATTACATACTAGTTTTCGCTCCCCTTGGCCCTGGACTGGACTGTGCGTGATGCATATTGTTTCAGCTTCACCTCAACCCTGACATGAATCCTCAACAGGAGTAACTTACATAGGAGGAGACTTCTTTGCTTCCAGTCCAGTGAAAACAAGTCTGAATATTAATGTTTAGTTCTGGACAGACCTTATCAGAACTTGCATTAAACCTGCTGTATAGAGTTGTAGCAAGTTGCAGCATGAACATGCATCTTGTCTTGCTTCATGTCTCAGTAACACAGCACCTGGTCTTTCAGTCATTATGGACTTCTGCACCTGTCTCCAAAGCAGCGATGCACAGAGTTTAACATTCATGCCTACAGACAGGCTTAGATGTTGAGCCCAGCCTTTGTTATCTTTTAAAATACTCCTCACTATACCTGTGGAAAAATGTATAGGCTTTGATGCATGGCGCTTAATAAATTCTTAATACTGTTCCAGTTGAATCAAGTGGATGTAACTTGTAATTTCCTTTGAAGATGTAAATGACAAGTGATTAGTTCAATATTTCTTCTCTGGATTTCCATAATTAGACTCCCTGACCAGAATCTTATTTTAATCTTTTCTGGTTTAAGATATGCGCAGACATTCTCTTGGAGATGATTAAATAATCTTCAATCAGCGTTTAACCAACGGGGCTGTAATCTGGGAATTGGAAATGGAATCTCTCGGGGAGATGTCTTTCCTTTGTAACATGATGTACGCATTGGCTTTGTGCTCGGCGCACACTTGTGTGGACGTTCCAGACTGGCTGCATGCACGTGTCTCTCTGCCTTCTTTTGATCAGTTGTTAGCTTCTCTATTTTTCTGGACATGCTGGTGGTGGAGCAGATGAAGCATAAGTGCGGCGTGGTCATGCGGGCATGCACCTCAATTCTGCATATTAGCAATTTTCCATTCGGAAAACGCTGCACCGGGAACACATGTAGATCAGCTGCGGAACCGCTCAGGCTGCACGTCTTCCATACAAATGTGGAAGGAGAGGCATTTAAAAACACAACGTGCTTTGTAGAAATCTTATAAAAAGAAAAAAAAAGAAAAAAGTGAACATGACTCAATCTGTTGTATGGATCTGTGCGCTGACATGTTCGTGTTCTCCTTCAAGGGAAGAGGCTGTGACAAGCTGGTGATCACATTGCTAATGTTGCATTCTGATGCGTGCTCTGGTTTTATCGCCGTCTCCACGGGGAACCATCAGGGCTTTAGATATGTGGCTACCATACAGCAACGGCCCGCGCCCGCTCCCTCTTTGTCCTCTGTTTTATACAATCAAATAAATCACGGGGAATGGAAAAATCGCCCTGTCTCTCCTCCCGCTGAAATAGCATGTCAAGCGCACGGCACACCTTACTGCATAATTCAACAGGCTTGATTAGTTTTAAATTTCCCAGCTTTATTTATTCTATTTAAATGTGCTGTGAAATCTCAGTAATTGTGGATCGGCCTGAATAGGAATGCAGGTCTCATTTGGTCTCCACTGGAAGCGTTGCGGAGCGTCACCGTGGACGCCGGCTTTCAGCTCCAATTTTGTTTGAACAATATAAATGATTTTGACTCAGCTCATTTCCTTTGCCTGTGGCTGCTAATGTCTTGATCCATCTAAAGATAGCCTAGACCCTCTAATTACTCACCGTGCTATTGATGTATTAGCTCACATTCGGTGATAGGAAAAAGAGCGTGTGGCTAAATTGAGTCGCCACCTCTCCGCCCCCTGAAACATTAATGCTACAGCAACAGCAAAAAAAATATTCCACTTTCCTCGCTGAACTAACTCGCTTCATTAAAACCAACTCGCCCCAGGTGTTGATGACTGTGACTTATTGTGGACAGTTCCATCTGAATGTGTAAAAAAAAAAAAAAAAGCAATAGCCAAGTGTCTATCTGTGTGCCCCACAGTCGGCCTTGTGTTTTGACTGCAGGTTGGAGCTGTTGAGGGCCAGTTCTGGCTCCGGGGGACCCAGCAGATTTGGGTCTTATCAGCCTCCTTCAGAGGCCATGCAGCCTCTGTGGGCCTGGAGCCCCTCTCATGCTGGGCCTGCTGCACTGTCTGCTTGCCTAAGACCCCGAGCAAAACAGACTCTAGCCACATAAACACCAACCACGGCAGAGTTTGCCCACTCTGTCCAAACTTCTCTCATTACAACCTGAATTACACACATCACCTTCCATAAACACATATATACGGGGAAAGGGCCGCATGCAAGCCTGGAAATGGAACAAACAGAGCAAACCATTAAAGTGGGGTAAATTCCCAGTGGTGAAGCCATCACTTGTTATCATGTAGGTGGAAACCCAATTTGCAGTTTGGTCCAGTGGCTCTGAGAGCGTTTTTAGGGGCGTCAATTACTTCAGCCACTTGCTCGTGGGCTGTAATTGCGGGACAATGTTTATTCATGCAGTCGTGCATTGACGGCCTTTCACCTGTGTGCGTCTCCACTGAATATTTATCTCTGCACATCCCCCCCCGACTCCAGGCACCTCCGGAGGCAGAGGAAAACCTCAGCTGAGACCCCCTGCTAGACTGAATCCATAGCTGCCCCCCCACCTCTCATCTCTGTCTTCAGCTTCACTCGCGCTATATCTTTAACCCCATGACTCCACATAAGTGAGCGGGTTGAGTCCTGACAGAAATGATCTGATCTGAAGGTTGATGCCAGGGAACGGCATCAGACAAAGACACTCTCGAACAAAGGCCCTTTAATCCATTCTCAGTTTGTGGCACTGCATTTCAGATATTAATCCTTTGTCAAATTACTATTTTCTAACTGAGAGCAAAGCCGTTTTCCCTCCTGGTGAATGAGGAGGAGCTGGAAAACATAATAAGTACAGAAAGAGGAGCTCCAGCCAGGAGCAGAAAAATAGGCCTGGAGCCCCCCCCACCCCGCCCTGTCTTCCTGCATGTTGCCCCATGCTGGGAGTGATAATAGCTGGACATGGCCCTCTCTCTGGCAGTCAGCTGCTCTTTGTACCGAGCCAGTGAAATGAAGGGACATCAGGGACCAGGGCAGGGCGTGTTGCTGCATGGACAGCACTCAATGGTCTGCTGTTGGTGATACAGTCCAGGACCAAAACCCCCGGCCACACGTTTACGGTTTACCCAGCTTAACCTGAGCCGCAAGCCAAGAGGATATTAAAGGGCTCTTTATTTGGGGAAGGAAAGACTTTTGGAGTAAACCAATTGACCGTTTGCCCAAACCCTTCCCGAAACAGCTATTGTCCAATCATAGCTTAGCAACTGTAACTAGGCACGGCAGATCCGTCAAGCTCGGGGTCGCTCCTTCCAAAGCCAGGAATGCAGCAACACAAGCGTGAGGAATGCATTTGGTAGTGTATCTGTCACAGTGTTTGTCTGCACTAATGTAAACTGCAAACATTACCACGTCTGGCAAACATATTCATATTATCTACAGTAAAAAAAAAAAAAAACCTGTCCAAGCATGACTTCCCAGCAGCACGTCACACTGTGTTATTCCATGCAGGCTTCATAAAAGTTCCACCCTGGAGAGCTCTCCCAATGCTGCAGCGTAGTACTTTTGTAATGTTTGCGCCCTTGTTGGAGAGCTGCTCCCATATTAGAGCTTGGACTAACATTACACTGTTAGACTTACATAGAGTCTGCTGCTAGTCTGAATTATTCAGACAAACTTGGAGCCTACACCAGAACTCTGGCTAAAGTTCAGGTTGTTATTTGTTATGCGAGGTAGGTTGAATCGAAGAAAACTTGTTTGTACGTTCTAAATATCTTTTTTTAAGATGAATGAATGCAACAATATTCAGACAGGCCATGTCTTTACTGCCAGTCCAGAGGAATAAATCTTCATGTGAGACGTTATTGTTTTACCTTCTAGCCTTCATGACCAAAGTCACATTCAGCCATTCGTACAGTGGTGGCAGACGCTATTCTACAGGGTCCATCTGCTCTACCAGTGGTTTGGACTGTTTGCACATATTCGCATACTGATGAAGTAGCATCGGGGGCAGTGTGGGGTTCAGTTCAGTAGTGGTTTGACTCTTGGGCTGCAGGGTGCTGAGGCTGCTCCTCATCTGCTGGGCAGGGAGACTTCAGCTAAGCTGAACCTTCATGGCCCGAGTTTAGTCATGTTATTTGCAGTGAAAAAGGACAGAGGGTGTGAATTTGTGTGATGTTCTTAAACTGCCTAACGTGAGTGCGTGGTGCGAGGGTGTCTCCCCCTCCTGCGTCTCTACCTCCACTCACATCTGTCGCGGGTAATTGAAGTGAGACGATGCCCGACCGACTGTTTATTTTCCCCCGGTTCTTTTTTTTTTTTTTCGTGAGCATGTGATGTGCAATTCCTGAGAGAGGCCAAACCGGTTAAGGATCACTGCCGAGGGACTCGCTTTGCTCAGGTTGCCAGAAAGCAGCCGTTTCATCTCTCGCACAGAGAGGCAGCACGGGTTAGTATGGAGAGCAGATCAAAAGCTCAGGAACAGCTAAGGTGACAATGACAGAGGCTCGCCTGTATCGACACCGACACCGACACACACACAGCCCTCTCCCTCTGGTGAGTTGAACTGAGGGAAGTATGGAGAGTATCGTCGATGCTCAGAAGGATGTCAGATAATCGATGATTCTCTGTATGGTTGAGGAAATGGAGACAGATAAAGAAATTAAAGGAGGGAGGCACCGAGAGCATGGGGGGAAAGCCGAGAGAGGGCCAGATTTAAGAAGGGATGAGGGAGCTCCCAACAGATGTGAGAGCATTAATTACTCCTAATCAAAGCCTGTGCCAGCTTGGTGACAGCGGCAGGCATGCAGGAGACACTCAAGGTCATTACTGACACACACACACACACACACACACACACACACACACACACACACACACACACACACACACACACACACACACAGAGAGAATGAGAGGAAGGAGTGCCAACACACACAGGGGCTGAATCTGAGGCTCTGTCCCACAAGAATGTGTGAGAGCTTTGTGATGATACTGTTTCACACCGTGAAATTAACTCCGAATTTAGAGCAAACAAGTCCTGAAAAATTCATCATCGTCTCTTATGTCACAGTGCAGGCTCTTAAAATATTCCCCAATATCCCTGGATTCTGATTCCCATTGATCGAGTTTCCATGAGCTTTCCCACCGCCAAAAGCAAATGAAGTGAAATGAAAATAAGTAGTGTATTAAAGTGCGCTTGAGTTCTTGTCTCACTCTGTTAATGAGGATATGGGTCTGTGGAGCCAGTGTTTTTCGACAGCTCTAAGCGGATTACAGGTTGTTTGTTACGGCTGCTGTCTGGGTGACGGCGATAAGGCAGAGAGCGGCGCAGGTGCCACAGACACCGCCAGGCAAGGTGAGACGGCTTCAGGGGCCAGCGTCTCACACGCCGAGCCACAGGTTTCACTATCAATGATTTAAAGACAAGTAGAGTTTAGAGTCTTTGTAAGTGGCCCGAGTTTCTTGTCTGTAGCTCTAGAGGATTGAGGAAATAAGACAATGGGAGCAAGTGTGTGACTGGATTCATAGCCGTGAAGCTAGCAGTGAACGTTTTTGGCCTGTCAAGAGTGTTAGACACAGGATATAAGCATCCATCCATCCATCCATCCATCCATCCATCCATCCATCCATCGATTATCTTACCTGCTTTGTAGCCAACACCATCACAGGGTCTGCTGGAAGCTATCTCCAGCTGATACAGGGTGAAGGCAGAGCATACATCCTGGACAGGTCACCATTCATCTCAGGACACAGACAGCCCTTATTGTCACTCGAGCGTCTCCACTCAACCTTAATGCATAGTTTTGGACAGTGAAGAAACCTGAGTAAAGCCCATGCAGGGAGAATATACAAACTCACCAGCAGTAACCATGGATCTACTGTTTGGCCAGGACATATTTTCATTTATTTTTTTCTGGCTCTAACATTGCTTTATATCCAGCCCCAGCAGAACATCTTTATCATTAATTTAGAGATTAGTTTACACCCTCCTGATGAATTTATACAGTCAATATTTTCAATGTTGGGCAGCTGGCTCAGGATCCAAAACAAGCTTTTAATTTTATGTACCCTGGACAGCTGTCTGCTGCCTCTGGAAAGAGATAAACCTATTTAAAAATGAATCAAAATGGTATAGTGATAAAACGAGGAAAAATAAGCACTATGATTTCAGTTCATGTTCGGCAACAACGCTGGATGGAGTCTGGCTCAGTTCATCTGCCCTGTGTCTTTCTGCCATCTGTCTCTCTCCAGCTATCCTATCGCATAAATTCCTTTTGCGTAAAGCTATGGTGAATAGAGCTGTCACCTCCCAGCAAGAGGGGAGAATACCTGTCAGAATGAGGGCCTCTCTGTGTGCAGTTTGCATGTTCTCCCTGCATCTGCTTGGATTTGCTCCAGGTACTCCTCCCTCGGTCCAGAATCTATGCTTGTTTAGGCTGATTGGTGACCATCGCCCCTCGTAAGGTAAGACGATGGATGATTATAAAACAGCTGGCCTGAAAATGCTTCAACGGACAATAGAGGTGTGTTCACCCCAAGAGGCTCCTTGGCTCATTTCTAAAATAAACTGTAGTTAAAGCCAAGGTAGAATTGTGACGTTGTCCTGCCATTTCAGTCGTATCTAAGCATACTGTTCATGTCCTACCACAGGTGTGTTGGCACCTGTTAGTGGCAGTAGGGGCTATTGGCTCACAGGTTTCTCTGCCACCAGCTTCACCTGGCATCAATCATCTGGTATCCTGCACAAATATGTGTGGACATGCAAATTTTGTTTGATTGCCGTCTTGCATTTACCAGCTCAGTTGAGCAGAAGCTGCGATGGATGGGGAACGGCGGCGACAGTCATCATTACGGCCTCTCTCTCTTCCTCTGCTCCCCGGAGGCTGCCCGAATCATTGGGCTCACTCCAGCACTAATAGCCCTGTCTAAGAGCAAGCAAGGCACCTTTCGGAGGTAATGCTCCCTGCTGCAATTTAGTTTGCCATTCAGCTGTGGCATGTCCTGAGCGCTGCAGGAAATTACCACAGAGTGCTGATGTGGGGAATTTCCTCCCCGACGAATATAATATCTCTTACAGACAGTGAGAATTATGAATGATGCACGCGGAGCGAGCCGGTCCGACCAGCATATGCCTTGAAATAAGTAGCCGTGTGTGTTTTTGCATGCATCACGCGTACATGCACCCTGTGTGGCCCCCAGTGTTTTCTGCTGAGCTCACAACAAATGCCAACCAATCAAGATTCCAGCAGCGTCCTACCGCAACCTTTCCTCCACGCACGTCCCTGAGATCTGACATTGTGCCTTACACGAGTGTGAATTTTAACCAGTTTATAGTGCTCGTGAATGGCCCGGTCTGGTTTCACCTCTCATTGACCCTGCAGACAGGGCAGCTAGGGCAGTGAAATCCCCTCAGCCACCTCAGTTAGGCTTGGCTGAGTTAAGAAGGAGAGCTCTCTTTGACTGCTCAGCCTGTGGATTACTCCTCAATATGGGATTACGCTCCAATGAATGAGTGCAGACACAATAGCGGCAGCTCAGCTCTGAACTACACAACAGAGATTTTGCTACAGAGCTGCAATAGAATATCTTCTGATCTGGTATCAGCTGGGATAGACCTGCGCCGCTCACCGTCATTCACCCCTTTCTATTTGGCCTTCATCGAGGTTTCTCCAGATAACCATGTTAATGAGATGCCACGTTGCCAAGACTGATAATCTTGACTGGCAGGTGTTTTCCTAGTCCGAATCTGTGATGTAACCGCATGTCAGTGTTTGTCTGAAATATCTGTCACCATCACAGTGAAGAGGAATACTGACTCTGATAGTGGAGTTTCAAGAAACCCTGTATCTGTTTTTCCTGAAGAGTGGCGAGCCGAGTGAATCTCTCAACAATCCTTTTGTGTTTCACCAAATCTGCGCTCTGATTGCTTGATGGAGTTCATGAAGCAGGAGATATGATGTCTACATCATGTCTAAATTGTTAGCCATGTTTTCAGATCAACTAAATCTAACTGTCTCAATTGAAAAATTTAGGTATCATGAAGGCGACTAAGAAATGAAGATTCATGCAATATTTGTTAGTCTAATCTGTCAGTTTCATATCATTCATTGCTATTCAGTCAGAGAGTGTAAACAGTTCATGATACTCACATATCCCATTGCTTGGTTCTTTGGACCTGGACTTTTTCACACACAGTTGTTTTTCAGCCATAAACAAACTGTGAGCTCAGCAGCTCCCCTGCAATACGTCTTAAAGATATGTGCATTGATTTTGGAATGAAGTGAAACTAAATACCCTGGGCTTAGCACAATTTTAAATCAGCCTCTATGGCGTTCTCTACTCTGTGCTCCTAATTACACTATAATGCTGTGTGTTTATGATAATGTGCTTTGCCACAGTCTTCTTCATATGAGCCATCTTGCCAGTGTGAGGCATGTAGCAGCCATGCATAAAACATATGTTTTTCTCCTGGGATGATTTGTTTAGTACACATACTCACACATATTAACAATTCCCTTTAACCACATGGACACTGTTTTTAATATTTATAATTAATACATTCTTAAAGTTGACTCTTAAAGTTGTTTTCAAACCTACATGAAAGTAGAGATTAAGCTCTTTCTGAGATCAGCAACGTCACAGTCAATTTCTTTCTGAATGAGACTTGATAACTTATACTGTACATTTTAATTCATCATCGGCTAAAAAACTGCCTCAACTAATGTGACAGTTTTGTAACACTGGGGAATGGTTTCATGTTTTAAGGACTTAAAAGCTTGTAAATTTTTATGCAGAACCCTGTACAATACAATGAAATATATTCTAATATGATCCTTTTAATACAGTGAACAAAACCTCATAAAATGAATTTCAATGGTGAATGTATGTGAATAATCCCTGATGTCTTTATGGTAGATCCACGGCCTTCAGGGCAGTCGTGAGATCCAGTATCTGCACCAGGGAGTCAATAGAAAAGCTCCAGCAGTGCCACAGTCAGCAACTGTGTTGTCTCTAGAAGTCATTAGCTCTAAAAGTTAATCAGCAGTTTGTCAAGAGACTTATTTTTTCTCTAACATGCAGTTACTGGTAAAAATGTAGTCTGTATAAGCAATCAAATGCACCAGGCTTACGGCTTCAATATCTATATCAAATACTGTTAAACAAAGCAAGAGATTTAAGTATGTATGCAGGTGAACATTACATCACCGGTTGAAAAAAAATCGTGAGAATAAAAAACAATCATTCAGTTCAGTATATCTCACCAATACAGCATCTTTGAAGTTGTTTCAAGCCCCCTTTGATGCTATTAAACTGTTTTCCTTGGGCATCTTTGCGCTAAACTCAGCTAAACACATCCCAGACCTCCCTTTGTACTGAATGGGATGAAATTGATATTGATCCTCCCATCTAACTCTGGATAAGACAACAAACAGTTGTATTTCGCAAAATGTCAGAGCCATCTTTCAAAGTGAAAAGGCTGACTATTATACCTCTTCCAGACAGATGAAGTGGCCAGATTTGCTGATTGCATTTGCTGATAACTATAAGAGTGTAATATATTTGTAAATATACACATGAAAAATAGGCCTGATTCACCTATAAATAACTGCCTGGATTTAGAAGATACTCTCAAACTGTGGTCCCGGCTTATCCATCAGAGCGAGGCGATAGAACTGAGTGTGGGAGCATGAAGTGTCTCTCTGCAAAGTACCAAATGCAGCAACTGTTGTCAGCAAGTGTAGAAGATTAGGTATCAGTCTAACACTGATTCATGCATGGAGCCTCAGTGGGAGATCCAGGTCTGCTGTAACTGGGGCTTATTTAACCCGAGATGCTCGGGACAAGTGGGGGAAATGCAGGTTCAACATTTGTTCAGCGTCTTTCTCCGAGCTCGGCACTCGCGGTTTCAAGCGTTATCAGAGTGCATCTCAAGAGACAAAAGCAAGCATCAGAGAGCCTCTTTCTTCCTACCGTCCTTTGATGTCTCTATTCCTAGCCTCGGCCGTCTTCATCTCACGTCCAAATTTAGTTCCCGGGCACAGTTTATGACCCACACCCTCCATGCTCCTTCAACCCTCAAACCACTTCGGCAGATTTCAAAACCCATTTTGCATCCGGAGTTTATCGTTCGTGAGATGCCCTTTAAGAAGAAAGGAGAAAAAAGACCCTCCATTAATTGCACGTATAAAGAATAATGAAGAGGTGCAGAGTTATCCTTCCAAGGTGGCGCAGGCCCTCCCTTTTAGTCAAAGCGGAGCCATCTTGGAAGCGGAAGGAGAAGGTCTTTGTTGTGCAAATGCTTTCTAATTTTAATAGTTTTCTCAGTCCTGTGGGCCACAGAACCTAAGACCCCACACCATAAAATCTGATGTAATTTAAGAAAGAGCCCCACATATAGCATGTTGTATTGCGTGTGGGTGCAAAGCCTGTTACCATTCAGCTTTGGTTTTGTGCCTTCATGCTCAGGCGGCCCGAAGCCAAGGCAAAGAGTCAGAAACACTTGCAGCATTTTGGATATTTCCTTCCTCTACAAGCTCCACATGAATTCCTCTGGCATCATCACATATGAATGAGTCTAATTCCTCATTATCACATAATTGATACGTAATTTAGATGAAGTCATGGGAAGCTAATTGCCTGTCATTCTGTTTGCGTAACACTCCTCCGTTTTGAATCAGCCGAGGCATAGGAAGCTAATGAAAATGTTGCATAATGAGATGAAATATCACCTGGCCGCTGCACGTTTCACACCTACCACCACCTCTGTCAGACATCAGTCCACAAGTACTCAAAATGACAAGCTGACATTTTAACTTTTCTTTTTATCCTTTGATCGTAACTCAGACAATCAGATTTTTTCATTTGTTTTTGTCGAGGATGATGTTTTTGTCCCTGACAGTATGTCTCGGGATGCTGAGCGTGTTCCCTGGGTGAAATACTCAAATTGAATTGCAGTAGCATTACACTGAATACATAGGAGATGCCAGTATGAGCAGAGAATTTTAAAATCACAGTCTAAAGCACAGATTTCCCATTTTCTGCTGGCAAAAATGGCATTCATTTCTCTGGAATTGAATCTGAGGCGTCACGCAAAACTTTTCACGACATGTGGCTCTCGCTGTGTAATTTTCAACAAAGATGTAGGCGGACAGCGTACTGAATCAATTTGCACACCGTGGCCACAAACAGAAGAGACAGATTGCTGTCTGGCAGTCCGAGCAAATCTGCCACTGACCGTGCCCATTAAGCCTTCACACCTTAATGACATGTGTATGCCACTCGCCGGCATCTGCAGCCTGGACTAACTTCTGCTCTGTTTAACCTCATAATCCAGCTGTAGATACTAATGAGTGGAGGATGAGTTCATCTGTCATTCTCCATTTTGCGCACGTCAGCCTCCATCCCAGAAACAATCAGTCAGGTGGTGCTCGCGGGGCAGTTGGGTTTTTGTCCACAGAGCGGCCACGATTTTAATGGCTGCTCATTATTCATCCCCTCAGATTAACACCAAACGCCCCACGCTGACACACTGGCCCATTTATTTTAGATTAATACCGAAAAAAATGCCACAGGTCAGCTTTCTGTATGGACCCATGCTGCGAGTGCGGAGCGGAGGGAGGCTTCACTGACAGGACAGCTGTCTCCACCCAGTGGCTGCCAGGGAAACTGGATGCCGAGACGTATTGGAGATACATGGACACGGGGATGTGTTTCCATAGAGTTGCGTAATATTACTCATCTTACCCTTCAATGACATACCTCGTGCTCCCTCCCTCCCTCCCCCTGTGTCTCCCTTTCTTTTCTCAGCATCCTTCCCTTGATGCTCTTGTGTCCTCTCCCCACTAAACGCACCCGGGTGCGCCTAATGAACAGCATTCATCAAAGTCCCGTCGCTTTGATCAGAGCAAATCCACCACGCCATGCACCGCTTCCCCACTCCCACTGTACTGCAGCTGCAGACCCTCCCCATGAACAGCCACCCTCATAAGTCTTTGCTTTCAAACAAAGCAGGGGCTTCGTATACAGAGGTCATTAGCAGAGCGGCCTCCTGCTTATAATGATGCCTCCTCAGTGCTGAGCTTGTTACTGGCTGATGGACGGCGACTCCACATCGCTGCCTTGTTGTCAGAAGTGAGGCAGCATTCATCAAAAGAGCCACAGAGTACAGCGAAGGTATTTCCTCACTCACTCCTGAGTGTACTGTGTTGTTTTTTTGTGCACTTAATGATACCTGCAGGGTCAAAGGGCCACCCACTGCCTCTCCAAACGACTGTGGAGCCATTATGCTCCATCTTGCTGCTCACCGCTCAACCGAGGGTGGAGGAGAATAAAAAGACGAGCGTGACAAATTGTCAAGTGGTCCAGGAGGGTGAGGACAGGTGCAAGGAGGAGGATGGGGAGGGAGGTTTCCTTCACAAGGATAAATCTATTAGCTAGTTTAACGTTGCACGCCAAATCACCCCTCACTCCAGCCCTCCCCAATCACCAGGAGCACCACCGCCATTATCTGACCTCACACCAGCCGACAAGCTCCACGTCCATCCATTAGCATTTATCAAACCATAAAGAGCACACGGAGGGGCCAGTGAGGTCTGGCGAGCGCCCCTGTACTGTTCATCAAATTAAGTGTTGATCAGGAGAAGGCCCAATGAGCGGGAACCACTTGATTCTGTGACAGTTTCCCATGTTTTACACGCTATCGTGAAAGCTGTGAAAGATACCACCACAATCTCAGTCCGTGAGAGGACACCGTAAAGACAGCTCAAAAGGCTTGGGGAGGACATTAACTGAAAGAAACAAACCTGTATTTATGGATTTCTGCTGATCTTCCTTTTCTTCAGTGGTCGCCACAGCAAATCACCTGCCTCCATCTAACCCTTTCCTCTCAGATCATCTACCTTCATGTCCTCTTTCACTACATCCATAAATCTCCTATTTGGTCGTTCCTCTGGGCCTCCTGCCTGCAAGTTCCAACCTCAGCATCCTCCTACTGATATATTCACCTTACTGATGCTTTTTTTTGCCTCAAATAAATCCATCCATTTTCTCAACCTGCTTAATACCCAGATGCCATCACGTGTCTGCTGGGGCCGATCTCAGTGTTGATCCATCACATCAGAGCGTTCACTCTCACATTCGCAGATTGAGAGTCTCCGCTCACCCTAATCATGCATGTTTTGGAGTGTGCGAGGAAGCCTGAGTACCTGGAGTGAATCCTTGTGGTCATGGGTAGAACATGCATGCTGACAAACAGAAAGGTGCACAGGAAGGCGCTTGAACCCCTGTCCAGCCCGCTTCAGTGCCATTGAGCCAGCCCGACCACAATTCACAAGAAAATACTTGTCACATTGCTTCTTTCGAAGGAGCAGATTGGTTGTGCGTCTTTAAGAGGCAGATTACAAATAGAGTGAGAGAGGAGTGGACGGACATGCTGGGCAGCATTTAACACATCGCTGACATGTACATGTGTGTGTAAGACTGTGAGTGTGTGAAGGACAGGCGCATCTAGATCTGTTTAATGACTCCGTGTTCTTGTAAACCAGTATCCAAAGGGTAAGAGCATAAATCCCCTGTTTTTTTTTATTGGAGCCCATCCTCAGCACATTGAAGCTGACACTACATCCAATAGGAACCTGCGGCTAGTCCCGCTAACAGCCCGGCCTTGTACTGCGATAGGACAAGCCATTAAAATCATAAATAGAAAGGTTCTAATGAAATATCAATTAGGCCGTAAGAGAAGGCCCATGCTACGTTTACGAGGCCAGAGCTCATTAAGAGGACTGCTGGCAACGCTGTGAGATCATTTTGTAATTCTCCACTGATAATCCAATTAGTCCACAATGGATTTCTCCTGGTTGAGCAATCTTTGTTATTGGAGTAAAGTTTCACTGCACAGGGGATGTATAAATCTCAGAGGCTCCTTAAAGATCAATTATGATGTGCTAATGGGGACCGTAATCACGATTATTACTTAATAATCCATAGATTTTTAGCGAGTCATATCCGCCTCTGCATCACTCTGATGGACTCTCTCTGGAGCTGATTTTAGCTTTTGGGTTTTGTTTTGTTTTTTTTATCCTGTTGCTTATATTACTCCTGTGTTTACTCCTTGGTGGGAGATGATTTTGAAAGTGTTGGCTGTGGCGATAATCACCCACAATTTTTGATAGTTCAGCACTCGGCCTGGCAGACAATAAGAAAACATCTATTTTTAATCGGGTGCCCCCCCGCCCCCCTCGCTCACTGACCTTCAGCCCGTGAAAATTCAACTCAATAATTCAGTACGCTCTGCATTTCCCACCCCCTTTGGTACACACACACACACCCTCACCCACACACACTCCGTACAGTATGGGCAGACATGATGGGTTCACGGCAGCATGATATATGGATTGTGATTGCTGCTTGTGGGGAATGTGTTTTTCTACTGACAGCTGACTTGTATCTTCGTTTGCATTTTGTATTTTCGATTACATTTATTTTCTATCTCTGTTTTCTTCTTATCTCCTTCACTCTTGCTGCCGGCTACCGGAGGCTGGAAGCACATAAATCCCGTTTTCCAATTCTTTTCATTTTCCAAATCCGGAATCAGAGAGTTTGATCTAATTGACTTGAACACGGAAACACTTTGCCTCTGTGTTTTGTCTTCATTGCAGCAACAGTGACGCTGTGAACCTCACCGTGCCGTACTCCTCCTTTTATAATTCACTGATTCATCACATTCTCTTGGATTTGATGCACTCTGCACTTGAGATGTTTTCATCAATTATACATACAGTACAGAGGATCCCGTTTTGTATTGTACAGCGCTCGGCCGTGTCTGTTTCCTGTTTAATTTCACACCTGAGCGTCCCAGACCTGAACGCGAGCGCTGCAGTCTTCCTCCACTTTCTCTTAATCTATCACAGGCAGCACCGTAATCGCCGGCATTTCATCTCAGAGATGGAGTGACATCTCACCCTGTCAATCCAGCCTGATTCCTCCTCCTGGAGCGACTGCCAACGCCGAGGCGGCCACGTGCCTGGGCTCCGGCGCGAGGATTGCTGCTGAATCCCTTTTGTTCCTCTGCACTGCTGACATACATTATTCCCCTCACTTTGTTATAATAAATCCAGCAGGGGAGCATTGTGCAGTATTCCTGAGCTCTGTCTGCAGATTTACCTCCTTTCAGTACGGAGCGGTCCTTTGAGGTTGTTGTTGTTTTTTGCTTTGTTTCAGACACATTTACGGTGACGCGCCGCGACAGAGAGATCTCTCTCACCACTTCACCTTTGTCATCTGCAACCTTGATCCAAAGCGTGTGAATGGAGACGTCACCCCAGTAAATGCGTGTCTTTTTGAAGAACAAAGAGAAAAAAAACTCATTAGTGACACACTTTACGGCGCTGTCACTGTCAGACAAAGTGCGTAGTGACATCCACTAAATTAAAATGAAGGTGTGCAGTTTTGGCTTGAAACGTTTTTGTTTCTCTGAGGCAAAGTCGACTGCTATTGTTCATCTCTGCTCCTGCCTTCAAGCCCCCCAAATATGTCAACTTTTGAGAGTTTCGAGTGATTTGCACTTTGTGCACGTATGAAATCTGCACATAGATTGAATTCCATAAAAAATAATGTAAAAGGGAATCAGATAAAGATGACATCCATTATTGTACTTATTTTGTACTTTACCAGTGCTGTAGCGTTCCTCTAGATCCTATCCAAGCACATGTAGGATAAAGGCAGCGACTGGTCTCTGGTTCACACACACACACACACACACAAACACACACAGACACCATTCATCCTCACTCTCACTTTTAGATTCTCAAACTGACCTAAACATGCATGTTTTTGGACTGTGGTGGGAAACAAGAGTATCTAGACAAAACCCACAGACATAGACATAGACAGGTCATTTGTCCAACTGGGAGTCGCTTTGATGCGACAGTACCAACCATCCATTTACCGTGTCACCTAAAGAACAAATCTGATTTGTCCGCCCAGCTCTGCTCTGGTTGTTATCGTGTAAGAACTGCCAAGTGGGATGTGCTGAATATGTGCATGCTGAACGAGATTATGGGGGTAATGATATACAGAGAGACACAAGAGCATCCACACGCCCACCTCACCTCACCTGGAGCAAATTCCGGTGCTTTGAGTTGGTATCAGGAGACCGACTGCTGCATGTTTGATGGTGGAGGACGGGCTTCCTGTTTGTGTGGAGGAGATTCCCGTTTCATCTCTCGGTGATTAGGAGTTTATCTTACAGTTATTGTCTCCAAAGGTGCTACATCAGCAAAATCCTCTGTTCGTGACTGGCACTGAATAATATTACATTATATTTTACCCATTACATTACAATTAATTAAATTGGAGTAATCCATTTCATTTTACGTCATTACATAAATCAGATTAAGACACCAAAAAAATTACATTGGATTGTCACCATTAGGTTGAATACCGCTGATAATATTCCAGTTATCTAATTCAATGAAGATAACATTTAAGTCATATAGATTCAATTAGAAATAAATTAATTTAACTGTGAATGTTGAATAGAAATAACCATACGAGGTCATTGCAATGTGAAGGCTGAGCTGGAGTTGATGATGTTGTAGCTGAAAGCAGAAACAGATGATCTGAAGTATCAGACTTCACTTCCACCCGCCCACCTGCTCGCTACTGATCATACTCTGCATCTGTTTGATGGTGGAGGATGAGTTTTCCCTTAATATGGAGGAAATCCATGTTTGATGATGGAGGTGATGAGTTCATCTGCCACTTGTTTAAATAGAGCAACATCGGCTCTGCCAGATTCATTTCTTTAAAAAAACATCAAAAACTCCCTCTTGAATACTATTGACTGGACAGATTTTCCCTCTTACTCATTTTTTAACTATATTCTCTTCATCAAACAAGAATCTGGGAAGACATCTTGGACCCTCAGAGTCCATAAGACTTGAAGAGGTGCCTCCTGCGGTGTAACAGGCGTTTTAAAGGTCTATGAATATAGATGGCAGCTTAGAGGGAAATTTACAATGCAGGTCAGGATTCTGAAACTTACAGGTCACTGCTAATAAAACGCATGCCTGTATACTGCCTCCCTCTGTGCTGAGCAGTATTTTAAAGATATCAATCCTGGAAGATGAAAATTGGCTGCTTCCCACCCAGTAGTGGCTTCTTCTGCTAGTGGAATACTATAGTGAAACACCATGGTGTGTCAGCTTTTTGCTAAGATCATAGAGTTGTTTCTGTGGCATTACCTGCGTTTTTGACTCGATTCATGAGTGTGTGTGAGTGTGTCCTGGTCCCTCCTGCATCTTCCCCAGAGACGTCGAGGAAAACCTCCCTCTCCAGGGACAAACCGACCAATGGTAAATGGAGAGGAGATGTGATTGTTCCATGCTCCATGGAGGATTACTGGAAATACATTGGACGTGCTGGGATTGTGACACCTCTTGGTGGTGTGCCACCCCTTCTCCTCTCATCTGTCGACGCCGTCAATACCAATTTAGTCTTGATCAATAATTCCCTCTTAGCTTATGATTTCGTTTCATTAGGGCCACTGCTCACCTAAAGGACGTGTTTAGGTGGAGATTTCTGTCGGCTTCAGCAGCCTCTCAACCGATCGAATTCAACATCGACTGACTGTATTTAGTCAACAATCAGTAAAGCCTAAATTCTGACTTCATTTGTGCTTGAACATGGCCAGACTTTCTTTCAATCCAAAAAGGTTTCAATTACAATAACTAAAGCTGAATTTACTCTTCACTTCTAGTGAAACGTAACAGTTTTGAGGATCATTAATTCATCCATAACTTCATTTAAATCTCGAAACACAGTGATGATGAGAGCACGATGAGACAACAAAAAAATTACAAAGAATAAAGAGAATAGCAAAAGACTGGACTCCTTTAAAAACAGTGGAGTAGTAGAGAAACATCACAATGTGTGGAATATCAATGTGACCAGTTAAATAAAGTGCTGAGGCATGGTGGCATGTTGCCTTTTAAGACTATATATGGAAAGTAGCCAATGCATATCTCTTCTTACAAATAATCATCATATTTCCATTGGTGAATATGAATCATAGGGAATAGGAACGGCCAAGATATCCTCCTAAGCAATAAACAGAGCAGCAACTGCCAATTCAGCAGGTGACTCTAATGGAATTCACAGTTTAGTGAGGCTAAGCTCCACTCTCATGATAAAATAATAAACTGTATATTAATAAATTGAATTGGTTTGGCTCAGAACCCATATTCGGTTATTGAGTTCCCACATCCACGGCTCCATAACTGCAGTTCAGAGACCTCTTGTTTTAGGCTTTATCTATTGACTGCAGGCGGTTTTTGTTTCTCCTCTGTGGCATTGAACACAACACACGGCCTCTCTACTGTCTATTATGCTTAAACGTGCACTGAATTAGACGGGAAATGGCTGAACAAAATAACTCTGAATGGTGGTTGGCACATTGGTGGTCATCTCATCGTTGCCTGCAGTCCAAAAACATGCATTACTCTAAATTGTCCCTAGGTATGAGTGAGGGCATGATTAGTGTCCTGTGATGGACCTGTCTTCACCCCATGTCTGGATTTTATAAAAGGCTCACTTCCTGTGACATCCCATACGTCACTGCATCCACATCCTCCTTCATCAACTTGTAAACTTCTGGTGCTTTCTTCCCCTCAACCTGCACTGACATTTCTGCTCTGCCTTCAAAAGGCAGAAAAATATCTCTGTTGTCTATTTAAACTCCAGTAAAGTATATCCTGAGTTTAACAGCAGTCACTTACGCTTCCGGAGGAAATAATTGCTGAGCAGCGATCTTCCCGAGGTCAGCCGGTCCGACAATGTGAAACCTCCCTTTCATCTTGCACATTATTTCCTGGCTCATTGCCGCACACATCTACGGTTAGCAAGCGGCTGAATGTAATGGCGGAGACAATGTTATCTGAAATTGAACTCAGGTTGGGTGCGTGAGAGTTTCCTACTATCGTCAGGTAGAGATGGGGTTGACCCCGGGAGATAAATGGAGCTGTGTAATTATGTGTCTTTATCAGGTGCAGGCAGCCCCGGTGCTGGAAGAAGCCGCCCGGGCCGTGTCCTTGTCATCTCTCCATGAATGGCATGCCGGCCAGGAAGCGCGGTGCCAGCCTGGCCCCCGTGGCACCCGGACGGGAAAAGATGCCTTTTGGGGACCGCCATTGTTCTTTGACTCAGGCCGCAGAGATGGCACGGTATAATTTCACTGCTCTGCCGTTTTTCACATCAATAAACCATGTGACAGGTTGTGTTATTCTTCACACACACACACATACACAAAAGAAAGAAAAGTCTTCTAAAGTTCTCCAAACTGGCAGATGTTGGGGTTTTTTGTACCTCTGCATTGAGGCAGTGTAAATGGAGACCCTCTTTGCTCGAACCGGCGTTTCGGCCGATTTGACCCATTAGTGCTCGCTCCTTGTGCACGGTCGCTCACACACAGGAAACAGCCATCACGTCTGATGCATGTGATTTGAGCTGACAGCGGCACACTTAGCGTTCGCAGGAATATTCAGGCCAGTGAGCCGCTCGGGCTGTCAGCAGGGCCTGGGCGACAGGATGCTGTGTTAGAGCACTGTCCTGGGGAAAAGAAAAAAAAAGAAAAGAAATCAGACCGGGGATATTTGCTGGAGAGGATGACATCACCGCGGCCTCTTTTGTGTTGGACGGCACCGACACACCCGCACTTCCACGTACACACTTTCACAAAGATTAAATCAATAATAGATAAGAGGAGCAAATGATGGGGAGGAGAACCTGCAGTGAGGACTAGTTTTTCTGCTGCTCAAGTACAATTTAGCTGAGAGATGCGATTCACACAGTGCACTGTACTGTGCTCTGCTTTTGTATTGTGCTGAATTGAATCACACTTGTTTCTGTTCACCTCTAATCTGCTTTGCTATATATATTTTTGTATCCCCTTCCTGCTTGCTATCGGGCTTATCTAAGCGAGGGTGACAGGCTATTTTTCCTGTAGCCGAAGTCGTTTATACAATAAGGTATGAGCTGAGCTTGGAAAGCATACACACACACATACACACACACACACACACACACACACATACACACACACTGGTTGTGTAAGGACACTAAGTAATGATGAAAACCATGTGAAGTGCTCGCTGAAAACAAAGGCCTATTTAGTCCACACTCATTTCTCTATCAAAGGCCTCAAACCACATGGGGCTTTCTCTTCTGCAAAGTAGCACTTTTCAAATTACCAATAGATTTGGAAAAAACATAACCATTCTCTCGGATAGATTAGCTGTGTAATAACCCGGCTTTATCCCCGAGTATCAGCTGAGTGCAAAGACACCATTGAGATCAACATAAGCATGATTAGGCTATGAGCATCTAGTCTTTTTCATAACTCGTTTGAGGGCCTCATCCCACTCCAGCTTGTCTTTGAGATAATGTCCTATTTAATTAGAAATTGGAGATATCACATTGTTTTTTAATGAGAGGAGCACTTTAGCAGCGCATACGAGGCATCGGAGGATCATACACAAGAAGTATAATGGCTGCACGCGAGGGCTTCGGGGATTCAGACGAGATGCATTTTCACTCAACTGCCCTTTATTCCCAATTCTCTATCCTCGGTCTGCTTTCCCGCAATATACCTTAACACGGAGAAAGGGAGCACTTCAGGTGTAATTCTGTACGCTGGATATGTGTCAAAGTCCCAAACTCTCTCATTAATGTTTTTTTTTTTCAATATCTTCCTTATCTTGAACCTCTCTCACATAAACGCACACACACACACACACACACATAGATAACACTGTTTTTCACCCCTGTATAATCTCTTTTGTTCTGTGATTTCTGTCTGGGGCACATCAGCAGGGTGGAATGCAAATGCAGGCATTTGCTTGTGGAGAACATGGGAGGAGAGCGCTGAGCCATGAAAGCTGCTGCTGCAGGTTTTCAGCAGGTCTCTAATTCCTCTGCCAGCTCAGTGGCACGCTCGCGGGCTTTGACCTTTTACCGTGTCAATGTCGTGGAGCGAACGGACGCAGGAATTTATGCTTATCTCAGCCCATGCGGTCACTGTGCGCGCCACAGAAATCCCTCTGAACTCTCCTCTTTTCGCCCGTGTCCGGTCTGCGCCGGAGACGGTGACACCGACCCGTGAGCGGCGAAAGTGTATCGAGGTGTAAAGGTTGGTGGATGCACCTCTGACTGCCGATGCATCTTAGTTAAATAGGCCAGTTAATGACTTGTCAGCAGGCAAAGGTTAATGCATGATGTATCAGTGAGGCAAAGGGTAATTTATAATGGATATATATTCTTAGGGGAAACGCATGCACGTTTGCATTTCATATTCGTTTAGCAGCCCCAGCCAAATGGAAATGATTCTGGCAACTTGTGTTTTAAGAGACTGAGGCAGAATTTCAAAATGCAGAGGCTCAGAGGTGTAACATCTCAAGATCAATGAGACAATGCGCGACACACTTAAGAGTTGACTCTCATTTTGTTCTGACTCTCCTGTCGTCTCTCCTCCGGAGCTGCGTGCATCGCAGCTTTCTTTCCAGCTCGTCTGGAGAAAGCGTCTCTGATTATTAAATACATATTTAAACAGCGTTGCAGTCAATTAACGTCCGTAATTGTTTCAGTAGCGTTATATGAGAGAGTGAGCCGAGGGGCAAGATAAAGAAAAACAGTCATGTAAGCAGTATTTTTATGGAGAACTATCAAATGATGCGGCAAAGAAATTAGTTATAAATACACTTAGCTGTCATTGTGCTTGTGAAACACGACCTGCACTGTGCATGTGTCTTTGTAATTACACCATTAAAGGAAGAGCTCATTTTGGGAATAGGATTTTGGGGAAATGCAGTTACTTCCTCACTGGAGAGTGAGCTAAGAAAATCAGAGCAGCTCTCACATCTGTTCTGCTGTTCATTACAAGCATCACATCAACTGACAAAGCCTCTGTATATGCAAAACCCACAAGATACTCGACAAGACTAAGCTCACTAGTTGCTGACATTCTCTTAACAAGGTTTCATTGTACTATTATCAGACCACACAGCGGTTAAGTGGTTAGTTCTGTTGAGTCACAGTTGGATCAACGCCTTTCTGTGCAGAGCTTGAACACTCCTCCCATGTGTGTGCTGGTTTTCTCCAAGTGCTCCTTGGATTTCCTAAACAGTTCACAAAAATGCATGTTAGGTCAATTAGAGTCTCTAAATTGCCCCTAGGTGTGAGTTTGAGATGACTGGTGTGCGTGTGTGTGTGTGTGTGCACCCTGCAATGGACTGGTGACGTGTCCAGGGTTTATTATCTACATTGTGTATTGGATGGAAGGATGGATGGATGGACGGATGGAAGAGAAGCTGGAACAGAATGAGTGTGTTTTTTGTGTCCAGATGACCAAAATATTCCCTAGAAATGTTGGTCAAAAATCTGATTGCAAAGTGAGAAGCGTTTCCACCTTGGTGTAAACTTTCTGTTTGCTCCCGGTATGAATTGGATATTCACAGTTAGCAGGATAATCCCCCCCTGCCCCGAGCTGCACGCCTCATGCCTCAAGTATGATTTGCTCTCGGAGGTGTGAGGTATCGACGGCGTCGACTGGACGATAAGGATTCTGTCAACGTGTCAGGACGCTCGCTGCTAATAGGCAGTGTGGTATCACCGCCGCCGAGCCCTGCAGGCTCTGAAAAGTCAATGACGCCATTGTGACTGGAATAAGAGATGTCCCTGCGAGGAGCTGGCTCCAGCCATCAAACTGTGATCACTTCCAGTCGTGGGCGGAGGACAGATAAACCAGAGGCCGTGCCTCTGACAAGGAGCTGACAGATCACATCGCCACACTCTGTGATTTGTCAGCTCGTTGACTCCGCCATGACACCACGTCATGGACGAATAGAGTGTGATTGGCACATGTCCCAGACAGAGACATAACAAATAGTAGACACTGGTCAGTGGTCTTACACTTAAATAATGGATTAGATCTTCATTCTTTCATTCCATGTGAGGGACCTCACATTCTACCTCTCTGAGCCCTTGCATTTTATTTTTTCTCCTTTTCCATATCCAGTCTTCCATTTCCATAATTTCTTCCATAATCCAGTTGTTGAATATGCATTGCAAAGGGAGTCAGCCAAAATTATGTACAGAATGAATGGAAGAGGGTGAAAACAGTTACACTTACCTGTATATCACCTCAAATTGAAATAACTGAATCTGTCACATACGAGACTGAGTGGTAAGACTGTCGCCTCACAGCTAGAAGGTTCCAGGTTCAACTCCAAGTCGGACAGTTTTTCTGTGTGTTTGCATGTTCTCCCATATGGGTTTTCTCCAGGCACTCTGTATTCTCAGTCCAGAAAGTCCAGGAACGTGCATGTTTAGATTGATTTGAGACTCAAAATTAGGTGTGAGTTTGAGAATGTATTCCCTGCCTTAATCCCAGTCAGGATACAAAAGCATGTCAGAGAATAGATGGAGGGCACACATTAGTCATAGTCAAAGAGGAAGTACAGTGCAGCAGAAGTTAGCAAAACATTTTGGCGTAAAAAAAGTGAATGTATCTTTTCCATTCAGTGACGTGTCTGACTGTTGAAGAATTCTATTTACCCTGCAGTAAATGTATGTTTCTGAGATGTCAAACAGCCTCCTGAGTGGTTTCCTGTTTGTTTCCTTCTTCTGACCTGATCTGTGACATAATAAGCATCCCGGGGTGTTTGTGTGTGTGTGTGTGTCTCCTGGCCCTGGTCCTTCCCCGCTGGCTCCCACTACCGTCTCCTCCTTTAAGATTAGATTTGAATTTATGAAGATTGCCTCACCTGGCGCACCGCTGTAATCTACGCCGCCGTAGTAATTCACGTTTAGGCCCTCATTTCCAATGCGGTCAAGAGGAGCCATATTTCACCATGACAATGTAATCACAGTTCCACATTAAAAAGTCATTATTGTTTAAAATCAGGGGCCTGACTGAGAAAACACTGACTACACTCGTGCTGTCTCCGCCATTCATGTGGATGTTTACCCAGGACCAGAGGGCAGCGTGATTTAAACACACGCTTACAACTTTATTGATCACACAGGGGTTCAAACACACACACACACGCGTACGCACACACTCACACTCAGAGTAATATCATTGTCCGTTGGATCCACTTGTGCTTTTTGTGCTGATTAGCAGGTAATCTCGGTAACAGGCTCTGATCCCTGCAGATTAGCAGAGGGATAAGTACACAACATGTTTGTTGTGATAGCTTAGACATGCTATAATCCGTCTTTGCTCTACCGCCCGCTGGTCCAAGATGTGAAGTTTGTTCGCTCTATTTAGCTGTAATAAAATCCAGCTTTGCTTAATACCTGAAGTCTTGCACAGCGCCTCTGGTTTATAAAATAATGGACCCGATTAGGTGCTTTATATCCCGGCGATCAGGACGTGCTGCTTATTAAAACAGGCATTTGTTATTGTGTTTTGCGGCAGCTCCAGGCACCTGCTTATTAATAGCGCGTGTCTTCCAGTCAGAACCTGGCACCGGCTTTTGCCCATAACTCCTGAATCTCATCTCGTAACATTAAGAGGTGTTGAGCTTTTCATCTTGATTTCATTTAATGACAGAGGGATGAGGGAGTCATTTCTTCTCGGCGAGCGTGGATAAGTCCCCGGGCGCAGCGTTTTAACAGCTGAGCGCGCAGCGCGCCGTGCCGGCTTTGATCCCGACCCCGCAGGTCTCGGTCGCTGACTGTCTTTCAGCAACAAGGTGAAATGAAAAGAACAAAGAAATCTCAGGCTTGCTCTTCTGTGATCGTGATATCATCTGTCAGGCTCAGGAATCGAGTCTGCGGGGCTGAGAGCAACAGCACATGTTTTACTAACAGGTACAGCTCAGGCGCGGATTGGAACAAATCAGCAGCTGGAGTTGTTCTTCTTTTCTTCTTTGTGGCGCCATCGCACCGACCTTATCGGGATGCTTTCATTGACGAGCCGTTATTGACCCCCCGCTTCACCCAGACTTTAATCAGCATGATTTCGCGAAGGGATCAATATCTTCTTTTCATGTCTCACACTTTTCACATTTTTTTTCACCAATCAATACGGTGTGTGATGTGTTGTTCTGCCACCAGCACCTCCTCCTTCTCCTCCTCCCCACGAGCAGCGTGAGACGACCACCGGCTCCACTCAGCTTTTAGCCGCTCCTGTCAAAATGTCACGATCAAGAGGTAACATCCTCTCTGTTTCTCAAAAGCTCCTGTAAAGGTTTTCTTTCCTACCAAACACATTAAAGCCAGTCCACTGATTTTAAGACTGCATAAGGAACATTAAAATGGAAATGGCTCATTATCCATACTCTTGTATCTCCTGTATGGGATAATTTCTGTGATGAAAAAAAACCCTGTATGAAGTCATCTCTTACACAGCCTTTGATCCGTTCACATCGATCCAAACATAAAACGACCTCTGCATTACAGATGTATTATTCCTGCTATAGACAGGCAGTGTGGGTTCTACGAAATGCATATCCGAGCCCGGATCAGTGGGGATTGCAGAGCCTTTGTTAGTGCTGAAGCTTTGTTTTCTTCTAGATTTATGATCGTTGCAGGGAGTTGGCAGGAGCTTGTGTGATTACTGCTTACACACTGATTTATACCTCACTTTTAATTATCTGAGGGGGCCTGCAGCTTGCTGATGCCAATACACATCTCTTCTTTTGGGACCCGGGGGGGGCTCTCTGGTTTCCACCCCACCCACCCTCTCTCTCTCTCTCTCTCTCTCTCTCTCTCTCTCTCTCTCTCTCTCTCTCTCTCTCTCTCTCTCTCTCTCTCTCTCTCTCTGTCCCTCTCTCCCTCCCTGTGTGTGGGGCTGGACTTGAGCAGGGATCGGCTGGTTTGTGGAGGCGTCTCCGTCCTCCCCAGAGCAGAGCAGACGGATGCCTCTGACATTCATACCCAGTGTGGGATCTGGAGCGAGGCTTTATGGAAATATGAAGCTGCTATCCACTGGACATGTAACTCTAACTAACGCTCCCCAATGGCCTATAAATTATATGGTTGTGTGAGGCACACAAATCACCTCTCTAAGCCCATCTTCTCCACAGTTACTCTCTACTTTTTCTTTTTTTTTTTTATGGAGTCCTCTGCTGTGAAATTACAATGGGCAGGTCTCGATTCAGCAACAAGCTATTTCCCAACTCATTTAGTATTCACTTTGAATACCTAGAGAGTGAAGTATGGGAAAAATCTATTAGTGCCCTTACTCTGCTCTTAATTCTCAAAGTTAATTGGATAGGAACGCAACAAGTAACGGGTTAAGTCATTTCAGACATCGTTCCTATGATTCATCGCTTAATGAAATTTCAGCACATTTTGTTTATCACATTGGAAAGACTCAAGGGCCATTAAATCTTTGGAAATGAGATGTGCATTATGAAATGAGCATACAAAAATCTGTACTGGACGAAGATCTGCTTTTTTTTCTAAACACCCTCCAGACTAAATCCGCATGGAAAACAATAAGTATGTAAAATACTGCTGCGCTCGTTTCACTGGACCCTTAAGCAAACTAAAGCCTCATTATTGGCCTGATTTAAGTTAAATAATTCATACAGAATATATCCCAGGACAGGGTGGCTTATGTGCAAGGTAATTCTGTTGTTTTATCTTCTTCTTGAAATCCAATCACACTTTCTCTTCAAGGAAAAAAACTGTAGTTTCACTGTCACCTCGCCTCCATAACCACAGATTTATGATGTTTTTGCTTCGAGGCAGAAGCTATGAAATTAACACGAGCAAAGCGCAAAAGTTACCTGACAGCTATTTGAAGCTAATTTGTGAAAGCTCGACTGTAATCAGATCTTGCATTGGACAGTGAGCACCTCTGTGGCAGCACGGATATGTTTTAATGACATTTGAAGTTTCTGTTCGGGTCCTGATAACGCCAGGCGACCCGCTCACACAGGGACACGTCTTGGCTTGAAGCAGGGTTCACATCACACGCCTGGTTTTGTCTTTTCCTAATTATTTTTAATGTCTGTCATTAAGCTGTCCCCCGAGGGAGGGGCTCGGGCCCCCACCCGGCCTGTTCGGGGCCTCGTATCAGCAGCCAAGGCTGCCTCCTCCATTAATCCTCCCTTTGTCCCTCAGACCTGCTCCGTGTCGTCCCCTCCGATCAACAACATAGCAGCAGAGACAGTGAGCGGGCATTAATGAGCTCAGGACGCTCAGCAAACAATCTAAAGCGTATCACTCCTCTATACGCTCCTATCCACAGTGCACATCTCTGAGGGTTCACTAGATGAAACAAATATCATGAAGTGATGTCACATCCTGTAATTGTTCTCAAGCCGAGGAGAGTGAAAAGCTAAAAAAGAAATAACGGCGTTTCAGGGCCGTGATACGAGGATGAAATATGGATTTATCACAATGCGGAGCTCGTCATCGGATTTAAGATCAATTATTTTCCGACTTAGCGTTAAGCGGCGTTAATTAAAGGATTTGGACAGACAAATAATTTTAGGATTTTCTCTCGTGTTAATCTTTGAGTCACTTTTCAGCCGCTGCCAGACTGAGTCGTGAATCCTGCCTCGTCACGCGTGTCATCCACACCCCCCTCGTGCGGTTTCTCCATTTCCTGTCATCTCCCCTGTCTCCTCGCCTCGTTCTGCTTCAGACCCATTCAGAATTTCGTAGCTGAAAATCAACGCCGGGGCCGTTTCGCCGGATTAGACGAGTCTTGTTGTGTGAGCAGGTGTGGTGCGTGGAGGGGTTTCTCTGTAGCTCCTCCACATGGGACGGAGTAATGGGATTAGTGGAGTCTGCAGGACCTCACGCAGGAGATGCTGTGATGTGATTAGAGCCAGAGGACACTGTAACTTTTGGAGGCCCGGGGCTGAGAAAACCTCCAAGAGCGCTGCAGAGCTTTGACAAAACGCAGCGTAGGCGCAGTTTGACCCTCGGTTTGGAAAAGATTTCCCTCAGTGGTGGTCCTGATCCGGGCTGTCCGGGACCATTAAGTGGGTCTAGGTGTGTATGTGTGTGTGTAGGTGGTGAAGGTGGTGGGCACTGGGGGGACTGGCGCTGTCACATTGATGGATTGGTCGGCTCATTTCCCGCTCCAGCGATTAGGTCAGCGGCCCAGGAGACAGCAACACGTCTTGTGCGAAATGCTGATGCTAGACTTACTTACCGATTAGGAGTCACTGCATCACATACACACACACACGTACATACGTTCACCAACCTGCAGCAAAGAACATGCAGGACCCCCCTCAGAGAGAGACTTCAGAGGGCCGGGGCGGTTCGCTCGCTCAGATCTGTCCTCTCAGAGGAGGGTCTGAGGCTGACATCGCCTCTGCGTTCAAAGCCTCTAAACACACGCACGCCCTCTGCCTTTCTCTGCTGTCAGCGCCAGAGAGCAGAGCAGCAACAAAGGAGCTCTCTCACACACACACGCGCACACACACGCACACACACACACACACACACACATACACACACATTTAACAGCTCAGCTCTCGCAGAGCCATCCTCTTTCACAATAATGCCATTTTCCTCTTCCCAGCAGCCCACTTTCATTTGTTCAGTAGTGAATTCTCCGGCTGTTAAACTGAAGGATTGACTGTGCCGCTTGTCGAGCTTTTATCTTTTGCCCTGATTCATTTTCATTTCCTCTATGAAAGGGAGAACAGAGCGGCATCCAGAGCCATTACTTTGTCTGAGACAAGCCGATCATGCTACCGAGCCCAGAGACGTATCGTCTTGTGTGAGTCACGCCATTGTTTCTCCGCGACACCGCAGCGTTACACTGTACTAAGAGAGATGATTGCGGTGGAGTTTTATGGACTATTACAGTGAGAGCGATGGGTCTGCTGACCATGAAGTAATGGCATCCATCTACTCCACGCCACTGGGTTTAACAATGCGCAAATGTGATCACAGAGGAAAACTGTTTATTTCTGTCTTATTACTGTACCAGAAATTACACCGTATTGTTCTCACTCCCAATAAAAGAACCGTTTTGTGAGACAAATCGCTTTTCTCTGTCAGTTTAAAGGGCTGGCATTTTCTGGACGGCCATTAGCCGGTTCTAGTTTCTAATGAAAGGACTAGTCTGATTTCCAGTCACAGTTTACAATCTCCTGTTGATTGGCAACAGATCCCTGCAGAGCATTGCTCCCACTGGTGCATATGGAGGTGACTTTCCTGTCCCCTATCCTCAAAGCGCAAAAACGATATCTCAGATTTCATTATTTCAGCCATTTACCGTAACCATGTGAAGAGGGGTTTGCGTATGCAGGCTGAGCCTGGCATCCCTCGCATTGATGAGTCCATAAATGGTAACGACACCAAAGCCGTCATTAACTCCCTGGACAGACAGCGAAAGGACATGAATGAGGTCGGAGGGGTGGAGTTGGGTGTGGGGGTGGGGGTGCGGGTGGGGGTGGGGGGGGTATCCTGCTGTAGTAAAAAGCTCAGCCACGGGAAGCTCCACTGCCGCAGCATCATAAAGATAAGGAGACAGGTGTTCGCTGTGCTCTCCAGCCATGTGCCACTGTGTTGGCTTTTGTCTGAACACACACACACACTTCTGTGGATGGATGCCTTTTATGGCACACGTCACAGAGAAATACATTTCTATTTCCCCTGATTGCTGCTGTCTCCTGGGCAGTTATCATGCTATTGTCACTGTTATATTGGTGGAACTAATGGATCTGATGGCAGAGTGTTTGCCAAGCACCTTCCACAACACACAATGAAGGTATATAGTATATATATATATATATATATACACACACACACACGCACACACACACGCACATACACACACACACACACATATAGATATACACATATATATGTATGTGTATACAGCTTTGTGTGGATGTGACGCTGCATATGCAGAATTTAGCAGAAATAATTTATGATGAGCTCTGGAGCCGGTGTAATGAACAAAATCCCATTTGTTCCTCATAATAAGCTGAAACGTTCCATTAATGAATGTATGGACATTGTCCAAATTAATAAGTGTCTGTGGTTTCGTTTGAGGGGGGAGACACGATGTGAAGAAGACTGCCCACCCTGCTTGTTTTAAAGAAGACGTGTCTGCCCTCTTCAGGCCTGGAGAATCACTTGTAAACGTGAGGTTGCCAGCGTGCCGCACAGCGCACGATCGCATCCCGAATGTCAGGAAATCCAATTAACCCGACAGGTGTGGCAGAGGCAGCGCTGGGTGTATCTCAGCAGGTGTGCCTCTCCCCTCCCTTGTCTTATTTCTCCCTTTCTCCGAGGGCCTGAAGTAGAAGATCTAAGTGAACTCACCAGGTAACTTATTTGCAATTAGATTTGTTTTATTTGCCCCATTTCTCCCCAACAGCATCTGTAGCTGCCGCCGGAGCCAATTACTCCTTCAGTTGAGAAAAAAAAGAAAGAAAGAGGAAGTGCAAAACAGAGATCTGGTGCTGTGTGTGCTGCATGTGTGTGCGTTTGTGTGTGTGTGTGTGTGCATCTACAATTTGTGACAATTCCCATCCAGAGGCCGGGAGTCTCTGGGGGACCTCCAGGAAATTACTGCTTGCTCTCATATCGTTCCATCTTGCTTGCGCCTGTTGAGCTGCCCTCGTCCTCCCCGTCTCCCCCCGCTGCAGCTGACACAGTTAGTCCACCTCTGCACACCACCAAAAATGTAACAGCAGCCCAGTTTTTCAAAAGCTATTTCATTTCTCACTCCTGCTCTGGACAAGCAGTAATGGGCTCCCCTCACTCTATGAGGTTCCCACTGTAACACTCGCCGTGCCGCACTCGCCTTTTGTGACCCCACACAGCGGATGCAATCATGCCAGGCCTGATGGCCTACTGAACTGCACTGCCACACTGCTGCTAGCCAGGCACCCATTACTGCTGGACTGCAAACATGGAGTGGACTTTTCCCTCTCCAGTTCCCTCTGGGTACACAGAAAAAACAAAAAACAGATATTTCAAAGGTTGCCAATTCAGAAAGGCAGCCTCAGTCACAGAAACAAAAATCTGTGAAAGTCTATTCCCCTGATGAAAGATCCTCTGTCTTTAGACCAGGAGCTGATTGTGCTCACACGGAGTCTGACAGTTTCCATCTTGTCAGGCTCATTCTCCTCCAACAAGGAGCTAATCGGGCAGGAGGCGTGTTAAGGCCGAATAAATTGACTGGTGAGCGGGAAGTGGCTTGAAAGATGAATGTTTGGTTTTTATGACTCCCCCCTGCGGTGCATCAACATCACCAGACCGAGCTTAAATTAAGGAAGAGACAGTGAACCATGTGTGTCTCCGTGTCAGAGAAAGTTTGTGTGGAAAGTTGAAGCAAAGAAAAGAGATGAAAGGAATTTGAGGGCAACTCTGCATTCTGATGGAAAATTAACCTATTGTGGCAATAATAGCAATGCCCATGGATGCTCATCCATCCGTCATCTTAAACGCTTTGTTTCCTATGGCATTGACACACACAAATGTCACACTGCTAAACGTGCACGTTTTTGGCAACCTGGCTTATTGGACTGTGGGAGAAAACCAATACATGGGGAGAACATGCAAACGCCACACAGAAAGACTCCTCGTCCAACCGGGACTCCAACCAGGAGACAGCGCCAACCACTGATCCCTCTGTGGGCCCTGGTAGGTTTTAAAATCACATGTCATCGAAATGATAAAGAGCAGTTTGTGCAGAGTAAGGAATGTAATCTGGGGGTGTCTGACTCTGCTCCCAAGCATATACAGGCAAACAGGTTTACATGCAAACAGAAATCTTAATCTTAGACTGAAAGCAGTTATAAAGTTATAAGTTAGCCTGACCAGCAGCTGTATGCTAACCTTTGCACAGCCTCAGCTGCAGACACTGCAATCATGTTTTTACTTGCACAAGTTGCATGTCATTTTTTGACATTTGACCACTGCATATATGCTGTATGTATACTGGGGAAAATGATGAATCTTGAGAGGAAATTGAAAACAAAACGCAGGTGATTTTCCCGTGACATGAGGTGAACCTACAGCAGTGATTACAACGGTACAGCAGTGAATGATGTTTCTGCTCAGTGCTGAGCCTGATTTACAGTGATGCAGAAATCGGGACGCGGCAGGAAAGGAAAGAATGTCGTGCATTGTTGGAGACATAATACATCACGCGAAATCACAAAGACATCGACGTTAATGTTGACATTCTGAATGTGACTTAGTGCCTCCCCGTACTGTACTGAACAATAGCCACAGAGACTGGATTGGTCTTTTGTTGGTCTTGTCTGTTTGCTTCGTGGCTATAATCCTCCCCTCATCGTGTGGCAGTGAAGCATTGAAATGATACCAGAAAGCAGCATGTGGCTGGGAGACAACCCCCAGTAATAAAACCAATATTGTAAGATAATTATCATGGATTTTACAATATGCCCACTGCATTTCTCCTGGAGGAGAAACTGTCAAGCGTTTGCAGATGAATTTTGCTTTTTATTAGCTCACAGTAAAACACTGCCTTAGTGTCTTAGATGTAATACCGCAGCCGAGCTTTATGGTCAGGGACTGGCAATAAAAAATAAATAAACGCGCCAGTAGTCGCATACTAATGTAACGTGCAACATAACACATATTATACAGTATGTAGTCCCATTGTTCCATGTTAGACATGATGTGAGATATAACAAACGTCCAGATGGCTGAACGCTGACCTGCCAGAGCACAATATTAAATATAATGTCTGTATTCTGTCAGGATCCAACTTTATTGTGTAAAAGAGCGGTTTTATATCCCCAAAACAGTGAACCAAAACATTAAAATAATAAACCCAATTTCAGATCCCATTTGATTGTTTTCATCTTGTAAATCGTTCCCTTTGCAGCTGAAGTGTGTCCTTGAGAGTGCTCCTCGCAGTGTGTCTTTGTTTTTGTGTATTTCCTGGTTTCCTCCTCACAATATTCAGGTATTCCGGTGTTTCACTGCTGTCAGGGGCTAATAAAATATATATAACTCGTGCTCTTGAAGACACTGCCATGTTTGTTTCATAATTATGCGACTGAAGAGTGACATGGGAGATGGGAGCGAGGGAGGGATGGACACGTCAGGGTTCCTGAGCTGCATTAACACAAATTACTGCCCCGGCCAAGGGAGTAGCTCGCCCTTTATCGTAAAGCTGGAAATGCATCTTAAAGCAGATACAGGCCAGTCGCGGCTAATTATTCTGACCCTAACAGCAGACACTAATCCACTGCCAGCTGTTTCCAGCAGCCACATGTTTTGCCCGGGGGTTAATTTATGTTGCGCGAGGTGATTCTGCAGTTTTGTACATTTTGCCTCCATACTGTGGAGCAGAGCGGCGGCAGTACGTCCCAGCACTCCCAGCAGCCGCAGGTTAGTCCCTGCGACTGCCTCCCAGCAGCCTGTCAGAATGAGCCATGGCCGAGCAGGTGGGATTGTCCCGCCACGGAGATGTATGCACCAGGAAGCCGTAAATCCTCCTCCGCCTTCCATTTGTTTACGCCTCCTGTTTCCCGCCAAACAAACTACTAGATTTCCCATGAGGGCTCCCGGGCCCCCGCGCGCAGCGTCCTCAGTGGACATGCTTTACGGGCGTCACAGCCAGATGAAAACAGTTAAAACACCATTTTTAAAAAGGCGCGTTTGTGCACGGAGGAGAGCGAGACTCAGGCTCGGCTCGGTTATTAGCACGGAACGGGGAGGCGCGCTATAAATCGGGCGTGCCGATCGCGCCCTGTCGCTCTTCTGAATACGGGCCCTGATTCATTTCGCAGACAAGCAATTACGCTCAAATTTTATTTTAATCCATCTCCCGGTTCATGCATCACCAGAGCAGGTGGAGAAGGAGCGGGAGATGCTGCGATCCAGAGAGGAAGATATTTCAGAGCAGCGTCATCAGTATGTACATGATGTGTCTGCCTCAGTCACAAGATCATGTACAGTAGTGGAAACCTGGTCTTCTGTCGTCTTTGTGTCTTTTCTGGGGTGGAAGGGATGGATGACACCCATGATGCATTTGAGGAGATACTTTTCTTTCCTTGATCATCGTCACTCAGACCTTTTACTTGAACCTTTTCATTCCAGTCAGTCTCTGGCACATAATTACCGTCTGCTCTCACTCTGATTCCAGGCTCGTCTCTGAATCCAAAAAGACGTGGAAACTCCCATCACACATGGACTGTGTTAATTACTGGCACAAGCTTATCGTTCATTCTGTTTTACACAGATTAGAGATGGTTTAAATCTAGTCTAAACCTTGCGCGGGTTAGTGTGCACCTAATATTTGAGTTTTATGTCTCGGTGCCAGAATGTTTTATTAAGGCGGTGCCTCACAGACAAGTTGACGTATTTCACTGGTGAAGGACGTGACCCTGGATGTTTATTTCCCATGATGAAATTGTCCAGAGGTTGATGACTCCGTAAATAAACTGTTCATGGAGCAGTAGCTCTTGGCTTCCGGTGACCAGCGTAATTATTAATGTGTAATCATCACAGAGCAGACGTGGATGTCCAGGTGCAGGGATCATTTTGTCTCATAGAAATTATATAAAAAAATGCTTTGGGGGAAATGATCAGTTGCATCTTTATATTTCTTCTCAAAAGGGGAATCAAGTATGTCAGTGCAGTCTTTTCTCTATGATTTATTTTGCATGCATGTAATTTATTTATTGCTCAGAGATGTAAATGCAGACTCATTACTGTCAATTTTAAGCGATTTAAAATCCTCTGTCGTCGGCATCGGCTTCAAATGTGTTTTGTGGAGCGTGAATACGAAATGCAAAAAAAACCATAAAAGCAGTCAAGAAAAAGTTGTTTGTCAGTTTGAAGAAGTGAAAGAGTTCCTTTGCTCTGTCTTCCTTTGGGTCTGAGCACAGTTTCAGATGAAACCCTGTCCCACTGGAAGACAGAGGAGCGTCTCTTCTGGCATCAGCAACCCGACAACCCTTCCTCACTGTGGGAGGAACACGTCGCCGGGGCCTCACAAACCCAATTTCCCTCCACCGAGCAGACCTGGTCCGACAGAGTCCAATCGAATTTACCGACAACTAATGGAGCTCATGTGGCAGGAGCTGTGCGTTAACACCAGAGCAGCTGAAGGACTGGAGACGCCAGCACACGAACAGGAAGTCTGGCAGCTGCTGCCGTCGTCTTCGTCAGTGCCTTCTCCCAGTTGACCCCATGACACCATCATCAGTATCTGAATATATTTTCATTAGTACTCAAATGCCGGGTTCAACAGTACAAAGAGGCCTGTGGATGATTATTCAGTCCCATGCTGTACATTTGGTGACTTTACCAGCGTTCTTTTGTGTCGTAATCTGGTTGCACATCTTAATTGAGCTCTCCACGTTCTGAGAGAGATGTCGCTTTCCACCCCGGCCACCTCACCGTGCTTTGTCAGCACAATTTACTGCCTATAGATCCACTGTATGGACAATCTATAAAGCCCTCCCTGCTCACGCCCACGCAGCTGTTAGAAACTGTGTTGCGGAGGGGAGAAATTACAGGACCAAGCAAACAGGGATCTATAAACATATTATGTCCCGTTGTTAATGGAAATGTCATCGGCCGAAATCTCGCTGCTCTACTGAGCGATGAGCCAATTTCTCCGTCTCAGCCTGAACCGCTCGCATGTAAAATGGCTGGAAATTCCCAGGACTATGTACAGTAGCGGCAGCTCGCCACCGAAAAACAAAACGACCAAATTTTCCAACCGATTAAATTTTAAAGCCTCTCATCCCACTTCTGAATGGACCATAATAAAAATAAAAAAAGGATTTGAGAGTGGAAGTAGAGAGAGAGAGAGAGAGAGAGAGAGAGCTTCTCGTGGAGGATGAATAATGACACATAAACATTTACTGTGTGTGGCCAGTCCCTGCTCGTCTCTGGCCTCCTCTGCCCTTCCATAATAACTCCCCCCTCCTGCTCCTATTGAGTTATCATAAAGTGAAGTGTGTGTGTGTCTCCGGTGCTTGATTGACCGTGACACTGACCACACCTCCTCCCAAGGCTGCACCGTCACGGTCAGGACTGTGGGTCAGAGCACGAGGAAGGAGGCGATGCATAACCTTTAATTCCTGCACTGACGCTCGCTCAGCCCAGCGGAACAACGGGCAGAAGAAAAGATCAAATAGAGGTTTTCCTCAGCATCAGGGGTTGTTATCGCAGGCCTGTTCTCCTCGATAGTTTCAGTCGAGCACACTCTGCTGCTCTGATCAACAGTGATATCCAACAAATTACTATTCTGCAAGGATGTAATGAAAGCGAAGGTGAAGTGGATTCTATAAAGAGGCTCACTTTATCAGATTAGAGCCTTGCAGTTGTCTCAGGGAGACTCTCATAACAAAGACAGACGAGGAAGCAAACGGGAAAACACGCTCAGACTGGAGAGGTTTAACAGAGCCTGTGTTCTCTCAATAGCTGCGATAATAGACTGATTTATAGCAAATATTATTGAGCTTCCGGTGAAAATGAAGGTTTGACTTGGTGCTAGTGTGAGATTAAAAGTATAGTAGTAAGTAGAGCATAAGAGTTCACATCCACAAGCTTAAAGGGAAACTCCCATCTCCACCTCACGGTGGCACCAGAGGAGATGTAAAGGGGTCACCGAGGTCAGTGGGATTCATTTTCCTGAAGCTGTGAATGTCTGAATATGATTTCATGGCAATCCATGTGGTAGCTGTTGAAATATTCGAGTGATGGAGTCATGTTTCAATGCCCACAGAGAAACCAGAAGCTCAACAAACGTTCCAATACATCAGCTTCAGAAAGATGATACATTTGGTTCATTTGTGAATACAAAGAATTATTGTATTTGACATCTATGAGGTTTGTCAAACGCGCATTGAAAACATCCAGAGACTCTGCCTTGTTTGCATCTGCTCGATTAACTCTTTTTGCAATTGTAATCTGTGCTACTTAAGAATTAGTGACTGTCGTCCTAAATTCCTTCTCTGTCTGTCCTTATTTTGGAGCGCAGCTCAATGTGTTGTTATAAATGACGCTCATTTCCATGTGTATTGTCCCTCAGCTGCTTTGTGCTTCTTTGTGGCTCAATTTAGACTCCTAGTGGAGGGAAGTGGTCACGGTCGTCAGTTTCAGCCTCAGACACTTGGCGTGCTCTGCTGGCTGCAGCTATTTGTTTATTTTTGGCCTGAAGAAATAAAAGAAGAAATAAAAAAAAACAACCGCTGTGCTTTATTATTGTCATGAAAGCCTCCTGGATCTCATGATTATTGTTCCGCTCAGACACCCCGGAGGGGGAGAGTGATGCCGCTGCCCACACCTGCGTGATTACACAGGGAGAGGGAGGACGTGGGAGGATGGAAACGAGATGATGAGCAGCAACAAGGCCGGCCGGGCCGCAGGTGTCTTGTTAACACTTGAGCTTGATTGACAGTTGGAATGTGGTCTGTGTCGGATTCAGCACGCACATTAACCCAGTGACCTATTCCAAGGCAAGATACACAACTGACACTCGACTAAAACCCCCGAAAGCTCCTGTGTGTCGATGCTGCGCGTGAGACATTTACGTCCTAAAATCTCTTTAATGTTTCAGTCATTCATTGTTCCTCTAATGCATCAGCAGTGGATTGGTGTGATGTCGACTGTGCTTGAAGAGCGAGAAAACAAAAGACTCAGGTGTTGCTCATAATGAGTAGATAGATAGATAGGTAGGTAGGTAGGTAGGTAGGTAGGTAGGTAGGTAGGTAGGTAGGTAGGTAGGTAGGTAGGTAGGTAGGTAGATAGATAGATAGATAGATAGATAGATAGATAGATAGATAGATAGATAGATAGATAGATAGATAGATAGATAGATAGATAGATAGATAGATAGATAGATAGATAGATAGATAGATAGATAGATAGATAGATAGATAGATAGATAGATAGATAGATAGATAGATAGATAGATAGATAGATAGATAGATAGATAGATAGATAGATAGATAGCTCTGAGCTTCATGATATCTCTTAGTGTCACTGCTGACATAAACATTTAAAAAATCCAGAGATAACAGGGCTGAGAGAGGGGAGAGAAGGGAGGATGTTGGGACAAGGCTGCAGGTAAATGTGATAGATGAGGGAGCATCGGTGGACCGGTGGCAGAAGGTGACACCAAACACCAAACAGTCAGATCTGAGTGGCTGACACGAGCGGCTTGCAGGAATGTGATTGTCAGAGAAAGCTCAGTTTAACTGGAGGAAGTAAATTCAGCCCTCTGGTGTGTGTCAGTTTCACTCCCACACACCCTGAGGGTCAGCGAGGAGCCGCCATGAAGCTCGTGGGCTGCCAGGGTTCCCAGCATCAGACACCGCTCACAGGTGGGTGCTTGCGCTTCTAACACATTTAGCATGACTGCAGAAATGGTGTTTATGAATTTGATCATCCTGAACATGACGCCAACATGTTTCAGCAAGTGGACGACTCCAAACAAGTCTGTCTGGATCATTCCCCAGGTAAACAGGGTAATGTAATAGGTGATAGTATCATGACTGCTGCATGGCCCCGGGGGCTCGGTAGTAAGCATAACATCTTGAAAAGTCCTGAAAATATGTTTTTGTTTATGTTGTGCACAACTTCTAATCCAGCACAAACTTATGAGAATGAAAGCATGAATAGTTCTGCACAAAAGCTGGGATTCATTTCTACTTTGTTCCTATGTAAATTGAATGCATAAGATGAAAAATATTAACTCTAATGAGCTTTTGCGTTATGCAGGATGTTACTTTTGATCCAGTCCATTTAGCTGCTAGTACTTCTGTACTTTTTTACACAAGCAGTCTATGCAGGCAATAGTCACAGTAACTGCAGGTGTCTAATTACCAGCCATTCATATATCCATCCATCATCTTACCTGCTTTGTACCTCAACACCATTCTCTCTCACACACACCTAGGGGCAATTTTAAGTCCCTGGTCCGCCCATACATGCAAACTTTATTTCATTTTATTTTTTTGACTGTTGGAGGAAACTGGAATACCTGGAAAAAAACGACACATGCAAGCTCCACACAGAAAGGGTCCATATGATCCAGGAGTTGAATCCAAATCCACTACAAATAATCTTGTAATGTAGTAGTTTTCCGTAAGTAAAGGATGATTGCTGTCATTTTTCTTTTTTTTTTAAGAAAAAAATTTTGCTAATCATGATAAAAAAAATGTATCACTGTGTAGTGGGATTATGTATATGAAGCTGAGACTACTTAATATCTGTGGATGTTCAAGTTACTCTGCGTCCCTCAGTGTCTCAGACCATCTCTTCGTTCTCCACTAGGGGGAGCAAGAGTGGAGCAAAAGATAATCAGCCCAGCAGAGGAGCTGCATGAGGCACCCTTTCATCAGCAGGTCATAATGAATAGATAAACCCGGTTAAATGGCTGTTTTCATTTCAGATGTTCAGATAAGGCCCCAGCCTGACCTTGCTAGTCTGTGTTAGCCATGCCGAGTGCGGAGCATAAACTACACGTGACTTTCAATGCGAAATGCAGATGAGGTTTCAAGTAATAAGCCCACAGCTGTGACTGTGCGTGCAGGGGTCCATAGTGATTCATACCTGAATTTCCGGATCGTAACTGGACGATGGCGTTTCAGCACTGCAGTGAGAAGAGCTGACCAAAAGGAAATCATAAAAGAGCACGGGATGATGGATAGATGTGTCATAATCTTAGCTGGGGGATTTGCGTTACTGTGTTTACCTGGACAGTGTTTGTCAGTAAAAGTCACTGGGTCAGATAATTGAGTAAAAAAGAGACAGATGGTGGCAGCATTTACTGCTGATTACAGGAAGGTCATAAACTGCTTCTCAGTAGCTGGGGGTGTCAGGTCCAAGGCTATTAAACTGCCAGAGCCTGAACCTCAGAGAGATGCAGCTGCACCTGCAGGAGAGAGCAGAGCTTCGAACAGGGAGCCCAGAGTACAGTCACACAGTGCGATATGCTGCATATCGGAACAATGATGCGCGCTTCCAAGTTGTGTTTTCTGTAAGTGTTACATCTGCAGACTGAGAATCTCTGCGGTGCCTCGTTTCATGAAGAGCACACTTGATCTTCTTTTCACATCAGTGGAGCTGGCGTGCTGTGGCCAGGGACGCAGCCGCTGTCACTCACACAGAGTAAACTGCTCCGTAACAGAGGCCTCTGGGCTACATCAAAATTGCATCGGGTGGCTGTATGTGCACAATGCAGGAAATATAAATAGTATATGCTGATGCAGGGCCATGCGCAGTGTCGTGAAATGACGGCGAGGGGCACAAGAGAAACGATGTCCTGCTCCAAACCTGCTGGACAGTGCAAAATGCATTATTCTAACAAATGGTTTGTGAAATCCTGCAAGATTTATGAGGCTATGGTAAATATCCACCCTGTCAGACTCTGCAGATGCAGAGCTATGGAGACTGGCACAAGGAAACTCAAAGCGAGGGCACATTTAATGAAGTTTTGTGGCGACTCTATACGTAGTTTCAAACTCACCCACTGTTGTGACGTTTACACTGTCTCATGATATGATGCTGTAAATATGCAGTGTTGACATTAACTGTATATATATATATATTTTGAGGTTTACTGCTCTAACCTGCTGATGTTGGATTTATGTCTGTGGCTAAGTCGCCCCTCTGCTCTCCATTCATTAACATTAGCCTGCTGTGTCGGCTTCCCTGGGAGCGGCTGCTGTGGCGACTGTTTACTGATCGTCCTGATGTATTTGTCCACCAACTCCGCGAGACAGACGATCAATATTCCAATTACAGGTAGATTTCCATGCTTGCGCTGTAGAATAGTAAGCATCAGTCAATATCTTTGTCAAAACGACAAAGCGTACGCACAAAAGCGGGACGCGAGCGAGTGACGTACCAGGTGGTTGAGATGAGTCACATCAGTCAGTCTTTCTCCAACAGACGTTTGTTGAAACGATTTGGTTAAATGTAAAACCTCCCCACGGTGGAACGGCATAGATTTAAAACAAGTGTAGGATATTTTGGGGATGTTCCCAGCAGCATTAAAGACAACATAAAATATGCCATAAAACACTCATAAATTTAATTGCCTCATGGTGGAGCTCCAAATGAATATTGCCACTGAGCTGGAAAGTGAACTGGGCCGTGAGCTATGTAAATTGTGCCCACAGTGGATGGCGCGAGCTGTGGAAACTGGGCACGTTTTTACCGACCTGGATTACGCTGTTAATACCTGCAAGCCAGTGCTTTAGTTTGTTGTGCTTTGTGCATTTATCTGTCTGATTTGGAAGACTACAATTGAGAAATTTCCCTCAACCAAAAAATAAGCTAAACATGATATGAAGATCATTCACAGACATTCACAGGCAAACAGTATCCAGTCATACAAAAAGATTTTTTATGTACTTGATTTAGTGTGTTTTCACATCATTTTCTTCCAGTTTTTCTTACTAATTTTCTGTCTGCCTTCTTCTGTATGCATGTAGCAGCCCAACATCAACCAAATCTTGACACCTTACCAATTCCCCATCTTGACCAACACGCTGATTTCCTAAAAAAAATACGAATCCCTTCATTGTCATATTCTCCGATGCTGTGTCCTGCCTAATTACACGGTAAAGCAGTGTCACAGATTGAGCGGGTTACAGTCGTGCTCGGGTGGGTTTTCCTGTCACATGGCTGTTGTCAGATGTTGTTAACATGAAGACGAGGAGGCTCAGCGCCGCCTCCTCACAGCTGATGTGTGTCTGTTCAGCTTGACTGGCCCTTAATGAGGAGATGCAGCCCTCTGTCTTTCAATTAGGAGAAGGAGTCCGGCCTGCGTCTCGCCAACTCTGCCACGTCTGGAGCTCTGCGTTCTTACCTGACTGTTGACGCTGCAGTAAAGCGAGCAGAATCACCTGCTCCACACTCCTCCATGTGGAGGGGGATAGAGTGGCCCCTGCATCAGCATAATCGAGTCCCGCGGCCGTCGTCGCTCTGAAATGAGCAGCGCTTTCAGCTCCCTGAGTCTGACCTGCCAGTACAGGTTTAATGCTCTCCCTCAACCCCCCACATCCACCTCATCCACAGGCATTAAACCCCCATCCTGCTTAGCAAGGTGCGACGGACACTAATGGAGACTGACTGTGTGCATTTGCTTTGTGTCACACCATTCATTCGCCGCAGCCAGCGTGCTTTGTGTCCAAATGGAGCGTGGGTAGAGGAGGGGGACGAGACCCGTACGTGATCCTGTGGATCGTCCGTCAGGATCACTTCCTCGCTCTCCTCGGGCAAAATTCGGGGCCCCACATTAATGTTGATTAGGAGCCTGTGAAGGGAAGTGAGCAAACATCCAGAGGAGGCGCTCCTCGTGAATAAATATTTGTTGTTCCTGTTTGGATAGTGAGGAGAGCTTCCTCCCTCCCTTGTTCCGGCTCTTCTTAATGACCCTGCGCTCTCTAACAGCTTCCTGCTCTGTTGTGGAGGATTCACACACACATACACACACACACTCAGCTTCCACCATGGTGAATGGCAAACATGCTTATGCAGCATTTATTCTGGATTGCTTGTCGATGAATAATTTTTAAGCACCCCCCCCTCATTTATAAATCATAAGTGAGGCAGTGGGACCCGCACAGTCAGACCCACAGAACGCATAGTGAAGTCACCACATTCAGATGTACATCATACACCATATTTGGCTTTTCAGCATCAGCGCCGACAGCGTTGCTATCATCCCTTCCCGTGGATTGGAGAGTGAGTCAGTGTGCTGAATACACGCCGGCACAGCTACTGTACATGAGCTGCCAGGGATTGGTCCACGGCTCTGCCACTCAGGCAGCAAACGCTCTCCTACTTCCTCTGTCCTCCTTTCCTGGTGCAGCCGGGGAGGGAGGGGAGGGGAGAGGAGGGGAGGGGATGGTGTGTGTGTGTGTGTGTGTGTGTGAGTGTGTGAGCCGCCGGAGCTCCCACAGCCCGCTCCTTCCCACCTGTCCTTGACTTCCAGTGCTCAGATGAGACGGGCTGGGAGCCGTGTTGCCTGCTGCTCTCTCCACCGGCTCCTCTCTGTCTGTGTTTATGTGAGTGGCTGCGTTTTTTCCCTCTCCCCTCCTTTAAATCTCTCACTCGGGCTGTTTCTCTCTACCTGTGGTGCCTCAGCGGAGGGCTGAGCAGAGGAGCGTCGGTCTTCGGCCGGTGTGGAGCTCTGATGGGAGGCGGTGCTGGCTCTGGCTGGGACCGGGGATGCTGAACGGGGGGAGGGAGGGCCTGTTTGAGCTGGGACAACAGCTCCAGCAGCAGGGGGAGTACCAGGCCGCCCTCCACTGCTTCCTCAGCTGTCTGCTGGGACTGACCCATGTGCAGAGCTTCACCTCTCTGCCCAACTGCCTCCATCAGGTGAGCCACATGCACAACACACACAGACACTGAACACTGAACTGTTCCTCGTCACTGACAACATGCATGTGCATATTCATCACATGCCTCCACAGAATCTGCTGCCTCATATATATTTGCACAGCTGTATCGACACATTTGCATCGTTTGCTCCTTTAGAGCACCATCAGTCATCACACTCCACAGCACACAGGACACCTTCACCCTTGATGTCTCTAGCAGCAATGTCAAATCTAACAGTCCATCATGTGTCCCAGTGCTGGTACCATAGGATCATTAAAGCCTCAGGAGGCTGCAGCTTTGAGACACATACGTAGTGCTACAGGCAGCTCACATGCTTGCACATGCTTGAATAACCGGTTCATGTCTGTCCCATTGTGTATGGGCTATGGTTTTGGGTGAAGTGGTAGCAGGTTACACACTGGCGTGCTTTAGCAGACCCTCCCACAAAGACCAGGCTGTGATTTTAGTTTCTGTAGAGGAGCCTGAAGGAATGTCCAAACAAAGCCTTTATCCCAGAACTTGGAACGCGTGGCCCGAGGTTGACCAGAACAACGGTGCTGTGGAGAGAGCAGAGTTGCTTGTTTTGACAGCCCGTGACATCATGCACACATACACAGCCGTTAATAATGTCAGAATGGAGGTGTGTTGTTTAATGCTTAATCCTGTCCCTTGGTTTGTTTTTCCTGTGCTTTACAGATCGCAGAACTCTTCATCAATGAAAAGAATTGTATCCTTTACAAGCTCAGGGAAAAGAAAAAAAAAAACCTCGCCACCCATCTTGTGTGTGACCCCTTTTACCTCCACTGTCCTCTCAGGACTGTGAGTGTGAGCAGCCAGACTCAACATTAAACTGTCTGCTACAGCAAAATCCAGCATGTTAGGGTGATGAAGACTGTTTTTAGACAGCACTGTAAGTTGAGGGTGAAGAGTGCACATCTTTGGGGGAGTTCATACTGAACACATTTGTCCCAGACTGCCATACGTATTGTGTGTAGTTGCTCAGGCTGTGTCTGTCCCATAAGAGGATTTGTCGGCTCTTATCTCTGCACAACAGAGTGGAAGAGCACTAATTAACCTGTATCTGCACCGTCCAGTCTGTGCATCGCCACTTCACTGTGTCCATAAACTACGGCCGTATAGGACACAGAGATAATAGAGAGGTGTTGCGTTTCAGGATATATTACCTCCATGGCTCCTCTCCCCCGTCACACTGAGACACTCCAACACTTAACTTGCCAGCTCAGGTTCTCCACCCCGGCAGGGCTCTCTCCCCTCACTGTCCGTTTTCCAAAATAGCTCCATTTGCTGAGTTTCACTTTATTGATATCTGGCAGAATGACCCTTCACAGCATGGGAAGAGGCTGTCTACAGTGATGGGGTTAAATCTTGAACCATACCACATATAATTAGATCATTTTGTTGATCATAATAAGGGCGTTTTTCATGTGCAATTGTATGCTTTGCGGAGTTACCATGCTTTACACTCAGTGCTATGAAAATGTAACTACGTCATATATTATTTAGATGGTTGGCAGCAGAGCAGGGAAATTCAATAATATCTTTGTGTGCCTGAGATTAAAAGTACTGTATGTGGCCTTTTTCCGTTGAAATGTCTCCAACAGCTGCTTCCATTTCTTTCTCAGCGGTAGGAGCAGTTTCAGTGGGCATGGTGGGAGCTGGAGCAGGGATGTTGTGATCTCTGCAGTGGCGTCCTCTGGGGAGGGAGGTGAAGGGTCAGTGTGCTCACACTGGGTGAGGATATGGGAAAGTCACACAGATGTTTACAGCCACAGAAATCCATTAGGTGCATGGAGAGGGCTTGTTCGGAGTGTCTGGATTTCAGGCTGGAGCGCTGGCTCTTCTCCAGACAAATATACTGTATTAGGACCAGTTGATGGTGATAGTGGTGGTGCCTTGACCGCTTAAAGCTTGATGCATTGTTATCAGAGCTGGCAGTTAGCCACAGGTGACCTTTGTCCAAAGCCAAAAGCTCTTTTGGCTGATGAGTGTTTACTGATACATGGCTCTTGGAAAGTATGCTGACCCAGACAATTTGGCTGTAATGTCAAATAAAGGAGGATATCGGATTGCACATCTGGCGTATTTGTTTCTTGATACAACATGTAATACAACATATAATCAACAAAGACTGTGTGTTTGAAGTACAATTTTATCCGGGCTCCAAAATGAATGGCCGTTATCTGCAGTAGTTCCAAGATCTGAGTAACTTGTTCACCTCAAGATGCAAAACCCAAAGCTAGTCAACATATCAATATCACAGTGATGAAAGGGGAAACCTTCATTCCAGCCAGATGGACTAGATCGGGTGCTCGATGACCTTATTTTAGAGCAGTGTTTATGTGGCACGTGTGCCGAGTTGTGCCTTTGAAGATTCCAGCGATAATACAAGTTCTTGTCGAGTTTTGAAGAGCAGAGTCCAGTTACTGTGTTAGTATGTGTGTGTGTGTGTGTGTGTGTGTGTGTGTGTGTGTGTGTGTGTGTGTGTGTGTGTGTGTGTGTGTGTGTGTGTGTGTGCACGTGCATGGGTGAGTGAATTGGAGCACACGTTCCATGGAAGGGGATTGTGTGAAGTTCCTGTTGAGGTGTTGTTATGGTCCAGCCAGGCTAAAAATAGCAGGCAGAAGTAGTGCTCTGACCTTTGATGATGGCTGCTGCCCTAATCCTCCCTCCCAGATGGTCCAGCTCACAGCCGCCTCGCTCCCAGGTGACTCCCAGGATGCTGCTGCTCGCATTGTCCTGTAACAGAGCTCAGGGTTTTGCTCAGTAAGGAAGCAAAAAACCCTAATCTCTTACTGTTCTTCCATTCAGGGCTCTGCTGGAGCCAATCCATCACATGGTCCACAAGCACAGTGTAGCTCTCCTGTACACACAGGTAAAATTGAAACTCATCAATCAGCCTAAACATGCATGTTTTTAGAACGTGGGAGGAAACCCAGAGAAAACCCACATGGGGACCGTACATGCTCTGCACTGAGACACCCCCGAGCCTCCAGCCCAAGTGACAGTGCAACCCACTGAGCCACTTACTGCTCTGTAAGGTAAATTATTCAGATGTACATGCACTAATAGCTTCTGAGCATCCTCACCACCGAGCCTCTCAGGCTCTCATCTGAAGGAAACATTTTTGATTCCAACTTTAAATTGATTCCCTTATCAAGCATTCATTTTTAGCCACACACACACACACACACACACACACACACACACACATTGGTTACTGTCCACTGGGGAGTGCCGCATTGAGGTGCCTTGCCCAAGGCCACCTCAGCCATCCCTGCCAGTATCAGGGATAAACCTGTGACTATTCTCTCTCAGGCTGTGACAACAGTTGTTCTCACTCAGGACCAGGTGCAGATGTTGTCAGTACTGTGTCATGGTTTTCATTAGCCCAAAACCAGCTGTTGTGATTTTCACACCATGCAGGCTTAGTGGCTCTTAGTGTAAACCGACAGTCTGTTCTTCCAACCTCTCTCTTAAAAATAGGAGGTATTTAGTTTTATGTGAGATATATTTAAGCACAATATATGCAATGTGGTGTCACCGAATGTGAAATACACAGGCTGGAATCCGTAGTGCTCCTCACATAAGGGACTTGGTGTTAAGTAGGACGTTTAAACAGTGCAGGGTTGTGTTTATTTTAAGCAATCTCCATCCCATTGGTCTTTAAATTCACCTGACAGGCATCAGTGGTGTCATTTTACAGTGGGACGGACTCTCAGGGCACAGATTGCTTTTTTGACAAAGGCTCTATTATTAGAGCGCTTTTTATAGCAACTATTTTCATGGAAACAAGTCTGGTATTCAGGTTGATCAAAAGGATTCTGTTCAACACTCCACAACAACAAAAAGATAAACCCGGACATTAAAATAGGAGCGTAACATGAGGTGATACAATGCAGGTGTAATCAGATACATCTACACTGAGATTCAGCAGTGGATGCTGTTCCATGTACTGTATGGCACAAAAGCCACAAAAACAATGACACACACACACTCACCTGTAGCTGAAATCTGTGGTTTAACACTCAGAGTTCAAGATCAACAACCTGCTCTGAACCAGCACACACTCTATGTTTGCTGTTCACAAGAGGGCTGGAAAAAAAACTTTGTTGAGCAGGGCAACGTGGCTGTTTTCAGCCTCAACAACAGTCTAACAGACTAATCCCAGGAACAAGTGCGACTGATCCTTCACCCGTATAAACAGATGGGAAGGCCCTGCAGTTCATCCAGGCTGAAAAAATGTTCTATGAGGTGGCATTGATCGAGCTCACAGCCCTTCAGGGGAGCACAGGCAAGTACCTTTGACATTAAGCCATTGATCAATACTTCTGGGAATAGACTCCAAGTTCATAGACAGTTCTGTGTGCATGTTGTGCTTGCAGTGGTTGGAAATGCTTGACTTTTCTTGTAATCTTATGAGGAAAACATGTTATTTGTTACAAATGATGAGTTGTTGTTGATGTGTTGTTACATGACTTTGGACTGTTCAGCACACAAAAGTGGTTTCAATTTCAATTCAAAAAAGATGTTGATTGTTTTCGAAAATGAACCAAATTTCAATATATAATGGATAATATATAACGTGTAATTTTCTTTCTACACTGCAAAAAATGAGTGTCTAAAAACAAGAATCAAACACCAAATCTGAGGTTAAAGGTACTCAAAACAAGTGTAATATACTATCCATCCAGCAAGATGATTTCACTTGACAAGATTTCTTGATATAAAATGTGAAGTGCTTGATTTAAGATTATAGCGTGAACACTTAAAAAAGCTAAATCATATGATAAACGTTAAGATATGTTTTTTTTTATCTTGGAGAGAACCATGTAATTTACAGTGTATGAAAAAAAAAGCAAAACATTGAATTCTGAGGCTCAATTTCCAACTAACCAGCACACAAAACATAGATTATCACACGGCACCTTTTCTAATAAGGTCCGGACGCTCCATCGTGTTCTCGGCTCCCTCAGCCGTCCAGAGAGTGTTGAGGATATATACCTGGCGGAGGATCGAGCGAGGCCGCTCGTCCATCACCTGCCTGCCGGGGCTGCAGACGTCTGCCTCTGCCTCTCTGTCTGCTGCTGAGGCAGCAGCGCAGTGTAGCGTGCCGGCCACGGCCGAGCGGAGTGGTGGGGGGGGGGGCGTAGTAGAAGACAAATGGCCGCGCTTTGCTCATTAGGAGCTCTGTGTCGCCGCAACAACACTGAGCCCCCTGATTCAGCACTCGCTGGGATTGAACGGCGGCCTCCTCCAGAGGGGCAGAGCTGGCCCGGAAGCGGCAGCAGCTCACAAGCTCTCTCCTTGTCCTCGGTGGCTTTTTTTCTAAACGCGGCCCCTCTCGGTATTTCCCCCACTGACAGCTGACATAATTGTCATTTTTTGAGGCTTTTGTAATGCAAACGCCCCGCGACAATGATTCACTGCTGTTTGCTTGTGGCGTGGATTACAAGCCAAAGTTATTTCCACCCCGGCTGAGTGGCATCGCGTGTGGTGTGTACAACACACACACACTCTGTGTTTGTGGTTTGTCACTGTGTGCGTGTGTGTGTGTGTTCTAGTAGGCGTGGTGTGTGTGTGTGTGCTGTTTGACGCCCTCATCCACTCTGCCCTGCCCTTATCTCTGCTCCCGTGTCTCCACTCCTCAGTCGGCTCCACTCCTCTGCTCGGGCCAGACACGCGAGGCTCGCCTGTATTTCTCTCACCAGCAGAGAGGTCACAGTGGGGAGAGAGAGGACTAGAAGAGGCCGGGCCGAGGGACAAGTGCTTTGTTGACTGTGACTCCATGCCCTGTGTGTGTGTGACAGGGCCTCAGGAGGAGGCCACGTTGGGCTCTGCAGGATGGACCACCCCAGAGGAGCTCTCGGAGCAGGCCTCCCAGGCACAGCACCTCGAGCGGCTGGCCCAGCTGTGCATCATGAGCAAACAGTAGGTAAACCTGTGTCCTGCTACGGGCTTCTGTCCCTGCACAATCGATGAGGTTTAACACCCATCCTGCGAGTTTAAGATCTTCCCCAGTCACTTTTTGTGACACCAGTTGTGTGTATAATTAAAATGTTGTATGCATATGTACTTAACACAGTATGGGTGTGGGTTCCTGTGCATGTTAGCTCTGTCACGTCAAAGAGCTGAGGTGAAAACCCTGCGGTGATAACAGAGCAAACAGTGCATTTGCAGTGTGTCTGTTATCAGTGTTGTTACATAAGCAGCAGCTGGCAAACGTCAAAAAAGTCATCAGATCTTAAAGCAAAGGAAGGGAAAGATTGAAATAATGTTGAGGTCCATTCCTCAGCGATCAATAATATCTATATTGTGGTTTGTGAGGCTCAATTTGATTGACAGCTTTATGAATGATTCACTTTGTTTTTATTAAAATTGCGGGTATGCGTCAGGTATTTGAGGTCGGGACAGAAAGTGACGCTCGGAGCTGTCAATCAAAACAGCAACAAACAAACAAACAAACAGAGCACCGGCCCTTTAAGGAGTGGAAATTTTTCAGAATCAGACTCTAATTTCCTCTTAGATGCGGAGAAAAGAGACACCGCACTCTACGTGAGTGTTACAGGACGAACACCTTAACTGGATCTGGTGGCTCCTGTTGCAGGGGCACTTTGTTAGGCCGCAGCGTGCGCCCATTTTCTGTGCCTATGTTGTCATTGTTTGGATTAGGCCATTTAACCTGATTGCCAGCGAGGGTGACGGGGGGTGGAAGGTGTTGCTTGGCAAGGGCTGGTCACGGTGCCTCATTAATGTGGGCGGCATAAGGCGGTTAAACTTAGATGGGATTGTACTGATTGTTCACGACTGTACCCAGAGGCTCGGCTCTCTGACCGAGTAGGAGGTACTGCTCTTTGATCTTTCCTCGCAGACCTCCACCACGGACCTCAGACCCACTTTTCGCCTCTGGACGACAGGAAGTCCTTATACTTCCCGAAGCTTTTCAGCGATGTGGCAGGAAGTCCTTTAGTCCAGCGAAGGCCTTTTCTGTCTTTGCCTATCAGATGTCCCCTGAAGAGGACGTTCTGAAGCAGTGCAAACCGACACCTGGCCATTACTAATTGAAGGGAAGTGTGGGTTTTGAACAGCAAAGCTGACATCTGCCGCACCAAACACAGCTTGCTCTACATGTATAGACACACGGGAGGGTGTGAGGGTGATGGATGTCCTTGGCTGAATATCCGGGATGGTTATGAGTGGAGCAGCTGGCAGATCCACTGCACGTTCGCCCGGTTTAGCGGCGGGCAGGAGAGGAGCGGAAGGCCACAAGTCAGTAAACCAACCTGTGTGCGCCATGCCCTCTGTAATTCACCCTGGGGAGCAGAAAGGGGCAGTCTGCGCTGCTGGCAGAAATAGAAGGTTTCCACTTCCTTCATGAGGCGCCCGAGCACCTGCGGCCCGGCTCTGCCTGTCTAATCTCAGCACACGGATGTTTAGATGCCGCCACGCTCGGCTGGAACAGATCACCTGACAGGGAGCGAAGCGCGGGTCACTTCCTCTGATTACGGTCGTGGACTGGCGTCATCTCGGGGATTTTTTTTTTATGTGGTAAAACAGATTAAAAGAATGTCAAGGAAGTTGGTTCCATCTGATGAATCTATTTTTATGAGATTGTTTTCGTGTTCGTCAGGTACAAAATATTTTTAGTCTAGTGTCACTGAAAAAAAAAGTATGATAAAAGTTTAACTATTTCTTTGTCCTTGCAGGCCTCACCTTGCTCTAGAATACAGTGGTAAGGTATGTACACTTGATTCACTTCATTCTACTGGGCACATTTACTTTCATACAGTCTTCAGGTCTTGCTTCTGCTTGTGCACCTTCATTTAATGCAGTTTTATACTTCTTGCTTCAGGCTTGCGAAGCTGACACTGAACTGCATATATTTGGCAGTTTTGGCAGGAGAATTTTTGGTTTCCTTGCCAATTCAGATTATTAGGACAAAATACGAATCAGCTACTAAATCATGATGTGTAATTAAAAATTAAACTACTCAGCAGCCTGAGAGGTAAATGGGCTTTGCCCTGTTGTAGGTAATATCCACATCAAATGTCTCCCTGAGTACAATGCCTTAGCTTTGCATACATAACTACCTGGGCTGTTTTTGACCAGTATGTATATGAGTTCAATAAAACACACAGAATTTACAATATATTCTTAAAATTTGCTCAGTTTGACAATTGCATTTTGTCAGATGAAAATTGGTCAAAAGTGACCAAAACACAACAGGACGGATTCATTTCGGTACTTCAGCTGTATTTCGCTGCTTCTTCTATTTCTACACACTTTCTACATGACATGTTTCCTCAATGTGATGTCACTACTTGCTACCTTGGTCAAACCCCTGTCCCTGCCTGTCCATTCATCTTCCAGGCCACAAAGATCCACCAGAGGGCCTTCGGCAATGACCACCCCATCACGGCCAGGAGCCTGGAGCTCATGGCCACCGTCTACGCTGAGATCGGCAAGACTGAGTATTCAGGTAAAGGCTGGCCCGGCGTGCCCGACACAGAGAGCGTGGCTCTTCTGCCAGGACATTGTTTCTGCGGTGATTCACACGCAGCCTGGAGCACGAGGGCGGAGCTCGGGGCCTCGGGAGGCACGGCAGCGCCAGAACAGCGATGTTAATCTCAAGAACGAGTTACCTTCTCTCTGCTTCAGGGAGCACACGGCACAGAGCGAGGACGCGCTGTTCAGTTAGCCTTTGAAACCATGTCAACCCGTGAAAACCTTAAATTAATAAACACGTGCGGCCTTGTCGGGCGCCGGAGTGCTTTTATGGCGACCGCAGAAATCCCAGCAGCTGTGTGACAGTTTGAGGGCACAGTTTTGTCGTACAGGATGTATGCTTGGCTTGCATTAAAATGCAACAACGCTCGCTGCCCAACTCTCAAGTCTGCATTTTTTTGCGGCGCCCGCTGTGGCGTTAAAAGCTATATGTAGAAGCCTGCTTTGTCCCGCAGTCAGCTTTCAGAGGCAGTGGTGCTTAACGGAGGCCGAGCCACACAAAGACGGCAGAGATTTACACGTTGCGCTATGTTGTTCACCTCAGGTGGTCTCGACCGTGTTGGGCCAAATGAGCTGAGAAAGTGCAGGGTCGCGGAGCGGAGACGGTTGTTTTTGTTTTGGTTTGCAGAGCAGAGCCGTGCACTTTGTGCGACCTTTGATTCTGTATTGTACACAGAGGAGTCCTCTTGGACTCGCAGCGCCGCACTTGAGCAGAGGCGTGTGGAACAGTGTGCCCCCTGGACACATCTGACCGTGACTGGGTCACTCGCTCCCTCTCACAAAAGCAAACCTTTTACATGCATTTGCAAGCTGGAATGGAGTATGGAGACCTGGACTTGGACTTCATTATTGTCTGTTGTATTTTGAAATTCTAATTCAACCGAACCGTCCGGTTAATTAAAGGAATGAATGAGTTAGAATTATTTGGATGTTGCGGGTCGATGAAGAGCGTGCTTGGAAACGATTCGTTTAGAGCGTGAGCCCAAGTATACCAAGGTTAATCACACATATCTCAAAGTAACCTGGGCTGCGTGAAGAATTTGAAATGGGGAATTATTTTCATCACACAACATGTAAATGTTTTCCACAACGACCAGCAAATTCCAGGCGTGCATTCGGGGCACCGAGTGCAGCTCGGTGCCACTCAAGATTGAAATAAAACCTAACAAGCGAAAAAGCTGCTTCCCTGCACTTCCAAAAACATTTGGAGAACACAGTCCTCATGCATTTTTTAACACCCTCCTCCTCCTTGTAATTTTCATACCATCTCCTTAAATATATGAACCTTGTTTGCACTTTAAGCCATCTTTAAAAAAGAACTGTTTGTAAAGCTCGTATTCACATGTAGTCTTCATTTAGTGCATTTATTTCCTAGTCATCGTCAGATTATTTGGCATTAGGTGTAATCAGTCTGTAAGAATTTTGTAAAAACCCACTTCCCATTAGATTAAAACAATACTCATTAACATCTGAATACCTGCCCCTCACTGGTGCCCTATAGAAACTGTTCTAGCTGTAAGGATCTCAGAGCAATAACAAATGAACTCACCAACTGATTCAATCACTGATCAGATGGGCAAGTGACTGATTCATTTATCAGTCCTGACAGACAGGCTTGGGGACTATTTAGTGAAGACCAATGAAGGAGGAATCAGACTGAGACACAGCTCTGCCTCTTTGAGCCTGGAGGAGTCAAGTCACAGTGCAGCGCTAAGCTGTCTACTCCCTAGTGTGGAGAGGGTTAAGGCCGGTGTCTTGCCTCTGCCACATTTGCATGTTTGACTCTGTGTGTTTGACTTCTCCTGGGTGCACATCTTCGGAGCAAACCACGGACTGACGCGCCTCTCCTGTGTGGACATGGTTCTCTCTCTAGACTCCCTGGGCCAGTGTGTGTCCGCGCTGTCCAAACGCTTCGCTGCAGCAGAGTCCATCAGAGACTCCACCGTCAATGGTCTTCCTCATTCCCACCGGGAGAAACACTCAGAGGTCCGGCACAGAAAGGACACCCACCACCACCACCAGGAGGACAACACCGCCAAGGCCAAGGTAGGGAGGGCAGCTCCTGCAAGGCTGCACTGGGTAACCTGCAGCTTGTTTGCAAAGAGATCTGTGATGTTTGGTCCAGCTTCCGGCTGTTTGTTTGCACTCAGGAAACATTGTGGGGTGTTCTGTATATAATGCAGGTGACCAACGGCAAAGTCCCCACCTCCATACTGAAGAGGCCAAGTCCCAGCTATGGGTCGGACCCAGAGCCCAACCACAGACGGAAAGGTGAACGGAGGGTTCGGTTCAGGGAGCCAGAGACGACGGTACACGGTGAGTAAAACAGGATGAGCCTGCAAACAATTAGCAGCGAGACTGGCCCGCTTAGTAGCAGGTGATCACGCAAGCAAACTAAAGAACAGGAGTGTCCTCAGCCCTTAAGGCAATGTGAGCCTAGTCAGTGAGGAAGAGTAAAATGCATTCAAGGAGGTACAAACCTTGGCTTTGGTGGGAACCGTCCATTCACAGTCATAGATGAGATGTACGGCAGGTCCATAAACATCATCACATTCTCATTCATGTTGAAATTTTGAATAGAAGTTATATTACTGGTGAGTCTGATGGCAGTAAGTGATGTTTATGGAGAAACGTCAGTGATTCTTCCCCAATATCTGATTCCTCCACTTCAAACATATAGTGTTTGATGTGCACAGCCTCCGTAACTTTATGACTCATGTTACCACTTTGTTGGGTAAAGGGTTGCTAAACTCAAAAAAACTCAGTCACAAAGTCATGTGATGATTACTATGAGTGGCAGGCAAGATAGCCAATCAGAGCAAGGTCTACTGCTTATCACGAGAAAAGCATGAAATGGATCCAGAAATAGTACTGTAAAAGAGCTTGTAAAATAGGATCTGGGGCATTTCTGATTAAAAACATGTTCCATAGCTTATTGAACCATTCTCAGTCTTCTGTAAAGCATCCTGAGATTCCATCATGAACAACTGTCTTTAGTAGGGGTGGAGCTGCTGCCTTGTAAGAATACAGAGACATCCAAACATAAGCATGTGATTTAGGCTTTGGTAATTAATTATGCATGCAAATGAGGCTCCGCGGAGTCTGTTCCAGAAAGATAGTGGAGTCTACGAGGAACACAGCATGGGTAGAAACTGGCCCGTACAGAGGTTGGCTCCTATTGACTGACCGACCTCTCTTCTGTCGGCTCCACAGAAATTCCTTACTGCGACTATTTAGGTGGTAAGTCCGTCTAAGAGCTTCGCTGCGCTAATATGCATGGGAGAGTGACACAGCATTGACAGCAACACCACAGCTTTGATTGTACAGTAAATATGAGCTGGATGGTTGGATGTCCTCATGTGGAGGCATCCGGAGAGGCATCCACTCAGATAGGATGAAACACTCTAGATTAACTTTGCTGCCCGTCATGCCAAATGGGACTGAGCCTGTCACTGTCACCCTCATGTTAACAGAAATCGGTTTGTGTGCCACTGCACTGTATGTACGTAGTCACACAGAATCCTTCTTAGAGACAGACAGACAGACAGACAGACAGACAGACAGACAGACAGACAGACAGACAGACAGACAGACAGACAGACAGACAGACAGACAGACAGACAGACAGAGAGATTCAAATACGCATTTACAAACCAAACTTGTGCTGACCTGCCTGTGGCTTTGTGCTTCTCAGCCTATGAGACGACACCTACCCGCCCCCACCTCGCCCTCTTCACCTGCCTCTTCCTGCTGATGTCATTCCTCGGCGTGGCCATGTACTGCACGGACCGGCGGCGCCCACAGAAGGTGTGTGAGGAGCTGGAGGCCGCGCTAGCCGTCTACCTGCTGCACATGAAACAGCTGCTGTGGGGCTGCTGGATATGGCTGACCATGCAGTGACTGGGACCGACCATAGGGGGCGACGTGGAGACTCTTTCATTTATTTATTATTATTATTATTATTATTATTTTTCCAGGCCCCTCTCTTTTCTTCGCCCAGGCCTAAAACCACCTCAGCCTTTGGGCGAAGCTGCAGCGCACCGTCTGCAGCGCTCCCATAGAGACAAAGGGAAAAAAATCTGTGTAATCCCAGACACATGTAGCTTCCATGTCTGTTTGTATATATGTACCAAGGTGGCGGACGTGCCACTCCTTATTTAAGTTCTGACAATTTTGCACATCTGCATTGTTGACGCACACATATAGCCCTCACTTAGTCACCACGACAATTTTATTTTCCAGGCCATCTCACAGTCTATCGTACGTGAGTGAATGTTTCCATGGAATGCGAATATTTATTTTGCTGCTGTACATGATTTGTGTATATCAGATACTACACAGAACTGAATGTGTATATATGGCTCAATATATAAGGACTATCACAATATTCAGCCTTTTTGTGTAATTGCACATAAATGAATGTAGAGACGTTTGGAAACAGCTTTGAGGGAGAGCTTCGTCAGGCGGGGGACAGAGGCACAAACGTGCAAAGTGTCCGTCAGTGAGTAAGCAAGCGACAGGGCTGCATCACTTCACAGTAGCGGTATGAATGACTAACAGACGAGAGACACCTCTTTCCTTACAGACTGTCTGCTCTCGCTCCGCTGAGGAGGAAACCTGCAGCACAATGTTATCAATTCTCTCTCCTTATCTATCGTCCAAGAGAATATACTCAAAGTGAATGAATGCTAATGCTTTCGACAGTGTTCCTCTTTATAACCGCTCGACCCCTGTCCCCCCCCCCATGAAATACTCTTTGTCCCAAATGTTATTTATTCTTCTATACTGTATATCTGCATCTACGCAAATATCTGACTGTCAATTATTTTAAATTTTTTAAAAACTTTTTGTTACCTGTCGCATTTCTATTTAGAAACAGTAATATTCAGGTTTTAACCGTGATGTCACGCGTTGGACATGTGTGCGGATGAGTTAGGGCTCAACAGATCATTTGCAGTAGATAAACAGGCACCTCCGGCATTCATCCAAGTTCATTACCATTAACATGAGGCCAAACACAGATATACCACAGAATCAGAGACTGTATGTCATTATATGAGTCCCTTTATCGAATATAGTTCAAAAGGCCAAACCACCACACACAAATGGATTCCAGGATATCAAAGGGCACAGTGATGCACATCCCACAGACCTCTCGTCATGAGCAATAACACACATCACATACTCTCCGGTAAAACGTTGTTCTTTATATTACAGGTTTCAGGGAACTCAAAAAGCAAAGGATGTTGGAGGTTTCACATTTGAATGTCAAAGCAATATAAGGCGAACAGCGCCTGTATGGAAGCAAGAAACACTCTCCGCTCTGTACTGTCAGACTAAATTGTCATTAGCAATAAAACAATACCCAGTAGTGTCATGTCCTGTATATGCACACTTAGCTTAGACGTTGCGTTTCACGGCTTTCCAAACATTTAACGGTCACTTTGAAAGAAGTGCCTTTATGGAGGGTTTTTCTTAGTTACTACCGTTTTATGATTTCAGTTGTTTTGAATAAAACTGTCATTGCCTATCAAAAGCCAAGTGGATGACTTCCTTTCTTCCTCTCACGTCTGGCAGTGAGTGAGCGTGTGCCGTGGACACAACAGGGAGAGCGGATGCATGCAGGTATATTTGTGTGCCCCTATTCACAGTAATACAGTATATTGGTTTGTAGCCGATAAAATGAAAGAAGCCTGAGTTACTACTGTACAGTATATGGCACAAAATAGGATGTGTTTTTTTTGTTTTTTTGTTTTTAAATCTCACACAAATTACCAGGAGCATATTTGGACTGGCTGCTCGATACATTAACGTACAATTAATATTTTTTAGAGTTTTTGTTAAAAAACTTGTTCTAAAAGCTGCCAGCATGCAAAGAACTGACACCGTTGAGTAGTGAGCAGTGCGCATCCTACCAGAACGAAGCCTACTTTAAGAACACATTTATTGGTGTATAAAACTAAAGAACATCCCTTGTACATCTAAAAACCACCACCCTATTAATTTGTCATGCATAAGGTCCATGCAGAAGATTCACAAAGACAACATGATCCATCGGCCAATCTGTCCCAGCCATTAATACTGCACTGTATATTCCCTTTATATGATCTTAACCCTAACGGGGCTGAACTGTGGTTACATGTGCTGGAGAGGAGGTGGATAAGATGAACAAAACAAGACCCTCTGAGGATTAACAGAGATTGGTTGAGGGTGAGAATTGATTACCAGTGGAGAACAAAGCTAAAAACCTGCTGCCAATTCATGATCAATAGGAGCAGAAGCCAGTTTTGATTGTCTACGTAGGCAAACGGTGGTGCTTCTCATAGTAGGCGAGAGGACTATGGTTGAGGGTGAGTTTGTGTGTGTGTGTGTGTGTGTGTGTGTGTGTGTGTGTGTGTGTGTGTGTGTGTGTGTGTGTGTGTGTGTGTTTATGCATCTCTAGATGAGGCCGGTCTTGAGGTCAGAGTTGCGGCGCGAGGAGCGTCCCAGGAGCAGGTCCTTCTCGTGGATCAGGCTGTCCAGCAGGTCCTCCTGCCTGTAGTTGTGGTAGACCTTGAGGAAAGCCATCACTGCAATCCCCAGCCAGGTGAGCCAGGCAGCCCACAGGCCAAACTGTGGGACAGGAAATCACAGTGAGCCTGACAAAGACCTTTAAAGCTGTGATGATGGTGCGAGCAGGACAAACGGTCTCACCTGAGCTATTGCAAACTGGTCATAGAAAGCGGAGTTGTCCAGGCCAAGCTCTAGATCAGTGTCCTGCAGGTCCTCGCAGCTGAGACATTACACACAGACAAGGTGTTAAGCAAGGCTGCACAACCAGACAATGTGATCAGACAGGTCTGTGTCTCTCACCTGCTGGGCATCGTCCCACTCTCTGTAATGGAGTCGCACCACATGTTGAAGCCCACGCTGACAATGGTGCTGGACAGGAAGACGGTGAATACCACCAGGGAGCTGATGAGCAGGTTGAGGAAGGCATTGAAGATGGAGCTGCAGGAGGAACACAGATTGCATGAAAAAAAGCAGTGAGAATGTGAGAGGCTTGAGTGTGATGTGTCAGTCTGAGGATTCCTTCTCCCTCCATCTTTATCATGGAGAACAGTGACTAATCGTTTTCACAGGCTCACTCTCTTGACGGGATCATCTTAGCGGGATGCCACATCTTATATGAGTCTATATGATGGCAGAATAGCAGACTAGTGCGTATAAGGGTGTGGGGCATGCAGAGGGGAGAATACACATTAGCGCAGACAGAGACATTAAACCTGGAGCTGCTCAGCCTCTGGACTGTGCAGCCCCGGAGCATCGTCACTCACTCGTCGTGTCCTTTGCACAGGAAGAAGAGCAGCCTCCACGCCTGCACTGCGGACAGGATGAGGGACGCTATCCCGACAAAAGTGATGAAGCTGCAGGAGGACTCGGGTCCCCACTCCTCCACGATGAAGCGCTGCTTCGACACCGTGATGTTCTCGTTCTGCCACATCCCGCGGGTGAACAGCAGACATTTCCCCCCGAAGTCCTCCGTGTTCTCCGACAGGGGCACCACGGCGATGAAGCCGAACACGAAGGCTAAAAAATAAAGAATGCACTGCGCGAAAATCAAATTATCGAGGGCCATTTTTACTGCCTGTCTCCGTTTCTCTCTGCGTCCTGGAGGGAGGGCGCATGCGCAGTGGAGGCGGCGATGGAGAGCAGCATCCCGACGAGGCGCTCTGCTGCAAATGAATGAACCGGGAGGAAGGAGGGAAAGAAGGAAGGGAGGCCTTCAGGGCTCTCCATCTTCTCCACAGCACCGCCTGTGGAGATGGGCTCCGCACATGGCCAACCCATTTGCAACAGTTTAAGCATTTAATAGTTAATTGGAACGTTTAATCTCTGAACACAAAGGTTTCCGGCCCTATAAGAACGATTTATCCTGGGCCCGACAGCAGAGACAATGTTTCTGCTCGGTCAAACCGACGAATGAAGATGTGGGGCTGCAATGATAAAAAGTCCTGTTAGATCTCAAGTTCTTGACTTTTATGGTTGCACTGTTCAATCTAATATAAATATTACTGATGCTTTTGCTTCATTTACTCCATATTTCTACATTTTTTATGTCTGGCTTTGGCAGACCTCCATGATACAATTATATTATTATACTATTATATAACTACATTATGTTATTGTATGCCTGTAGTGGAGTAATGCTGATATCTTTGGGTCACAAGGAGGAAACTACTTTACCTTCGGTTCCCTAGGGAAACCTTCCAGTGGGATCAATGATGTTTATATATATCTGATGCAATACAATCTGTGTCGCCTTCCAAAATCCAGACCCTGGACATTTCCTTATCATTGAAAATATTTTAACCTCATTTGGCCGAGCAGCAAGACTGGGGTCAGAGTTAGTTGAAAAGATATAATGAGCAAGCAAAATAAAATAATGTTTGCTCATGGCAGGGACAGAGACTGTATTTGTGACTCTCCAATTATAAACACACAGTGGCTTCGCTGCCACAAATATGCCCTTGTATACATGGTGATACACACACACACACACACAGGTTTTGTGCACACAAATTAGAGTAATGGTTTGTTTATAGATGGTGACAGTCCTTAAGGAAGGGCAGGTAGCTGTCACAGCCATCTGTAACGCTTCACTGAACCCATCTGGTGAGCTGGCCAAGGTGTCTTTCAGTCCCTCTCAACCGGTCACAGCGCCACCCAGTGGCCAGAGCAGCTGCAAGTCCATCCAGGCCCCTCGTCTGCTTCGTCCCAAAACCTGTGTCCCCCTCCCCAAGTGCAGCCTGTGGATACAGCCGAGGTATTTACTCATTCTGCATCAGAAAATCTGTCTTGTGCAGCAATCTTGCCTGTGCAACACAAAGACAAGTATTTATACCAGAGCTTTGCGCACATCCAAACGCAATTTGTATCTATCATACAAACTGCAGCATTTTGCGTCCTCTCACTGCACACATGATTTATGTGTCATTTTGCTGCAGCACAGCGCTCTGATTTCCATGACGTTATCAGCTCCCACATTAGCTTGAGTTATTGTGTGTGTGTGCTCGTGTGCACATGCGTCTGTGACCTGAGAGTAGATTTCATACCGGAGTCTGTGAGCTTTTTTAGCATCATTAGGCACTGTTACTTATGTTTCATGCTCTTTTGGTTTTCTCTGCTCCGGCTGAGCTTTATTCTTCAGGGGTGTGATAAATGGTCCAGATTATTATTTCAAGTAATATATCACTTTGTAGTCTAAACCGTCTGCTGTGATGTATTATTGGTGGTGGAACGGTGTGGCACCAACTACAGCACTGCGTTTTTCTAATTGAAAAATCTAAGTGCTGAACAGAAAAAATAAATAGTTCGGAAGTCGTCTGATATCAGAGGTGATGCCACACCTGCAAGGTCACAGAGAAAGACCCGACAACTCTATAAGAAATCTCTCCTTTACACAGGCAGCAGATTACATGCACACCACACACGCAGGACACCAAACCACACTTTTAAATAATACAGCATGTGTGGGCTCGTGAACTGGGAGCCCAGGGGAGACCCAGAGCAGAAGTGTGTCAGGCTGAAATATGTGTTAAGTTATTCACCCCTAGAACAAGCCACAGAGGGAGGGGAGGAGGGGAGGAGGGGAGGAGGGCGAAGGATGCTAACCCAAATGCAGTCCCTGGGCTCTGTGCAAATACGGAGAGAGCGATGGGCAGCAGAAAGCTCTGGGAGGTCATCCATTTTTCATGAGATGCAATGGCAGCAAAGCAAACATCCTTTTTACAAGAGGGGGGAAAAAAAACACAGTGAAGAATCTAAAGTGCAGAATGATTTTCAAGGACACCATCGCTGCATTTTCAAACTGATGCGATTATACTCCAGATGAGCCAAGAGGCAGCCTGCTAACGTTGACCATGTCGGAAAAAAAAAATAACCCAACAAAAGCCTTTTTTAATTTGCGTTTTAATTAGCAAAATATTCAATAATTGATGTTTATCAATAATTCCTGAGAAGTGCGGTGATGCTGGCGTGGAGGAAAAAGGGTGTGGCAGGTCAACGCGGCGGGCGAGGAGAGGCTGCCGGCTGGAGCAGCAGCAGCCGTCTGAACGATCTGAGCAGGTGATTGATGAGGACGGCCAGATGGGTCATGTGTCAAGGTGACACGTCTATGTGGGGCTCATCCAGTGAGTCATATGATCAGGTGAGAATTAATCCTGACAGTATTGCTTTAGGGGAATAAATCAAGCCCAGGTTCTAGTGCAGAAGGGGCATCATGTAAACGCACTTGCATTATAATTGAATTTCCTAGCTCAGTCTTCCAAAGTTCTGCCCCTAGGTTAAGATTTTGTCTTCATGTTCTCTTCAGTCGTTTTCCATTCCTCGCCCGTGTTCTCCCACTCCTTATGGCACCTTGTGAACCCTTCCCCAAACTACTCCAACCCGCGGGCTCCTCTTTGTCTGCCTGTAACACAAAACAACAGCACAAACAGACACAATTACAGCCTCATATCCTGGGCAGTGATGTGGAGGGCCTGATGAAATATCCTGTACCCATTAATCTTTCCCCAGGGGGGCACGGGGGACTGGGAGCACTGATTAAATGCCCCTAATAGAGGCCATTCGTCTCCCCTCGGATTTCGAATGTTTCAGCATACCCGGCATCAGGACTCCCCCGCTTCTCCTTACGCAAATATTGGCATTTTCATAAAGACGGCAAAGTCATTTTAGATCTCTTTTAATGCGGGCCTGATCTCTTTGTGAGCTCCTACTATTTGATCGATGACTTGGCTCTCATCACACTGAATATCTCATTCATAACTGTGCCACAATAACCATTGTAACCAGTCATGCATGAGGTCATATGGGATGAGATCAGATTTATTGTTGCCATAATCACTGCATTTAATATTCAGATTTTTTAAAATCTTTCTTTATCTTAAATCGATTGATCGACCATTAAGGGTTCGTCTTCACCTAATTCCCACACATTAGCCATTAATACCCTTCAATTAAGGAAATCTTATGCAGCATGGTCTTGGGCCTGGATGAACAATTAGATTACATTAACAGTGTTTTTTCCCTTCAAAGCAACCCCCTGGAAGCACTCACTCACGCTGAGACTCCAGGCTAATGAAAGCAATACATTCACTACAAGCACAAATGCGTACAACCAAAAATAGATTGGCCGTGATAGACACACACTGTTGGTACAGTATAGACTACAAGGCCTCAAAGTATAATCATCATAAATTAACATGGCCTAATTATGTTTCACCTGCCAAGCTCCATATGGTCCCCACTTCTGAATAAAATAATTATCTGACTGTAGCCCAATCAAACAATTATCCAATGAAACCCCAGTAAAACAATTACCAGGTCATGTCTGTGCAGCGATGCCACACTGCTTAGCAGCGTCATGGTGATACACAAAGAAAAAAAAGGAAAATTACACAGTGTGTAAAGGGACGACGTCAGCATCGATTCTGGGTTTTTAACAAACAGCAAACAGCTGCAATCTGTACACATTAGAGTCACAAAATAGAAATGATTCATATGCCCTGAAACGCTTCTTTCATATTTGGAAAATGACATCACTGTAGGCAGCGATCTTCAAAGCAAATGGTGTTTGTGCTGGAGGACAAGAGAAAGAGGGACAGAGGGTGGTAAAGAGGGCACCTGCTGGCTTGTGATGAAGCAAAATCCTCAGGGACCAGAAATGAGATCATCCAAATCAGAGACAGCATCAAGACAGTGTCTTGACTGAAACAACAGTGACCCCTACTGCCTGTACTGGCTTCTGTCTCCTTATGACCAGTGAACCAAGGCTGTAATGTACCTGTTTGCCACCTCTGCCGTCTCCTTTTGCCTTGACAGTGAAGTCCATGACCATACTGTAGGAATATGGTTGACTTATTCCAGGTGGAGGCCTTTTGTATTCTGAAAAGCAAACAGACGGTGTCAGAAATGGTTTCTGTTGACATTTCCCATGCTGCAATGATCTGGCCACATCAGGCAAAATGGATGCCTGAAAGAAAAAAAACCACTCTGACTCTGTTCTTTCTAATTCTGCACAGCACTGCGCCACTGTTACGTCTTTAACCCTCGTCCCGGTGACAAGGTTGGGGCGTCAGTGTGGGGCAATAGGCCGTGGCTCCCAGCGGCCCAGTGGTGATCAGCTCAACAGATGGAGGGAGGTCTGCATGCAGTGGTAGACGGTACACCCCACACCCCCCAGCCCCCGTCCCTGCCGAGCACATAGGGGGGAGGGAGGGATGGAGGGAGAGGCTGGTTGTTTTATGGATGACTGACTGCTGCAGCAAGGTTAAGGGAACCAATCTCTGACACTTCACTTCCTCACAGCCCCCCTCGCCCAGAAGCCGCGGCCCCCCGCCTGTGCTGCTTGTTCCTGTGTCGTGCCCCCTGCAGGGGACAGCAGCGCCTCTGACACACAATTATGTTTGGCCACAACACATGCACATAAAAATGATCTGGCCCAGGACCACTGCTGGCAACATAATGAATAGTTTTTTACCCTATTTGCATGCTGCTACTTAGCATATGCAATGTTTTTTTGGCGTTTTAAATGTCAGATTTTGTTCTATTTCTACTGGTAACACTTTCACTTTCCTTCATGTATTGATGAATATAAATGTTTTTATGATTAGAAATTGTTGTACATTATCCAGATGTTCATGTATCATGTGACTAGGTTATTCTTTCTGCTCATCTTTATATTTAACACTGTATCTTGTAAGCGTTGTCACACAGAGCTGATGCTTCTCGCCTCACCCATCGCTGCTCCAGGTACTGAAACACTAGAGGCTCCACCAGTTCCCTCATCCTGTTTCCACCAGCTGCCCATTTTGCAATACTCGAGCCAGGCTGCGTTGCCTTGGTTGCAGGGTTCATCTGTCTTCAGTGCGGTGGTGATGGAGCTCTCAGCGGGGACGGAGGAGGTTGTGATGCTGCAGGTCAGGCTGGGGGTCGGTGGGACATCATGGAGCTGCTGGGACTGCGTGGGGCAGATAGAGCCACACTCAGGGGGGAGGATGGAGACTGAGCCTCCTGAGCTGCTGGCTGCAGGATCCTCTGAGGGGCCGTCCTGCTGAGGGTCAATCAGCAGGTCCAGAGAGGTGTCAGACATGGTAACAGGAAAACCTGGAGTGAGGCTTCCCAGTGCGTCCTCTTGCTGGCACAGAGTGAAAAGCACACAAAGAAAACAGGTTCTGTGATTATCGGCCCACGGCTCACTCTGCACAGTCGGAGAGAGAAGCTGTGTACCTGATGATGCTTCTCCTCCAGGAAACAGTCGGATGTGGCTCCTTCACAAAAGCTTAAAATCTCACAAGAGATATGATCCGATTCGTCCTCTTGGTTGAGTGAAACTGCAGAGCTGTACAAATTGGTGACATGGGGGGGTCTTGTTTTCTCTGCAAGTATAAGTTAAAGAATTGATGGGAAACTCGTGAACAGCGGATTATTAATTCACCTGATGATTTCACCATGCCACCAGCACACACCGTCGTCAGGTGACAGGAAGCTTCGAGTCTCCTCACAGAGGTTAGAAACTGGCTGGGTGCTGTCAATGTCGGAAAACAAAGAGGTAAGATCACTCTGAAACAAACACAACTTGACTTTAATTTACTTGGCTGGGTTAAGTTCACCCTAACTAGAGTGGGAGATAAGATGACCTCTGACCTGTTGTTTACACCAGGGATTTCTAAAACTGCATCAACACTGACAAAGTCCTCACTTGGGAAAAAACCTGTGATTGCATCTTGTCCCTCTGGAACAGAATTGAAGTCATTACTTATTGTCAATTGTAAACTGATTGCAATTAAAAATTCAAGACAAAGCTTACCCCCCACTTGCTCCATCAGTGTTCCCCTGTTAAAGCCACTTAGGAAATCGGCAGCTGTGGCGCCATCTAGTGCCGCATACTGCTCTGAGAACTCTTGCAAGGCGTCTACAGATGAAGTGGTTTGGCTGATCTCCTCGTCGTCTTCCTCCTCCCTGCTTTGGTTCTCTCCCTCCAGGAGCAGAGAGGAGATCCTCTGAAGAGTCAAGGTACTTTGGTATACGTAAGGACGATCCCTTCTCAGCAGAGGCAAAGAGGAGGCGGAGGTGAAGGAGGAGACCGAGGCAAAGCTCAGATCATCAGACGGAGTAGAGAGGTGCTCTGGTGATTCCACAGGAAGCTGGTGAGATAGGAAAGTTGTTTTGTTTGTTTTTTTACTTAGAAGTGGGAGACAATCATTTGAATTTTAGGTGGAGTAATGCCAATGTGTACATTCTGGACCGCCTGCTCTTCCTCCAGTTCTTGCTGAGTTTCTTCTACCCTGTCCAGTGGAGAGGGGCTGGGTATGAGGTGACGCAGAGCCTGGGTGGACAGAAACATCCCTCTGTTTGAGCTTCTGTCCCTGTGATCCGGCCACACAAGCTCACTGCAACACAGAGCACATACAGTAGGAATGATCAGCTGAGTCCAGCCCCAGTTATCCAGCTGTCTTCTACAGTCTCAGCACCTTATTTTAGGATGTGGCTCTCTCACTTCCATCACGGCCTCTATGACCAGCTGCACCAGTTCCTCCGAGGACACTGAGTTCATTCCGTGGGCCTGGTACAGTCTGGCAGACAGTGGAATTGGTATCCTTCCTCTGGAATTGTCTTCTAGAAAGAAATCCCACGGTTAATTATAATGCAATTTAAATTGACCTGACACCATTAGACATGCAAATTACTTAACCTTCTTTACTTTTCTTCTCCAGTGGAAACTGTGATCCGGTGCTGTCACTCTCATTCAACATGCCGCCTTCAGTCTGAATGTTTTAGGGCAAATACATCCATCAAACTAAGGTTCACTGACTTTGTTATATGTGTCTTATGTGTTACAAGACATTCACCCACGCTGTATCCTGGAGGGATGTACTTCACAGCCTCTGCACACAGACCGGCTCCACCAGAGGCCTGGAGGAAGTGGGTCACCATGTTGTTGCTCTCTGTGTGGCCTCTCCTCAGCAGGTCCCAGGCTTCAGAAACACAACTAGAGACCAGAGATAAAGTCAGCCGCGCACAGCCGAGAACATCACCAGAATAAACTTCAAAATGATTGACACGGCTCCAGTCAAAACTACAGCTAGTTGACTATTAATCTGTGGTGGTACCTGTTTTGCAGCAGCACATGTGCGCAGAGTTTAGCATCCTCAACACTCTCTATCGCAGGTGTGGCCCAGTACAGGTACCTCAAGGCCAGCTGAGGCTGCTTCCTTGTTAGCAGACAGTGGATGATGCAGCGATGCTGCCAGGAGCAGTGAGGGACAGCTGCCCTGGGGCTCAGCATTAGCTCCATAGAGGCCTGAGGTAACATGTAATATGACACTGAAATAAACTGAGAATGATCCTTTCCTCCATAGAGCCATTTCCTCCTCATTACTGTATGAAATAGTGCATAAAATCAGTTTTGCCGCATGGTTATATACCTTGATGTGACCGTGATCGAGCATCCAGAAGGCCCTGATTTGTTGGGTGAAGCTTGGGGGAATAGTGAAGGCGTGGCAGAAAGACTGGAGGAGGTTGTCTTTACACTGCAGGAAGTTCGCCACATCCAGGACAAAGTACATGAACTGTGATGCATTAAGGTTAAGAGCTGACACAACAACAATTCAGATGCTGTTTTTATCAGGAATGAAACAGAGCAGAAAAGAAAACGACAGAAGGAAAGGCTGTGTATGGTTAGCTCCCCAGGAGGCGTTGTACTTGTCCTGTTGGGTGGATACAAGAGCTTGGACTGACATGTTGTCGATATGAGGGACCAGCACGAGCTTCAGCAGGGCCTGCAGGTTGGGAGGAGGGTAGTACTGATCTGTGCCGCCCTCAGAAGTCCAGTTACAGCCATGCTGTCTGTCCAGCTGAGCCACCAGACCCTGTATCAGAGAGCTGTATTGTCCCATTTCTCCCTCCTTCAATCTGGTGAAACATAGAAAAGTAGGAACAAGTAATAATAAGAAGAAGAACTGTAGGAGAAGAAGTGACAGTAAAAGCCTGAAATGAATTGTCAACAGTTACCCAGGTGTGTCAGGCTGGGCTTTGCGATGGCTCTGACCCATTTCCTTCCACATCTGAGAGATGCGCTTCACTTCATTGGCCTCTGATGGAGACAAAAATAAAATGAAGGAAAACCTTTAGAGGAATCAGAGCACTTAACTCCATTAACATCATGTTATGTGTGATGCTATTGTTACCTGGGTATTTGGGGAGCAGACCCATGATGCCCCACCACTGTACCAGCCTCCCCAGCCAGATGTGCTGCTTCAGAGCCCTCTGCTCTCTGCTCCAACAGCTGCGTCTGAGGTCTGAGGCGCTCCCCAAGGCATCCCTGCAGACCACACATGGGACCCCGATACCTGGAGAAAAAACGTAAACTTTCAATTATGGACTCACACTCACTCACTGGCCAACACTGTGCTATTCCAGATGTGCATGTTCTGAGGTCCACACCGTGCCAGAGGTGGGCTGGGCTCAGATGCCTCCTGGCCCACTGTGCCAGGGTGAGCAAGTTCCTCAGTCTCTGCAGCAGCATGTGAACTCTGGTGAACGCGTTCCGGTCCAGAAACATCCACAGACCCTGGCAGTGGCCGAAGCCTGTGAGGGGACAGGCAAAGATCCTCAGTGTTCACTTTGAGCTTCACACATTCAACCATGAGCGATAGGGCACCATGTCCTTACATAAGGTTAATAACTCCTTTTTGGCAAACTCTGAAGTCCTCTGTACCCAGTGGCTGAAAGGCGGTAGGACTTCCTCCATGTCAGTATCACCTGCAGCAGGAGGATCAAACAAAGACTTCATGAAGCTGTGCTCTCACAAGTTGTGGACAAAACAAAAAGTGTTTCTCTTGCATTGCTACTTTTATGTCTCCTAATGTACCTTCAGCAGTAATCTTCTGCAGCCAGCGGATGATGGCTCTGATGTTGTTGTTGGCCAGCGCCTCGGTCCACCTGCCCTCTGTGTCCAGCATGATTCACCTCAGATAACATCCACAGACGCTCTGTGGAGTTAATATGGCGAGAGCCAGGGACTGAAAATAAATTCTGGCTCAATATGCAATACAAATGGAAGCATAGTATGGTAAAGCTTGACTGTGGTTGATTTTCTCCTCTCATTCAGAACTTACTTAGACGTGGTGTGGTTCGTCCAGTAGTGCCGTCCAACTTCGTCCAGGGCGTGTGCAGCGCAGAGAGCTGTGTGCTCTGTCTACATTGGGGATTTGCTGACCGGCCCAGTGGCTACAGTAACGCTCTCCTCTTACACAAGCTACTTTAGTACATGTTAATCCACTAATCTCACTCTCAGTTAACATTTCATTGGCTGATTTGCCACAAGGCTCCAAGTATGTTTTATACACGTGGACACATGAAATGAATATCGTATGAGTGCGTGCGAAGTGGAAGTCGGAAAGTCCAGCAGGTTTGACGTGAGAGTGGGTGACTTTTCAGATCTTTAAGACAACAAGAACAATGTCTTTCTGCAGCATGGAACTATTTTATTATAATTATATTACTATAATTATTTTGGAATGAAAGCAACACATATCATCTTAATTTAATCATACACGATAAGCAACTGAATGCCTTGAATGACAATCGAATGTTTGGATTTTCTGGATAGCATCATCATTTCATTTCAGTCATTTCATTGAAAAAATGACCGGAAGGAATACATTATAACAGTTCATGCTGAATAAGTAATAAACTACTTACCTCTAATCATTGTGTGTAGCTGTTTATGTGCATACACATGAAATATGGTGTGTAGATGTCAGAGTTATTGCTACATTTGCCTTTGACAACCCGACTCACACAGACAGGCGCACACAATGGCCATTATCCATTACTTTCACAGGGCTGGGACAGTCCAGAGATTTGCGGAGGTGGCAGAAGGTAGGTCCAAATCCCTCGTGGGGCCCAGGGATGATTAATGATTAAAGGGGATTAGGAGGTGGGTCAGGACTTGGCTACTAGTCTCACTCCGAGGCAGGCGTGACTGCTTTCATACTATTTGTGTCACTACGACTACTCGCCTCTCGCTCACCTCTAAATCTGAGGACACAGGCAGGAAAACAAAGGGAAGACGGGAGGAAAATTATGGCAGATCTTCACAGAAAATGCTGACTGGAAAAAGGTAGGGACAGTGGAGTTCTTGGAATCTGTTTCACTGTGTCAGTATTTCTTTGTTTTATTTTGGGGAGCCCGGGTCAGACAGAAAAACCAGGATCACTGGACTAAAATGGAAATTATGAAGTGCGATGTTGCTGATCTTTCCCCAGTTTGTGCTAGAGTTTCAGAGTATTTCGAACCTGTGCACAGCTGAAAACAGTTAGTGTGTTTTGGTGTACAGACCTCCAGTCTGTGAAACTGAAAATCTGAGATTTGATATTTATTCTCCCCACTCTCTCCTCTGTAGTTTCTAAGCACTGTCTGCAACTACATTATCACCATAATGCATCGTCCACAAGATATTGATCATGACTACCTGGCTAAGCTGCTTATGAGAGGACCTTCGGACAATCGTGCAACCAGTCCCCCTCCCTTTGGTCCCCCACACCCCCTGGAGGATAACCTGTTCCTCTCCCCTGCTCTACCTGCATCCCACCCCTAATCCCCCCCTGGACTTTAAAGAGAACTTAACAGAGATTTAAGCCATGGCGGTCTTGCGAGTGAAGTTCACCAAGACCAAGAGGGACAAGCTGGCCCAGGTGCTCTGGATCCTGAACTGGATCTCAGTGGTGACCGGGGCCATCCTGTTCAGCCTGGGGCTCTTCCTCAAGGTGGAGATCAACAAGCGGAGGGAGCTGATGGCAGAGCGGGACATCCAGTATGTACCCAACATGCTTATAGCTGTGGGCCTCGTTGCCTGTGCCATAAACTTCCTGGGTGGGAAGATCTGCTACGACTGCGTGGACAGCACCAAGTTCCTGCGCTGGAAGCTGATCATGCTGCCCTACATCATCTGCACCTTCTTCTTCACCTTCTGCGTGCTGGTGGGGGCGCTGATGTGCTACAGCATGCGTGGGGAGCTGGAGGAGTCTCTGGACCTGGGGCTGACAGAGGCCATGAAGTTCTACAAGGACACAGACACGCCAGGACGATGCTTCCTGAAGCGTACCGTGGACATGCTGCAGATAGACTTCCAGTGCTGCGGAAACAGTGGCTATAGAGACTGGTTTCAAATCCAGTGGATCAGCAGCCGATACCTGGATATGTCCCAGAAAGAAGTTCAGGAGTAAGTGCAAACTATGGACTAATGGATTGCAGTTATTCATGTATAAAAGGCTGCTAATCCACCCCATAAGTCTAAGTCTATGTTGACACAAACAAGTGTAAAAGTATTTGAGTTATGATAAATATATGATTTAGGGCAAATACAAAATAACCATAAAATGTAACTGATCTACATTGATTCATAGTTATTGTCATAGCTATTGATATATATAACTATTTATTGTTATACTGAGAGAGAACTGCTAGTAAAAAAAAGACCTAATTACTAATTTCCAAAAAGATGGAAGATGGATTGTGAACAATAACACCCCGAAACAGTGGCAGAACCGTGCAGCTACCATTGGTCTACTTTCAAAGCAAATACTGTACAAATCCCTCAAGTACAGACCCAAATGCATGTTAATGATGATTTATAGTATAGAAATGAAGCTGGAAGCTGCATTTCCTCTCCCAAGAAATCCATGTCACTGAAAAACAGCCAAAAATTCAAAGTCTCACCTCTTCTTCTTTTTTCCAGTCGATTAAGAAGCAACGTGGAGGGCAAGTACCTGATGGACGGAGTCCCCTTCAGCTGCTGCAACACCTTCTCCCCGCGGCCCTGCATCCAGCAGCAGATCACCAACAACTCGGCCCACTTCAACTACGAGCACCAGACGGAGATGCTGAACCTGTGGATGAAGGGCTGCCGCCAGGCGCTGCTGGAGTACTACACCCACATCATGCAGTCCATTGGCCTCACTGTCCTCATCACCTGGCTCTTTGAGGTGAGGGGGGAGCAGACCCAGTGACCATAGGATGGTTTTAATGTTTCACACACCTGTTTGATTGGAGAAGTGCCACTAAAGCAGCTTTATCACTGTGCATTACACAATGCTGTTGTATCTTCAGGGAGGGGTTGTGTGAAGCATTTTGTGATTTTGTGATGTGAAGCCAAGTCAAAAGCAGTCTGAGCCACATTACCTGCCACTCATATAACACACCTCACCATCCAGTCAAGCTCCTCATGGTGGAGACATTTTGAGGGTAATATAAGATTGATTAGAAAGTGATAGCATCTCTATGTCTGTGGCATCAATTGTGATGCATAACTGCACACTTGGAGGGACTTTTTAATTAAAGACCTGCAGTCTCTCTATTAAATCCCTCACACTGGCCCTTTAGACAGGCTGCTGTCTCCACACAGATCTGCATATGTTGCCACTGCTATTGTAGCAGCTTCTTTAAGTTTCCTCTTCAAATTGTGTGAAATCTGGGGAAACTATCTGGTAAAAGATGTATTTTTTGCCAAATAAGAAAGCTTCATAGCATGTAGAGGAGAGCCACTGGTGACAGCTCAGCCTCTGTCTTAACACCATTGTCACACATTCACTCCACACACTTGCAGTTCTAATCCTTGAGTAAATCTCCAGTGTCGAATTATCTCTGGGTCATCCACGTAGCTCCTGGACTGGATGCTATAATTGTCCTCCACCCAGTTCCATATTATCAGCTGCCGTCCCAGCAACAGGGATACTCACACCAGACTGGAAACAAACAAAACTCTTTAAGTTTGATCTCCTTTGTGATGTTTTGTGTGCAGCCGACTCTAATACACATCTCCCTGTGACTTCTTTGTAGCTGTCGGTGCTGACGGGCGTTCGATTCCTCCAGACCTCCCTGGAGAACGTGCTGAGACAGGGAGACCCCAACTCGGAGTCCGACGGCTGGCTTCTGGAGAACAGCTTCATGGAGACGGCCCGCATCAACCTGAACATCATCAAGAGCCTGGGCAAGTGCAACCAGATAGACACGGCCGACAACGGAGACCCCAACATTAACGTCCCCTGCACTTCTAAAGCACACTACGGTCCGGACAATGTTCCCCCAAAGGAAACCCCTGAATCCAGCTGACCTCGCTCCGGCCTCAGCGTCCCAGAAAGCCCAGCCAAGGCCTTCAACCAGACTACTTGCAGAACATACACCATCAAATGTACATGTTTCTTTGTACATTTGCACACATCTGTACTGTAACGTGTTGTTTACAAATGATATCGTGCTGCCTGTGTATTGTGTTCGTTGAGGCAGGTGTCCACATCTGTTTTGGACAAAATGGACAGGGAATATGTTGTTTGATGAAGACAGTGTAGTGATAGGGGTCAGAATTTGAAGCCCACTTTTTTTTCCTTTTCTTGCCTGATTTTGCCTCAAAGTATCATATAAAACCAGTTTAAAGAGTTTAGACTGAAATAAGCAGTTTGTAGGATGAAGAACTTCCACAAACCGTGGAAAAGGGTGATTTTTTATTGAATAGGGTTTTTGCACTTAAGATTGGAGGAGCATGATGTCGACTTTAGGTAAGCTTTGGGTGTTTAAATCGATAGTGACATTTTCAGACAGTCCCTCTCCGCATTTCATTTGTAGCGACAGGACGAATACAGCAGATTCCACAGTAGTTAAAAAACACACAACCAGACAGAAATCTAATCGCAAACACATTACAACAATCTTCTAGGAGGATGGAGCTGACCGTACAATGGATCTCATGTGCCTCAGCAATGCCACCATGGTCTTATGAAAACACCTCAGTCATTTTCACTGGGATGAGCGAAGCTTGAAAATAAACCTACTGAGCTGGCGACGGCTGGGTTTTATTATTCTCAATCATTTCTTAAGGGCTTCAAGGCAGCGTGCTGCAAACTAGGTTACTAGGTCTCACTTTGTTTTCACGAGAACGTCCTCGACTCTCTGGCTGATGGCCAGAGGAACTCTGCGTTCTCCCGCTTGGTTTACAGGAATCGTCCAGTGGATGCCTGGGAGGTAATAATCACGTTTTTGAACCGACTGTGAAATTGTGAAGAGTGTTGCATGATGATGGAAAATGACTTTCTTAGACAAATCTAATTGCATGACACAGAGTTGTACTCGGACTGATTCAGGGCACAGGAACAGCTCGTGTGTACTGAGGCTCGTGTCTTTATTTCCACAGCCTGGAAGTCATGTTGTACTGTCAAACAACACAAAGAGGAAGAAATTGGATATTTACACATTTTGTTCTCCTGAAAAAGCTGAGCAACCATGAATGAGTACAACAGGAGAGATCATATACTATCTTAGATTTGTTTCCATATAAAGTACATTTCTTTATTAAATAGAGTATATTGACATATTTGCTTTCCTTAATTCAAATTGTGTTAATAAGCACCATGAGGTGAAAGGTGGCTGATGTGTCAACAGTACCTCTTACAAATTGGAATCATTACAGACAGTGATTATGTGAAAATAATAATTTGTGTGGCCTGATCCGCCCCCCCCCCCTTACAAGAACATCAGTGAGTACTTTTAACAATAAATATAAAAGAAACTGGCTGGAATTTACTGGAAGGAAGACCTGGGTCTGGCATCTGTTAAATGCAACTAGAGGGGAAGGTCATGGTAGCAGATTAATGTGTGCTTCTTTCACAGTACTGAATCAGTTTTCAGCACTCGATGTAATGTACATTCTGTGCAGTGTTATATCCTCAGATAGATATGCATCTTTATCTTGTGACAGGATGTGGCCATCACGTCCGATCTCCTCACGTCCTGTGCAGGACCTATGACTCATGCCTACACATTTCATGCGAGTGTGCCCTCCAAAAACAACAAAATCCAACAATTATAACTTATAACAAGTCTAAATCTTCAAAACAAAATGAATATGCTGGAAACTCATAGCAGAAATCAAGTACATAAACTGATAACAGAAACATGTTAGTGTGTATCTGATGTTTGTCTTTATTTGAATGAGCCTCTTTGCAAATAACATTACTGAAGGAGAAACTCATTCTCACAGCAGACAATCAAATTAAAACAAGGCGACTTGGGTTATCCGGAATTCTTCATCCTCCTCCTCCTCCTCCTCCTCCTCCTTCTCCTCCTATTTTGACAGTCCCACCTCTCTAGAGTCAAGCAGGGGTTTCATCAGGGAAGGATCGGCTGCTCCGGCCTTCTCTGATTGTAGGATGGTTACATGTCGTTTTTGTGTGTGTCTGTTAGTGTGTGTGTGTGTGTGTGTGTGTGTGTGTGTGCGTGTGCATGCATGTGCACCTCAGGGGCACTGCAGCAGACTGTGCGCTACGGCTCTGCTTTTTACTTCCCGGGCCTGGAACGCAGCTGGAGCAATCATCACAACATCTGCCACTCGAAGGCAAACATAACGTTGACCACCTCCAGGCTGCGGGCGATCTCCTCCAGTATGCAGTGCTGCTGCCACAGCTGGTTCAGCTTCCTGTAGCGCTCCGGGCAAAGGTGCAGCGGATTGCCCCTTCTGGAGAGTTAGAGACAGATGGGGAAAACTTGCACTTTTCCAACTAATAAAATAGGACAACATGATAAATCTGACTTTGTGTGTTGTAGACTAAACCCAGACAAGGACAAAGCCTGGGCAGCATCGGGCCTTTCACTTGCACTGACACTGTGTTTGGACTGTCACTTTTTTGCCAGTAGGAGGCAGCATCGGCATGTCTACATATGAAATTCTGGGCAGATTCAGAGCCAATGCAGTACAGGGAAATCATCTTACACCAGGTGTGGATCGGTCTCCCCGTAGTCGTCCAAGTAAGGAGCTGGGTACGTGCTTCCTCGGGTCCTACTGGCCATCAGTACAATTTCACACTCTCTTATCCTGCAAACAAGAAAATAAGCCTAATTTGCACTGACCTCTCCTGCAAGAAATGCTGCAAATCAAAGCCATAAAAACATGGGTAAATTTCGAGGCGGACTAGACCGACCTGAGGAACATCCCCACTCCAGCACCGCAGGTGGCAGCATGGGCGGTGCAGGCTCCCACATCTTCTCCGTCCAGCTGGCTGAGGCAGCAGGAGCTCTGAGAGCACAGCATGGCCCCGCAGAACAGACACAGGGTCGGATGCTTCTTCTCGTCGTCCGTCGACTTGGGACACCTGAGGACAGCAGAGGAGACGGGCGGCTGGAGCATCTCAGGCTCATTTAGGGGAGGAGGGGGGAGACAGAGGTGGCTGTCTGCGTACTCACTGGAAATGACTGGCTTGATTGAGGAGGGCGCTGTAATCCTCTGGAAGATCGATCAAACGGTTCCGTCTCCTGGGATATCTGGAGACACAGTTTGCTCGTGGATTAATCTGAGGTGTTTAATTACCAAATCAAAACGGGAGAGAGGGAAAGGCCAACGCCTACCTGACTATCTGCATTTTGCCTTTCAGGGCTTTGGTTATAGCTGGGCTCCCACACCACCTAGGGAGGAACACACAGGGCGTCAGCTCTCCGGAGAGAACTAAACCGCTGCTGATGGAAACGTGTCCCCCGTCACTCACCTCTGCAGCAGTGGAGTGACGGCTTCTCTGTGGTCCTGGAAGAGCTGGAACACATTGGAGGGCAATGCCAAGTAGCTGCACAGCGCCTCCATCTGCCCTTGAGAGGAAACTGCAACGAGGATGAACAACGTCAGCTCGTATCTACTTATCCATCATCGGGTGCAGTCCGTGACGGCGTCACACCTACCAGCTGCACTGAAGAGCTCCTCTGGAGGATGGACCCCTGTAAGGCAACTGAAGAACAGAGCGGCACAGCGCAGGAAAGGAGTGATTCCTCTCTTCACTCGTTCTGCCACGGAGCCGCCCGACACATCTGGGAAGAGCCTGACGAGCAGACGGAGCGACCGGTCAAACAGTGACCGGGAGCAAAGCGTTGAGTACAGCAACTAGAGCGGCGTCTAGTCAGGTCTATTTCCAGTCCGTGAGTTTTGAAGTAAAAATAATCACACGTTTAAGCAAAGTGATGATGAAGCTGGGACAGCTGCACCCCACCTCACAGACTTTAACGGCTGATAAGTGAGGAACCCTTATACCTTCCAGTGTGTTTGGACACCACAGCGCACAGCTCTGCGGCTGCTTTCGCCTCCTCCGACTCCTCTCCACCCGCCACAGCTGGGAAATCTATGCAGGGCAGAGACATCATTATTTAATCATGGTGTATGTAGCTGTCAGACCAACAATGTATTACGGGGGCGTTTGTTAGCTGTACCTGAGGAAGACAAAAGGACCTGTACCATGTGAGCCATGGTCACCAGATGGAGGATGTGTAGGTGATTGTAGGCAGAGCTGACAGATGATGGCTGTAGGTCCACAGCCTCCTCCTGGTAGAGTGCCGGTATAGACAGCACCAACCCCACCTGGAAGAGCACCCGGTGCAATTATGAATGAGTGGAAAACAAAATACAAAGTGTTAAGATACGAGGAAAGCTTCGATCCTCTCAGAGCAAACCTACCAGGAGATGGAAGAAGTCGACCTCCAGAAGAGAGGGGGTGCTCTTTCTGCTCAGGACCGGGAGCAACACTGGGGATAAGAAGCTGCGGTCACAACCACGACACAGACACAAAAACAACGTGCTTTGCATGAAACGGAAGAGTTTATAAATGAGCGTGTACCCGCCAACATATCGCTGAAGTGCCTTTGGATGATGGCCTGGGAGCTCTTCTGTCTCTGAGACGCTGAAAACTGAACTATGGCCTTCAGACCTGCCAGCTGAGACAAGAGACGCAGACGTCACCAAACCGACGTTGACAAAGTTCACAAAAGACGAGCATCACCGCTAAGCGGCCTCCCACCTGTCTGTTCTGCAGGGAGCCGAAGAGCGGCTTGTCCTCCTCCTGCAGTATGTTTTCTGTGGCGGGATGGAAGCACATTTCATTTATTTTTATTTTCATTTTTTCCAGGTGTGGGGAAGGCATCGAGGGACAACATGTCAGTACAGCACGGTCACCGTACCTATGGCCTGAATGGTGAAGGCACATGTGTTCCAGACCATGGCAGGCACCCGTGGGCACAGCTCGTTGGGTGCGGTCTGCAGGCCCACCCTGTGGACCGTGGTGGCGCACACCATCAGCATGTCCACCACGCTGTCGGAGAACTTCCTCCTGCAACACAACAGAAATGTCATCTCCCTCTCTGCTCCCATGTGAACCTTCCTGGGAGACTCCGGGCCAACCCCTGGCTCCACTCACGGTTCTTGGACGCCGTAGCTCAGGATGGATCTGAAGTCCGGCTGGCTCTCTCCACACAGCCCCGCCTCCCCGTCCACACTGCCACCTTCTGTGTTGCACTCTGCAGCAGAGAGGAAACCATCCATCATCTCACATCCCAGCAACGCATCAAGAACAACTGGGCCTCAAAACACCTCGCAATGGCCAGAGGTCATTAGTATCGAAGTACACTTCGATACAACTAACAACTAACTGTTTAATTGACAAAGTATTACTACAAAAATTACTACAAAAGTACAATCACTACAAAAATAATCATTTGGATCTACTTTTAGAGCAATTTCATGACTGCCTTGAATCTATAGTTGGATATTTTGGTTCCTTTTTCCAATCGATAGACCATACTCAGAGTGACCGTCTATGGCAAAGAGCAGCGCCATTCCCAGATGTGCAGCTCTTACATTATCCTTCTTACCATTATCCTGACTGACTGACTTGAGTCCTTTAATCCTGGCCGTCAGGATCTGGATCCAGCGTGGCAGGGTCAAGTGCTGTCCGATGATCTCTGCGTTTTCGCTGCACGCAAAGATGAAAATGTCAAAGCTCTGTGTCCTGAACAACCAACCGTGCCCGGAGAAGGCGGCTGGACTTACTAGTTAAACGTGAGCGGCTCCATGGGGATAAGAGGGATGACAGTGTTGCACAGGCTCTTGCACAGGGGACACAAGTATTCCCCTTTCTCCAGGTCGATGATCAGCTCGGCGTGGAGCCGGTTCCTGGTCGTGTTCTGCACAGCCTCGAAATATCTGAAACGGACAGATTAAAAACAACGGTGGACGAGTGGATCAGGTGGAAACGCTGGACGATCGGCCGGCTCGTTCCCTGTGGCAACTCACTTCTGCCAACACGTGGCGTGCATGACGTGTCCACAGCTGCCCGTGTGGGTTCCCACCGCCAGGTCAGGAGGCATGAACAAAGGGTAGGACGTTCCCGTTCCTTGGGAGGAGAAAACAAACAGACAGGTTTCATTTCCCCGTCAGACCGCCGCCCTCGGCCCTCCAGTGAGGGGGTCGGTATGGGGGGACTGACCGTCCAGGCTGCCGCTGGGCATCTTCCCTCTGCACTGCGTCAGCACCGTGGACCTCTGGACGCAGGCGGTCAGCACCATGGCTGCAGCCTGAGCCGCCACCTCCTGCTCCTCCTGGCACAGGATGCAGGTGAGGACCTCTCGGTCCGCCGGGGTGGAGCCCCGGTGAGGCCCCACGGCCACGCAGAGCTCCGTCAGCTCCAAGGTAGAGCTGCAGGAAGCAGGGCGAGAGGCAAAGAGCAATCAGTCAAACAGCTCCTGGTTGTACTTGGATGTTCTTTCTCTCGCCCGCTCTTTCTGTCTGTCTTCACGGCACCTCTCAGCAGCAGTAACAGGCTCTCCGTGCGAGCCGCTCTCTGGCATGTCGTCGTACAGCATCTTGTTCGACTCAATGAAGTTCTTCTGCATCGCCGACATCTGGGCCATGATTTTCTGCCGGTGGAGTTTTGCAGCCTCCGCTTTCCTTTTGCGCTCGGCTTTCTCTTTGTCCTGAGCACTCTGTTAAAATAGGACGGCAGGCATTTCCATTCATTTTATCCCATGACCTAATGAATTGTATAGGAGGACGTGGAGCTAATGGGTGTAACCGTCCATCATTGTTACCTCCTCTGGCTTCAGCGTCTCTACACTCATGGAGGCTGTTGGACTGGACTTCTCTCTGAGGCACTTGACAATTTCAAACATCTAAAAAAAAAAACATTGATTATGAGATGGCAAAGCATCAGTCTGCAGGAGTGATGTGACGTAAATGATAAAAAAGCAGAAAGAGAAGCAACTGGTTGAGCCCACCTGAAGAACCCATTTGATCATATCTTTCTGAGCTTCGAGTGAAGGAACGGCCTTGATCTTGGACAAGAGGAGGAACACAGACTTCCCATGTTCAGAGCCTATTTCTGAGAAAACAGGAGATATTTTTGTTACAAAATTCACACACCCAAAGGCACTTTGACAACTCTCAAGGGATTTGACTTTGACTCACTGCGAGCTTTGAGACTAAAATCAAAGGTCACTTCCTCCACGGTGCTGTCCTCCAGCTGCGTTCTCTCCTCCAGCAGTGCCTGGCCTATCAAGTGCAGGGCCTGTGGCATGAACGGATACGCCCTTGTCACTGCAAGCGGTTTGAGAAGCAAACAGGGAAATGGGCCGAGCGAGCTCGACATTAAGGCGTACCCTCTGGATCATGGCCTCCGTCCAGTGAGTGGCCCGGTCCTCGGCAGCCCTCTGCAGGACGCGTCTCAGGACGTGGATGACGATGTCGCAGCAGAGCAGGCGCACGATGCTGGAGAAGGCCGGGCAGAAAGCCGGGGGCACTGGAGGAGGTAGAGCTGGGAGCAAGCATAGCGGGGAGGGGGGGGTTAATGGAGCTGGGAGACGGAGTGGAGCCGTGTTGAGTGGAGGAGTCAGTCACCTTTATCGTTGCTCTCCTGAGACCTCCTCTTCTTCTGGGACTCTTCTGCCTGCAGCGGGTAAAAGGCAGGAATGTAAGGGGGTACACTCAATAGGGTCGAGTACATTGAACGTACAGTTGGTGGCACATTGTCACCTTGCTGTGTTGAGATCTTGTATAATGGTAGAAGAAAGGATTGAAGTCTTCCAGGCGCTCTTTTTTCACTTCGTACAATCCGTGTCCTGAAACTCCAGGTTTTCTGAGAACAGGAGACGAGAACAAATATAAATCATACGGAGAAATAACCACAAAGATAAAAATCCAAAATACTTCCATCGTCTTTACGTACTTGAAGGTGGCGACTTTGGTAATTACAGACTCCAGGCCTGTCTCGTTGCTCTCCTGCAAACAACATTCGGAAACCAAAATCACGGCTATTCCCTGTTAATAAAAATGAACAAAGTCTACCATTTAGAGAGTGCGATCCGCTCACGTTCTCTGGCAGACCCTTGACCAGGCTGCTGTGAGCCATGGGCTCGATGCACAGCAGATGGATGACCTCCCTCATGGTCACGTCCTCTTTGGTCACCTGACTGATGCCGGGGACGTAGCGCTCGCCTGGAAACACAACGCCGGTCAGAGACCAGACCAAAGCACTGTCCTGTCCAACCAGCTAACTAATCAACTGAGTGGGCCGGTCTGATGAGCGGACTGTACCAGTGATGGCGATGAGGAGGTAGAGCATCTCTTCAGTCAGTCGATTCCACTGCGTCAGCTCATCCTGTGAGGTTCAGTCTATTGTCATTACGGAGTCCAGTGTTAGGGCGCGGGAAGATATTGTTACTATTTTGGCATTGCTTACCTGGTCTTTAGTTGAACAACTCCCATTAAAATAATCAAACAGCTCAAATCGCAACAGGATCAGCATGAGGAAGTGGTTGGGGTCCATTTTGGATGCAGTGATCTATGAACAGTAATCCACAATACATCCATGACTGTGTTGTGAAGACATACATAGAGAAAAAGGCTAGAATGGTGACCGTCACTCACCTGAAGCATGATGATGTCCTTGTCGTACATCTCTTCCCGGCATTTTACGTCCTGATAGTAGTAGACCTGATGGTGTGAAACGACAAATATTTGGTGAAAAGCTGAGGACGCAGAGGTGCACAGAGTAACAAACGGCTGAAAAGAATGTGGCGTAGCTGTACCTGGCTGACCAGCGACAGTCCGTTCCGCCGCCACATCTCGGCTGAGACCTGGGCAGCCAGCACCACGCAGCGCAGAGGATGCTCCGCCAGCTGAGTGAGGTCCAAGCTCTCCTGTCAAAGGGAGGCAGACGCTTCAGACCCAGGCTCAACACACTTTGCCAGCGGCACATTTAAAGTCGGCGCCTCTCTTACTACGTCACCTACAGGGTTATCCAGACGTTCGATTGCCCCCGTTCTGCACAGGAGTACGTAAAGGCCTGGGGGTCGGACCAGAGAGAGCACAGGCGTGAGTTCACAGCCAGCGGGGGGGGGGGTTTATAATCACACAGTAGCAGACGTGCGTTGTCCTACCAGCGAGCAGCCTGGAGAGGGGCAGGTGGATGCTGACGGGCTGCTGGGACACTTTGTACGGGCGAACATGGAGGATGTGCTTGCACATGTAGAAGTCGGTGGCCTCTTTGAGGAAGGGCTGGTTAGCGCACAGCAGCAGGACTTTGTGGCATTCTTGGAACGCGAGCAGCAAGATCTCATCCTGAGGGAGGAGAGGAGGAGGAGCAGAGACAGGCGAGACGTGACCGTCATCTTTACTCATGATGCTGCTGCTGTTGTGGAGAGACCGTGGGGGAGGCTGATTTATGCTCCTTTTATTTATGAATAATGGATAGTCTCCATGACTACTCACATCGGAGGAGCACCAGTCCTGAAACATGGAAAGGATGTGGCGAAGCTGGATCTGGAGAGAGAAGCCGGCCTCCCATTCTGGCTCTACTGCAATGTGTTGACCGAGCTGACGTCTCACCTCCTCCATGCCCTGATGACGAAAGTGAAAGAAAGCCAGGGCCCAATAAATATCTAGCTTGCGAGGTCACTGTGACCGAGCTTCCTTATGACTTGATGACACTCTGGCAGAGAGCGACTTGGAGACGATTCAGCCGTTACCTGCATGCACTTGAGGAGCCCCAGGAAGACCCGGAAGCCCTCTATGAACTGTGTCCGCAGCTTCTCAGTCCATACCGAGGGTTTGCTGATCAGAATATACCTGAGAAAGAGAGACGGGTTGGGTCTTAGGTAGAAAGCAAAGCTAAGAGCAAAGCTAAATCCCGTCCCGCTTACTGACCTGAGGTCGTGGAAGATGACCTGGATACGTGTGAACTTGTCTGAGTTGTATCCCAGGAAGAAGAAGCGGTTGTAGACGTCCAGATGTTCCCGCAGCAACTCCAGGACGGTTTCAACGATCACTTTGATGACGTTGGCCTCTTCGATCAGCTGCCTCGCCTAGAGGAGGGCCGGGACTTTGAGATGAAAGAGGCACAGACCACAAAGACAATGCTTGCAAAACAGCACAGCGCACTTACCAGTGTGGGTACAGTGAATATCTGCACAGACAGAGCTGTGATGGATATGCTCCTCTCGTGATCATCGTTGATGAAGTCCTTCTGCAGCTGCTCAAAGTGCTGCACAGAAATCACAGCAGTTAAAGTTAACTGGTTAAAAGAAAAACTCAAACACATCCTCTTTTTTTTTTTACCTTTGTAAACTCGATCGCGAACAGCCTCTTGAACTCAGTCTCCATTAGCAAACTGCAGAAAATCAGCTCATGCACGATCTTCCGAGCTCCTTGAGGGAAAGGGGCGGGAAAGATGTCAGATGTCAGCGTCGAGAGAGGCACAAACAGAGAGCGGGATCCAAACATGTGTAGTCCCCTTGCCTTTGAACATCCTGGCATCGTGCAGCATGAGTCTGCTGATGAGACAGGGCCGCTCACTGTTGGCGCTGGGCTCCAGCGCCACCTGACAGAAGGCCTGCCTGAAGCCCGCTGCACCCCACACACACACACACACACACACACACACACACACACACACACACACACACACAAGTTAGCGTCTCAAACGGTTGCTGTGGATAACTGGCTAGGACTGGGACTAGGACTCACCGGAGTATCCGATGATCTTCTGGAACCAGGAGCCGAGGCGCAGGGCGAACGTTTGGTGGGCCATGACCGCGGCGTGAAGGATCTCCACGCGCAGCGGCTGCAGGGAAATGTGCTCCGAGTTGGACTGGGAAACGAGGAAGGACAGAGTCGGACGGCACTTTGAGACCGGCATCCTCAAAAGCAAAGTGATCAGCGTTTCGCGTTTACTGTCTGGGACTGGTGCTCACCTTGATGAGATCTTTTGCTTCCTGGCACGTACGGAAGGTTCCCCTCTTCACTGCCCGTCGGCCCTGTGCAACAGTTAATGGCAATTACGTTACATACTCTGTAATGGATATGATGAGTTGAATGGGTCCGCAACTGTCGATTCACTTTGTACCTTTTCAAAAAGTAAATCAGCCATTTGGCCATACAAAAAGTCAGGAGAAGGGGGAAAATCATCATCATCATCATCATCATCATCATTCATAGTTGTAGAATGTGATGAGCCAGTATAAAAACCCCAAAATATACCTCCTTGTCAATGAGAGCTGTGTGTGTCTGCGCCTCCATCTCGTTGCAGTTCACAGAGCGCTGCAGGGTGTAGATCACATGGTCGTATGAGTGGTGCTCGTCATTGTACAGTACACAGTAGTAGGCATTGTCTTTAATCCTGCGGGATGGAGAAAGACACCATCGTTGGTAAGAGGGCTCGTTTTGTTTTTGTTTTGTTTTTTTCAAGTGGACTGTGATCAGTGATCAGACGGGGAAGTACCGGGGCTGGAGTTCTGCCGAGAGCTCAAAGTTCTCCTCCCACACCAAGAAATCCGTGACGTAGTGCAGCAGGACCCGCAACAGCTTCTCGGCGCGCTCGTAGAGCTCCGGCTCCAGGGAACACTCGTCCTGCACAGAATGAGACAGTCACTCAGGACGCGCGCAGCTAAAAGTGGAAAGTAATCGACTGTAAAAGGCAAACTCGACTGCGCCACTTATCTTCACCCATTTGTTTGGAGGGCGTCTTCTAATACTTCATGCCGAGATAAAACATAGCGAAATCTTCCACACATCGAGTTCAACTCAAAGTTTGTTATGACAGCCTCTCGTAATCCTCAATTTCCTGTGTCACCGCTCTCCAATATGACAAGGAGGCGGCCTAAATATTTAACTTCATATCTAAACAAGCAGCTCGCCCGCTGAAAGCTAATATCAAATTGCCTGAGAACAAAGATTCCACATCGCAGCGGAGTATTTCATACGAATGTCTGACATTCGCCACACAAACCAAAGGAAAACATCCAGTGAGCGTGTGTATTTACACTAGTCTCCACGTCACACGGCTGTGTGAGAACAAGCACTGGAATCTATCACAGTCCGGACAGCCACAGATCTGAAGCAGCATTTTCACTACGGAGATGCTTCCATGGAGGTACAATGTCACTCTAGCAGAACACGCGTCCAGGAGGCAAAATCCAAATAACGATAGATTGGGAATAACAGTGTATTTTGGGTGTTATTCACCCAGTTGATGCACACTTGGGTTTCAGCGCAGAGCCACACACATAAATGCGTGCAGCTGTCATTTCATGTCATGCTGGTTTTCCTCCCTCCTCGGATCTGTGCGTCTCGCTGAGAGCAGAGCTCAGCTCTGAAGAGGCAGAGGAGACGAGAGGAGAGGAGAGGAGAGGAGGGGAGGAGGCGTGAAAATAACAATATTATGTAGTGCGCTAAAAGCTTTTCAACGGGAGTAATTTATCTGCCTAAACGCGGGCAGACGGGTGGGTGGGTGGGTGGGGGGCAGGGGGGGGGCTTCCTGAATCCCACCGAGTCGCTCAGATGTCCCGATTGCGGCTGCTGCTGCTACGCCCTGATTAATGCCTGCTCATTATGCTCCACCTGCAAGCTGCTGAGTCACGTCACGACGCGCGGAGGCAGCATCCAGTAATGCCCACCCAGCCCAGCGCTTGGCTTCGTTTCAGCCTGCTCTGCATTGACCTTACAACGGTTCAGATCTATTGTGGTGGGGGAAAGGAAAGAGGAAAAAAAAAAAGCCTATGCAGCCTCTTCTCCTGGTGCTGCCGATGCCTCGGCTAATAGAGGCACCTGTTGTTTGTCGAAACGGGCGCAGAGCTGTCAAGCTGTGCATCTGCTCAAGGCCGGCTTGATCTTATCAGAGGAGAGCACAAACACCGCGATCAGCAAAGAAAAGGCCTGACGAACAGCTGCTCGGCTGTCTGCGAGCCATCACCAGAAAGTGTCCCAGCAGCGGTTTGGAGGACTGACTGACTGAGTGACTGCATCAGTGCTCAGTTCAGCAGGATGCGGCGCTGCCATCCATCAGCCTCACCGACGGCCGTTTTCCACCGGCTTTGGTGCACTCAATCACAATCCTAATCTCCTAACCTGGTTATAAATTTCCTGGGTGGGCGCGAGTCGACAGAGTGCTTTTCTGTGTTGTCGCCGCAGCCCCGGAGATTCATGCAGGAACCCGGGATGGGAAAATAAGCATCGTGGGGTTCACTGACACAGACGCCCCTCCCCTCCCACGTTCCCCCCCTTCCGCTCTGTTATGTAACGCACCGTAACCATGGCAGTGGCCCCCGGGTCGTGTTTGGAGCAACAGGGGCCGATCTTCCAGGCTTCCACGTCCCCGCAGTCACAGAAGCCCCCGCCGGATGACGCGTGCATCTGGGAAAATAAAATGCGCACACTGCGAGTCAGTGGGGGCAAGTTATGGATACGCACAACGGCAATTAAGTTACACAACCGCTTTAACTGTGGGAACGCATTATTGTAATGGCGTCCTACAGCAAAGGCTGCATACATATTTAACTGGTGTATTTTGAGGTTAATCAAGCTGTGGTCTCCAGGGTTTTTTTTTTTCCTCTAAGAGAAGTTCAAGAGAAGGGAGGATTTACATTGACACCAACCTTGTAACGATGGCTTTTGTGTACACTGTCCTGAAAGCAGTCCATGCACATGACACAAGTGGGATCTATTGCACAATCCCTGCGAAAAATAAAAAAAGAGCAGTTGTTACCCGATTGAGTTCAATGAATTTATCAATTCATCATTATCTTTATCAGATTTGTAAATTAAGAGATTAGATGCTGCAGCTCCGGCTGCAAATATTATGTTGTCGTGTAACAGTAATTTCTTCAACTCATACAGCCTGCGGAACCTGGAGGTCGAGCAGAGGGGTACAATATGCATCTGTGTGAGTGACACTGCACTTCACATTGTTCAGGTTCGCTCAGAGACCGGGCCCCATACTGAAACACGAGAGAGTTGACTCATTAACTATTCATTTTTAACACTTAGCCTAAATACTGGGGGCTTGTTGTGTAATTAGATCACTACCAAAGTAAAACCTTTTCAGGCTAAACCACTTAATACATTCACTTAATGATGTCAAATGGCCAACATGGATGTATTGCATATTCCAGACTCAAAAAGCTGGGGCATTACACTTCCAGCTTCTAAGGGGGGCTGATACTTTATTGTTTTGACAGTACATAGTAGTATTCTGTATTTTATCAGATCTACTACTAATTTGATTTTAGAGATGATCAAAGGTTGTGTTCAGACCTGCAGGAATAGACCGTCTCTCCCTCTTTGAAGACGCGTCCACAGAGCTGGGAGGAGGAGCATCCCTGCTTGAGCTTCTCCAGACCATCCTGAGGATCCTCTCCAAACAGAAAACACTCCAGGGGGTAGAGGAGCCGGTTCTGCATCAGCTCATCTTCTTCTTGAGGGCTGAACTCCGACTTCAGGCAGAAGATCTGCGGCACCTGCTCCTTCAGGTAGCGGAGAAGCTCCACTCGGCTGTCTGCAGCCTCCAGCCATTCCTGCAGAAACGAGGGAAAGAGGATGAACTTGTTTTGCAGTGACTCACATCTGTCTCCACCTAGTGACACAAGCCAATGTTCTCATGAGCGGTGTGCCAATAAACATCTTACTTTCGCAATGCATCATCTGTTCAGGTGAAGCTATGTTACCAAGCACTGGTTGAAGGGCATCAGCAAAAATTATGCACATGCAAATTACTGGAACACATACACCACCAGTGAGAAAAAATGAGAATAACCGATCAGTCACTAGAATCTTCTGCTAATGCCGAGGATTTCTCACGTAGGCGTCCCGTGATTTCTTGCAAATAACATTTTAACTTTGAGACTTCCTGAACCGGCCGCAGCCAAATGAAAAGACAATGTGCACAGGGCTGTGTGTGCTGCTGGAGCATCCAGACACATCTGAAACAGGAAGTGCTAAAACTGGCTTTGACTTACTTTATACCGCAGTAAAAAAGTTTGTTTGGATGAACTTGATTCTGACATTGCAGCGACTTCCACAAATGGTTCAGTGGTGAGACCTGTAGCTACAGATGCTAAAGACGGAACGTGACGGATGGCAAGGATGCGTTACTTAGTCAATTTGAACACAAGGAAACCATTATTATAATGTATTGGCATGATGATTCATCAGTGTGGCCTCATATAAGCCACCTCATTTTTAAACCACAAAGTTTACCAGCATGTCTTCCTGTTCAATGGCTATGTGTGTCACTTCATTTTCAACATACATTAATTCTGTACCATATACTATCATCTGTCCTCTATCATATTGTCATGTGTATATTTCATGTCCATGTTCTTATTAGATGTACAGAAAATAGTCCTTGTAGACAATATTCACAGTGTTTGGATGCACATTGGTCTTTTCCATGCTATTATTTGTATTATCATATCTTTATTTTGTGGGCCTGAAGACCGTGCATAACAACTTCCAAAGCCTGCAGGCTCATTATCTATTACATATTTAATAAGTCACTCAAGGACCTCAACAGGATTACTATTCATCTTAAATTAATGATACAACAGCTGCAATCTTTGCACATACGCAATCTGCAATTATGGACAATATCTGCAACTTATTAACTCATGGATATTTCGCCCCATTTCTCTCTTTAGAAATACGTTTTTTCGCCCCCCTTGAAGTATTGTAACCTGGAACCTGAACTTCCAGAAGGGAGACTCTCTAAAGGATCGATAGGGTTTCTATTTGTCCAATTTCCTCAGGGTTGCATAATGAAAAGTCTGATATTATTCTCGTCTAATAATGATGCTTGTTATATCAAACCTTTGGCAAAGTGTATTTCTCTTCCAGTTTGGATAGGCCACAGTTACAAGCAATGCTAATCATTTCCCTGCTTACTCATGCAGCAGATACAGCAAGCTTCAAAAACTACATGTATTTAAGACGTACACAAGAATGAAAGTGGCAGATCTACACGTTTAGGGGAAGCTGATGGATAGTTTGCATGCTACAAGGTCTGTAAAGAGTCTGCACGGCGGTGGTGGACATTTACTAACTCATGGCAACTCATGTGGAGGCGCTTTGGGACAAAAGCGAGGACCCAAATACCACAGGATGGAGGGGGACACACTGCGTAGGACACTGACACATTTTCCCCAAACTGTGCTGGCTTACGGCTTACATTGTTCCTGCAAAATCATTGCCCTACTACCACCGAACGCACACAATCCTTGTGGACGAGCAGTAAATATGTGCATCTATCCTCTGCAGAGACGATTTTAACCATTTAGGTAGTTAGCACTGGAGCTAACCACGAACGCTCCGGCCGGTTAAGTTAAGATGATGCCTCATATCTGCATGGCCGAGGCTTTTTACACAGAGGGACTAATGCATTATGAACCCAGGCTGAGACCCAGAGCCTCGGTGGCCACTGTCAACAACAATAGCTGTTTTAAAAAGCATACCTTGCTGAGCTCCAGCCCGTCTAGAGATTTTTCCCCCTCCGCCATATTCCATTTGCCGTAAAGGAGGAGGTGTCACCGGGACACAGGTCCCCTTGAAACCCGCAAACCTGTTTTTTAAACGTTAGTAAACCACAACCAGAGGGTGTCTGAATTATTTTAGACTGTAGTTTAATTTTCACATTATTATCCTGAAGCTAAAAACAGAAAATCTGGATGGAAAAAGTCACCGTTTGATCGTTTAAGATGGAAATCTATTTGGTAAACACAACACTCGTCTTCATCCGCCCTCCGGTGGTACCCCGTATTATTCTTCCATACGTATTCAGAATTTTTTGATTATTTATTGACAATATTCTTGTTCTCTCACATTTATAACAAATGTATTAATATAATGCATTAAACGGCAGGGTATAAATCGGCGAATTTTTCTATACCTTTTATTTTGATTTGGTTATACTACGTAGCGACTGGTTTCAAAGACGGCGCTGCTGAAAATGTCTTTATTTCCTAACAGAGGATTGAACGTGATGCGGTGCGGGATCCAGGCCTGTGGGTGACGCTAGTCTTGACACTCGCGTGTTCCCTCGGTGATGAAAGAAGCAGCACTGGAGGTCAGAGTTGACCGTTTGACAGAAAGCCGAATATGGATTCCATATTTCACGAGAAAGTAAGTTATAATTCTCCGAATTAAACGCCAAACTACCAAGAACTCGTCGTTTACACCTTCAAAGAGCGGGGCCTTGTGGCGGTGATGTGTTTGCTGCCTCTAGCCGGCCCTTGTCAGGACATTTGAGGCGGTGTTTACCAGTATTGTTGTCCACAGAGCTAACATGCTAATTGGTTGTCACAGCTAAAGATGACGAAAAGTTTCCTTTTAGCGCAGTGTTTCACCGCAAAAGCCCTTGTACCAATCACAGGGTTGTTATTTCTAAACAAGTTAGCAAATTAACTGGCTATAAACCCGTATACAGTCGTGTAGAGGAGTACGTGAGCTAACATTAGCTAACCTAGAGTCCAGACAGTTTGGGGATTATTTCACCCCCTTTCCATCAGATCTTGCCAATTCTTTAACCGCATAGGATCATTAATGACAGAATCCTTTATTTGTAGCAAGAGGGCTCTCTTTGTGCCCAGCACTGTCTCAACAACCTCCTGCAGGGTGAGTATTTCACCCCTGTGGATCTGTCCTCCATCGCCCATCAGCTCGACGAGGAGGAGAGGATGCGGATGGCCGAGGGAGGGATGGCCAGCGAGGAGTACAGGACCTTCTTACAGGTGAGGGCACGCAAGGTAAAGTGGTATAACATCCACCTATTGTCAGTCTGCTGATGACATACAGAGTGGGGACAAACCCTGGCTAGGTCTCCATTCGATCATCCAATGCACAAAAACACACCGATCATTCTCACGCCCAGAGGCAGTTGACCAGTTGAATGTCTGGTTGACCCAAACATGCATGCTTTCGGACTGTGTCACCTGACGATATAACTGGCTGTAATTGAGATTTCCACAAAATTGTTAAACTACATACTTGTTAAACTTTGTACTTGTAATACACAATACACATGTTTTGGATAATGCAGTATGCAAAGTAGTATGATCCATTGATTTAATGTAATAATATGCATGTGAAGTATAAATCCTATTACTCTCACAGAACTATTAGTATATTTTGTATATTATCTGTGCTAACCATACAGTATGTGTACTGTGTACTGTCTTGTGCTGCTTTATTATGTCATTATCCTTGACGGTTTTCTGTACCAATCACCACAGCAAATCTCTAATAGCCGTGTAATTGAATTGTATAACTACCTGGCAATAAATCAGATTCAGATTCCTCTGACTTTGTGCTTTGTATTTGTATGTCTAGCAACCATCTGGGAACATGGACGACAGTGGATTCTTTTCAATACAAGTGAGTTGAAGAGATGAATTTCCTTTACTGTTTATAACAAATCGGTAAGCAGTGCAGGTCATTGTAATCAATTTCCTTTTCTGTCCTCTAATTCCTCCAGGTAATTAGCAATGCTCTCAGAGTCTGGGGCTTGGAGCTAATCCTCTTCAACAGCCGGGAATACCAGAGGCTGATGATTAATCCAATGTAAAGTTTCTTTTCTCAAGACTTTGGTACAACGCTTTGCATTTGTGTTTCACAGTTTACATTGAGCCTGACCATTGTTCTTACGTTCATGTTTCAGAAATGAAAAGGCCTTTATTTGCAACTACAAAGAGCACTGGTTTACTATACGTAAACTTGGACAACAGGTATGAGATGCGTGTAGCCGCTGACCATTGTAGCACTGCTTAACATAAACTACAAACAGTGTATTGTTTTTCATTGCAGTGGTTTAATCTGAATTCACTGTTGACCGGACCCGAGTTGATATCAGACACTTACCTAGCACTTTTCCTTGCACAATTACAACAAGAAGGTATTGTTAAGTGCACTTTCGTACACTGTATGTACAGATATTGGAGTCCAACTACAAAAGTTGTTTTTGTGCAGGTTATTCCATATTTGTAATCCGAGGAAACCTCCCAGAGTGTGAAGCAGAGGAGATCCTTGGAATAATGAGGGTGCATCAACAGCAGCGACCAAGGCTTATTGGAGAGGAAGAAGCTCAGACAAGTGCTGGGTGTGTACTTTATGTGTGAGCCCCACAATATGGAAGATCTGGAAACTACTGAGAATTATTTTAGTTAATGCCTTTGTTTTACAAACCTTTTTGTACTTTGAGCAGCAGACCAGGAGGCCTGTCCCAGACCGAGGTGGCCTTTGGTGGAGAGGAAGAGGTCATGGATGAAGATGAGGAGTTGAAGAGAGCTCTGGCTCTCAGCCGACAGGATATAGATGTGGAGGATGAAGAAGCTGATCTACGCAGGGCCATACAGCTCAGCATGCAAGGTAAGCCGCTGTCACATCCAAAGGTTTTAAATGAAGGTTTCCTGTTTCATCCTTTATCCTTCATCCGTTTCTGTATTACTTTCACAAATGTTGTTTGAAGTTCATATTAGTGATAGTTAATGTCTTACGTTTTTGTTTGGTCTTTTTGCATGTATTGTAGGAGCAGTGATGAGCAACAAGTCTTCCGAGTCCGAAGTAGGAGGTGTGAAATCAGGGAGCACTGCTGGTGGGCAAAAAGAAGGCCAGAACGAGGCGCTCACAGCCGAGGAGCTGCGCAAGAGACGGCAAGCCTATTTTGATCGGTAAGCTGAGCCGCGTGTAGAGAGAGAGGACGCTGTGGCGTTGAAGCGGGTCATGTCAGTGGTCCTGCAACTGGAGCTGATTTCTGACTCGTTCAGCTGTGCGGTGTTTATGCTTTGCTCTTTGCATCAAATCGTCATTGTTGTGGTTCTCTCTGCGGGAGATCCGCTCCGTACAAACAGGAAGTGAGATCTTAGTTTGACACAGACTCTCTGTGATGGCCTCCTAGGCAGCAGCAACAAGCTCAGTCAAACATTCCCCAACAACCAGACGCAAAGACGACAGCTGGCTCAGGTAAGTTTACCTGCCCTTTCATGTGTAGCTATTATACAGATTATTTATTCCCTTAAAACTAACACACTACAAAAACACACATATGCATATATAAATGTCACACACTATACGGTTGTTCTGAAGAGACTATCAATGTATTTTACTAACCTGAGCCTTCTTCTGTTATCCAGGATCGGTAAATAAGGGCGAGGAGGACCAACAACAGAAACCCAGTCAGTGAGGATGTGAGAGGCTTGCCTGCACTGGTTGCCAGCTGCCTGGATTGATGACTCCTTACAGGAGTGGTTTTGCTCCTTCCTCTAACCTTTTGCACATGCGAACAGAAGGACAGTCAGAGGGCTGACGCGTTTCCCCTGCTTAGTTCGCTGACAGGCCACAGAGAAGAGAACAACGGCACAGGAAAGTCAGCAGTTGGTCCAATCTAACTCACTAAGGCTGGGAAAAGGCTGACCACAGAACTCATGATGCAGTTAATCCAAGTTTGCAATTCTGCCTTTTTACCATGGCGCCTTCTATTTCTATTATCTACTGTTTTTATTTTTGTTCTCCCTCTGGAAGCGATAGGGAGGAATCTTCAGCATTTAAAGGGTGTGTTTACCTGAGTGGGTATGCGGAGATGAGAGACCACAGAATCAAATTTGATAGCTATGATGACAGAGCCTCCTCCTTTCATGTCGGGCTTGCATTTGTAGGACCTAAGATGTGATTCCAATACCTGCCCCACCACAGCACCATTGTAGTTTTTAAGTTATTCTTGTTGCAATGTATTGAAATATTCTTCAGCCAGCAGCACTAACATCTGTAGATCACGTATCCCGCTCAACATCATCAGTAATTTTACATGTCAGTGAGCGACCTGCTAAGGTATTAATAAAGCATTCTATTTTTGATGTGGAGGCTTAGGATTTTCCCTTAAGTGTGTAACTATATAAGGTATAAGACAAGACCCTGTCAAACTGTTCACAAACAGTTGATTTTAAGGATCTTTCGTCCACTTTGTTTGGACAGTGAACAACGTAATTCTCTAGAGCTAAGTTACTTTTGAGCGGTGTACATTTTCCATTTCTTGTCCATAATATGAATCTGCATCAGGTTGAAAAATGCTTCATTTTTTTCCCCCGCAAAGTCTCGTCACTTAGAAATCAGGAGTCCAACATGCCCAAAGAGCTCACCCTGGAAATGAAAAGTGTGTGGGAAATAATGAAGCCCCTGATGATATGGTTTCTTTGCACAGGCATCTGACTCTGACCCACAGTCCAATACTATCTAGAGCAATGTTGTACACATGAATTGTACAGGAACCTATGAATTTGCACTGACGTTGCCATGATTGAGGCTACAAAAGCCACTGGCTGGAAATAAAAGTTCAAATCGTGTGAATAAAGGATGACTGTTATTGATTGTCATACTTTGTATGATTTTAAAATCCAAAGAGACAAACACAGCATCAGATATTTGTCATCATCCACTTTAAGTCTTTCATTGTCATCCTTTTTACATCTGATTGACCTGTTTTAAAATCTCTTTTGTTTCCCTCTGCAAGATTTCTTTGAGTTCCCAAAACCCAAATCTAGTTACAACGCACAATGGTGATGAATAGGTTGCATTATGACGTTAAAAGATTTGTTTACATGTTATGTTTTCTGGACCCGTTGTGGGAATATCTCGATGCTTCCAACAAAGTGTTGAATGCCATGCAATGTTTGATTTTGTGTGCTGGATGACTCCCAAGAAGATTCCATGATTTTCACATGACTGTTTCCTTTTCTTTTTTTTTTGCTATTTAAAACAAACCTGTACAAGAGTGTGAGAACTGGGTGGCTGGGTTGTTATTATTACATTGTTTCCACTCACTACATTCTTACAGTTAGTGTTTATCTTTTTTTTTTTTTTGGTTCTGTTTCATGTTTCCATAGCGCACTCTTTCATTCACCGTATTAGTTCTTGTGTCAGGATTAAAGTGACATTCACTCCTATGGAAGTTTCCCATGCCTCTTTTGTGGTAATTAATATGAAATAAATGCAGTTGATAATGGTTCATGTTGGAACAAACAGTAGGCGGTGTACCATTGGTTAATATGTAACACTCAGAGCACACTTGCACTTTGTATCCCCAAATAATAGATGGGACTTTCAGACATAATCCTGCTCAAGCTGAATGGTATGTATGAACAACTCATGTTTTTGGGATGAAATGTGCTTAAATATTTCAATCACACTTCTGTTGCATTCTAAAATTGAGTTAACTCAAAATGACAGAGAAATGTAAATGTAATTAATTTACTTGGAATTGCTTTGTTGCTTTTTGTAAAAGGTTGAGTCGTATGCTCATTTGTTTTAATATTTGGACAAATGTCTGCATGTTCCAGTTTCCCCAACCAAACCTGCTCTGACCCAAAACATGCCAGGATACAAGATGGAGATGGGATTTATTGTCACTTTGGCCTGCCTGTGTGTCCTTGCTCCTGTCGAAGCACCCCGGCCAAACCCCACCATTGCACATCTCACCTACAAAAACATGGACTTCGCCATGAAACTTTACAGGGAAATGGCCAGCTTCCATGACAAGAACATCTTTTTCTCACCCCTGAGTATCTCTTCAACTTTTGCCGCCCTCTTACTGGGTTCGGATGGTGTCACACATGAGCAAATACTGAATGGAATCAACCTGGAGCTGCTCCAGCGGGATGAACAGCCAGAGCTCATCCCCAAACTCTTCCAGCTCCTCCATGAGAACATCACACGAAATGGATCGGTGACGCTGAACCAAGGCATGACTCTTTTCATGTGGTCCCAGTTCCAGATGGAGGAGACGTTCGAGGACCAGCTCCAGAAGTTCTTTAACGCCGACATAAAAAGTATAGACTTTAATGACACAAAGTCCAGCGTGGATTCCATCAATGAGTTCATCAAGCAGAAGACTCATGACAAGGTGACAGACATGCTTTCCGACCTGGATCCAACGACCCGAGTCATGTTGATCAGCACAATTTTCTTCCAGGGTAAGTTGAATCAGCTCAAAGAACCTCATGTTTCTCGACTGTGTCTACTCTTAAACGATACTATTTCTTCCACAGGTGCCTGGGAATTGCCTTTCGACCCTAATTTCACTAAAGATGCACCTTTCTACATTGATAACTACAGTGTTGTGCAAGTGCCCATGATGTATATTGACGAAAAGTTCGACATGGCACTGGATCACCAACTTGGTGTTGAGTTGCTCAAGCTACCATACCAAGAAGGTGTTTCCATGCTCATCGTGCTGCCCAAGAAAGGAGTGGACTACACTGTGATTGATGACGAAATCAGCGCTTCAAGGTTCCGCCGCTGGACCAGAAGTTTGTTTAAGACGTAAGGTTTTGGACACGTACATAGAGAAAAGTTGTGTTTTACCTACAAATGTAAGGTTTGCATCAGCAAAGCATCCACAATTGATCCACAAAGAGGTGTCTATGTTTACAGGAGGCTGGATGTCAACATGCCCAAATTCAAGATGACAGAGTCGTATTCCCTCCATGAAATCCTCCCCAGAATGGGCATTTCCAGCGTCTTCAGTAACTCAGCCAACCTGACAAAGATGAGCAAGAGCGGAGCCGTCAAACTGTCAGAGGTTAGTTTTCTGATTCATTGGACTGTTTTTACGTGCCGCATCTTCTAACCTATGCAAATGAAGAATTTTTATTCCTGTACTATCAAAGGTGTTGCACAAGGCTGTGATTGAGGTGGATGAAACAGGAACCACTGCTGCTGCCGCCACAACGAGTGGCATCATCCCATACTCCTTACCCAGGACCTTCATCATCAACAGACCATTCTTCTTCTTCATATACCACGAGGAGACAAACTGCATACTGTTCATGGGCAGAGTGATCGACCCCAGCCAAAACTAGCAGTGAAGAAAGTACTTTGTCAATTCTGGAGTGCTTCCAGATAGCCATGTGTTTATCCTGACTTTTAAAGGGATATTTTGACACATTTTTACTCTTAAATGTAGTTAACTCAAAATAAAGATACCGTTTCGATCTGAAAGCCTTTGACCTGTAATTTCAATTTTTCTACCTTTCTGCTGCACTTAATCAAATTGTCCCTTTGAAATAAATGAACACGGTGTTTGCGTGTTAGCATCATATAATCAGTGCCACCATCTTCTCAGTCACTTTTAAAGGGATTGGTATAATTTATGACTTGCATTAAAAGCTCATGAATTATTTTTAATGGTTTTGTCCACCCATTATCTTCCCAACCTTAACACCTTAACAGTGTCGGATAGGTCTTCTGGAGCCTTTCTAGTGCACATACATGAAAGACAGGGAAACACCGGGCAGGTCACTAGTCCATCACAGGACACACATTCTATTCACTGTCATACTCACACCAAGCAGTAATATAGAGTCTCCAATCAGCCTAAACATGGATTGTGGAGGAAACCAGAGAAACCTGCAGTACACTGGTTTACAGCCACAGGGAGAACATGCAAACTCCACCCAGAAACGCTATCTGTCGGACCTAGAGTCAAACTCAGTCCAAATAAAGTCTTTATTTGACGTGTACCAACTTAATTCTGATTTACGTGAGGCATAAAGCCAGATCGTTTTCTAAACCAGATCGGCAGCCATCAGGCTATTAATCGTTATAAATAAACACATTGTGTAAATGTCGTGATTTTTTTCTTTTTTACAAGTCAGACAGGATTTCACAAAGCAAACAGGGGCAGGATCTACTTGTTACAGAAAAACAAACAGCATGAGTGTAGTCCTCCGACATCCAGCAGGGGAGAAGCCTGCGCTCAGACCACGTGATCAACACTGTCATGGCGGCGCCCTCATGCCGTGCATGCGTGTCGTTGCTCATCGCATTTTGTTGATATTTTGAGAAACCGCGACCATAAAAGGTAGAGTTGCCTTCATCGTTTAATTCAGAATCGCCGTGAACTTGTTTAGACTTAACAAAACAAGGGTGGCTAAACGTCTTTGCCTTGGATTTTGTGTGTAACAGGAGCTACGGCTTTAGCTGCCTGCTAAATTCGCATGCTGTCTAACAGCTGAGACAGGAGGCGGTTCTGCTATTCTGCCGTAGTTAAGTTCAGTGATCTATCTGAAGCTAAAATGAAGACTGATAAGATGACGTCCAAGAAGAAACGCATGCACTTCAGGGTGCATAAAAAAGCCAAGCGGAGCATCCAGGTCAAAGGTGACTGGAAGGCTGTGGAGCTTGATCCCAGTATCTTCTCTGAAGAAGGCATGGACGGTCTGATGTGCTTTGAAGAGCTGACAAGTTATTGCCTCGTTGACTCTGAGAAAGCGGCAGTCCAAGCAGGGAAGATGCTGGAGAAGAAGGAGAAGAAAGCGGAGAAGAAGAAGGCGAAGAAAAGGAAAGCCAGTGAGGTAGAGGGGGCAGGAGAGAAAGAGGCCGTGAAAGCGGAGACGGGAAGCAGCACACCTGAACCAGCTAAGAAAAAGCCAAAGAAGAAGAATAAGAAAAATAAGAAACTGGATGCAGAGGAGTCAGCTCAAGCAGATGAGGTTTCTGCAGATTTGCCACAGGAGGCTGTGGCTGCAGTTGTGGAGGGAGGACAAGAGGTAACAGCTATGGAGGAATCTGTAATAGATAAAACAGAGGGCTCAGAAGCTGATACACAATCAAAACCTGCAAAGAAGAACAAGAAAAAGAACAAAAAGAAACAGAAGCAGCAGGCAGAGGGGAATAATGAGCCGGAAGGACAGCCAAACCAGGAAACTCCATCAGCACTTCAGGCTGAGGAAAAAGAAAAATCCACTCAGGATGAAGTGACAAAGCCTGCCAAAAAGCAGTTCAAGAACTGGACCAACGCAGCACTTTCTGGCTCGGCTGACAAAAACACTGATGTGAGTGCTTGGAGGAACCTGTTTGTGCCCTCTCCCGTCCTAAAAGCACTCAGCAGTCTTGGCTTTGGATCACCAACGCCTATCCAAGCCCTGGCTCTGCCTTCAGCCATCAGGGATCGTATGGATATCCTTGGCGCGGCCGAGACAGGTGAGATGAATTATCCTTTGCTCCAATGAGCTTTTAAGAATTTGCCATCATCTTTTTTTATAAGCACTGCTAATGTGAGCTCTGTCCTTACAGGGAGTGGGAAGACCTTGGCTTTTGGCATTCCCATGATCCACACCATCCTGGAGTGGAGGAAGGGCTCGGAACAACCTGCTGAAGATGACAGTGCACCCGACACACAGGTGGAGAGTTTGTATTTACCTTCCCTGTGTGACTCGACAGATGAAGAGCACGAGGATGAGGAGGTGGTGGGAGCAGAGGATAATGAAAGCCTCTCAGAGGAGGATCAGGGTGACGCAGATGAACACGACAACGAAGACAAACAGGACCTGGATGGTGAGGGTGAGGATGATGATGAAGAGGAAGAGGACGAAGACGAGGATGGTGATGACAAGAAGCTCGGGTGTGTGCGTGTTGTAGAAAACGCAGATATAGACTTTGACCCGACCGCAGAGGCACAAGCAGAGGAGAAACCTGCTGGCAAGCAGGCCCGGCCGCTGCTCGGACTGGTGCTCACTCCCACCAGAGAGCTGGCCGTTCAGGTCAAGCACCACATCGATGCCATCACGAAATTCACAGGTGGGTGAGCCCAGCTTCAGCACAGGTTTCTGAAATGTAGAATCACAGAATGAGAAGTATTGTACATCTGTGTGCGTGTGTTGTGCAGACATCAAAACGGCAACAGTGGTGGGGGGAATGTCACAGCTGAAGCAGAGGAGGGTGCTGAACAGGAGACCAGAGATCATTATTGCCACTCCAGGACGTCTGTGGGACTTGATCTCGGAGAGGCATCCACATCTGCAGAACTTGAGACAGCTCAAGTATGATTTTCCCACAAGATGATGAAATCTGCCATCTTTCTTTCAACTAAAAAGCAGAATTGAATGTACAGACAAGATTATTGTCTTGAGTATCTTTCATTAGATTTTTCTGCTTTCCCTACAATTTGTTGTGTTATTACACAGGTGCCTGGTCATTGACGAAGCGGACCGCATGGTGGAGCGAGGTCACTTTGCGGAGCTGGAGAACCTGCTGGAGATGCTGAACACCACATTCTTCAATCCCACCAGGCAAACCTTTGTGTTCTCGGCCACACTGACCATGGTGCACACCCTGCCCGATCGCCTCCTGCAGAAGAAGAAGAAGAATCTGGACCAGAGGAGCAGGCTGGAGATTCTCATGGAGAAAGTGGGGATCAAGTCCAAACCCAAAATCATCGACTTGACCAGGAAGGAGGCTACTGTAGAGACTCTGACCGAGACACGGATCCACTGTCAGAAGGAGGAAAAGGACTTCTTTCTGTACTACTTCTTGCTGCAGTATCCGGGCCGCACCATGGTGTTTGCCAACAGCATCGACTGCATCAAGAGACTGAACTCCCTGCTGGTCATCTTGGACTGTCCGTCACTGCCTCTTCACGCCAACATGCACCAGAAACAGCGGCTCAAAAACCTGGAGCGGTTCGCAGAGTGGGACAGGTGGGTTCTGCACAAACCTTCAGACAGCTGGAGGCTTTTGTCTCCCATCAGGGATTTTTACCTTATCTGTGTCTGGGATGTTAACTCAAGCCCGAGTAGGAATAAAATGTTTCTCAATGATTCTCAGTTGTGTTCTGCTGACGACTGATGTGGCCGCGAGAGGACTGGATATCCCCGATGTCCAGCATGTCATTCACTACCAGGTACACATTTTCCCACACATTTTTTATTGCATATGTTATTTTCTTTTATGTTTACTCGTACTGCTTTACAGTTAAGCTGAACTTTAGCCCCAGCTTGCTTTTACCATGGAATCTGGTCATTATTGGGTTTTACGATTTAAAAAAATAAATAAATTAAAAAAAAACATTTTCTTCCCAGGTTCCCAGGACATCTGAGACTTACGTCCACCGGAGTGGCCGGACAGCTAGAGCCACTAAAGAGGGTCTCAGTTTGCTGCTAATCGGCCCTGACGATATGATAAACTTCAAAAAGATCTACAAAACTCTCGGGAAGGATGAAGAGCTTCCCATGTTCCCTATAGAGACCAAGTGCATGGAAGCAATCAAGGTGAGAGTCAGCTTTTAGTCCTGATTGTGTGCAACATCGTAAAAGATTTAATCCGATTCAACAGAGAGTGTTTCTCCCTAGGAGCGTGTGAATTTGGCCAGGCAGATCGAGAAGGTTGAGTTCTTCAACAGCAGAGAAAAGAGCCATAACTCCTGGCTCAGACAGGCCGCAGATGCCCTGGAGGTGGAGCTAGATGATGATCTCTTGCTCGGTAACACATTGTCTCCTCTTGTATGTTTTTGTTTCCATAAAAGAACGTTTGAATGGAGGTAAGTGAATGAACCATCGATTGTGTTAACAGGCGGAAGGAAGGACGAAGAAGATGACAGAGAGCAGAAAAGGATGGTGAAGAGCATGAAAAAGCATTTGAAGCACCTCGTCTCCCAACCCGTCTTCAAGAATGTGATGAAGACCAAGTACCCCACCCAGATGGGAAAGCTGTCCCTGCCTCACATGCCTCTGGCTAATATGGAAAGTGCCCTCACCAGGGTTTCAATAGTGAAATCGAAGAAAAGGGAACCAGGGCAGGGAAAAAAACGAAAGCAGAAGAAGAAAAAGCAGCAGTGACCTTTTTAATATGAATGAGTATTGAAAGAGGGCCACGCATGAAAGAGTTCAGTAATTGTGGATTTATGTAATCTTGTCACATAAATCCATTTAAATACTTATTGAACAATGTGCAAAAAAAAAATATTTCATATGTTGTACGCTGTAAGATTTTATAAAAATCTGTTTTCACAAGTGTCTTTAAAGCGCGGGTGGAATTTTTATTCAAGCAAAGTCAATATTCCTGAGATGAGCTGAGTCCTGCTGGATCCTGGACCTGCGTTACTGCCGCGGGTACAGGATGTTGTAATGGAAGGTTTGGTAGAGGAGGTGGACCGAGGGCTCGCCGCCCTCTGGAATGATGTGATGAGCCAACTGCTGTTCATCTCCCTCCATGGAGACGATGTGGATGCAAACGTCCAAAGCCTGGGACAGAGCTAAGATGTCCACGTGATCACACTCCATGGCCATCTTCTCCACTTCCTGAACGAAACAACCCAAAAAAGAGGGATCGGTTTGTGGCTTTTTACCACTACAGTAATAATGCTCTGCTCAATTTTCACTAGATGGCAGCAACACTTTGCTACCGACCTCGTGACAATAGACGAGCAAACTGGGCGCCTCCACAAAGCTGCAGAAGAAGTCGGCATTGTTTTGCAGGTGCGCCGACGTGAGCAGCCGGAGGAACTGCACCACGCTGTCGGAGGTCATCGGGTCATTGAAGAGCCGCAGCAGCTGGTCCTCCTGCCCGTCCGTCTGGCACTGCTCCACAACATTTACCACCTTCAGCGGGACAGAAACTGTGAGGACTTTTTACAGCGTTGGAATAATACACAACAGCATCAAATGGAAGACTGTTACCATTTACTGTAACCGGAAGCAACTGTGCAAAAACTGCAGGGTTTACATAGATTTTCAATTAGTATCGGTGCTCTCAATCAGAATTACCAACGTCCATTTTTCCAGTGTATGATCAATCCTGTCGTACGAGGAACACCGTCCAGCAGGTTTTAGATGTTTCCTGCTTCGCCTGATTCCAATAATGACTGCAATCAGCCGTGATGGAGCAGGAAACATCAAAAACATGCAGAACATTTTTCCTCATAGCAGGGTTTGGCAAACACTGCACTATACTAACCCCTTTGTACCGCAATGGTGCTATTGGGACAGCAGAATGACACATTTGAAAATGTGAGCTCATGGAAATGGAAATAAAATGAGCAAGAATATTGCTGCAGGTGAACATTTGTGAGACCCCATGACAAAAGCTCGGTTTATCCCAGTCATAACCCCTCCTACTCTTCAATTAAGTATTGAGAATAACATTGGTGACAACATTAGTTTATCTTACAAAAGGGCAAATGTTACTTATTTTATCACTTTCTAAAGTGTTTCAAGGGATCAATAAGCTTTTCTACTAATCAATATTTTTGCCACCATGAGTACTTCTATTGCAAATTGGTTTAAGATGTGAACCTTTTTTCTCTAGGCCTTAACTTGCATTATTACAGAGTTATTGCAAAACAGAGGAGAGGAGACATTGGAAACAACTAGCATGTACAGCTGCACTTACATATGGACGACATGTACGCATTTATTTATGAACTCTGGTGACTGTTTTGTGTTTTTGGCTCATTGGGGCCTGCGTCTGCAGATGTGGGTCGACCTGCCAAAGTGAGCAACACTGTAGAGAGAGCACTGTTTTCCTACTGTGTTGAAGTGGTGCAGGAAGGAAGTCTCGTCAAATCCCGCAGACGAGAACTCTGTGAGCGACTGAAGGATTCTCTCCTTGAACCTGAAAACGAGACGAATGAAGAAGCCACTTGACGTGAGCTGACGTTAGGTTGGGCCGGGTGACAGTAATGGTGGGTGATAACAGACCTCTGCAGGGCCCTGGCGTTGTGTAGGATTGACTCCAAGTGAGCGAAGCACAGGGCTCTGTAGAAACAGTTCCCATCGCCTCTCACTTGCCTCACGGATGGAAACTGGCGGCTTAAATCCTGACAAAGGACAACACAGTGCGTTCGTTCAGGGTTATACACTAAAAGAGAGAGGGGGGGGGGGGGGCGTGACCACCTGGAGCAATAGCACACTAACCACAATAAGTGCCTACTTTGTATTTGGCAGCTGGGGCTTGCTCGGGAAACAGCGAGGCGATGTCCTCCCTGCTTGAGAGCAGGCTGCCCGCCTCCATCTGTGGGACAAACAAACACCGTCACTATGACCGACGCCACACGGCAGCAGCCTGCTGCGGGGTCCACGCGCCGTACGACGTCTCGCTGCGTGCGTCGCCACCATGGAAACCACGCACGGAGACGACGACCAAGACGACGACGACGGAATTATAGTTTGGCAAGGTCCCGTGCGTCAAAGCTCCGTGTCAAAACACTGTTGTTTCCATTTTCTGAAAACCGGATATTTACCAGACCACGTGCTCTCGTTAAAGGGACAGTACAGGGTTGGTTCAGAGCTCTGCGGACATATCTGTGCGTGGCCCCGGCAGTCAGCTCTGAGGGCACCTGTGTCAGCCCAAACGAGTATGGAAACCCATAATGGTCCTGGTCGCTTATTACTGTCCCGTGCTAGGTTGAATTTAGAACAGAAATAAACAAGTGCATCACTTAAGAGGACAGATATTAACCAGTATTTGTGACGAGTAAAGTAGGACATTTGAAATGTCTTTTTAAACAAAGGCGACGCAACCAACATTTTTTTTCACCTGAAGTAAAAAAAATAGCTTCACAAATGTTTGGCTAACTTCATTGAAATTGTGAAGTAAAATATAAATGTAGCTGTAGCAGTATTGCAGCAAAAAGTGCAGTTCTCCCCAATATGTCATGAAGAAAAAGAATAACTCATCTTAAAATGGTAATGATCAAGTACAATGTATATGTAGAAAGTTTGTTCCCACCGTTGGTCATTACAAAGTGTGATTGAGGGGGGCTGTGCAAACGGTCCTTCCGCAATCACAAAGCCATCTACCACATGTCTGTTTATTGTCTCGCCAAGACGAAAGGTTTCCTGCTTGTTTTCTCAGAGCCTGACAGTCCACATTGTTATTTAGTCATTAGGCAGGCAGTTAAAGACAGCTTCGTACCCTGAAAAGTATTACTTTACATTTTTTACTGCTTTAACTGCATGAGCCAGACAATTAGCATTGCAGTGTAATTATAGGTGTTGTCTTCACTGTAGGAAAAGCTGCAAGACAACACACTGTAGCTCAGCATAAACAAAACAAAGAAAAAAAACAGTTATGAAGGTTAGATTCTGTATATTCAGTATCTTTAATTTTTCAAGTAACGTACAATATATCACAAAAAACATCTACATCATCATTATTGCGAGAAAATACATACTATTGCACCAGTTGCTCTGATGGTTGTTGGTTGTTATTAGTTAAGAAACAACATCATTTGATTGTGACATATTTATTTTAAAATGCAGAAACAACTACATAATTCTTGAATACATTTGAGTATTGAATATTGGAGATTTGTACACTGTCAAAGTCAGAGGCAGAAACTACTTAGTTGTTGACAAGAACTTAATACATGATTGCTTAAGATGAAACTTAACTTTCATATTCAGCTGTAGGCATAAAGCACCACATTAAACTTCCAGATCAACTTGTAGTTGTCGTTTCACTCTTTTTACTGACTTTACTTGGACTTTTTAGCTGTGTTTTACTGCCCATGCTCTTCATAGATCCCCTCCCTCTCCTTTCTGCGAGGGCTGTTCTGCTTGTGACTGCAGACCCTGATTCCATCAGTCTACGTGCTCTCTTTTCTGTGTCCGCCTGATCCAGAATGTACTCCTGAAATGAGACATGACATAAGACACAAGACACCAGTATGTGTCTGTCCACTCAGCAGACACCACTCATTGTTCCTATGGTATTTACCCTGGAGCAAAAGCAAAAAAGCAGGACTCCAGAAGTTCCAATATGCTTACCTTGACCATGTCCAACATTGTCAGTGTGTCCATGTCTTCTAGAGGCCCATATGCTGCAAGGTAACACTGGTCTGCAAGGTTGTTGATAGCAATAAGCAGGTTTCCCACTTCCCTTACCTAAGAAACAATGCAAATATATTTCTGCTGAAATCTTTTATTTGCAAATGCATTTCAATCCACTAATCTGCCCACCTTCTCTCTGCACAGGCCTTGCTCCATGTGCAGTTTAAGCTCTGCCTGCTTGTTATTCTCTTTCAAGAGGTCTAACTCACTCTGGAGTTCAGACAGTTCCTTATTTGCCATCTGCAACACACAGAAACCCCAAGAGATCATTCACTCAGGCACTCTCATATATAGAAATAATAACTATCAATATCTTTGCATGTCTGACCAGTTTTTTTAGGCTGTGTTCTCCCTTCATTATTTGCAACTGTCCGTGGCCCTGCTCCATGGCTTCCTCCAAGTGCATCAAACGCTGCAGCAGCTGCTGGTGGATGATGGACAGGGTCTCATGCCGCCGAATGATAGGTAAGGCCGCAGAGTCAGAGCCATTGTCAGTGTAAGCTGGAACGAAAGAGCAGTTTTATGCATCCTACAAACCATATAGTAATGTAGTACAAACAAAGGTTCATATAAGTTTTCCACATACTGCTGGGGAGATAATCTAGTGTTTTCATCAAGTAGTCCTCATAGATTTTGTATTTAGCCATTCTCTCCTTAAACACTTGCTGCCTGTGAATTGAGATAATGATGTTGAGATCAAAGGTGTCTCAAAGGCATATCCTCATATTGTGTCTGTAGTTTTCAGTTCTCACCTGGCTCTGAGGTGGTTCAGCTGTTCTGTCAGGCCTTCTATCTCCCGCTGCTTTGAAATGTTCTGCTCCCGTGCAGACTCATACTTCTTCAGCGCCCAAAGTCGTTTCGCTTCAGTTTCAGCCACAAATTTCTTAAACTTCATGGCCCTTTCTTTAGTCTGGGAAAGCAAACCCACAGTGAAATTGCATGAGGATGTGTTTATACATCCAGATTATTAAGATCTATCAATGTTATTGTGTTATTAAACAGAGCAGTGATTTTTCATAATAGCTCAGAGATTTCATTAAATATTTTTAATGCAACTAAGACATTGTCTAGCCGATCACAGATCATTATTGTTTTTGGAGTGTCATGTTTACCAGATTAAGCTTGATTTCCAGCTCAGACCTCCTCTTAGCAGCAGCCTCCATGTAGTTCTTAAACTCTCTGCGTTTAAGTGCAAGCTGTTTGTCCACCTCATCCAGCTCAGCCTGCTTCTTGAGAACCAAGGTCTTTTGCAGAGTGAACACCCCTGCTTCAAGGACTCTGCCGGGAGGCTGCACATACAAAACAATAGTTAGGTGCATAAACACAAAAATAATCAATCCAATCCCCCTGGAGATTACATGTTGAAGCATCCGCAAGGGAGATACTGAGCCCTGGCTGTCCTAAGTGTACAAATGTGTGTGAATGGAGGGAATAGTTGAGCAAATGGATCATGAAGGGTAGCCTCTGTCACCAAGGGAAACTGTGGGTGAGAAGCAGCAAAGTTGTCCAGGGATCTCAAGGTCATGGTCTGATCCCAGCCCATTTCAGCCTCCATGTTAAAGTATCCCTGGGTAAGATGCTGAACCTGCTGTATCATCAGTGTGTGAACAGATGGACCATGTCTGATACACTTCTGCCACCAGTGTTTGTAAATGTGACTTGTCTGTAATGGTGTTTTGAGTGGTCATGAATACTAGAAAAAACACTCTATGAGAACCAAACCATTTGCTATTTACATATTAAAATATAAGTCAAACCAACAAGTCAACACTCAATGTTTTTGTAAAAACAAAGTGCAAATGTTTATTCTGTCTTACCTCTGTCACAATAGGTATGTAATTGACATTTTCCTCCTTTTTGTGTCTGAGAAGAGAATAGGCTTTCAGTACATATATTACAACGTATATACAACGTATATTAATGCTGCAATGCATGGGCCTACCTGATGTCCTCCGGCTGTGTGACAAAGACATTTCTTATTCTGTTATGCACTGTCAGTCTTAGACGGGGATCGCTGCTGTCTAAGACGGGTAGGGTGGACGTCGACATGTTTTGTTTATTATTTGTTTAAAATATATATCGTCCAGCAGTCCCGACGCATGGTGCTACGGAGTCCCGTAGTCACTCCACGTCCGGACGATCAGAAAGGACGATGCGACGCTCTCCTCCGGATGTTTTCCTTGGATTTGTGTCGCCGTTGCCCAGGTAACGCGGGCGAGACGACAGGGAACGCGCCGGGATCGTTTCTCCGTTGTCATGGCAACTGGCAGGAGGCGGTTCTGTCTCATTGACTGAATGAGGAGGCGAAGAGAAAGGAGGTCGTTAACCAGAGAGAGGTCCCAGACGAGGATGAAAAACTAATACTCCGCAGCCAGGAGCAGGAGCAGCAGCAGCCACTACGAGGGCGGATGAGCTGTTCTCCATCACATGATAGCCTCTGCACCTCTATATAGTTTATGTGGGGGAGGAAGAAGTCATATCCTTTAATCAACCGAAAATAGCATCTCCACACTACATAGAAAACATTCCTACCACATTAGTGTACACTAAGTAACACTACCGATTCTGAAGCACCAGTCCCCATTGGGGCTGTTTATTGGATGTGCATTAATGTACATACTAAACATTGGAATGTTTTCTACAAGTTTTTTTTATCACAAAATGTAGGAGATGTTCTCAGTCTATACACACACTCAAAATCCAAACTGTGAACCTGTCACTTTAAAATGTAGCAAGTAACTAAGATTTAACTAAGTTCTAAAATTATAAAAGTATATCATTACATGACAATGTAACAGCGCTGGCGCTGCATGGAGAGAGGGTGACAGGTTCGAGTCCTAGTCAGAATGAGGGCCACACTATGGAATTTGCATGTTCTACCCATATCTACCTGAATTTTCTCCAGGGACTCTGGTTCCCACACAGTCCAAAAACGTCCATGTTTTGAGAACCTAAAGTGCCCATAGGTGTGAGGGTAAATGGTTTGAAGAAGTTGGTAAAATGATGGTAACGAGTTACTAAAATATACACTCAAGAGTCAGTGTTCTTTCCACCACTGGCTGCACCACTTTAGACAATATCCGACAGTTTCAAGTTTTAAACAACTGAAGAACAATAAAAATGGTGAATGAAAATAATGGTCCCTGCAATTCCTTTTTTCATTAAGATTTATACATTCAAGAATATGTATATGAAATGTTGGATCCAGATGTCTTACACTGAAAAGTCAATTACAGTTTGAAAGGCTCAAAGTTGCATAGCGTCTGCATATTGCAATGATGGTTTCCATAGTGGTTACAATAACAAAATCATTGGTGTATATAACAGGAACTTTCCCTACAGAGCACACACACTTGAAACTTTTTGTGTGAGACACAGCACAGTAAAGGTTAACTATACAAGTGTAGTAATAATAAACCATTTCTGAGTGAAAGATTAAAACTATAAACTATTAAATAACCTTCCATCAAAGACACCGATAAAGCAGATTTACTGACAATATAAATAAAGGCTGAGAACTACTTTTAGGGCCCTGTGTTTGTTGTTGCAGTGATGGGACCTGTTGATCCTCTTAAATGCAGCAGGATAGTGGTTATTAATATGACATCCACTTCACATTTTTCCTTATATAACACAGCTATGATGTAGAATGTAATGCTCCTTCACACAGGCATTCCTTGTCACGATGATTCTACAAGAAAAAAAAAAGGTTAGAGAAGTTTAGGGTGTTCATTGTGATTTGTCACTGATAAACAAAGAAGCCATTACCTGAGAACTGGGATACTTACATAACTAACATAGCACAGTCAATTACTACGGTGTAGTTTCTCCAGAAATACTTGTTTGTCATACAAAACCCAGAGGCTGCTTCCAGCGGCCTGTAATTGCAAGCCAATGTTAACACTGTGCTGTATGAGCCATGTAAGTCTTAGTTCCTTGGTAATCTCAAACATTGTGTTTTGCCTTAGTTTTCCATTGACTGCAAGTGATGTCAAGTCCATTTCATTGTGCCTTAATGTACACTGAAGCCATCCTACAGCATGAAAAAATCGCTCTTGCTTTCTCGTGACAACAAATTATTATTTAATTATCACAATCTAACAAAGTCTGTTTTCATGTGATAATGTAATATTTTATTTCATTATCGCCCAGGCTCATCTTCTCCTGAAATGATAAGGTCTAATCTGAATATCATCTCTAACAGAAAGATAGGCAATTCCTGTGTTAAACTGTTCTACTGTGTTAAACCCTGAATGAGGTACATCCTGATGCACTGTAAAGCACTAAAGTTTTCATTCATTCATTGATCTGCCATTTCAGCAGCTAGGATACTGGGACCTGACAGTGGCGCCCGAAGGCTGAAATCAGAATGATAAACTTGTATTATCACAAGAAAACTGACTTCGCTATCTCATGTTAGCCAATGAAAAAATGCTCATTTGAGAAAAGATACTTTGTTATCCCAAGATAACAACATAATAACTTATCATTACTTAACATTATTATTATTTAACATTATTACGGGAAACTGACTTTATCCCTATAAAAAATGAATATATCTTGAGAAAATAGATTTTGTCATCTTGTGATAACAAAAGAAGTCGTTATCACGAGATAGGGGCAGCAAAATAAAAAAATGAAAAGAGAGATACTGGCTTTATATTCGGAGGCGTTTCCAGGCGTGAACGTGAGGTTTCAAGTTTCCGATATTACCTGAACGCCCCAGGTGTGTGACGGCGGCAGTTGACGTAAACCAACATGGAGAACCATATTATGCTTCTTTTTCATTATAGAAATTGTTGACCGTAACTGCACAACTAACCACAAGCCGTAACAACAAACTTACCTGACCCATGGTATTTTCTCTCAGCTACTAACTCACGCACACACAGTCAGGAAACACAGAACACTGTTGACAGGAACAATTATGCATGGTCGCTACAGTATTTTGTATTGATTATTTCCCTGAACACGAGCTAAAGCTAGGGCGTCACTTTATTTAGCGTGCTGTGTGGCGTCACACGTCGTAACTGGGAGTACATCGATCTGGTTCGAGTTCACAATTACGCTTTCACTGGTAATTGGTCGGGAAAACAGGAGTTACGGGTTCCCTGGAACGCACCATTGGATTGATACCAATTAGCAGCCTCGCGCCATGAAGTGTCCACGTTTACGAGTGGTCAGATGCCGCAAACACCTCCAGATGCGGCTAAACCCTGGGTTGGTTGTGACTCACCGGTCTGTTCGCAGGGCTGATTTTAGGTTAGAAGCAGGAAGCTTTCTGACGAACTGATTGTGAAACACAGAAAAGCTGTTGGTGTCAGGTTTAAGCACGCTGCGACACTTCTCAGTGATGACAGTGTTGTGAAGGTGGACTGTCAAGTAGAATGTTAAAGCAGCGTCTGTGAAGAGGGAGTCAGGGACACGTTCACGTGGTGAGTTTGAGTCGAAGCTGTTCTGTTTACGGTTTACGTTTGCTTTTAGATGCAGTGGGGACAGGCATGTTTTTGTTTTGTTATTTGGAGTTACAGATGAGCAAAGTAAACAGTTACTCCAGCTTTGTTTGTCTATTTTTTATTAGGACTCTGCTTAGCTCACTGTTGCACTGTTGCACTACGCATGACCTCATATTAGTGTTTCCTCCACAGCAGCAGAATGAAGTGTTCTAAAACACAGTTGAACATGCCCTTAAAAGGCAGCTACCCTCATGGCCCAAGCTGCTGCTCTCTTAACTCTGCCAGTGCAGATTTTATCTCGGATGAGTTTGGTCTGCTCTTCACACAGTGTAGATTTTATGTATGTACAGCACTGTGCATGTGTTACTTTTTGTTTTTTGTACTTTACTGAGATGCATTCATAGCCTTTCCCTGTTTGTCGGTCCTCTAAGCCTGAGCTGGATCATCAGCTGCTGGATGTCCCAGTCCTCGGACTGGACAACACGTCTCCTTCTGTGATGGTTACCATCAGAAGATCCAGGTCTTTTTACCATTGGCTGAACAGTAGTGGTAAATGCATACCAACCACCTTCTTCCTCAGCCTCAAAACTCCAGGAAACTCAACAGTGAACTGGTGAGCAAACATTATATCATTTTATCTAGCACAGTTTTACTAGACTTGGCATGGTATAGTTGGTATGCACATAAGAGTTCCCATTGTGAAATTAGAGCTGACACTGTTAAGATTAATGACCTTTAAATGATAGACAGCTGAAATGGAGAAGTCAACAACTGCAACATTTTGCCATTTATCATCACCTGTTATTGACATGTTCGCTTTTTTAACTGATTCAAATATAAGTTTAAGACTTGAGGCGATTAGAGTTGGAAAAAATACACACGTGAAAGGTCATCAGCCCATTGCAGCACTCTTACACACTAGGTTAAGAATCCAAGCAAGAGTTAAACATGCATTTTTGTGGATTGTGGAGTAAACCAGAGAACCCTGAGACGCCCTCAGTAAAACGGCCCCTGGTTCAGTCCCAGTTGTACTGTGGGGCATCAGTGCTATCCACCCATGTTGCCCATACATCATTGCTTTTATGGTAAGAATTTAATGTTGTGTTTTTCTGCAATACCATATGGTGCAGTTTGTTTCTGCCCCCTGGTGGTCAGGAGTCCAGAGGTTTATCTTGTCCCACACATTTTTAAATTAAACAGCTGGACGTACTCATCAGAAGGATAATTAAGGAAAGAAATTTTTGTGCAATAAACATCTTGCTATTGAAACAGTATTTGTGCGTGGTATTTTTCAGAAACTCGCCCAATGCAGGTTTGAAGGCAGGATGAGTGTGTGCTTCACACTGACAATTGTTCTGCATGAAGCTCTCATGAGCTATGCCCAGAGGTCATGACCATGAATAATTATGTCATGGTCCCCATGTGACTCTGCACTCACAACAACACAGCACAGTATGTGATGGTTTGTGCTAATAGGAGAGAGCCAAACTACTGAGCAAACTCCACTGTATGGCATAATCCTGAACCTTATGGGGATAAAAATGAATTTGACTTTCTTACAGCTAACAGGTCAGATTCTACGAGATGTGGATATTGTACAGTTATTCTCTATCTTTTTGTTTTGCATCTTCTTTATGACTAAATGTAAATATATGCAAACAGAAATTACAGATTGATCGACAGATAGAAACTTCATCGATCCCTTGAGGATGTTTCCTTTTGGAAACGTGAGACTCTCGTATCTCAGTGCGCATTTTTACTGATATTCACTGAGCATCTCCCAGCTGTGTACAGCGACGTCATTGAAGCGAAACCAAAATGTTATTCGGTGTTAAGTATTTTAAAGACCGGAGCAGGGGGATGTTGGGGGCAGCGTGGGATCCAGTGTTTCCTAAAACCTTGGCCACAGCCCTGACAGATATTGTTGTTTATAGGGGCTGAATTTCTACGGCGCGATGTGCCAATCTCTTATCTTAAGTGGGAATCTGTTTGTCTGTATGTGCGAGTCCTCTCGCTGCTTAGGATGACAGCTCTTTATTGCCCACGCGAACGTCAGCCAATGAAACAAAGGCGTCATGCAAAACCGAGAGTCAGCATAATCTGCGGCGCTGTTTCCCTTATCTCTGGATGTTGGAGCCTCTCGACATATATGGATAGAGCCGTCCAGCCTCGTCACCCTGCGGCCTGACGATACGGTCCCAAAATAATCTGAGGGAGCACAGCTGCAGCTCCCCTTGCTCCGCTGAGGACGCGCCGCCGAGAAAACCTCCCCATTTGTAATGCCCTTACTCAACTACTCGGATTATTTATCTCAGTTGCGTAATGCTGGAGGTCAGCGTAGTAGTAATCATGATCTGTCGCGACTGCGAGGAGACGGCAGGAGAGGAGACGCTCGGTGCGACGTAGCGTCAGAGCCGGAGTGAGTCATGGTGTGTGTGTCTGTGTGTGTGTGTCTCAGTGTGACTGTGTGTCTGTGTGTGCTCGCAGGGGTCTTTGTGCTCGGCTGAGGTCTTTTGTGTCATGATGGTGCATGAGTTTGAGTGCTCTCGTGTGATTTAATGGCACTGCATTTGTTAGAGGTGCCTGTTTAGGTTAGAATAGACCAATAAAATTCAGATGATCACCCAATTATTGAGATTGAATGCTCACGGTTGCCCTCAGACAGTGTTAGTGACTGGTGCTTCCATCCCTTGGTAGTCTGGGGAATGAGGAGCAGTATTTATTGTTATACTATAATATCTTTTATGATGATAAAAGCGTTTGCGGATGACAACATCCAGGCGCATGAAATTACACCTGATGTCATCTCAGTAAAACTCAATTAAAGCTTTCTACCCTTTGTCCTTTTTTTTTTTTACCCTCAAGGGACGTGGACCCTGTGGTCTCTGCCATTTTGAGAGGGGATGTAAAGGCTGTTAATGACCTGGCAGCATCCGATGCTCCCCGCCTACTGAAGGAGGGAAAAGATGGGTGGCTACCACTGCATGATGCTGCCTACTGTGGACAGACAGAGTGCTTGAAGGCCCTGCTGACTGGTACGACATCAGAAGTCAGTGTTCAGTGTCCTACGATGATAAATAAGCCATTGGTCCGGTTTGTTGAATATCTCTTCCTTTAGCTCATCCAGGTACGATAAACAGGCGCACCTTGGAGGAGCACACAGCCTTGCTGATTGCAGTGTGGTTTAAGCACCCGTCGTGTGTGCGCTACCTTCTGGAGGCGGGCGCTGACCCCAACATCTGCAGCAAGAACAAAGAAACTCCACTGTACAAAGGTGCCGCTGCGAACTCTAGCTTATACAGCAGAACTATTGATGGAAAAAACAATGTATCCGCCGGGCACATTTGAGTCAGCGTCTTTTCTGTTTCTGTAGCCTGCAAGTTGGAGGATGTGGACATGGTGAGCCTCCTCCTGTCCTACGGAGCCGATGTGAACCGGCGCTGTGCTCAGGGCTGGACGGCTTTGCACGAGGCCGTGTCCAGGAACAACACAGAGATCTGCGAGCTCCTCGTAAAAGCCGGGGCCTCCGTCAATTCCCCCAACACCGATAGCATCACACCGCTAATCGTAGCGGCCCGGCAGGGACAGACGGCGGCCCTGCATTACCTCATCGGGAAAGGTACCTCCCTGCGCAGAATCACGCCCTTTTGTTTCAAGTGTCTGAAACGCAATCAGAGGTCACGAGGGACTGATGCTTCCCTGCAGGTGCCGGTGTGAACATGCAGACGTGTGAGGGCTTCACGGCGCTGTACGAGGCCAGCAGAAATGGTCACAAGGAGAATGTGGCAGGGCTGTTGGCTAAGAACGCGGACGCCAACATACCGGGAAACTCAGGACTGCTTCCGTTGCACGCGGCTGCACAATATGGACACCACGAGTGAGTTAGAGGTTAATGAGGTATTGCTGGGCTTTTGTAGAAGGTATACAGATGTAGAAGCTAATACAAAGTACTGCAGATGGGTTTTATTAAATCTGGAGCCTTTTTTTGAGAGGATAAAGTGCTCTGGTGTCCAACATGTCTTTAAGCTAAAAAGGTTTTTTTTTTTATACTGGGGCTTCAGGGGTTATAGTAAGCCACACAGACACAGCCATACATCTCATTACTTCCCCACACATGCAACACATCTCCGTAACATCACAGTACATCCAGAATTCCTGATATAACTCTGGAGAACTTTCTGCTCGCCCAGAAGGACAGGATCTGTCGGCTATCTAAAGGAATGCTGGAGTGTCACATTTACCTTCAGGCCTCACTCAAATATAACAACATGTGACGTGAAGTTATGGAAAGTTCCCCAACAGGTTTCAGTAAACTACAGAGGTTAAAGACCTAAAGAAAACTGTTAAATGTTCGTAGTCCCTGTGCATTCTGCATTACTAACAACCTTGCTCTGTGTTCAGGATTGTGTCCCTGCTTATCCCAGTGACGAGCCGAGTCCGGCTGCGCCACAGTTGCATCAGCCCCCTCCACCTGGCAGCAAAGCTCAACAGATGCACTGTGGCAGCTGTGCTGCTGAAGACAGGTGCAGATGTAAACGCCACACTGGGCCACAGTGAATCCCTCCGCTACGCTGATCGCCGCACAACAGCCCTCTACTTTGCTTTGGCCCACGAAAGCTTAGAGACGGCAGAGTTGCTGCTGAGGGAGGGGGCCAGCGTGAGCCTGGACCCCGTCAGCCCCCTGCTCTTGGCCCTGCAGCACGGCTACGTCCACCTCGTGTCTTTGCTGCTGAAGAGGGGCGCAGACCCCAACACCAGGGTCCCATCCTACCCAGCCACATTCCCCGCCGCTGTTGCACTTTGCATGAATAACCTGCACATGCTCAAGTGCCTCCTGGACAATGGGTGCGATGCCCTTTCCTGTTTTGCATGCGCACATGGCAGTGGCCCTCACCCAGCAGCAGCAGGATCCCTTTCAAGTACCAGGAGCAATGGATCTGTTAGGCAGAATGACAGTACAATTCCTTTAAGCTGCAGCGAGGCAACAGACGGGCCGATACAGGTGTGGAAAAGCGAGCAGAAACCGGCGTCACAGGTTTCACGGCAATCGAATCTTGAGCATCTTTTCATTAAATTTATCCTTTTCTCTTCCTCAGTTCTGTGAGTGGATCTCAACCCCAGGAATGTGTAAATTGGCAGGGCCGATCATAGACCTGCTGCTGGAATACGTCGGTCCCGTGCAGCTGTGCAGCCGACTCGTCGAACTGCTGGACAGTCATGATGAATGGCTCGCCGTGAAGAGGAAGTCACGTAAGCATCAGACGACATCATATCGCCTCACCACATCCTCACATGCAAACTCTCTTTCACTTCCTCACACAAGCACGCAGCACAAATGCAATACGTGCCATGTGTGTGACAGTCTTCTCTGTCCCTTCTCTTTTTGTCTGCAGTGTCACCTCCGCCACTGCTGCGCCTCTGCAGGCTGCAGATACGAGCACAGATGGGGAGACACAGACTGAAGTCTCTCACCCACCTACCTCTGCCGGACCAGCTGATCAGATACCTGAGCCTGGCCAATTAACGTTACAATGGACATCAGGGATGCAGCTAAATTTAGTGTTTGGGTTTTTTTTATGTTTCCTTTTTTAGACGCCTCCGATTTCTCAAATCTGTAAATGCATCTCTCTATGTATAAAACACCTATTTATAACATATGTATTGTAAAAAATAAATGGTGTTTAATCTGTCCATCAAAATGCTTTGGGTTTTATGGAAACACTCACTTCAAAGTAAAAAAAAATGATCTAAATGCCCAGAGGAGTTCTTGTGGGAAGTTGAATCATTTATTTGAAAATAAAAGCCAGTGTTGCTAGTGTGCCTATCAGTTTGTGACAGAGAAAAGCAAAGCAATCTATGTCCCACATTCTATTCTCATAGTTGAAAGAGGAAACTAAAACAGGACGCTCTCATTCATTTGCATGACTTTTGGTACTTGGGAAAAAAAGAGAAACAACAGCAGCCATTCTCTGTAGGAAGCTAAAAGTGGAAACCTTTTAACTTACTGTCAGTTATTCAGATGCTTGGAAGCATCAGACTGGCATGAAAGTAAACACGATGAAGTGTTTCTGCGAGTGCAACTCAGTCCTTTAGATTTAAAGAATAAAAATAGATGAAGCATCCCAATAAGTGCTCGAAGAAGTGTCTAGTGTACAAATGTTGAAAGAGAAAGAGGGAAGTAATTAGTCCTATTTACATGTGTTTTGAGGCGGTGTGAGTGTCAGCATCAGATGAATCCAAACACACTGAAGATGGGAGACTGGACAGTGGGCTTGGTGGGGATGGGTTTGACCACAACGTGCGTGTGGATCTTCTGTATGTAAGGATGCACGGGTCTCTCCATCTCAGCCTTGCTCCACAGGGTCAGGGGCTGGTGGGGGACCACGATGTGGCTGTGGAGGACCTGGTGGCCCTGGTAGTGCAGGGGGCAGCAGCTCACACAGTGGCAGCGGGAGGCCACAGAGTCTTTGTCCACCTTGTTGGTCTCCTCACAGCTCCTCTTCACCTCAGGTGCGACGGTCTTCCTCAATCCAAAATGCGATCTCTCCTTCTTAGTTTGTGTCTGCTGGGGCTCTTCCCAGAAAGATGCCGGGAGCTGGCGTTTCCTCATAGGGACCTGCTCCACCACGGAGCTGTCCGGGCCCCTCAGGGCCCCCGGGCCGCTCCTCTCTCCGGGTCCGGGCCCCTGAGGAGCGGCTTCCGTCGCCTCTGCGGCAGCGCGGTGCGTGTGGTACCTCGGGCCCCGGGAAAACTTCTGGGAGAAGCGCTTCAGCTGCTTCTGCAGGTACTTCCTGTGGTCCACGGAGCGTCTGCAAGGGGCCGACTTGTCCAAGGCTGCTTTGATATCGCTGGATGCCAGATTCACAAAATTCAGCAAAGTCTTGACCTCACTGTCTGCCATCTTCTTAAGGTTTTTTATCACACGAGTCCATGTTAGAAGGTAAAATCCACCATCGGGAGCTGAAAGGACACCGTAGAAATACATTTAGGCTCCCAGTCTGCGCCTGAATTAGGAGATGATAGTGTGTAATAACCCTTTACTCACCGATCAGTTCCCAGACTCTCCGGAGCTCTCTCCAGGCAGCAGTGAGGGAGCACTTCAACAAGTTGAATGAATATAAACTCCTTGTAGTTATGGTGCTTCCCTTGAACCAATCAGCGACCCCAGGCCCCTCACAATGCACCCCAATCAGCCTCCGAGCGCCCCGGTATCAAATTCTTCACCATTGCAAATTGTTGTCATGGAGATCTGCAAAAAAGAAGCTGCAGAGGGGATGCGATATTTCCCCCTATGCGGTGATTTCCAAACAGCCCCTAAAATCCCGGAGCGTGCGTGAATGGAAACAAGTGCAAACTCTGCAGAAATGTGCGTGCTTTTGAACTTTATTAAGTTTGCTACATAGATCCCCATAGTAGTGATGTCAGCTGTAGGATCTGGGTTTGAGGGGGAAGGTTGTTGGGGAGGAGGGGGGGCGTCTAAAGAGTGCATAACCATGGAAAGGGGCTTGAACGCTCAAGAATCTTGTCTTTCTGTTTGCCCCCTCAATCGAGCGACACAAAGGCTGAATTACTCATTCAAACCTCTCGGGACAAAGGGGAAGGAGCTGGATAGCACTCCTGCATTTGTAGTCAAACATTTAGAGACTTAAATCGAGTCGTCATGAAGGAGAAAGAGTCGGACAAAGCCCATAGAATTGCCATCAGCAAACATTTTCCTGTGTCATATTATGGGGTCTCCATGGCTCCCTCTGGCCTGCGGACAATAGCACAAGTTTGCACACTCGAATACTGTCACCCTGCCAACGGCAACAAGGGCCCAAAACAGGACAATCCCCAGAGAAAGCATGGGCTCTGCAGGGAAGGTTGCAATGGAGGAGGAAAGGGGGACTTGTGAAATGCTAATTGAGCTTCATCCCCTTATTGAAGTGGGGAAAAAAAGAGAGTACCTATCGTTCCATTGAAGCAGTGGAGTGAGATGTGAGGAAACTGTTTGTCTGGTAAGTAACACCTCACGCCTGTGCACCACAGCATCAGGACAGGCAACCTTCAAACAAACAAGTATATGAAAAGAAAATTCAGTAGTCTATATGGAGGTTACAGGCCATTTATTCAGAGTGCACTGCAAGGCCACATGATTGATTGCCTCATTCACTGGGTTTGGGGTTGTCTGAGGAGAAGCCTGCAGGTCTATATGTGCTCTGACTGGTCTATCTTTTCAGGGCAGTGCATCTCCCTTGTTGTGGAGAGGCAATGGGACCCCATTGTCCTCCTCTCTTCTTCTTCCCTTCACCTCTCTGCTCAGCTGAAAAGATCAATTAACAATAGGGCTCCCCTCCCCTGGCCTGTCACCCCACTCCTGTGCCTTTGAAGTGAGGGCGGGATGGGGGGGGGTGGTGGGGTGTGACAGAGGAAACGCAGTGGCATCCATAAACCCCACAACATGTCTTCCTCCGCTTGTGCCATCACAGGTGAACGCAATGTATGTCCATCATTTCAGATATTTGAGCTGATGTATGGAGCTTCTTTTTTTCTGTTTTTTTTTTTTTTTTTACCCATCCACTCTGGATGTGGGGGTCATGGCTACCTGCACAACACAGCATCAATCCGTCTGACACAAACAGACAGGCCAACTTCCTTTAACTGCTGCATGTGCGCACCACAGATATGCACCTAACTTGCATATCTGTGGTGCGCACATGCAAAAAATTGCATTTGGGGTGCTTTGGGTATGCAACGATGCACATGATGGTACAAACTACTGAAGCGCTGTTTTGTCGCCAGGTTTTTTTTATCCTGTAGCAGCAATATATGCAGTGAAGCCCAGGATGAGCTCTCGTGCAAATGAAATCTGACTCTGTCTGCAGCAGCTCCTCAGCAGCGCCTGTACAAGGTACACCCAGTGGAATGGTAAGCTCTGCACTTCTTTGCTTTGACATAAAATGCATCTAATACAATATTGAAATGATGTACATAGGAGGATATAACTTTATAACTATTTAAGAATCTGATAAAAAATCTAAGAGTTACATACCAGACCATAATATCTTATCTGAGGGCAATGTTAAATGGCATTTATACCTCCTACAGCACACATGTATAAATTCTGGGAAAACCTTTATGGAAAGGTGTTTCGTACCACCTCACATTAAAATTCATCCACTTCATGCTTCATATTGTGATGAGTAGCATTAGAGAAACAATATTTTCTCACACAATCAGAATAAGTAATTGTATTTTATTAGAATATACAGTAAGACAGTGCAACACTGCAGCTCTGACATTTAGGTATTCTGTTTATTATTTGGTCATTGCAATGCACCTTTAATGAAATAGTCCTTTCTCTGATAATGGGAAAAATAAATCATGTTTACTTCTACTTACAAGGAGGCAGTCATATCTGCATGATGTTCAACATAAGAATCTGAGACATACAAAGCAAATCATCAGACAAATGGCTTGTAATGTATGAGTTTACGGTGAATAGAGAAGAACGACCCTGCAGGCTGCTGTGCTCCTCCCTCAAATATCTTGGAACAGAAACAAGTGTTTATTTTAAAATAGCATCATTTTAAGCAGTGTTTTGGTTGCTTTGTTATTTATGCGACACCTTAAATAACCCTAAACAGTCGATTTAATTTATCCACTTGCACTTGATCCACTAATATAATTAAATGGAGTGCCCTCGTGGCATGCATTGCTGGATTTAGACACTAGATGGCAATCTACCTCCACTCCCATACATCCAGGCAGGAGTGCAACAATGAAGGAGCCACATATCACAGATAAATGCAGTTTAGTTTATTTGCTTTGAACATTAATATCCCTTATATGACAAAGGGTGTTATTGCTGATGTAATATTTTTGGGCTCTGTTTGTGCGCATGGGTGCTGATTAACCATTCCCGCAAGAATAATAACACTGAAAGACCACAGCAATCTTATTAAGAGCTTTTCTTATCTGACTTTAAAAGGGATGTGATGTATGTTGTGGCAGATTGAGGCAGCAGGAAGGAACCAGGAGGATGTAGTGCTTTTCTCTTGTCAGATAATCAATACAGGGACAGACTGTGGGAGAGGATGGACGAGCTGAAACCGCCGGGCACACTATTCGCCACGTCCAGGCATGCTGTGCACTTCATAAACTCTGGAAAAATCTCTGCATTGTATGTGCAAATGCAGTTTAACGGCAGCTGTGGATTTTCCACTCGAAAAGTCATCCACAGCTCTTGTGCATGAGCTCACCCCATTACTGTGTGTGAAGAGCTTTTTGATAGGCAAGAGATGTGATGAATGCTCAGCCGCAGCGAAAGGCTGAGGCTCGATGCTGAATCCATTGATCTCCATCCAAAGTTGTTTGAATAGTTGGCTTAGACGCTGTTTGTGTTATTTGGAAGAAGCAGCCTGTGACACGATTGGCTGTCACTTTTTGTTGATGAAACCACAAGCGACGCTTTGAAAGGAGCAGAAGTCATTTGGGCACGACAAACGGCTGTGGATTTATGGAACATGAATAAGCAATGAAGCTGACATACAGGCCGGGCGGCATGAGCACCTCCACTTTAACCATAGCGCCTGCTGAAGTGCCTCTGAGCACAGGCTGTAACAGCGTGCAGGATAGAGAGGGTAGTGCATAAAGAAAGAGATGAGAGCATGTAAATAGTACCGGGCTGAAACTAGAGATTAGTGTCATAGCTGATGCATGCCAGCAAAGTGTCGAAAATGTCCATCATCATTTCTCAAATCCCAAGGTAACATCTTCAAAATGTCCAGTCAACACTCCAACACCAAAAAATTTGCACCTGACAGAGATGTCTAACAGTAATGTGCAGTTTTTATGTTTAGAAAGATAATGCACAGATTCATTTTCTGTGATCACATAGATTTTGGGAAAGGCACACACATACCGAGACGTAGCACAAAATATCCCTAAGAGACTGAAAGTTATCACCCCTAGAGAACTAAATAGAAAACACATAGGATCTATGTATTGGTGCAGACAAATTTTGGACCATCTATATAAAAGAGGTTAAATAGAGTGCAAAAGGACCTAGAGGTGGTGTTCAGACTATATGTGCAAAGGTGGCAGCATTTGTAGGAGGTGTCAATAAAAGATGAACTTCCAGCTGCAGAGGACTTATCAACAGATAAATGTACAGTAAGGACTGTACAAGAAATCCTGTACATTTAGGGACTTCTCAAGAGCTACATGTACACACGTCAGGATTTACCTTGAGATTTGTGACTACAAGTCTGGAGTTTGCATGAAATACATGCATAAAGGTTCACTGACAGGTTTTGATCAATAAAGTGACATATCACTTTTGCCTCATAAATCACTTAGTACCAGGAGTTTTAGAAAAGTAAAGTGATGTAAAGCACTGCAGTTTTTTGAAAGTGACGTGCACCCATCCAAACATCACCCTCCTATGTAGCAGAGACGAGCACCGAGGTCTTATCCCCACTGTCAGTTTAACTGTTTTAGTAAATTCCTGTAAACAGTGCCTGTCACGTTGACTTTCTACTACCACGTACATGGCTGTGGGCTGTGGGGTAATTTCATAACTGTGCCTAGTGGAGACCACCAACAACATTATGCAACTCTGCTCTCTCTTTCTCTCTCTTTCTCTGTCAAAAAAGGGAAAAAGAATCTACCTATTGCAGTCCCTGAGTCTGTGCACTCTGGCCTGCAGCATCACCTCCATGCGCCGAAGGTAGCAGTGGCGGCAGAGCAAAGGAGGGAGGAAACGAAGCCTTTTTAAAAATAAACACCCAATAAATATCTTATAAGTGTCTTTGTTGTGGGGCATTAGCAGTAAATGCCAGGTTGCATCAGCGTTGTTTTTTCTCAGCCTACTTTGGGACACTGGAGTGTTCTCGCAGGCACGCAGCAGCGCTTCAAACACGGGTACGGCAGCCTTTTCAGTCGGTAGGCGTCTTGCACACACTCTCTCCCTCTCTCTCTCTCTCCACTTGACTTTAATTCTAGTCTAGTACGCGTCATCCTTACGGACTCGCCTCCACGCACACATACACTTTTTCCCCTCCTTGCCTGGACCGGTGGTTTTGAAAAGAGAGAGAGAGCGAGAGAGAGAGAGATAAATCATCAACACCCAATAAACAAAAACAAACAAATCCCAGCTGACATTAGCGACGCCCTCATCACCGCATCCCCATCTCCCCCGCCTTGCATGTGCATGCATGTGTGCGTGTGCGCGCATGCATGCGCGCGCGCGTGTGTTTTCTGTCCAGGGAGGGGGAGACTTTTAGAGAGGGTGAATATCTCCGGAGCTGTCAGGACGGAGCTGCTCCTGCATCCTGCGCGGTGATGCTCCGCTGTCTGCCTCCACACAGAGGGATGCTTCACTCCAAGTTGAGGAGGAGGGGGGGTGAATGTGTGAGCCTATTGTGAGGAATCCTGCCGCACGATATTCCTGAGGATCTCTCTCCTCCTCCTCCTCCTCCTCTCTCTCTCTCTCTCCCTCTCCCTCTCGCTCTCTCCCCCCTCTCTCTCTCTCTGTTTTTTTCTTTCCTCCTTCAACTTGGATGGCTTGAGTGGCCCATTTGCACTCATGCTCGCAGCCGAGGAGGGATGTAAGGTCCGGGCCAATCCACCGCCCCTCACATTGTACGCGGAGTACAGCGGCGTGATTCAGGTCGCGATCTAAAGAAACAAAACAGCAAAAGAAAAAAAAAACTACTTTCGAGATGTAAGTTGTGAGAGATCTGCTACTCCTTCCGCCGGCTCGCCTGTCCTATGCGATCGAAAACGGGATTTCAAGAGGAAGATGATTGTGGCATAAACTATTTCTGGAGACAGATATCGCCGCCGCCGGACTGGACAGGGTGGATGGTTATTTCCCAAACTGTTCAAGCCTATGTATACTGCATCCATCTGCTGGAAACGCTGCCTAGTATCTTCGAGAACAGCGCAAGAGGAATGCTGGTCCAAGATCTAATGCCATTTACTTTAAGTTTCTGGCCTTTTTTCCTCGGTCATTGCCTTCTCTCACTGTTGTTACTCTCCTGCCAGGTAAGCACAGGCGCGTCCATTTACGCATGAGCTTGCACTTGAGTGCGATTACCCTGCATGGAGCAACTTATTGCGCTCATTATGCTGAGCACATATGTGTTTGCACAGGGGTCACCGGTGCAAGGGGCAACACCTGTGTCTAGGGCATGCGTGTGCAGAGTTGCCGCTAAAAGGCATGAGGGGGAGAAATGGAGCAAGGCACACACTCAGCATGGAGCAGCCAACTGTGTTTCTATGATAACAACATGCAGTTATGGCACCAGGATCCCTGCAGCAGGCATATGCTAGTGATGAGTATTCTAACCTCTGCCCTGTGCTGCTGCTGCCTACAGATAGTGGTGAGGCTGTTGTTCACACGCACACTGTGTTGCCAGGGTTCATGTGTAATGTGATCTGCTTGAGTTTCCAAGTCCACCCACGCACACTCCTCGGGGCAGCCTGCTGCCCACTCTGTTGGTGGGTGGTTTCTTACAGGGAGCGGGCTGCAGCCATCGACGTGGTACTATTCTGCATGAAACACACACACACACAGCACAGCACAGCACAGCAGCCCCAGTGACAGCAACACTGGAGATGTGATATGAAAAAAGACTGCTGAGAGGAAACCCACTGTGCTGCTAAACTAAGAGTCTCCAGAGCATGTCCATTTGTGCTGCACAGAGCTGTGCTGATGGTGAGTAATGCACTGAAGGACGGTGCCTCAGTCAGTCACCCCGAGTCTCTCTCTCTCTCTCCCTCTCTCTCTCTCTCTCTCCATCTCTTTCTCTCTCACCATAAGGGAGAACTCCAGAGGTCATGCTCACGGACTGTGGCGGAGAAAGTTAGCGAACAGTGCCAGCTGGCATGCCACTGTCGAAGATACCCTCCCCTGCCTCCCCCGCCACCTCCGCCGCCTCCCCCGCGGCTACTGGGCACCACAGGTAAGGCTCCCAGCCTCCCAGGTTTCACACCTGTCTCACCCCCTGCCCGACCCCCTCCATGTCTGCCTGTCTCACTCTCAGGCTGGGCTGCTCTCACCACACAGTTGGATCTCGCTCCCCATAGCCAGGCGCAGGTGTCACGCAGCTGGCCAGGCTGTGGTGTAGATTTTAAATTTGGAGTCTATCAGTCGGAGGGGAAAAAAGTACACTGGAGGCCATGATGTCCTATGATGGAAAGGTTTATTAGTACTCAGCCAAGGAGAACTGAAGGAATTACCAGCATGTGGTCTGTAGTGATGCCTCAGCCGGTGATAGTTTATAGTAAGCCACGCAGGCGCTGCCATACGGCTCTGTTCTTTTCCACAGGGTCAAAATTATCTGACCTCTGGCCACAGTTTTGTCTACGGTCTCCATGCAGACGCATTTCCGAAACAGGAGACGTCGTCCGGGGTGTATGTCCTGCCTTCTGGCTCCAGTAGAATGCACAAAGCGTGTAAAATAATGGATGGAAGCCATAACCATACTATCAGAATATCTGCTGTCGCAATGACCTCAAGGCCGAGCCTGACCCTCGCGTGCATCAGCGTGTGGCACGTGAAGTTATGGAAAATTCCCGTTTCGCCTCGACAGAGGAGAAATAGACTAGCAGGCCTCTGAGATGTCTGTGCGAGTGCATGGGTGCAGTTCTTGCTTCGCACGTGCGCCTCGGTGCGTGTGATAGAGCCGGCAGGGTGTTGACAGCTGAACACAGGACTAATTTATGCCGGGTCTGACCTCGGGGAGTACCCAGCTGCCTGTGAAACCCATGCCTGCTGGGCTGCCAAGCTCAGTGGTAGGGTTTCCCCCTGGAGGACCCCTGATTAAAACACAGATGAGTTAATTAAATTAGCTTTAATTTGGTAGAGATAAGGGGCTAATGAACCAGCCCAGTAGTCCCAGCTTCGTTTTTGAAGTGGAGCTGCCGGCGATATGGGTGCGTGTCTTCCTCTGGTGTGTTCCCGCCTGCACACAGCGATGCAGTCCACCTGCGTGGATCCTCCGCCTGTTGCGGCAGTTTTTCCTGCCTGCTCTGAGATGGTAAATCCACTGACAGACAGGGCGGACATATTTCACCAGCCTGGCTCGCTGAAACTTGATATGATTTGTATGTAGACTCAAGCACCTTAATGAACAGTGCGCTGAAATATGGGACAGGCGTTGCTGATGATGCAGCCATTCTGAGCTATTACTGTGGCTCTTTAGAATCACTCACCCCAAGCCCTTAATGTTATGACAAGGGAGGAGTACTTCATCATTCAACTCTCAACAGGGAGGAGTGTAAAGGTTCCAATCAATCAGTTACAGTGATTTTTTTCCCCCGTTTGGTCAATTTAAATGGGCCTCTTGTTTTTGCCCTGGACAGCCCCCTCTGAATTGAGAGGTGTGGACCCTTCTGTGGATGTTGGTCACTGCGTGATGCTGCCAGCACCATCTGACTGGAAGCCAAGGTGGTGAGGTGGTGGGGGGTGGGGGAGGTGAATACCCAGTTGCAACCGTAGCATGAGTTCAACGCCACATCGACAGCCTTCATAAGCAGCGTTTTTTTTTCAAGCTTTACACAGAAATGTTTGCAGAGGGTGGAGACACCATGAATAATTCACTTAATGGGAGTTTTCTTTCTTCTGCAGTTCTCAATATAATCTACACAAGCGCATAATTATCTTGATATCGCCTCTGTAGCCCAATTTGCAGAGCTGAAATTTTTTGCTTTAAACTGTAGTCTTTAAAAATGCATTGAATATGCATGGCCAGCGTGGAAAAACTGGGACAATGACTGAGACCTTATCTATCTTCCAAAAAGTAGAGAGAAAAAAAGTGAAAAATTGGCAATGTGAAGTAAGTCTGCGCGTGCTAAAAATGGTTTCAAAGGAGTGCGCTTTATCGCGATGATCCTAACCACAGACTGAATTAATTCCTACCGTCGTTGACAAAACGCGGGATTAAAATGGAAGTTTGGCTGAGGAGGAGCTTTTAGATTCATAGTGACTTATGACGTGGTGTGCTCCACCGGGGAGAGCCTGGTTATTTGCTCTGTGGAAAAGTGCTGCGTTGGAAAATAGTCCAGGGCATTACCAAGGACTATTTGTTGCCATGGTGTAAATCCTTCCTCTCATTCACAACAGAATAGCTGTGAACGCGGGTGCTGCGTTTGTTATTGTACGGAGATAGTGGTGTGATTTCTCAGGAGCAGGACACCGGAACAAACGGGCATCCACATCGCTGGATCAATAGATATGCACATGACTACACTGATTTAGAGATGGCGGGAGAGAATCAAATGCTGCAGGAAGAGAACGGGCAAAGTTCTGCATTACAGACACGAAGTTGCTGATGCACATAATGTTATTCAACATTCCTGGTGAGTGGGCTTACTCCACGGATCTAATGTGGAAAGAGCAGGAGGTTCCTGCAACAGTAATTGGTGTGGACAAGAGTGCTGGTGTAAGGAAGGCTGACGGGACCTTAAATGATTCATGGTGTCGGCTTGGATATCTTTGAACGTTGAACCTAAGACCTACAGAACAGGCGAGGACACAGCGTCTTCATATTTCTCAGAACGGGGAGCAAAAAAAAAAAAAAAGCGGCCTCATGCCGCTCTGTTATTGTGTTGTGTAATGCAATTACCGAGAATCCAGCAACGAGACTCGAGTCTGTGAATGTTTGTCTCTTTTTATTCTGACAGATGGATTCCAGCAGACCCCGGCAGCACTGCCTTGGGTGCAAAGCGGATCAAGAAAACGAGTGAACGAATGGACCTCGTCAAATGTGTTCTAATCATTTGTCTTCTTCTTCTTCTTCTGCGTCCCAAACCTCCCTCCTCTCCTCGTCTGTTTTTTCTCTGACAAGTGGCAGAGCCCATGGTGCCCTTGGTGAGGCCCTGGTGGATGGAGATGGACATCATAGTGCTGGGAACGGTGGGCTGTGCCTCAGTCGTCTTCCTCCTCTCAGCCATCATCATCTGCTACAAAGCCATCAAGAGGTTGGTCGTCGCTTTTTCTTTTGTCTCTCTCTCTCTCTCTCTCCGTGTTGTCGCTCTCACTTAAACCTCACTTTGGCAAAGAGACGGTGAATTGAGATAGGAAGTGTCACAGCCAGGCCAGCTCAACATATCACGCGTTAATTTGACCCGCGGGACGGTGAATTATCTCTCCCACCTCTGCTGTTTGGAGGCCGCGATGACCCTGGCGTCACCCTGCCGGGTCACACCGAGGTCAGAGGTTAGGTAATGGGATGGGCTGTAATTGCCACGGAGGAAGATCCACGGCGCCCAGGAGCGGCCCATATTCCGAAACGAGGTGTGCGGCGCGGCGGCGATGCGACGCGACTTCAAGATGCTGCGCTGCTTTTAATTTGCGCAAGTGTCTGCAGCCGCCTGGAACGGCAGCTGGGTTCATGAGAGTGAAAGCAAGAGGCGAGCAGGAAGGGATCCCAAGACGCCACCGCTTTGCTGCTGCTGCTGCTGCTGCTGCTGCTACTGCTTGCAGCGGGAACTGTTTTTTTCCCCCATTTGGCTTATTAGAGAAAAGGCTGTGTGAGGTTTTAGCCCGCAGCACAAGCCAGACCCAATTCTCTGTGTGACATTCAGGCGGCACCGTGTCACACATGCACGCTGACATCCGCCACGTTAATGTCGACAGACATTTAACAAACACACACACACACACACACACACACACACACACACACACACACACACACACTTCCGCCGCGTGCAAACCGCTGCACACGACCGAGTGGCGTGCAGACGATACTGGTGTGCACCCATCCATAAGCACACAGCATCTACATAGATATATACATCACCCTGGCATATTTACACACTCTATAAAATATGGCATAAACAGTGACTCCTCGCACAGCCGTGTGAGAACGGAACCATGTTCTGAATTACGGAGCCACTTGGATGTTTTATCAATGTGTGTTTAAATTGATGTAGTATCGTGGCGTATTATATTTATGGAACCGTGTTAAGGCTGCATGCTAGATACGGCTTTCCTCAGCAGAACTTTATTTCTCCTTTCTTTAAACAACAAATAGGCAAAGTCAGGCAGCGGAAGTAATGGGTGGTTGGCTCAGGAATTCATTATGGCAATTCTCCAACCCCCTGTGTAGCCAAGGGGCACCTTTTTTAATGCAGCAGTGGTAGGAAAGTGTTGTTGCAATACGGGCCCTAGCCCCAAACCCAAGTCATTATTTATGAATTAATTTGCGCAGTCATTCAGTCGCAGGCCACATCTTTTATACATGCAAGCGGGTCGTGTCCTGAAGCTCTGTGGGCTCTAGACTGCAGACTTTGTGCCACGCCAAGCTGCCCTCCACTCTGAATGGGAAGGGAAAAACACTCAGGTCCAGCCAGACTGGCCTCATTAGACATTCATTACTCACCAGCCAATAGGAGAGCGGTCCAGGAGAAGATGTGACTCCTTTTACATTTGTCATGGATGCTCTAATCATCCCTCGCTGCTGAGAAGAAGACAGAGAGGAAACAGCACAGCGAAAAAATAAAGGGCAGAAAAAATGTTGTCTAGCAAAGCAAGCAAAGGCAGTAATTGACCGTCTTAGTCAATAACAATGTGAGAGAGGGTTTGTCAGTGAGAAAAACACAGCCAGTTATATATAGCCCTTCCAGCCCCTCCATGCTCCGGGCTTTCCCAATGAAAATCAGCTGGCCCAGGGCCAAGGCCTAAGCACCACAGACAGCAGAGGAGCTGGCTCTGCAGGTCCCAGCCCTCCTGGCCTTTTGTTATTTTTTATAATCTTTGTCTGCCAGTCATCTGTCAGAGGCAAAAGGGGCTGGAGAGGCAAGAAACGGGAAAAGAAGAAAAAAAAACACTCCCATACAATTCTATTCAGCGGCCGCAGCACCAGGGAGGCTGGTGTGTGCGAGCACAGAGGAGAGGATTCAGACTCACGCTGCGCTTCAGTGTTGCTGTGCCATCCAAAGCAAAAGACATGATGCTGCAGTCCAGGCTGTCAGCCGTCCAAGCAGCCAAAACAAACAAAACTCAAACCAACCCGGCTAATGAAGCGAGATGCTTTTCCCAATCACTTAGCGCTCTGGGAGGCGTGTCCACAGGCAGATAATGCATCACAGCCAGTCCCGTCCAAGGGCAGTACAGTATATCCAAAATAGCAAGTCGAAGGAGAAACACTTGTCAGGCGTGGTGGGCTGAAAATCCGGAGTCGGGTTTTACACTGAGAACTGTTTATTCTCTAAAAGGCGACACGGACGGCGTCGAAACTGGTGACACGCTTTCACACTCTGCTTTTTAATGCTTTTTCTTTGAACCTTAACATGTCACCCCGATTTCCAGATGGCTGGAGTAATTGTAAACAGTTCGACACATGTCCCAATTTCTCCATGATTCATTCCCCAAACTTCAAACAGGAAAGTGTGCTGTGATTGCACAGCTTTGATATGAAATATTCATCTAACCTGTGAAGTGTTGTGTTGCCACCTGCCATGTGTCAACAGCACGGCATCTATTATTGAAGGCCCGGGTAGAGGTCGGTTTGAGGCCCCCGGAGCTCGGCCCGGCGAGGTGGCCCAGAGCGACATGGTCAGTCTGAGCACAGATTACGTCCTGGGAGAAATAAGCAGGACCCGGGACAGGCCGTAGATCAGCGGTGTCAAACCGCCGTTTACGGCACACGACAGATGAAATAGTGAGCCGCCAGAAAACTTCAACGTGAAAATCATTAGCGGGCTACACGGATGTTGCATAACGCTAAATGAATATCGACCTCGTTGACTTTCTATTCCGAGCAGAAGAATTCCCAGATTGGCTGTAAACAATGCTGTCTGTCCCTGGGAGAAAAGTTTGGTATATCCCGACTCCCTTAGCGGCAGTCAATCAGCCAATCATCTGCCCCGCAGCAGAATGTGTTTCCACCCTGCGGCTGGACAGTTTCCTTATTGAGGCTTTCCCCGGGTCCCACAGGGACACCTTGAGCAGCATCTGTCCTACATGGCTGCCATCTATCCCTGGTGTCCCACCCCCCTCCCAGCTGACAGAGTCCCACAGGAAGTCTTAGTCATCGCCTCGTGATTTGTTTACAACTTTCCTCGAGAGCCGAGAGTTTTCTCGCATCACCTCCGACAACCTCGGCCACCACAAATCAAAGGCCCGTTATTCATCCCGCTCCTGTGACGCCACGCCTCAAAATAAATAAATATCGGGACGGAGGAGTCTATAAATGGCGAGAGACGCTCAATGTGCAGTGTCAGTGTCACTGAGGCGAATCTGAAAATAAATACGAGTTGTATTATTTATACGGCTTTTATTTTTGCAGATAACATCAGAGGAGGTCTGCAGACCTGGTAGTGGCTCTGCTACATGCTGCAGCAGGGAGGCTGCACTCAGCGCCGCTCCGGGCTAAATACTAACATCCCCGTGCTGGCATGCTCATGCTCCGTGCTGACTCTGATGTGAAGCAGGTGTAACGTTTGCTTATTAGCGCCCAACGCAAAGTGCAGCCGAGGCTGCATTTCCGATAAGCACCAGTGCCAGCGTGTCGTAAAGATCTCATTTAATTACAGCGCCCATTTGTTTTGGAAGAGAGTGAAAGAAAGATGCAAATTATCTCGGCTCATCTCATTTTCCACCACTTATCCGGGTCCGGGTCACAGGGGCAGGAGTCTCAACGGAGAAGCCCAGACGCTGCTCCTCCTCCTCCACCACCCCAGGTCATTTCCACCAGCTCCTCCGGGAAAATCCAGAGGCGTTCCCAAGCCAGCCGAGAAACACTAATGTGCTTTCTCCCACACTTTTCTAGATTATATGACGATGAGATAACGTCTGCATTCGAGGCCGTGCAAGATCATCGATTGAAATTTGATGAGGATGAAACAGAATAAACCTTAGTAGGCTCCTATATACACACACGCATCCAGGCTGAAGTTGTGTTGCAGGCTTCTGATATTGCATTTCAAGATCCAGTTGCTTGGGGAACGTAATTATTTGAGAAAGCTGAATATCAACAATCGCTGATGAGATGGAACATCATACATGAAAATATTGTAAGCCGGTTGTGAAAATCTTCCATTTGCCACAATCAATTGGCATTCAGTCAGGAATCGGGATCAAGAAAAAGCCATTTTCCTTCTAATGACCTCGTTTGCTGATGTAGGTCATATAGAAGCATTGGCACTAAAGTGAGTTTATTATTACAGTCTGTGAGATTTCTAGCCGGGGGCCGTTGAACGTTTGCGGCAAAACTGCGATCGTTACAGTTGTGTCACTAGCAAAGCAGGGCGATTACCGCGGGGGCATACCAATAGTGTTTATCATTATTTAGACCCCATTGTGATGGGGTTTTTTTTCTTTTTGAAGCCCTCTGGAAGATTGGCAGAGATCCTGAGGGTGACTGCGGTGACAGCTGAAAAGGCGCTCCGCTGTGCACGTTTTTTTCCTTCCTGACGAGCAAAGTCAGCGGAGGGGCAGGGGTGGTTCACGGCGCTGAAGTGACAGCTGGAAAACAGCCTTAAAAAAACACTTTTCTAACCTGACAGCAATGTTTTTTTTAACAGGTGCTGTGAAATTAGACTGGCTTGAGCAGAGGGGAATAAACAGACAGCTGACATATTGTGTTGACAGCAAGGGGAAAAGAAGCACCTGGAAAACAAAAACACATCCATATCCACTTCCTAAACTTATATCAGTCACATTTAAGTCTTTTTTTATGCCTCTTTGGAGTAATTGTGAATTTCTAATTTCAACCTCAGAATGCATACTAACCTGGATTTTGGGATCATTTCTTCAGTTTTTTTTCCAACTAAATGGAAAAGTTTCAACTCTGTGGACATAGTTAAGAGCTTAAAAACCTGTAGCGGCTTCAATATTATACAACAGCCACGGCACAAAACACTGGGAGAGAACTCTCTGTGTATTTTACTCTGAACTTTGGCCACGGAGCCCACAAATGGCTCTGAGCAAACAGAGGCCCAAGTAGAAAAGAGTCCATTAGTCACTTTACTGAGTAATTTCACAGGCGCAGCAGCGTCTATGCAAAGTGAGCCAGCGCTAACTTCCATATGCGTCATAACAGAGACAAAATGCAGCAAACAGCGAAACCCCAGAGTGACCCAAATTGTGCAGCGGTTGAGTAAAAATTGCATCGTCTCTCACTTGGGAAGTTACACGGTCCCTTCATTGACAAATCATTGACAAATCATTGGCAAATTGAACACACGTCGTCCCTCCTCCTGCCAAGCAGTGGGACTGCATCGTGCCGTGTTACGTATTAGCTCGTTCCAGCCTGTAAGGATTCCCTCTTGGCACAAGAAGCGAAGACGATAAGTGCCGGACTGGACTGGGAATGGCTGTCCGTCAAAGTTGGACTTTGGACAGCCGGGGCTTTCAGAGGGGAGGAGACACCGAGCTAAGATGTTGCTCAAGGGTCCTCTGTGGCGATGCAGGCACTGTACAGCGACGAGTGGGACAATGACTGTACTAACTGTATTCAGATCTGTCTCTCTCCGAGTTACATAAGCCCGGGCAGGGGAGAGCAGCTGAGGGGGTCGGTGCAGAAGCCACAGTACACTGGACAAATATAATAACCACAAAGGCACTGAGGAGTGCATAAAAAGGGCTGTATTGAATGATACAGCTCTTCACAGGCCAGCAGCAGCAGCAGCAGCAAGGGGGATCATGTGTTGCAGCGTTATTCCACAACCGAACGCACTCGTAGACGTGACTGAGTATGGGCGCAACCAGTGTCGAGGGGGCGCATTTCACAGGGGGGTTATGTATCGATGTTATTCCCAAGTTGTTTTGACAGCCGCACACATACTCATTACTTAGAGGGAAGATTGCATCTAGCAGTCAGCGAAGGTAATTGCCTTATCCCCTGTGTTGCGATGTATCTTTGCCTCCCGTCTCCTTGCAAAAGTGACCTTTGAACATTGAGCTTATTAGAAAGGATCGCTGAGAGCGGCGTATCCACCCGGCGCGGCGCGTGAAATCAAATCAGCCGAAAGGTTAACAGTCCAGAAACTCTGTTTAATGACGCGGCCTGTAGCGAATGTCACAGCTCTCCAGTCCAGGAATTTGTCCTCACTTCATGAAAATGTTTATCGTCCGCAGGAAACCATTACGCAAAGAGGAGAACGGGACGAGTCGCGGGGAGTACGCCATGAGCATCCGTAACAAGAAGGCCATGGGTACGAACAACACTGTGGTATAGACTGTACTCCTGGCACACGCAGGAAGTGACATCACGATGACTTTTACTTTTCCCCTCCCGCCCTCCGAAACGACAACAACCTCCCCCTCTCACCCAGAATGCAAGCGGGTTTTACCCGGGGTTCTTGAATAGGTAAACCTTCCCTCTTTGCTTGGCATGTTGCCCGGACTGAAGACACCATTCAGCTCGAGAGGAGCTGCAGAAAAGATGGAAGGAGAAAAAAAAAAGAAAAGAAATCAAGGCAGAAAGGACGGAGAGAAAAATCCACAAACCCCCATGGTGTTGAAAGTGGCGCAGCAGGCTGAACATTATGCTCTTAGTAACAGCAAGTGTTGCTGACAGGCTGGTTGGCTGCTGGCTGGAGAGGGACTGTCTGCCAGTCTGCCGCAGATCCAGACCTCACACACTGTTGACATCTGCAATGGAACAACAGACAATACAGCAGCCCTGCAGTCCCACGGGCGGCCGGACAGGACAGCCCATCACACACAATAAATAAAGTGCATGCAGTTTTTACAGAGAATGCAACATTTTTTATATTACAGTCCACACATTGTCCATCTTTTGTTCTCCATTTTTTGAGACAGATGCTCTGTGAGAGGCATGATGTTACTGTCGGTGCTGGCTCCGAGATGTGGATTCATCTGACTATGCAATTTAAAGAAATCCATATAAAAGAGAGAGGAGCAGCGACGCCGACATGGGACGTTCTGGTTATTTTACCATGCCAAAAATGCCGCCGAAGACTTGAGGCTCAATGTAATATACTTCAGTCACTCATTGATTTATTTGCTCTATTTATTTACTTATCTACCTTTGAATTTATTTTTCTACTTAAAAGGGAAAAAAAACTGTCTCGTACGTTACTCACATCTTTACAAATCTTGAACATCCTCGTCACTTTGTTTTATTTCTCGATAGCTCTGTTTTCTAAGTGAATAATTTATAAACCATATAATTCATTTGTGATGCTCCAATGCTTTAAGCCTGCTGTCAGTTTGTTGAGACACTGGTGCAGAAAACACGCTTGCTCTGCAAAGAGTTTTTTGGTATCAGTTGTTTTGTCTCTGGGTGTTTGATATGCTTTTCTCTTGTTTCCCCGAGACTCCAGCTAAAGAACCAGGCGTCTCTAACGATGTGCTATGTGAATGTGTCATTTCCAAACATGATTTCTGTGCTGCATCACATGCCAGCCCCTATTTTCAGTTTAAGTGAATGGAGGCCCCCCCCCGCCCTTACATACACACACAAGCACACCACCCACACGCACACACACCAAAAAAAGGTAAATCACATTTGATTAAACAAGTCTCGGGGTCAGCCAGATGCCTTCAGCCATGTTTTGTTTGGATTCGACAATCTTCAGTTTTCAATCCGTCATGACGGGCTTAACCCATCACTATAGAAACAGGGGACATGAGCCCAGGGCTGACCTTGTGACTGGTGAGAGACAGGAGACTTAGCCAATAGCCAGAGATCAGGTTGCACAGAGGACGGCCTCAGCAGGGATGTGTGTGACTCAGTGCTGTCACAGACGTCCTACACATCCCCACTGGAAAAACACAACCGAGCTGAACTGGAGCATCACTCAACGCTGCTCTGCTCTGCTGTTTTCTTCTTTTTTTCTTTTCTTTCTTTCTTTCTTTTTTTAAATTTAATCTGTGTGTGTCTGTGTGCGTGCATGCATGTGTGAGTGCGTGTGTGTGTGCGTGTGTGTGCGCGTGTGAGCGTGCCTGTCTGTCTGTGAGTGTGCATGCTGATGAGTGTACTCAGTGAGAGTGGGCTGTGCTCTGTGGCTGTCAGTTAAGTATAGATATTGGCTAAAAACTGTGGAAATTTGGAAAAACACATGCTTGCATCGAAACATGCACAGGTTATTAGCTAACAGTATACCCCACCATGTACCTATACGAGAGAAATGATGGATGCATGAATGTAAATATTGATATTTAAATATCTGCCTTCTGGACTGTTAATTAATGTACAGTGTAACAGAACATATGTTTATACATAGTAAAACTGAAACAATGTGCTACCATTTAGAATTATGTCAATGTTGTCATGTTGATGGAGCAAGCCATTAATGTATATATGGCAATCAATAGTACATACACAATTTATGCATTATACCAAACGGATAGAAAGATGTGCATAGGTTGATTTCATTGCTGAGTTTTTCAGTTGTAAATAAAACTGTACATAACAACAGAGCCACAGTCTATTGTGTCTAAAGAGATATGTGCAGAGGTCTGTTGTTGTGCCGAGGCAGACACACTGGCCCGTACGAGGCAGAGGTGATAAAAGTGAGACTGTTATATTTAGCCTGTGCCCATCCTGTCTGCGTTGTGCCGTTCGTGTCTTGGGCAGAGCTGTGCTGGCCGTGTCTCCTGGGCCCCCCGCAGTGGAGGACATGTTCTCAGTCTGTCTCACACAGTGCATCTTTAATGAACTGCGATTATCAAGCGTATTCGACTCCGTGGGGCTTAATGACGCAAATCTGGGAAGTTATAGGTTGCATATTGTGCCGGCGCGGGGCTCTATCAATAATAATGTGGCAAAAGCAATCATGGGTGCTCGCGTGCAGAGGATTTTTGCATCTGATGCAAGAAGTTGTTATTGCAAAGCTGGGGATTCAAAAGGAAGCTTAAGACTGATAACATTTCTCCTCTTCCATCAAATAAATCTGGCCTTTTCCTATCTCTGTTTTAATTTGTGACATCATACATTAAGTGTGGGTAATGGTGTGAAACAAACAAAGGAGACAAACCTGTACTATACAGGCTGATGCAGAGGTGCACTGAAGAGGAATGTCAATGAATTACAATGTGAATGAGGGACCGTAGAGCACTTCGCCTTCCCTGCTTTCGATGTGCCACTTGATGGTAATGCCAATGGACACTCTGAGCAATTTAAACATTCATGCATTGTCCAGCCTGGGCACTGTGGATTTCACTGTAATAAAAGCAATGTGACAGCACTAGGCGGAGGGACCAGGGATTGTCACTGTCTCAACAAGCTTTACGAGGCTTTCAGAAGGTATTTCTATAGAGCGAGTGCTCGCTGGAACACCGACTCTTAAGTATCTGGGTTCTTGAAATTGTTTCTGCACTAAACTTCTTGTTATTTTGATCTGCTGCAGCAGGTACGAGACAACCCCTCTCAACCTGCTCTCTAATCAAGGAATGTCAACGATGCATGCACCTGGTGATGCTCAGCGCTGGTGCATGACTATATTATGTGTGTGTGTGTATGTATGAGAGCTTGCACAGTCCTTTCAAAGCTGACCTTCACAATCTTTGAGGACCCACTCACACCCTCTCTGCCTGAGAGGCCTTTGGTCAGCGTTAATTACCCTCAGTACCTCCAGCTGCCTGCTCATCAGGTCAGCGCTCCCATATGGTCCTCCAGGAGGCAGCAGGCAGGCGGGCAGGGGCGGGGAGAGCTCTGGATACCTGTGGGACACTGATTACATAAGCTGCTGCTAATGAGAGAGCTTCTTTCGGAAAAGGGCTGCGAGTTCAAACGATCACAACGGTGGCAGTGGCTGACAGATGCAACCCCAGAGCAAGAGGGACTTGATTAAACATACACATGCACATGCACACACACACACACACACACACACACACACACACACAAACACACAAGCGCACATGCAGGGATATACACACACACACATAAACACCTGCATCCGTCATCACTTTAATACACACTCAGACACACAGCAGGAGAGGTGCTCTTTGATGAGCCAAGACTAGAGGTTGATGAGAAGGGGCACTGCAGCCTGATTCAGCTAACTTGGGGTCACCAGGGAGTGTGTTTGTGTGTGTGTGTGTATATGTGTGCGTGGGTGTGTGAGACTGTATTATTTGTCTGTCCATTACTCACATTGTGTGATGTTGTCATATCAATATACTAGTGACTCATTTGCAACTGTCAACCTCTCACACAGCTTTAACACTTGCAGTCACAAAACATTTACAAAGATGCATATGTATGATTATATGTATGTATGTATGTATGTATGTATATATATATATATATATATATATATATATATATATATATATATATATATACTGTATATATGTGTATGCAAATCAAATTAGGCTTATTTTTGTCCATTAAACTAATTTCTACTTGCAGAATACATTTATATCATCAGATCTAATTAATCTTAAGGTTTGATAATGAAATCCTTGCAGCAGTGAAGATCAAAACAAAGATTAATGTGCTGTTCGGCTTTCTAGCCCTGCTGTCATGTCATCTGTTATTCTCAGACAAGAGCCTCGTGGTAATGCGGTTAGACCTCACAACAATGCTTAATCACAACAAACCACATTAGGCCAAAGGTAATTGTGTTTGCTTGGTATACGCGTGTTCCAATCTGTTTTTCGCTGCTGCCAATGAAGAGGTGGATGGAGAAGTAGCAAGGAGGTGGGAGTGGTGGTGGTGTGGTGTGTGTGTGGGGGGGGGGGGGGGGGGGGGGGGGGGGTTTCCACTTTGGGGAGGGGAGGGGGGCACAACCGAAATAGTCTTGTTTACCTCCAGTGTCTGGCTCCACCTTATCGAGTTACAAAGCCGCTGCTGCGACTCAGATTGGCCCTCTGATCGATCTGAGCTCTGATGGCGAGAGGCAACGTGACTGACAGTCTGACAAGGATCTCGGGCGGGAGCTGAGTAATGCATGTCATGTCATTTTCCCGGAGACACCTGAGGTTCAGTTTCTCGTCCAGGAGAGTAAACAACGGAGCTGATTTTATCGCTCCGCCATCTGCATTATGGTAAACTGGACATTTTCCACGTCGGTGGGGGAGGCAAAGGGCAGTAAATGTCACATTTGAATTTTGAAGGTGTCGGCCATTCATATGAAATAACAGAGCGTCTCAACGTTTAGAAAAACTCGTACTTTTATTATCTGGCTTGCAACCAAGCAACTTAAAAAGTGATAGAATATGAATGTCACAGGGTGAGCATATCTAAGATTTAACAAGCACTTGCCCTCAGACCCTCACTATTACTAACACGGGTCTATAGAAATTCTCGTAGTCATCTACCAACTCTTCGGATCTGTTGAATACAACAGTTAGGCACCTGATACAATTATCCCACACACGCCTGTCAGACTTTAACTATCAGCTCCACTGCTAGTTCTTTAAAATAGCATAGATTCATTGTACATATACAGGTTTTACACTAAAAGTGCTGATTCAGACCCAGTGAATCCCACACAGCATCAGGTTATGCAAGAGTCCCTTTCTTTTTTTTTCTTTTTTGGTTGAGGGGGTTCAGCCGGAGAGGGTGCACACAGGTCTGAGGACCCGGAGTGGACCTGAGGTGAGCGCAGAGCAGGTCACATTGGATAGAACTGTGAAGCAGCCTCGGACGACTGGATCTCCACCTGCGCCATCTTGAACTGGGTGCACTGCAGCCATTTGCGCAGGGCGAACGGAGGAGTCCCGGACGTCTGGCCCTGCAGACACTGGTGGTTCACCCGGTTCTGGATGGCCTGGAGGCGCAGCTGCAGCCCCGCAGACAAGTGCTGGTGGGGAAACACAGGGAAGGAGGGAGACGTGTTAGTTTGAAATCGTCTCAAGACAGCAATTTGCAACGCGTTATTAATCTGTGCCAACGCAGCCTTACCTTAAGGTTCGACTGAATCATGGGCAGCCACATAGGAATAAGCTGCAGGAAGGAAAGAAAAAGTCTTAGTGCTGGGCTGGTGATATAATAACCATGTGGGAAAATGTTTATGTTAAAGCAGACCTTGACAAAAATGGTTGAATTGCACTCCTGCAGAGCCTCCATCAAACTAATGACATGTAGACACACCATCTCAACCATCTGAGGGAAAGAAAAACAGCTTCAGAACTGAGATTTTTTTCCGCCTGACATAGATACAATTTCCAAACATTGTATGAAGCATGGGATAAATCCAGAGGTTGAAACTGAACCAGGCTATACGTATTTCACATTTGAGCAAGCACACCACATCTCCAGGTCCGCCCCCCCCACACCTCCTCTTTCCCATTGTGGCTCGTATCAAGAAATCCCCAGTGGGGCGGGGAGGAGGCAGAGCACTCACCACTTTGTTGTGGGCCATGAGCTGCAGGATGCTAGGTGTAACCCGACTCCAGAACTCCAGGCCGGTGAGGATGGCACTGGAGGAAAACTCTGTCTGGTTCTGGTTGAGCAGGGACGGAGCGGCGGCCGCCTGCTCGCAGTAGATGGTCCACAGCTGGGCGAACATGAAGGCGTGGAACAGGGAGCACATGTGCAGCACTGACGTCTGCGGACAGAGATCAAGAGCAAAGCGGAGAAGGTGGTCACAGATTGGATTAACGAGACCTGGGCGGGGCCGTTTTTGAAGGGACGCGCTCCCTGCCAGACCTTTGACTGTTCCGGGAAGCCAATGAGGATGACGATGAGATGATCTGCGATGTGGGAGCCGGCGTCAAGGGGGATGGGCATGCAGGAGGTGGAGCCCTGGTGCAGGGCGCAGTGTGTCAGGGAGCCCAAAAGCAGCCAGGACAGCTGGCGAATGTGAGACACACACTCGATGAACTCTTTGGGTCTGCAGGGGAAGAAAACAACACGTGAGATTCTGTGAGATTCACACATGTAACACAGGTTTCTCAAAAATACTTTCCACTCCTACAGTGGAAATTGTGGATTATCTTGACCAACACTGGTTCTGCTGCAGAGATCTTGTGTGTGCAACTTCTAAAAGTTATTCCCCAACAAAAGCAATTCCTCCCTCCATTGTGCATCTCCCAGTCCGGTGGAAAAAAAAAGCTGGATGTCACTCGAGACGGGTGAGGATGGAGCAGGTGAGGTGACCCTTGATGTCACTGAATCATTCAAGGCGTCTGTGGTTTTGTCATTCTTACCCTTGTTGCATGGTGGATGGTGGATGATAAAGCCAGGGCAGATAACGGACCACGGCTTTGTTATCGCGGTGATTGCCTTTGCTGATTTCCATGGCGGCCACTTGGGCCAAGCCCACCTTCAGGTTGCCGCCAAAGGTGTCCTCGTGCAGCGGCTGACAGCACGCCTTCATATGGCTCTGGGTAGCAGACGTGCAATAACCAGATAAGCTTTAACAATGGGCAGAACCTGACACGGTGGCGCTTCTACAAAGACGCAGACTCACTTTAAGTTTGGTTAGCGTGTGCATATCAGCGATGAAGTCCAGGAGCTCGCTTATGTATTGTCTCATGCATTCCATGGCTGCTGTTGTGCACTGTCGGGAGCAGAGAGCGTTTATTCTTTAGGAGGAATCACAGCGGGGCGTATCTTTGTTTCCTGCTGCTTTATGGGGCTGATTCTAATAAGATCCGAGCACACAAGGACTAAAGTCTTACCCCCGGCAGCGTCGCGATCATGTGCTTTTGGATGATGGTGGATTCTGCGAGCCGAGTGCCGATATCTGCACAAACAAACTGAGGGAATCCACGGTTATTGGGGGCAACAAAACACCAAGGTTTGTTTGTCTCGTGCAAAGAGGAGTGCATGAGAGACACTGTGTTTTTACCTGGACCAGCAGTAACAAGTTTGTGTCCGGCAGGGGAGACTTGAACTTGAGAGCCTGCAGGAGCTCTAACACCACAATGCGGGACATGTAGAACTTATCTCTCTCCTGGACGCGAGGAGATAGAGAGAGAGTGGAGTAAATGTACTGATGCAGCAAGACTGCCTTTTTCTATTATCACTCTCCCTTACTCATGCTGCGCGGGGAGCATAAACTCTGTAGTCTGAATAGAGGGGGAAGGACAGGCAGCGAGAGGGGAGGGAGGGGAGGCAGGGAGACGGAGAATAGACAGAGAATAGTGAAGCTGAGGAGTAGATTTAGGCCAGTCCAGATCTCTCCTCCCAGAGTCCCAGGCAGCTCAGATGAGGCTGTCAGGCTGCCTTCTCCCTCCCCGAGGACAGGCTGCTCTCTTTGTTCATCCCTTCCACACAAAGCCCAGCTGCCTGTTTACAAACCACACTGTCATCTTCTGGCTTCCACTTTGCCTCTCTATGCAGTCATGTTTGCTTATGTTAGGCGCCGGCACATGCTCCTCGCCTCTCACAGAGCGGCGAGCTGCCTCTGACATTTCTCGCCGCGCGCCCCGCTAATGCGCATACCTGTCCGCGGCGCTCTCGTAATTAAAAGTTAATGGAGCACGTCCGTTCGGTAAATAGCAAATCATAGGCCTCTGCTTAAGCCGGAGGGGTCTGTCGCATATGCCGTATAGCGTGGCGCCGTGACAAATGGCGCGTGGTGTGGCAAAGTTTAGTGGCTGTGGAGAAGCTGGACTCCATGTCCTTAGAAGCTGACCTCCGGAGACAACCAGAGCGCCGGGGGTGAAGGATCCTGCCGGGTGCTGCGCACACACCTCGCCTCTCTCCGCAAAAACAGCTGCACAGGACAGCTTCCAGAGGCAATCGCTCATAGTGACTCCGGGTTTTGAAAAGCGGATATTATACGGTGAGGAATTAAAGAGGGTGCAGAAAATCAATACTGCAGGAGACATAAAGCATGCAGTGTTGACAGTGGTGGAGGACTGAGGATCCATCTGGCTCTACGGCGCAGACAGCCCTGGCTCCATCTCTGTCTGAGCCAGCCACTCAGAAAACACACCATACATCGTCGGCCCTAGCACACCAACTAATCATGTTAATCAATACGGGCTGATTGCCTACTTAATCATCTGTGACACGTGGCCACATTTCTGGCTGACTGGAGAGTCAGGGAAGTAGGTGTAGCGCCCCAAAGAGTGATGAGCGAGAGGGCCTGCGAACAGCAGCTAAACATTTTGAACACAGCAGATTAGTTTAAAAGCTTTAACTCTCTCCTGGCTGCGTAAATACTGGCTGTCAGCACAGCTCGGCACCGCTCTGCATCTATCACAGCAAAAAAAGAAAAAAAAGACGCCACGTGAGCACACTCTGGGGTACCTTGTTGAAGGCTTTGTAGCACAGTCCGCACAGTTCCACGAGGTAGGAGAGGCTGAACATGCCATACTGGATGACAAAGCTCAGCAGCTTGGAGAAAGGCTCCAGGAGGCTCTGAGGGACGGATGAGACGGAGACTGGAGTTGAGATGCGATGGGCGAGGAAGTTGGACGCAAAATTGTGTTCTGAGCTTACCCGAGTTGCGTTTGTCGTTGGGATTTTCAGCAAACAAATGATAATCCTCAAGCTGGAATCCATCGGGCACTAGCGAGACAAACAGATTGCAGACAAAAAGTGAATAAACAGAAAGTTATCACACGATTCACGGCCACATTTCCACAATCGGTGTTTCATATTTATCTGCTGGGTAGTTTGGTTTGGTACACTTATCTGACCCGCGAGCTCAAAAGCATCACAGAGTCAAATCAATTGCAATTTTAAGACTGTGTCCTATTGAACCTGACAAGGGCACCACTGGATGCTTTTTGCCGGGGCCGTAATCACATTAAACCATATCAGACCATGACTGAGTGAACGGAAGAGTCGATATCTACCTTGAGAGGAAGCACAGAGGGCAGTTTGGTGAGGAAGGTCTGGAACTGGTTGCATATGGTGGTCCACAGGTTGCTGGGGGAGTCCATGGGGAGAGCCTCCATGAAGGTGGCAATGTTTTCCAGGCAGTGCAGCATTGTGCCCCCTGCTGGCAGACTCTTCTTGTTGTTGAGGCCCTGGAGGGCACAGAGGCATAAACCATAACAAGGTTATATAATGAAATTCTATAAGCGAGGATATTTCCATTTAAGTGATCATTCAGCACTGATCAATCAGAATGCTCATGATGAGTGCGTCGGGATTTAGGACACCGAGGCCACAGATGATTGCTTGGATGAGCTCGAGTCCATATCCGTGTCATTCATCAAGCTTCACACTAACAATGAACTGGTACAGAGGAGAGAGCGTTGCACAGCCAGGCAGGTTTTCTTGAACGCCCCAGTGGTTTGTTGTTTTAGATGGGCTTATGCTGTGTGTGTGTATGTGTGTGTGAGAAAGAGAGCCAGAAAGAGAGACTGAAGATTTTGCTTTGACAAGAGTGCCTCCTGCTGGTGACTCAAATGACTCAACGCGGCAATGTGGAGGATGAATCCCACCTCGAGCAGCATGTTCAGGGCAGCGACAGAGCTCAGCTCATTGAAATCTATCAGGGAAGACGCGAGCGTTCGCAGGAAACTCCCATCTGGAAAATTAGAAAGACAGACATGTAGAGAATGAGCATGGTGGATGGATGTTTCCATATTTCTAAAAAAAGCAATGAAGATCATTCCTATCATTCTGAGTAAAATACATCAAAGTAAATATATAAAGAAAAGCACTAAGATATGCATCTGCCTCAGGTAATAGAATATAAAACTGACTGCAAAGAAGATCAAAACATGCAGAAATGGGTATCTGAGGCACGTTGTATGTGTCTTTAGAAATTGCTCAGGTCCATTTTGTGATTTTTGGAGAGTTTAGAGAGTGCGGCACCTTTGATGTTGCTCTGGAAGAGTTGGGGCAAGATGCCATTAGGGGCCAGCTGGTGAAACATACAGCGCAGGAACTGCTTGGCTACACCTGCCACATTCCCCGGGATCAACATACTGCAAAACATCACAGGGAGAGCGGCCGTGTTGGAAGGGCGGTCACACTTCACATTTATTATTAAACTCATCTATAAGCACGGTGAATATCCCAGCGCCGTCGGCGTGACGGCTTTAATGTCTCATACCTCTCAGCCTGTCCAGAGAAATTGGCACTTGATGCCAACCTAAAAGAAGTTAAAGCGGCAGATTAGGACACCGGCGTGAATAATGCATGAGCTCTTAAGGGGTGAGTTATGAAACTTCATTTAACAGTGAAGTGCTGTGTGGATGTGGATCGCCGGAGCGGCTCTACCTGCCCACAGACTGCATGATGTCGAGGAGCATGGGAGCGGCCAGATCCGGACTGAGGTGGATGAACATGGAGAGGACGACCACGGCCAAGCTCAGGGTCTCCTCATCGTACTCCTCCAGCACGGCCGCACAGTCCCGGCACCTGGGACGTCACACAGGCAGAATGCAGGCCAGGTCTCAGGTCTACATCGCTGCATTACATCGATCTGTGTCAAAGAGGCACAGATTGACTGATTCACCTGTCAGACATGGTGGTGGGCTGCTCCTCGATGAACTCCTCGGGCGCGGGGACGAACATGCTGACCGTGCTGGGAGCTGAGAGCAGACTGGTCTTTGTGGGAGCTGCAAAGGGAATAAAACTAACATCAGGTTTTGGGGAAGATTCTCTTGTTAGATGCTGGACAAGGTCAGTGAGGAATAACATCTTGGTTTGTCTAAATTTAGATGCACTAGTCATAATCCTAAAACATCAACGAAGGAGATACTGATGCTGCCTGACCACGTTTCATAATGAGAGTATAACCGGGTTTCAGTTGAGTATAGTTTTTGGATTAGTACGAGCACTCAAAATTTATCTAAATTATTCAAAAACCAAAGGCAAAAACCACTGAGCCAGTCTTGCAAAGTTCATCTGAAAAATGCCAGTGTGTGCTGGTTTGGAGCAGCTGTACCGGCACAGTTTGATTTTACCGGCTGGTATATTTGTGGACGATTGCTTATCTTATCTTTTCCTGTATTTCTGCAGCCCTTCGTGTGTTTGTGTTGTTAGTGCCGGACATGCATGAATCATGCAATCAATCCCGTCATCACAGGACAAAGGAAAGCGACCGACCCGTCTCCCAGGTGCTGATGTTGTGAGGCGCACTCGACTGATGCTCCAGCTGCCTCTTCATCAGCTGGCTCATGGTCAGAGCTCCCAGAGAGCCTCGCTTCACCTGACGGTACTGAGCTGAAGGTAAGACGAAAAGAGAAAACCACGGCAGGGGTTGAAGGATCCGCGAGGAACAATTCAGCAGAACTAACAACGTGTGTGGTGGTTGCATGGAGATAGGTAAGACACACATGAAAAGTGATGGTCAGTTTAATTGAATAAATCCTGAAGACAGAAATAGGTCAGGTATTTAGCTCAAACTCTCAGCTACTTTGGAGTGACACTAATGTGAAAAGGTATTTTTAACATGGCTGTATTTTCTCTCAGGTCTTCCTGGCTCCGTAATAAGAACAGAACTGCGTGGTTTTATCTCCGATGTCAAGTTCACACAAGATGATTTGCAAAAGTACAAGTTATGCTCTTTGGCTGTAGGCACAGGTTACGTAGTATGAGATAAATTAAGGCCCTCGTAATGAAACCACAACTGTCAAATTTACAGGCTGAGAGGTATTTCGATCCTACTTGAGACTGAAGAGCGGTGGCTTGTTTCAGGCATAGCAGCTTCGAGCGTTGGGGCCGAGGCAGATTCTCGTGGCTTTTCCAATGTAGACAGAACTTTGTGATCTGCAAGGCAATACGGGCGGGGCACTGGCATCAGAATACATGCCGTTCTCTGCCAAGAAGTAACACTGCAGGTGCGATCATAACATTCAATTGTAAGTGAGTTTTGAGGTGATAATCGGAGCTTGGTCGGTGCTAACTGGCCTCCCTCACTGCCTCCTCTACTTCCTCGAGGACTCAGTTTGTAAAGTTTAAGAGCTCCTGACGTGTGCTGAAAAGGCTCTGAGGTGTTACAATGAGCGGAGCACATACAGGACAGAGATACAGACAACGGGACTGCAGACAGATCCTAAACATCCACGTAACATTTGGAGGCTCCACACTGGGTGGGAGGAGTCATCCTACCTGCGTCTGTGGCCGCCTCCCCGCCCAGCTTGTCGAACATGTTGAAGGTGATGTCCAGGTACTCCCTCTGGATGGCGCTCACAGCGATCTTCCTCTGCTTGCGTTGCCGCGGCACGATCTGGATCTTGAACTCAGCCTCGTCGTTGTCGTCCCCGTTGTCGGGTTTGGGGTCGCTGTCCCCTTCGTCGCCCATGTCGTCGTCCTCTTCATCGTCCCCGTACTGCTCCTCGTCGTTGCTGTTGGTCTTGCTCACTTCCGGCGAGGAAACGGGCTCGGCTCTGTCTTCGGGGATGTCCAAGAAGATGGTCCGACCGGACGGACTCGTTCCCAGGTACCCCTCCGGGGTGGCGGGGTTGTCGTCCAGGGAGCTGTAGGGGACGTGCGGGCTCTTCCTCAGCAGGTCCCTCTTCTGCTTCAAGGTCATGGGGCTTTCATGGCAGGCACTCTCCGGCCGGTCTGGAAGCTCCAGGGAGGCACTGGGGGTCACACGGTGTGGCCTCTTCTCCAGAGACAGGACCTCTGAGACTCCCTTTTCCACCAGGAGGTTTGAGGTCTTCTTATTACTGGAACAATCCTCCACGCTCACCTGGACCACAGGAGACAGCCGCAGAGTGTTGCTGCTGGCAGGAGAAGCCGAGATCTTGGGACTCCCGTTGAACTTGGAGGCCATGATGGTGGTGAGGTCAAACTCCTCGTCACTCTCTACAATTCGCAGAGGAGGCAGGGGCTCGAACACCAAGGAGTCGCTGTCGGACATGGAGAGCAGCGAGTGCTTCTCCGGAATGGAGGTGCAGTCAGAGGAGAGGTCGATGAGGTCCTGGTCCTCCTTCCCCAGAGCGGACCCTCCCAGCGAGCCCTGGTCCAGCTTGTCCTCGAAGGTCTCCATGCAGCTGAGGCGAACCTCCGGGATGACGGGCTTGGAGATGTCTGACTGGCCCCCTCGGGAGCCCCGGCGGTCCACGGCGTCGCTGCCCTCCACTCGGACCGAGGAGCTGTCGGAGGAGCCCTTACCGTGGTGGCGGCTGTGTGACGTGGACGAGGACGGGGGCAGGACCACAGGGGGCGCCTGCATGTCGCAGCGGTCAATGCAGGACTTGCGCCGGTGTTCATCCAGGTTGAAGAGGATGGAGTCGGTGTTGGAGATGTCCAGAGATTTCTGCTTGTGCATGGCCTGCAGTCTCTTCTTCCTGGTGCTCTCCTCCCTCACACAGTGCAGGATGCTGTCCTGCAGGGCGCTGGCATCTCTGTACTCCGACAGCTCAATTTCACCTGGCGCGCACAAGACAGATTACACTCCATCACACTGAAAACCTCCTGCAATTTTCAAAAATATGCTCTGCGGAAAAAGAGCCAATCGATGTGCCATTGCGCTACGCGTATATTTTGAAAGCCTCTGCTTCTTACTTTTCTTGGCATTCAGCTCCACCGGCTGGTACTTCACACTCTTGCTGCCACCGATCCTCTTCAGACGGGCAAAGAAGGTCTGTGACTCCTTGTTAGCGGCACCAGTCGGGGTGTCGTGCACGTCTGACTCATCGAATACGCTGTCCTCTTCTACGATGCACAAAAACTGACATCAGCAACTGCATTCATTAGGCAAATGTGTGCACTCAGTGTGGAAGAGCCATGTTTTCATCCCTATCCTATCATTATGTGCTACAATGCAATTTTTCACACTGTTGTCATAATTTGTTGTTAAAAATGTTATCATATTCACATATGAATTATTCCTATTTATAGAAAAATCTAATTATTAGCCTCTGATTATTATATTGCATTTTTGTGGACTGTGACCGGCCCTGCAAGCTTGACGTGTTGAGATCCTCTATTTCCTTTCACCTTTTTCCTTCTCGCTGTAGCGGCTCATGTTGGAGTTGTCACTGTACAGCGGTCCTGCGGTGGCGTGCGGGCGACAGCTGTGATACTGGGCGTTCAGTGTGTTGATGGTGATGTGGATCAGGTGGAGGACCACTTTACTGCCATCCATGTCTCTGTAAGGGTACTGCGGAGTAGAGAGAACATCACGGTCTCATGAAGTACAGTGCATGAAAACGAGCTGCATGAAAACGACCCCTGCAATGAAATAGAGAGAGCACCTTGTAGAGTATAACAAGCAGAGCTTTGAGCCACATCTGTCTGATGTGTGGCTTCAGGGCCCACAGGGAGCACCGGGGCGGCTGCTGGAAGTAGTGTCTCAGCTGAGGACATGTGCAGTACTTCAGCACCTGCACCACCAGGGGGAGCAGCTGCTTCCCCAAACCAATGTTGTAGTCCATCACCTGGAGGAAGCCAAAGGTTGACCCATCAGCTTTCATGTTTCATTATCGTATTAAAACAGGCTGCTAAACATAACAGTGCGTCAGTAGCTGCAGGCTACTGAATAACAAAAATGTAATATATTCTATTACATATTTAGAATTTGCCATTATTCGACTTAGAAGTAGAAAAACATAAAACTACATCACAACAGAAACCTAGGTATTACAGTGAATACTACTCCATATTCTTTAGACTAAGAAGGGATGGGATAGCAGAGTTTATTCATTGTTAAGAAGACACAGCAGTCGGAGAGGGGTAGTGGGAAGGCAGAAAAGTGGTCATGACATCATACACTTCAATATGATGTATGATATGATAAAATTAGATATATGATGAAAAACTGTTTGATACAATACGATACAAAGATACAACACAAACATAACAATACAAAATATTACACTACAAAGTTACATGATATATATACATAGATATATGGTATGATATTCTAAGATACAGTAGGAAATGATACCATAAGATATAATATATGATACAGAACTGTCCAATATATGACTGGGAGAACAAGAAAAGTGTGTCACCTGTGCAATGCCAGCGATGAAGGCGTTAAAGCAGGTGGAGGTGCGCATCTTCTGAGGAGCAATCACGAAGCAGCCATCCTGCTGGTCGTAGCCCAGCAGCACATACAGGTGCCGTTTGACCGTGTTAAAGGCTTTGGCGCTGCCGATGTCGGCCTCGGCGCTGCTCTGGTCTTTGGCCATGAACTTCATGAGCACCATGATCAGCTGGTGAACCGTCTGGTGGTCGATGCCGGCGTCCTCGGGGAGCAGGTCTCTGATGATGGAGTCGTCCTCGGGCGACGGCGTCTGGCCTACAAGAGGGGCTGAAGCGTCAGGGTTAAAGTGCGGGAGGAAACGTGCTGGAGGGAAAGGAAGGGAGAGGAGGGGAAGGGAAAGGGAAAGGAGGGGAGGGGGGTGCAGGAGCAGAGTAGCAACACAGAGGGGGAGGGCAGGGTCAACTCGTCCTTAGTCCAGAGAGGTGGAGACATTTTCATGCACTGTACATACATAAGTGCAACATGTTCATGGAATATGTCAACGGGGTAAAACACAAAAAAATGAACAGTTAGAGAGACGACCGCTTTGGACTCCATCCTGTTAGTTTAAGACTGAGGCAGGATGAAAAAACAATGACTGTCACTGAGGAGCAAACATTGCTTTTTCACATTGTCATTATTTCACATTATAGATAATTATCATATCATACTGTACTTTCTCTTCAGTATAACATGACTAACTATGGAGAATAACACTGTATGCTTTAGATTTAGGTAGTTATTTACCTGGCAGGACTTTCTCTATCATATCTCCCAGTGTCGGAGCAGAGTGCTCTTGCCTCGTAAGCCTTAGAGCTAAAAACCACATATGAAGAACACAATTAAGGACAATGTGCAGGGGTGGTAGTACAGGACACGTGTCTGAGCTTCATCACTGTCCAGAACATGTGTAGATGCACACACACACACACACTGCATAAATAGCCTATGGAAGTATCAAGAAATTTAAGGAACCAATCACAAATGTGAAGTCACCGCACTGCATGTTTGAAGCCAACACAAGTAGCACCTCCAAGAAACTCAGACAGCCTGCAGAGACCGACATTATGACAATGACATGATGTGGCATTCAACCCCAACGAGTGAGGAGAGAGACATTAGGAAAATGGTCAAATGTAGTATTTGCAAATTAAACGGCATTTGGCTCTCAGAGAGGCAGAGTGAAAGCGGTGATACACTGGCCGATCATGCGGTCTCGCATTGGACGCACCACCTGTCAGTCACTCAAAGCCCCGGTGGATATTTGCAAATACTGTCAGAGCACGGACTGGGACGGGGACGCAGGTTCAAACCCAGACAGATCTGACAGGAAGACGGGTCGATCCGCTCCGGGTCTACTCACGGAGTCGGTTGCTCAGCGACTCTGGGAGAGAAAAGGCCCGTTTGGACTCAGACGGCGCTCCTTTCACGCTGTCCCGCAGCGAACGCACGCTCTTCTGCCGGTTCCTGGCGAAGCGGGCGCGTCGGATCTTCCACATGGCTGCGTCGCTGAGGTTGGCCACGTTGGTCCTCACGGCCGTGATGGCTGTGGAGCGTTAAACGGAGCTTTAACACGCCAAAAATGTCTCGTAGGTCGTACGGGAAAGCCGTGAAAACGCAGAGGAGATACGCACTGGTGGGGAAAGGGAACTCCTTGTTGCAGTCCAGGTGGAGCTGAGCCTCCAGAGATAAGGTCTCAAAGCGGTTGACGAAGAACTCCCAGCTGAGGGCAGGGATGTCCTTCTTGAGGAAGTGCAGCAGCAGGAGCTTGCTGAGGATGATGGGTCGATCTCTCACCACAGTGTCAAACTGGAAATCCATGCACAGGCACAACCCCTGCGTGATGTACAACAAACAGACACAAAGACACAAAAGGGAATTTGTACATGTAGCTCCGTGACCACACATGATTGTGTACACACAAAGCTGTGTTCTGTTGAAATAGTTGAACAATGAATTCAGGAAAGTGTCGTAGTCTTGTTATTTATGCTTTTTCTTAAACTTGCATCACAACCTTAATATATGTGGGTTTTGGGCTAGTGGTAACCTTTGAGGTTAAGAAACATGGGAATATTTCAGAATGTGTTATGTACAAAACCTTTGTGTCATCAATGGACTAATAAACATTATTTGTAATGTATAGGTTGTGGGTGGCATTGAATTTTCAATGGGGCATGCTCTATATTATGAAACAGATGCAAACTACTGATGCAAAAAGAAACAAATTAATCAAAGTAAGTAGACCACGTATAAGTCCAGTATAATCAGAGCTGGACTAGGTGCAGTTTGCTGGTCACCTGCAGGGCCGGCCTCTTGATGGTGTCCAGCAGCAGTCGGGCCCGTGTTGCCACAGCCGGGTTGACGTCCTCCACTGAGGCCAGGAAGCAGCAGAAAGCGTGGGCCAGCGAATACTTCAGCAAGTGGTTTTTTGTCACTGCGCCGATGTCCAAGAACCGGCACAGCACGGCTACTTTCTCCACTGGTGGGAACACGGGGCGAGAAGAAAAAGAAAAGACAGAAACAAAGGCACATTACTTACATCAGGAGAGCTCCCACATGTCCATCTATATTAACCTGGAGACACTAAACAGAAGCAGCCATCGCAGATGAGGATATATGTTTTATGAAGATTATATTTCTGTTATCATATCTGTCTTCCTATGAGCATATCGTCAAGACTTAACCTTGTTTGTTTCAGAAGTGATAAATGACAGAGTGAATAATACAATACGAATTCAAGATGGGATGTATACAAAAGTCTCACTGGTGATCCACTCTACAGATGTTTTAATTTAATACTGCAAGTACAACACAGGGTTGTAGAGCCACACCCTCTGTGTCTGGAATGAGATTACTGGAAAAACAGATGCTCTTTCCAGGAATTGGTGGTATTATCAATCACGGCTCTGATTAAAATCTAAAAATAGTAGCTTTGTCCTGAAATCCATAAACTCTCTGCCTCTCAAGGATGATGGACAGGTCGACCACTAGGTGTCAGTGTGGTAGTTACGAGATGTTTCAGAGCCGCACCACATTGCCTGTTGGACACATTTGAGGGTTTTAAAATGTGTATTTTCTCCTTATTAATTGCTGGTAGCAGGGTGGTGGTCATTAATAGATGATAAAGCATTTCAACTTTCCATTGTGATGCATGATGGTAGTTTAAATGATGCATGATACTGTCCACTATGTAAATACTGACACTCGTTTTATCGTTTTTGTTTTGACAAATGATTCCACATCTTTTGAGAATCATCTGTTATTGTTTGGGACAACTGGTGGATTCATTTGTTTCCCCGTTTGTCCCCCTTTTTCATTCACTGAGTGAGAGGACCTCTGTCCTCTGCCTCTGTTTCAAGGTCATACAGCTCCTCTCTGCCAATCACAGAGCAGGAAAACCCCCATTAATCCTGCAATTCCTCTTTTCTGCCAGCTCGAGCCATACAGTAACCATGACAACGGAACTGGGAGCTGTGGGCCACAGTGGTTTTGGTAGGGCATTACATAAGCAGACAAGGGATTTCCCACTGACAGTAACCCCACCTGTCTCTTTTGCAAACCATATCAAAAATGCAGACATCTGAAACAGACATTTCATACACTACATATCATAAGTGACTTCAGCCCATGAGTCTCTTTCTCTCTGTTTCTCTCCCACCTGCTTCAAACCGTATTTTCCAGTCTTTGCTATTGAAGTTTGTGTTGATGAGGTTCCAGAAGATGTCCGCTCCATGTGACAGTGAGAGGGCGTGGAGGAGCTGAGGCACAGCCAAAGAGGCCAGCTGGCAAAACTCAGACTTCAGCATGGACCACAGACTGAAACACAGATGCAATAAGTTAGACACACACACACACACACACAGTCAGAGTGTCATCAAGGTGTTGATTAAATACAACGATTTGACATCGGTTTCTGCCTCAGTGAACAGTGAGCACACACCTTGGGATTAGCATCTTTTCCTGGATGTAGGCCAGAAACTGGGGGTGATCTTTGCGAGCGAGATACAAGCACTCTCCATGGAGACACAGGATTTTCAGACAGTTCAGCATGTTGAACAAGATGTCAGGCTCCTCAAATTTGGACATTTCCTGAATGTGGAGAAGATGCTTGAGTTAGAGACTGAGGCACATTTTGGACGCCTCCAATCTGTTCCGGCTATAGTTTTAACATCCATATGTACAGTACCTGGAGAATGGTGTAGATCAGCTTCAGAGACACTGGAAGCTGCTGGTAGCAGAACTTTGTATCAGAGTTATTCTTCATGGCTGGAAAAAAAAACATTATTTACTGTTTGACTGACAAGTGCAAAGCATGTCGATTTGTACAGCTAAAAGCAAGCACAAGCGAGCTGAATTTACAATGAAGAGGAGAAATACGGTAGGAAACAAGTTTGACAGTCTAACGCTTCAATTTTTAATTTTTTTTTTATTTAGTGAGTGACCGATGTGCTCAGAATTAGAATACGATGCCTTTAGCTAGGCTAGGTTAAGCTAGGCTAGCAGTTTCCTCCTGTTTAAAGTCTCCACTTTAAGCCAAGCTAGGCTAAATTTATACATAGACAAAACACTAGTCTTCTAGTCATCTATTGCCAGTCTTGACAAGAAATCCAAGTTGATTTCACAAAAGAAATCAGAAAATCTTCCCTGAAATATAAAGCAAAAACCAGAAAGTAGTACTCTTAAATACTAAATAATGTTTTTGCTTACTTGAAGCGAACACATACATTTTGTTTCCATATTAAAGCATATCTTTTAGGAAGCATTGTGATGGCATCAAACATATCAGTGAAGCCATAACTTGTTTCATATTGCTCAAATTGTTGAGCAACACAGTGCAGAGCTCTGATACACACGTGCATTATCAGAGGAGTTGTTGATGGGGTTGTCGGTGTGAGCCCCACTTGGGTTGTCCCCCTCCTCACTGCCATTCTCTGTCCCGACGGAGAAATCTGGTTGAGACAGGAGTAGTGTTTCCTCCAGACTATCTGTAGGTTCCTGCAGAGACGACCAAGCACAATAATTCATGATTATTTTATGAAGTACCTTCCATTTATTTCTGGGTAATTCAGATGTTCATTAGTGGTATTCACACAGACCATGTGTAATATGATGAGATGCATGGCTATATGGCAGACCATGAGAGAATGACAATATCTATAAACAGGAGTCATGTTTTATGCCCCCTACCTACATTCAGCCTTGTGGTTTGGGACATGATGGCTGCCTGGCATCCACTTCAAGGTATTATACCTGTTTGATGCGCGTGGTTCATTTATATGTGGTGCATAAACACTCTGCTGCATGTCTCACCACAAGGCGAATCTCCTCCCTGGGGGTCAGCCTCTCCAGGAGCTCACAGCCCAGCTGGTAGCACAGGATGCTGGATTGGCACAGGCTGCACTCCAGGGCCTTTTCATCCTTCTGGCAGGTGTGTGAACCTCCCCACGGGGCCTGAAAGACGTTGTTGATGATACCCACGATATCCTTCCCCAGGCTGCTGTCTAGACCCAGCATCACACCGTCGTCCTGAAGCTCCATCTGGGACAACAGCAGAGATGACCGGGGGGAACGAAGAGAAGAGCACAACGTACAAATCTCAAGATCCCACCTGTGTGCATTGTTGTCCTTGCACTGTTGCTATTGTTCTATATATGTATAGAGTAATAGAGCAGAATATTGCCTAGATGGCGCATGTTTTATAGTTCAGCCTTTAGCACAGATGTGCTAATTTCACAATTTCAGCATCAGGTGGGCGTGGTCACCTGCTTTAGGATGAGGTCAAACATGAGTATGAAGCATCCGAGGTTCATGTCGTCATCCTCACAGTCCAGGTCCAGAGCGCAGTGGCCGGTGGCGTGGCCCAGGTTTTTGAAGGGGCTGCAGCGGAGGGGGCTGCGGAACGGGCTCCTGAAGGGGCTCGGGAAGGGACTGAGCGCGTTGTGCTGCCCGCGGCGTCCTGGGTCCGACACCACACTCACCTAGGAGTGAGGAACACGTCACTATGGATCCAGTAAAACAAGTCTCTGATTCAAGTCTCTGACCGTTTAGAGCCTCTAAGAGAAATTTCAATGATAAATCTGCCTCCCAGTAAAGTTCAATTAAGCCCTTTAAGGCAGCTATATTTAGACATTGGTAGTTACCATGGAAACACACAGCAAATCCCAGTGAATGGTCAAAATTAGAAGCAAATAAGACAGAACTGTAGAAACAGATTAATGGCAGAAAAGCTTGTGACAGATCACGAAGGATGCCAAGAAAACACTCCCAAAGGTGTTTTTAACATTTAGAGCCAGTGAATGCGTTTTTGGAAGATATTTTAAGCCCTGACTCATCACTGACTTCTGAAAAAAAAAAAAGTGCCATTTTTTTTTTCTCATATTCTCTGTCTGTGCAGCTTTTGGTAATGGAGTTTTTCTACTCACCCGGCGAGCCCCCGTGTTGCCAGACAGATCTGCAGCACGTGCTTTCCTCTGGTTGGCCAGCTCCTTCAGAGAGTTCACGCCATCCGAGAACATCCCGATCAGCAGCTGGAGAGGCACCACAATGTCCAGCTCTGACAGCACCTAGGTCGCAATGAGACACACATCTCCACAGTCCATTTAAAGCAATCACAGGAGATTTCTTCGTTGCCTTCCTTTGTCAAACATCGAATGTACTTGTTCTGAAAGCCCTGAAAAGTGGGATTAGATCAATTCAATGACAATGGGCCTCCAGGAAACTAAATCCAAGTTAGTTGGGCCCCTTTTCCACCATCAGTGGTCCAGTGTTTGTTCCGGGCTACTACTATTTCACCATTGGTGGGCCAGAAGATAAAACAAGCTACATTAGAGGCTGAGGCAGGTGTTAATGAGACCAATGAAAACAAGACAACAACTTTTTTCTCTTTGCAACCAAAACTGCAGACCTGAGAAAATCGCAGCTAAAGACAGACTGTATAGACCAAAAATAGACAAAGTTTGAAACACATTGTATGCATTTTTAAGTGTCTTGGACTCGCCCTTCGGCGTGACTGAGCTCCTGAGTAGTGAAAAAGCAGCTGGTTTACAAGTTGATCTGACTGTTTTGGTGGAAAAGGGTTATCGCGAGATGCAAGAGTCTTATCTGGAGCAACTTGTAAATGTATAGCACTATAAAATACTCATTTTTCATACGTTTCAGCACAGCATAAACATACCACAGAGGTAAGTCTTGCCCAGACCAGACGCCACTTCTCTGTCGCATTTGAATGTTGCCTATTTAATGAGGGGAAACTTAATACAATCTCTTGATCTTGGTTGTGACAGAAAACTTGAAATTGATCCATGTATACAGGGCGGCAAGCTGTGAGTGCATATGGGATGAAAGGCAAAATCCCTCCTATCTCCCTCTCCGTCTCCTCTGTGACCCAGATCCATATTCAGCAGGGTCCCTGCCCAGACTCACACACTCTATGACAACCTGTTCAATTCACACGCACTGTAGACAGAACCACAGGATGCAAACTGGACGACAGTGTGTGTGGTTATGTGTGAGTTTGTATCTGTGTGTGTGTGTGTGTGTGTGTGTGTGAGTGTGTGTGTGCTCACATGCAGCCACAGCAGAGCCTGCTCCTGCACAGACGCCGGGTAGCCGGAGAATCTGCAGCTGATGAAGCCAAACATTTCCTCCATGGAGAAGGGCAGGGGGCACAGCTCGATATCAAACATCTTACTGTAAGCAGAAGGCACAGCGCAATATCAAGTTCCCGCTGACACAATAAGCACTGCCTGCTCAGGTCTCTCCTGTCATTTTTGTGCCGTTTCATGCTTTCAACAGTGATGTGATAGTGGTAGGATTTTAAGTGCAAAACAGAAAAGTGCAAAGAAGTGGGTTGTGAAAAGCTCTCGGGTAATTTTGAAAAATGTGACTATATGCTGTCTAACCTGCGAGACTCCACAACTTTCTGCTCAGGTTAATCAAATGAACATCTGTTCATTAATTATCCAGTTGTTAATTATCATGGCATTATGCTGGACCACTAGAATGATTGAGGCTGAAATATATAAAGCAAAACTACTCCTCTAGAGTCTTTCTAGAGTCTTCTATCGTTGATTCAGTTCACAACTAAATGTGTCATTTATTTTTAATATATCAGCTTCCAAAAATAGAGACTATAATGTAGCTGCGCTGGAAACATAATATGTCACTAATAAAAGGCCCAGACAGTAAATTCTGCACTTAACTGTCAACTGTCTAACAACCTTACCTCTGCTCACATGTAATAACAAATGCATAGTTTATCGAAAGGACAATAAGAGAATGCAAACACCTCCAGCTGTCGTTATGTACCTGAGCACCTCCCGGAACTCTTTGAGCTGGTTATCAGGAACTTCGGTGCGAATGGCCTCCAGCCACTCAGGCATGAAGCACTCCCACAGCGGCTGACTGATGACGTTGTATGGGATCAGACAAAGGATCCGGTTCAGACCCTCCTTCAGCTGGGTCACTGTGCTGCACGACTTGTCCCAGTATCCCCCCACCTGCAGGGGAAAGAAAGAAAGCATGGATGATGATGTTTTTCGCCTATAGCTGAGCAAACTAATGACATTAAGTGGCAGATGTTTAGTTAGATCTTAACTCTTTAAATGCCATGTTTTTGTCTTGACTTATCACAAAATAGTGGTTGAAATGGTAAAAATTACACTATGTGGTGGATGGTGGGGAGTAAAGACCCACATTGACACCCTGATATGATAAAATGTATGCATGGGTTTCAGTGGCATGTATTTCGCCTGCCATATTCCAAGTGTAACAATTGTTTGTGTATAGTGTATCAAAAAAACATAGAATGGTTCATAAAATGCACACAAAATCCCTTGAGGCTTATGGTACAAGGTGGGTGGATTATGGATGGATGGAAGAGGTGTGTGGATATTTGGAAATCTATTGTTAATGTGCTTACACTAACGGTATATGCTCCTTTCTACACCTTAATACTGTGGGCTCACCCTTGCAAACTCAACGGGCTTGGGCAGCAGACACATGACCATGACATCGAACCGCACTTCACACACTGTCTTCAGCCATTTTGTGACAAACTGAGGCTTCAGCTTCTCCACCAGGCTGCCGACCTCGTCGTCCATCATGTAGGCGGTGGAGTGAAACCACTGGAAGACCATGCTGACCAGCCGGGCCAGGCTCTCCGTGGGCGTGTTCTCGTTGGGTGTGCACAGGCTCACCTGCACGCGAGAGCGAAGGTCAGACAAGTAAATCGGCCATCAATGAGACGCTGCGTACTGTAAACCCTGTAATCTAAGGGCTCTTTGTTATTGAGTTATTGACAGACACAGGAACAAAAAGGCCTGCGATCACACACCAGGAACCAGATGCCGAACTGACTGAGGAGCCGCTGGTCGTGCTGGTCATCCTCCTTGTTGTCAAATTCGATGTTGTCCAGAGAGTGGTGGGAGGCGGACAGGCCCATCTGACGCCGGCGGTTCAGCTCAAACTCCCTCTGCTCGGCGTGTATCTCTGCCTCTTTGAGCAGGCTGCATGGATGCGGGATGCGGGGGATGACAGAGGATTCACAGAAGCAGATGGATGACACGCGAGAGGAGGAGTAATTAAATCACAGACCGCTCTCACATCGTGCAATAATCTGATCCAATGCTGTGTTTTTTTCATCTTGATATTAGTGTGAAAACGTGTTCTAGAGCTGCACAGAGTGCGTATCGGTGGCTGCAAACACTGTGAGTGCACCTTATCACAGCCTCCACGGTGCACACCAGCTCCTCCGCTCCGCACTCGCGGGTGTTGATGGGAGGGGGCGAGGTCTGGTACAGATGGGTCTCCGCCGCAGCCCCCACCTCGCTGCTGTGGTGGTTGACATGGCAACGCTTGCAGTAGCGGACAGGCCGGTTGCCATGGCGTCCGCAGCAGCCAGCCGAGAAGCAGGTGACCACAGCCCTCCTCACATGAGAGCTACAGTTCTACCAAGCCAAGAAACAAGAGGAGAGAGACAAGGACGAAGAGGAGGAGGAGGAGGAGGAGGAGGAGGAAAACTGTTTGTTTCTATTCTGGGAAGCTGGTAATAAAACAAAAAAAAAGCTACAACTGCAGAAAATAAGGCAATAATGCCTTGAGAGTATAAACGGACTGCTCTGAGAACACACATATCAGTTGCTCAGAGATGTTGATTTGTCTTCATCTACAGTGACAGAAAAGTCTTTGTGTGTCCCCACGGTGTCTCAGGTTTCTAAAAATAAAAAGCATGGCATGAGAGAGCCATCCTAATCTGATCAGCCTCTAATCTTGTGCCATTAGAGGGATGCAGTGCTCCCTATCAAATAAACATATCTGTCCTCTGATGGTGAGATCTCTCAGTCACTGGGCGGCTCTCAATGCAACAAAACCAAAAAAACAACAAAAAAAACACTATCCTGATATCAGTGATGTTCCCTCGGGTCTATTCCACCTTGGGTACCAAGGTGTATGTTTAAGTCTCTACTCGCAGATAAATGTGTCAGTTAATGATGACAGAGCCGGTGTAAACCCAGGTGGGAGTTTGGAGGGCTTTCTGAAATGAGCGTGACAAAGCCTGATCAGCAGAGGCTCTGGATTATAAACCGCAGGACGAACCCGGATGGAGGCCACCTGATCCCCCACACACCCCGCACCCCCAGCCCCTCGGAGTACCTGAGATCATCTCACCGACTCAGTTTTCCCGGTGTCTCCCTGGAAACCAGCAGGGAGCACTTGCCCTGAGCACAGCGTTCAGCAACAGTGAACAAACATCACGCCCCAGCAGCTTCATCTGAAATGATTTGGCCTTTACTGCACCGCCCCGGCCAATGAGGGAAGCATCTCCGCTTCATAAATACATGACCTTGCTATGGATCACAGGTAAAAGTGGATTTCATTAAATATGAAATTTGTTTCTGTTTTCAGCCATATTTCAATGTGCTGTTTGACTGTTTTGTGTCAGATGTGATCGGAAGCTGCTGCCAGGCTTATCAGTGACTGAAAGAGACTGTAAACAATTACTTTAATTAAATATAGACAAACACTGGTGAGTTCTTATGTGGTACTGTATCTGGTGAAGGGATAAGAGTGTCAGCAGAGACAGTATGCTGCACTAGGCCTTACCTTCTTTTGACAAATGGCGGATATCTCTGCTGCAATGACAGAGGAAATATATTAAGTTTGCAGAAAACAGATCTCTTTGTTCATTTGTCTCAGTGGAAAATACTTGACAAGGCACTACACAATACTATGACAACCATGCCAGATGCATCTTTGCCTCTGAATAATAATATTGTTTTTCCTGTATAATGTAGATAGGTTGAATAGATAGGTTGAATATATCCCACGTAAAGGTAACAGCTTTTGGTTTTACGAACTCTCACCTTGAGGCAGAAGAACATCAACGAGCCATTCAGCATGGTCTCTGAAAAGGTCAAAGAAATTCACAAACAATGCTTGATTTATGGGCAAACTGCTCTTCAGTGCCTTTACATAATTCCTCCGTGCATGCGCAGAGGACATAAAACGGCCTTTCTACAAGAGTGAGAACGCCACAGAGCCACGCAACTGCAAATGCAACAGAGAAACAAGTGGCTGCATGGTTTGATGATCATGATCTCATTATTGGCGCAAGGGAATTACGTAACCATAGCGATGCGTCTCCCCTGGGTTAAAGTAAGGAATAATGAGGCAGGCGGAAGGTGATGCATGTGTGGAATGGCAATTTGTTGAAGGGATGGGGGAGGTCGGACGGGGGAGAGGAGAGGATGGCGAAACAGAAGATGCATACCCCGCTATCCTCTGGCTGCACTCCTCGCATATGTAAAGAGGAGGGGGCTTGTCTCCCAGGGCAACGGAGAGAGTGGGATCTATACACATCTGTGGAGCAAGACAGGCGACAGTGTTAGTGTGTGGATAAAGCACAGGGGGCTGCATAGATATTTAGTTGCATTTGAACAGGAGTGAAAGACAATGATTCTGCAGATTCATGTATGTATATATATATATATATACATATATATATATATATATATACATACACACACACACACACACACGTGTATATCTTCCTCTGATTTCTCACCAACCTCTCACCATTCTAAATTACACGTATGGGTGACAGATAGATAGATAGATAGATAGATAGATAGATAGATAGATAGATAGATAGATAGATAGATAGATAGATAGATAGATAGATAGATAGATAGATAGATAGATAGATAGATAGATAGATAGATAGATAGATAGATAGATAGATAGATAGATAGATAGATAGATAGATAGATAGATAGATAGATAGATAGATAGATAGATAGATAGATAGATAGATAGATAGATAATTCCTTTATTGTCAGTTGGACTGAAATTCTTTTTGCATCTCTGGGTTGTTGATTTAGAAATTCACAAGGGCAGGTACAACATATAACATGTAACATATACCGCCTCCCGCCAGCACTGTAAAAAAGTGCACAGACTGCAGACTAATCTCCATAACATACAAGGTAAACAAGTATAAATCACACACATTACTTTCTATATGCTGGAGCAGACCTCCACAACCCCATTTAGGTACAGAGCAGGTAAGATAATAGATGGACAAGTCCAGCCAGGTGCTGCAACAGAATCATGACAGATGACCCACTTCTGCCAGGAGAGCGAGCGCCACAGACCCCACCTACATTTTCCATTCTCCCCTCTCTCGTCGAGCTCTCAGTGCATGGTATATATCGTCACCTTGCTCCAGAAATCACCTATACCTGCCCGCCCCCGCCCCCTGCGAGCCACTGCGTGGATGGCTGCGCACATATGCTGCACTCTCTGTTCTCTCACAACCTGTGTCTGGCCTTGTGCTAAACCTCAATGCTTGTGGCCTCAATGCTCAGATGGTGCAGCACAATTTACTGTGCTCGCTTGATGCCACCCTACCCTCCGGGGCTGCACGGGGTCAGCGCTTCCAATTAAGCCCCCCCTCCCTTCTTCTTCCTGTGCCCACCCCTCCCTCCCCGCCCCTGGTAATTGAAATCCGGCGCCTGTCCGTGCCCCTGTTCCTACTCTATTTGTCAGTTTTGAGCACAGTTGAGTAAAGGCAGGCGGAGCTGATAAAGCAGCAGCGGCAGCAGCAGAGTCTGGTGTAAAGTAGCATGGCGGCTGATATCATTACCCCATTCCCACAGCTGCCCAGGCATGCACTGATTTATTTACCAAGGGGTTCACAAAAGCAAACACGCCGATACGCTCGGTTGAACTCGGTGAGGCAATCTGGCACATGCCCCGTGATCCCCCCGATGGAGCTCTCAAAGGAAGCAGCTTTTGAATACGGCGAGCACTGCTAATCTATCCTCTCAAGGCAACAAAGCATTGACGACGGGATGTTTTCCTCATGTTCGCGACAACCACGGCTGCGCCGTTAAAGGCTTATTGGGTATGTTTTATAAGACTTAAGTCACCTTGACGGCAGGTTTATTGATGGCGTTGTGGCACTCGATGTGTTGACAGTGGATGGGGTTCCAGGCTGAAGCGGGAAATGGAAGGGCAACAGGATTTGACGGGAAAGGAGGAGAAAGGGGATAAAATAGGAGATGGGTTAGACCTTCAGACCAGAGTCAAGGGCAGATTAAGCAGCGGATGTGATTTAGATCTGCAGAGACTGACCTGTGTACTGCAGCCCCCTGTATTCACTGATGGCTCCCGGTGGTTTCAGGTTGGGCCAGTAGTGAAACAACATCTGGACGGCTGGAGGCTTTACTTGGGACGGGCCATAGGATATGACATAAAGAAGGTCCTGCACACAGTACGAGCAAGGTATATAAGGGACTTGGAAAACTATTGGAGAAAAATAATTATATTAATAATAAAAAATAAAAATAATAATATTTGTCCCTGGTTCAACATGTTTTTTAAACTCTGAGGATATTATGCAACTTTTGTTTATATTAAGAGGCGTTTTTGGCAATGCTTACTTGAGGGAAAAACAGAAAGCGATAATGCTTTTTCCAGTGTTCATGCCAAGGTTAGCTGATCATCATCTGGCTCTAGTGTCATATTTAGCAGGGAAATATGAGCTGTGGGAGAGCTGTAGTTTCATTCCTTGCTAATACAATAAAGCCAAGAACTTTAAAATCCTAACTGCAAGTGCTGTAGTGGATGCAATCATCTTAGAATAAACAAAATCAACCTCTGGAACATGGCCATTTATTCATATGGATTGCACCAATGCTGGTGTTAACAGAGGCTAATGTGACGTCAAAACTTCTACTTAGTGGTAACATATTCTATCGTTGCAGTTTGTATGATGTGTTCAGAGAGGACATACCTTCCACACTTCCTGCTTGTGCTTCATGAGACACTCCAACAACTGACAGTGATATACTAGAACGAGGCGTAGAAATGAGTCAGTGCACAACGCTACAACATTCCCCAGCCTCTGAAGCAGCCAGTATGATGGTTTACCTGGATTTGATGTGTACTGCATCGCAATCATTAGCATTGAGGAAGCGGACAGATTGACATAGGCTGGGACTCCCCCCTCCCTCCGAGTGGAGCCCACTACAGACAAGCAAGGATAAGGAAAAGAAAGAAGAATAATGACATTTTTGCTTACCTTTATAATTCACATATGGGCAGAAAGGATAATCCAAAATGTAAAAAAATACACATTTATGGTGGGAAAATGCAGTTATCTCACCATGCAGTTTCATTATGACAGGACATGAACTAGTCGCCTGAGTAATCTGGGCAAAAGTCAGACTCACATATCGCCATGGGGAGGAAGGACGTGCTCAGGTACTCAATGATGTCTTTGTGGAGGAAAGGGGGAAATGTGGCTAAAGTGGAGATCATAGTATAGGGCAAAGTGCTGAGAATATCATCACTGAGAAAGGGCAGGAGGCAAGTTGTTGTGTAAAATATGGACTGTCCCAGATCTGACGAGAGAGGAAAAAGGCAAAAAAAAAGGGACAAAGAGAGATACACAGACACTCATTCAATAACCAGTGCATACAGTATTCATATACTGTATGCAGCCACAGACATCAGAGTTACATGAAATTCCAGACATTTAACAGTACAACCATAGAAAAAAAAGAACATTTGGAATATAAGGTTCAGCTGAGAGTGCTGAGCTCTCCTTTAAAACCGCTGAAATAAAGTTTGCCCTCAGGAAAAGTAGAGCGTTCTAGTCAAGGAGATGGGTTTTCATGCTTTTGAGCTTTTTTTAACAGTGGTAAAATATTCATGAAAAACAAGAGCACTGACTGTGATGCAGCCTTGAGCCCGTGAAAAAAACAGTGTGGAAATAAGACATTCTCAGATGTGCTCTACAAGTATTTCATAAAAACAATAATAAAACATTACATTTGCCTGTGTGCGCTTCTCCGTTTAGCTCGTACACTCGCACAGGACCACATCAGTAAAACATTTCTCCCACTTTACATAACAAACATGCAGTCAGGTATGATACACAGAAGAGGAGGCCTATGTCTGGTGTTTCCAATGGCTTATGAACGATTACGTTGACAGGATCCAGCGTGCTCCCAATCACCCCCATGCATCCCTCAAGATCCTCAGCGGCACTTCTCTCCTCCCGTTACAAAAGAGGGCCAAAAAAGCAGCAGTGGCTTCATGCAGAGGCCAGACGGCTTGGGGATGATGATGACAAACAGTGGTGCACTGGGCCTTGACTCACCATGCTGACCGTGCTGCAGCAGGGGCACCAGGTCAAGCAGGGTCACGAGGGTCACATAGAGGCCCTGATAGTCCAGAGAGGGGTACTCTGAGAGCTGAGCGTCCCGACTCTGCTGCCCCTGCCCCCCGCGGTCTGACGGGGCATCGCGCAGAACGCTGTAAAGGAGGGAGCGAGTAACTGTAGGGTTGATGGAACTGACTTGTGGTCTTAGAGATGGGGTGAGTGGGAATGGCACAGGAAAAAGACACATGGTCATGGGCACGGCCAAATTGGAAGCTTCCTGGTTCTCCTTCCTGCCTGTGCGGGACAGAATGCTGCTCCGGGGCGGGAGGGGAGGGGGAGGGAGGGTAGGGGAAGGGAACAAGGGAAAAAAAGAGACAACAAAGACACAAAAAAACAGCACATTACATTGAAATGGCACTACAGAGACAGCGTAAATAGAAAAAAACAAACCCAGATAAACCCCACATAGGATGCAGTGTCTCACTATTGTATCACTGAAGGCACGGGCAATTTTTCCCTGCTTTGTCTGTTCAGAGTGACTGCAGTTCAATTTATCTCGTTTTGTCTGCACTTGGAAAACAAAAAAAACATGAGCACAAACTGCAATGATCACTGCATCTCATGCGTATCTGGTGACAAGGAGCAAAAATATAAAAAATGGCATGTTTTCAGTGGCAACCCCATACTTCTCCATAAAAAGGCACAGCGCAAAAGGCTGTCCCTCCATGGCTGCCGTCTTCCAATCAGCAAGGTCAGAGGCTACCATGCGAAAAAGGCCAATGAGCCGTGGAATTTCAAAAAAAGAAAAAAGAAATTTCCTTGTCTTTGGTGGGGCTGTCAAGGATGGGAGTGACACCAAATCGGTTCGGGAAAATACAGAGGTGACACTTTTGAAACATGCTTCAGCCAGTAATAAACATGTGTGTGAGGTTAGATCAAGTGCTCCTAGGTCACAGCACATGTTTATTGCACCAGAGAAATAATGTCTGTATGCATACGTTATGATACTGTATCAGTATCATCAGGAGAAATAATGAGATCCAACAGGCATATGGATTCAGGTTTCTAAAATAAATGTAACGACTAATCTACGGTCGAGGAGAAACTATAATGACAAAGGAATAGGTTGTATTGGGGGGAGATGACTGGTAGCATTATGTTTGTGAGCTAATGCAGGATGGACAATTGTGTTTGCTGTCCCCTGGGGAAGGTGGCGGACATAGTCAATTTTAAGAGAGGAAAAACAAAAGGAAAAAACTAGTTGGGTTGAGTGTCTAGGGTGGAGGAGGGGGAAGGGGGGGCCAGAGAGCATTGCTCTTTTTTTTTACTGCACATTATCAAAGAGCTAAGCTGTTCTATCAGGAAAAATGAATTGGGATTTATCACGAGAGCCCAGATTATTAAAAATGCTGATGTATCGAACGTCTCTTTCTTTCATTTTGAAAGGTCACTCAAAAAGTAGTAACAGCATTTTCGGCAAGTGAGAAAGGGGATTTCACGACGATTCGTTTTGTAAACATAACATCAGCAAAAATGTAACATTTTCTGTCTCGTCCCCTCAAAGTTATACTCTGCAAGACTTAGGTCTGTGATTCAACCGGAAAAGCTGTGAACACCCACAGCGTGAACTTTGATAAACAATGCTGCCTCGCGACACCAGACCGCGTCCCAGAGTATGACTTTTTCACTGCCCATTTCTCATATAGAAAACATCATTTTGAACAATGAACAAAGACTGCAACAGACACGCTCACACACACATACACTGAACGTAAACACACAAAGACACACACATATGTGCACACGTACGGACGTACAAACGACACGGAAAGTTACAAACGTACACGACACGTAAAACACATGTAGAAATGCACTGATACAGACACATGACGTAACGTTGACCGTCAGTCCCTGTGCTGTCTGTGTACGCTATGTGTGTTAGCAAGTGAGTCAGAGCACAGTCAAACTTTCCTAAAGGAGCAGGTTTTTTACAGGTGTGGTGAGGTAGAAACTAAACGTGCCACCTTGCTGAAACAACAACATGGGAACACGGTACGGTATATCTTATTATCTCCCCCATTCCCCTGAGTCTCAGCCCTCTGGAGTAAAGTCAGTGCCACTCACTGATGCAGAGAGTCTCAGTCTGACTTGAAGAAGTATGACACAGCCATGTCTCATCTTGGAGGAGGCACACATCATGGTCAGTCAATAGAAAAATGTAACCCTTCTTTTTTTCTCTCCTGCTCTACATCCGACCTGTGCTAAACCTGAATCGACAACCACCTTTCCAGCAACATGACACACGCCTGCCTCACTTTCTCAAGCCTCACTGGCGCCCACTTTCTCTCCCACTCTCCGTCTCTCCTTCTCTTTCATTTTCGCTTTCTTCACCCCGCAGGCCTTCAGAAGGCACAGGTGTCTGGATAATCCTTGAGTCCCTGCTGAGGGGACCAGACCTCTCCTAATGGTGGGAGAGGGGGGACTTATTTGCTCTCTGCATAACTGAGGCTGAGAGGCTCTGCTTCGGGGGGGGAAAAAATATCAACAGAGAGTGATTCCTTTCGCACTCAGATGACAGAGACCCTCCGAGACAAAATCGTCACTTGAGAATCGTCACAGATTCCCACAGTTGCGGGCCCCTGTCGCGCTCCATCTGTGCCGGGGACATATGAGAGGCCACGCTCAAAAACGCTGCCGGTGCTGGACGAGCATTCAGCACAGCACAAAGTATCAGGATACTCTGCGAGCGTTCACGCAGCAGAGGAATAATCCTTTCTGGGGGCTGAGGCATGAAGTGCGGAATTGAGGCCGGCTGCCAATCTCAAATAGATTGGACCCTAAGCTGATAATAATGATAGGGAAGTGGGGCACGCAAGTTCTGCCTCCAGTAAGCCCACCCTTTTTTTTGTAAATTAGCTCATGAGTTAGAGCCGTCCATCCATCATCTGTCCCACTTTGTAGCAAACAGTGTTGTGAGGGTGTGTCGAAGCCTATCCACGCACACTCACGGTGAGGGTAGTGGATACACCCTGGACAGACTGCTAGCCCATCGCAGATATGTGCGCTTTTGGATTGTCGGAGGAAAAAGCACGTACAAAACGTTAACGTAACCTCCCCAGTGTGAGCCCAGGAGTCGAACCCAGGACCCAGGAGGCTCTAACCACTCATCCCACCATGTGGCTGAGTTAGAGCCACGCTCCTGTTTCAGGCAGGGCCAGTGAGCAGCAGGACTGAGCCATACAACATACAGAAATATCATGTCCCTGCAGATATAGATAAGAAGGGAGGGGGATGACACATCGTGGAGTAAGATGTGTCCAAAATGGCCGACCACTTGACCTGTGCTGTAGGAGGACACAACATGCTGTTCCTTCCTCTGGTTTTCACAGCACCCAGGGGAGCCGGATGACCCTGCAACTGTGGACCTGGGGGGGTGGGGTAGGGAGGGGAGGGGGTGGCCTTTAGCTGGGAGGAGGGTGGACCCTCTGGGAAGGACACAGCAGGGAAGCGCTCCTCCAGCAGCTGACCAGCACATCAATACACACCCCTGAGTCGCCTATCTGCAATTAAAGGCAACACCATGCGCCTATAGGAAACCTGCTACCTCTCAAAGCTGGGCGGGCGAGGCCTCGGACCCGGTGGCACTCCTAGTCCCTAGTGTCCCTAGTGTGTGTCAGAGCGAGCTACTGTGAGTTATCTGAAATGTCAAACATTCTGCACTCTCTTACTTCACCTGTCGGCTCCAGAGCGGGGTACTTACCTGAGCAGGGTTTGGGAAAAGTATTTCAGTGTGTTTGCAATGTCTGTTCCGGAGGGCACAGGGTAAATATTGTGTTGCACGCGGTTGTGATACTCTTGCAAGTATCGTATCTTAGAGGCAACTAGACAAGATAAAGAGCAGAGTAACAAGCAAAATCAACACCAGTCAGACTGTCAGAGCGGGTAAAACAGAGTACAAAGGCAAGCATGTGAAGCTGCGTTTCTGTTGACTCTCGGCTTGGATTTTATGCAGGATAGCAGGCGGCATGTAACACGGACGCTCCAATTAATAAGTCAAACAAAGAGTCCGTGTTCCCATGGTTCTCTGGCCTTCACCAGGTGACCTTTTTGGTATGGCAGTGAGCTCACAGGAAGCCCTGGAGGAGGCAGTGACCTATTGTTTACAGAAGCAGCCTTGTGTACAAAAGGTTGCCAGTTCAAGTCCCAAGACAAGGGGAGGAAACTGTGGTCAAGGGATAAAACATGAGAGAGGACTTATTCATCCCTTAACCGATGATGCTGAGGGACATTTCCACAACTAACCCCCGCCCCCCTCCCTCCTCCTCCTCCTCCTCCTCCTGCTGCTCAGTGTCAAAACACTCCCTCAGGTCACCAGTTTAGGTACAAATGTGTGATTGGTTAGTTTTGCCCGGTTGAATGCGAGTTATAATAAGCTGGAGCGGGTAATCACTGACCCACTTTCTGTGACTTTGGGCAGTCGTGTTTAGCTTCATCCCTGACCTGTAAATGACAAACCCCAAAATAAAAATAACAGCTGCAGGCTTTGGACGGTCAAAGCCGGCTCTGCAATACACGCTAGAGCACACATGCGGCTCTCTTTGTGATTTTAGACCAAATAATTTGGAGAATGTTTAAACATTTGATGCGTAGCCCAAACAATGGTTCATGTCCCGGTGTGGTATCTTCTCATCACATTGTCCTGACTGATTCTTCCGTATGCACTGTACAGTGTTGGGGGGATTACATTAAAACTGTATTCCACTACAGATTGCAAAATACATGCCCTAAAACTTGATTTTAATGTTTTCTGACAATGTAATATAATGTTAGATTAGTCATTGTAAACTATGTAAGATTCTTTGGATTAGACTGCATGGATACGACCCTTACGAATGTAATTCGTGATTCTCGGTTATTCATTACATCTCAACAAACTTTGTACTCAAAACAGTGGATCGCACCACACAATAACCCAGAGGGTCAAGACATTGTTTTGTTCACCATTGTAAATAGATAAAACCCTTCACATTATCCATTAATGTCATCCATGTAACTGCATTCTGATTGCAGTTATTCATTTGTTGTATTGTTGTTCTTCCCCAACACTGTACATAGGCTGCACAAACATCAGCAACACACAACTTTTTTTTTCCAGACAACATTTCATGTCTTGGAGCAAATTTGCAGGGAGCTCAAACATGTATGAGACGATCCGAGCAAAAGGAGGCTGCCTCCCACCTGTTCCAGAGCGACGAGGGAGGGAAAGGGTGTGATCAATCCACATTATTGATACATCTAATGCCACCATATTTGCTCAGGGAGGAAGAATCTAAACCAAGTCGACCTTGAATCCAGCAGCACAGCCTCGCTTTTCGCACGTCAATCAAAACAACAACAAAAAAAGAAAAAACAAAAAGAAAACACACACATATGTCATGACGTCTGCGCGGTGTGTCGCCTGAAACGCACAGATCTGTATGCAATGCATGCATGGACGTATGGATCGGAGGAGGAGAAGGGGGGTTCTCGTGGTGCTGTGTTTGCCGGAGCCCTCCAGCCATCCTCCGCAGTGAGAGGACGTGTTGCAACCTGCCATGGCATCCTCCGTTTCATCACCAAGGACAGCTCCCCTCATCCTCATCATCTCTCTTGGTTAGGACAAAAAAAAATCACATTGCCAATGCCCCCCACACCCCCTTCTCCTCTCTCTCTCTATCTCTCTTTCTCCCTCTCCATGAAAAAGACACACATACACACACACACATACACACATACAGCTGTACTTACACTGTTCTGCCTTCGTAGACATCTCGCAGACACTTGGTGAAACATAAAACCCAGACTGTCAATTGTCAATTGTTAGTGTGTGTATGTGTGTGAGTGTGTTTTTCCCCTCTCCGGTGAAAAAGTGACTGTGCCCCCCTCCTCTCCTCTCCTCTCTTCTCCTCCTCTCCTCCTCTGCTCTGCTCTGCTCGCAGCCCAGGCTTGATTGTACCACTCTGCAGGATGGATTTATGCACCGGGGCTTTGCCGCCTCTGCTGCGGCGTTTTCTCCGACAGCTTTTAACTCGATTGAAACGCAGAGAGGGTTTTGTGTGTCGCTTTTTAATTTTAGGAGCCGGGGTGGCGCGGGGACGGGGAGGAACGGGGATAAATGCGTGCCACGGCATACCTTTCCGAATGGACTGATCCGCCTCTTTGACAAATTGTCATTCAAGAATCTCCAGCGACCCTATCAGTGCACTTGTAGGAGAGATCACAGCCTGCAGGAGGGGGAAAATCGGCGCAGAGCACGCTGCTTAAATGCACATATTAAGGTGCTTTTGCGTGTGCGTGCGTTGCTTAGAGAGGGATAAGCATGCAACAGATGGTTGTCACATTGTGGTAATCACGATCACACAACAATTAGAGAATGACTTGCTTGGGCAAGTAGGTGTTTCTTTTGGTTTAAAGCTTTGATAGTTGACTAAAGCATGAGTTACATGAAGGCAGTAAATGATAATAAGATCACCTTTCTCCAATCAGTGAATGAATACCTTCATTTGAGTTTGTGGATTTCTTTATTGTTTAATTCCTCAATCTTTCCTCAGGGTAATCTATTTGTCGCATATATATCTATTAATCGCTCTCCATTCTTCAGGCCCAAAGTCAAAGAAGATGGCAGAAGGAGAAGTGGAGAGGAGAAGGATTACGAGCCACCTTAAATGCAAGTCAGGAGGGCAGATGCGTCAGGATCCTAAGCCCCCATTGAACCTTCCTGTTTCAGTTTGTGCCAAAAACCTTTGGAGCGTTTCCACCTCCTCTCCAGCTGATTTGGAGGCATCGTGTTGTCATTACCGGGAATGACCCCTACGCCTGTCACTGCCATCATTGTTATTCAGTGAGTATGTGATCTGAATATTAAACATTGGCTTAATCAGTCAGCACATCAGGTCAAGTTTTGATTATTTGATCTTGAAAATAAAATACACAGCCATAGCTGTTATCCCACGTTATCCTACTTACTTTGCCTCATGATTGTGTCACAGAGGTGTCAAAGACCCTGAACAGGTCGCCAGTCCATCACAAGACACAGGCACACCATTCACTCTCACAGACATACCTACGGTAGGTATACCTACGAGTCTCCAATCAACCTAAACATGAATGTTTCTGTGGAATGTTTCTGTGGCTTCAAAATCTTTAATTTGGAGAAAAAAGATCATCATTGAGTGTTGTCTCTTGTCACTGCCATACACGTTGCACCAGGTGGCGCAGTGACCGCTCACTCTCCTGACCACAAGGAGAGTGAGGAACGTAAATTCAGTTCCTTTTTATGTCTTGTATTTGCCAAAAACGTCTGACTCTGATTCAAATCACTAATTAGGTCAGTCAACACATCAGGCTATGTTCTGTGATCGCCTTGTCTTGAACATAAAATGCACAGCAGAAGATCTGAGAGCAAACTCTTTATTCTGAGGGGCAAAGGCCATCATCAGGTTTTGCCTATTGACACATTAGTGCAGGGTTGGTGGTCAGTAATAGTGCATTCTTTCCATGTTCCTGGAGGTAAAGAGTTCACGACTGGCGCTTTGATGTCTTCCGATACTGTGGGACGTGGTGCAAGATCCATCCGGCCGGGCACATGAGAGTGGCACCAAGCACACACAGGGCAAAGAGAGATTGCTGCAAAAGAGTCCATAAGGGGCATAAATGTTTAATCAACAGACATTATGTTCTTCAGAGTAAAATCAAGCAAACGCATGGAAGGTGGTTTTTAATGCACATTTTAAGCTCCCAGGCTCCCCTGCCATCAGCGACAGGTCGGATGGAGAGGATCACACACCTGAGTCCACAGCAGAGGTGCCGGGATCACAGTGACTCATGCTGAGCTATAACAACAGCCCCCTTTTATATCTCCCATCCATGATATTCCCTGTCTCCCGCTGCACTTTTCCTAACTGGAGCCGAGCTTTGCTAAAGGCCCCTGGGCTTGTCCCACAGGACAGATCAGCAGATTTATAGTGGCATAAACACTGGCCGCTACGTTGCGCCTCGATCATAGGATTCCTTTACAGAGGTCAGACCCCCACGCTGACTTATAGCTCGGAAATGAATAAAACATCTCTCCCACTCTGCAGGCCGGGGAACACAGTTCGCTTGAATTCCTCACATTAGAGGCAACGCAAGGAAGGAAGCATCACAGATGCTGACTTTGAAGAAACCTGGTTGTAGCCTATGCCAACTCTGATGGGTTTAATTGCAGTTAAGTACCTAAACTTCACCGGTAAAAGCTTGTAGTTCCTGCTGCCTCAGTACATTCTGATACAGAAAATTTCTAATATACAGCTCTCAGAAATATTAGGATCCTACCATGGGTCCTATCCTTTCCTTTGGTGGCTTGCTGCAGATGGTCAACTTGTGACTTTGCTGAGTGGTCTTCATCAGCCTGGACCAGGTCTTTGAGGATCTCCTGGAGACAGAAAACATCCTTCAGCACACAGTTTTCTCTGCTCTACTGTACGGAAATGTTTTCTGTGGAAATGTCTCCCCATATCCTGTGATATGGTAACTGATAATGGCTACTTTCATGTAATTCCCAGCACTATTAGTGGGAGGGGTTACTCCCAGTAGCTGAAGACACTCATGTAAACACAGTGACCAAGTTCTCATCAGGACAAGAAGCCCGGGCTTGTCTGTGAGACTGCAGTGGACAATGAACTGAAAGAGGAATTTTGACTCAACACCAGACTAAACTCTCAGTTGCAACCCGCAATAATAATATCATATCATAAAGGAACAGCATAATAAAATCTGTGAAAATTATGAGTCCTCATATAGGACACCTTTCTCTCTATACTCCATGCAAAAAACAAGGTTTCTGCATTTATTCTTGCATGCAAGAATGAGAACAGAAAAATAAACACAAAATAGCATTTAGGTCTCTTTTAGTTCATGTTTTTATCCCCTAATTTAACGTGTCTGCTACTTTTTGACTGGTAATAAAGTTGTTTGTCATTTGATAGTGTCAACCTGAAGCATGAGCCAAAAGGACCATTCGCCACCTGAAGGGTTCAGCGTTATTTGGGGTCACTCTGTTCTCTGAATTGATGACTCACCTCCTCTTTATTGTGGGGGATTAAGGCACAGACTGCTCAAATAAAACCAAAATTGTTTTTATAGTGTTTTTCTGGCGCTTTCAAACATATAAAATGTCGGTTTCAGTTTATAGCATGACTGAGCAAATGACCTTGGAGGTCATAGATGATGATTGAAATGAAAGGCTAGATGGGCCCACAGTGTGAGCCAGAGGGAGGATTTGGTCTGTATTAGATGTATTGTGTCGCCCCCAACAGGACACTGAGAGAACTGCAATAGGACTGAGACCAGTGAAACTTCTATCCTTAAATCCTTTGTTTCTTAAATACCCTTAAAAGCAAAGGTTCGTATGCACCTATTCATTAACAAATTGTGATATACTATTGCACTACCAAAACTGGCCAGAGGAACCTTAACGAGTAATAAAACGCGAAGTGAATAAACTAGACTATACTGTTACCATCTTATGTGTGCTGTTGCCTTGTGCTGCCCACCTGTCAGTCACCTTGCTTGTTTTCTGTGCCTATCACCAAATCCCTCATGCCTGTATAACCAAATTATATAACCACCAGGTTATTTTGATTATGATCATGATTACAGTTGCTCACAGACCTGCATGTGCTGTCCAGATTTTAAACACTATTTATCATAATAAAAAATAGCAGTCATCTAATAGCATGAATTTCCTTTAAAAATAATTTGCACACTATAAGCTAATTTTCCTTTTTACAGACAGAAATTCATGCAATTTTTTTTTTTAAATCAGACAATAAATACAATGATAAATCTAACTGTTAAATCTAAATCTAAATGTTAAATATTCATTGCATTAAATGGAAATGTTAAATTTCAACACTTAGATTTAGGTTGATATATACATTGAGATGTATTTTTTGTGTATACATATTTTCAATGAATTTCTTTCGCTTCGATAAGTGTGGGGAAAAAGTGAGCGTGGCATTTTGCAGCCGGATTTTTACATGGGGTAACCCATACGAATTAGATGAGAAAATTAACAGAAGTCATAAATAGTACGCAGCATGCGTACAATCCTCACTGACACACCTCTGCCATTAGAGAGCGCTCGCAAACACGCTATAGCAGCAGCTGCCTGTAGTACTGACGGGCCTGTGGACCAGTCGGCGTCCACCACCGAGAGCATGTAAAGCTGACGTAACCACCGGATATACAATTACTGTCCTTCCAAAATATAAGCACTGCGGGAGCAGATTGCGCGCTTCATGTCGTAATGACAGTTATCATGACAACCCCGTTGTAAATAAAAAATAAACCAAAACCGCGTGTGTGATTGGAATACTTAATTGTGAGGTATATACAATACATGATAGTTAACATTTAAGAGGCTGGGATTTTATTCTGAAGGTGTCCACCGGTAGCGCACCACTTTGTTCCGTTTCACTTTGATCGTTTTGCGCTGGGATAGGCCATAACAACCACCCAACAAGGCGTTGTGCTACTATGGGGAAATACCGAACCGAACCGAGAATAAAAACGGTGCTGGTGTAGTTTATAATCGCGGTAAACGCTGTAGGAATCTAGCGGAAAGTCGACGCAAGTAGACATTATGGCACATTAGGGATTAAATGTGGTCGTTGACGTCGAGCCGTACGTAATGAGCAGAGTTGGAAAAAGAAGGTGTTGAGCTGCATTTTTTTTCCCCTCTGCCAGGGACACAACTTGGGTCGGAGTACTGCCTTAAAACTGCGAGGAAGGAGGAATCATGCCCACGAAGCTGCACACTTTCGGGTGAGTGTTTTGTTTTTCGAAGGCTTTCAACAGTTGCATCGCATCTCGCTGGAAGTAAAAAGGCAGTAACCGAGGGGGTAAAGTCAAAGCGACACAGCGGAGATAGCTAGCCTCTTTAGATATGCTACTAATTACAGGGGCTGTGCTGGACGTGATTCCTCTCGATGAGGCTGGTCTGGAAATATCGGGACACTTCTTGCCGTTTTTTTCATCAGCCGGGAACAAACAAAGGTGCTTGGTTTTTTTGTTCCCCTCATCTCTTTGCAAGCACTTTTGACCAAGGGCTTCCGTCTGGGCTGCGGTAGCCCAGGAGCAGCCCCAAAGAACAACAATAGCTCCGTAAGGCTAACAAAGCAAAAAAAAAAAAGAAAGGTAGAAAATGCACGGCATCGTTTCATCTTTGTTTGGCCAGATCGATGGGAAAGTTTGTGCATTTCCACTCGGTTGATAAAGCTACGTGTTGCTGTCTAATGCATCTGTGCCAGTAGTAGATGGCTTGTGCTATGGCAACACTATGGCCCTGTCACCTATTGAAATCTGCAGCATGCATATGGATTGCGATTTGTTTTTTTTAATATCAGGAGTGAGGTGTGCAATTTATTGCAATAGCTTCGGTATTTGCAATTTGTTTATTTTGTCGTGCTATTAACCTCCTGTCGGCCCATCACTTGCAGGGGGGTTTATAGGGGTCCAGTGTTATGAATCAGGTCAATGCAGGGATAGGCTCTAAGTAGTGCCGCTGCTCCTCTGTAATGAGAGGAGCTTTCTGAGGCATCTGGACAGGAGGATTTCTCCCTGGAGAGGTGTCCTGGGCATCTCCATCTGGATCAGACCCCGAGATTGTCACACTTGAGAGATTATACCTCCCAGCTGGTTTGGGGGCACCTCAGGATGCCCCCAGAGGATCTGGTAGAAGTGGCTGGAGAGAGGAGAGTCAGGGCTGCCCCCTGCTATCTGGGAAAAAAAAAAAACAAATTGTATAGCTTCATATAGTGCATTTTCTAGCAGCGTTCCCTGTTGCTTTTGTTGTGTTTTTAAGTGGAGAGCTGCCATATGCACACACTGTGATAATCCTGTGGTAATCTCGCTGAAATTCTGGTTTAGTCTGCGCATTGAGCACAGCGCCTTCTGGGAAAGGTGCATTCGTGGTGCGCTGCTTGGTCTCAGCCGTATGTTCAGTGACCAGGTTAAGTATTTGGTTCAGCACTGCAGGGTCGCATAATGACATATAATTATTGGAGTTACATTCTCAGAAGTCCATGACGGTCCACGGAAGCTTGCAAGTACTTGCCACCGAGAAGCCGTCTGAAGCCGGACTTCGACCTAAAGGCTGTTTACTCTGGCCGGTCGGGTGGAGAACTCAATGAGGAGCACTGACAACTCACTCAAGGAGGAGCACTTATTGTTTCCTGCCTTCCATTCTCTCTGGAGACAGCCTGCCAGACTGTTTGTACAGGCGGAAAAAGAGCCATCCATACATTAGTTTGCACTTAAGTTGTGTCTGCATGCTGATGCGGTTTGTTTTTTTTGTGTGCGAGTTGTCCACCTTTTTCTGTGTGCACCTTTGCCCTCTTGAGTCAACATATCACAACCTTCTGACATCGTGGTCCGCGAAATGTCAAATATGCAGCACTATGGTTCATGTTGTTGGTCGGGACGCAGGCTAATCCAGAGGCTGCTCACCATGAGTCATCATTGTGTGGACTTAAATTCCCCCTGTCTGTCTCTTGTCGTTTCAGCGCGTGGCTGTTTCTAGCCCATTCTGATGCCTGTCGTTTCCTGTAGCTCCGTAATCAGTCGACTGGCCTGATTAACTGTTGCGCTGATTGACCCGATTGGCAAAAAAACACTGCCGACGTAAGCAGCCTGCCCCCGCGATCACGTCAGACGCAAACGACATGATTGATGTTTTCAGGACTCCCTTATTGTGTCTGCTCTCCACCTCTCCGTAGCGCCGAGGTCGCTCTGTTAGAAAGCCCCGGCCCCTGCCCGCTGCTGCGGCGCTTATCATGACCCTTTTAGAGCGCCTCTGATTGTATCAGATATCCAAAGAGTCATACGCTCTATAATTACTGTCTGAAGCTGTATTTCTGTCCGTCCAGCTTGGTTGGCAAAAGCACATAATGGCCATCTCTCCGCACAGGTCAACAACCTTTAAAGCAGAGAACCTCATTTCGTCATGTCCTCCTTAAACGATACAATAAAATGCCGTTGTATGAAAGTGATTCGTTGACACGAATCCCAATGTATTTTTCTATTTGTTTTCCTCTTGCAAAAGAGAGATGCATCTGTTTCTTCAGGGATGAGTAAGACGGAGCAGATAGTAACGTGTCAGCAGCACACTAATAAAAAAAATCCCCTGTTGAAGAAATTATACGGAAGAGCTGCATATTTAAGAGATCTGACGCATATAGAGCGCTTCACAGCTACTGTGTAATTTTAGCCTGCGAACTGTTAGGGGGGGGTGGATGTTTTTGCTGTTGTGAGGGAGTCGCTGCCCTTTGATTCAGGTCTGACTGTGACACAGACACGCCTGATTGATCCTCCTCAGAAACACAGGGCCTGTGTCATTGAGCCTGATGACAGAGATTATTATCAAAATGTGCTGATTTGATCATTTCATTGAAAAGGTCCACCCATCTGTCTTATCATCATCATCATCATCATCATCATCATCATTTTAGCTGCCTTTTCAGGTGACGTGGGGTAGCAAGACAGGGAATATACCTAGTACAGGTCGCCAGTCCATCACAGGACACACACACACACACACACACACACCATTCACTCTAACCTAGGAGAAATCCAATCTCCCAATTGGCCTAAAAATGCATGTTTTGGGTCTGTGGGAGGAAACTGGAGTACCTGGTGAAAACCCACGCACTCAAGGGATTCGAACACAGGACGATATTGCTTTGAGGCCGCAGTGCTTAACACCCACACCCAACACCTAGGGGAATTTAGAGTCTCTAATTGGCCTAAATGTGCGTTTTGGACACGACTCGACTCGCAAATAGTTTTTAATCCTAGTGCCATAAAAGAGCCGACGTCTTAATATACAGCCCAACCAGTTTGGTTTATTAGGCTGGGCAATAAACTGTTTTTGAACTGGTTTTACTGCTCATATTGTAGTATGATTACATATTTATTGCCCCGCTTCGTATCTGGAGCCGCATGTCTCTTGTACTTGAATTTTTCGCAGGATGGGCTCAACTTGTTGTTGTACAGCGTAAAAGGACAAAGTATTTGATTTGATTGGGCCTGGGTCACAGGTTTGAATGAATGGACCATGGTCATTGAGGCCTTGCAATGGTGGTTTAACTCTGGTCACAGCTTGAGTCAAAATATTACTGTTGTTGTTGTGTTACATTTGTAGAATTCTGGTCAAAATAGAAAGAGAGAGAGACGCTGTAGAAATGTTGCTCTTGCTGACTGGGAAAAAGTCAGCGGCGTGCCGACTTTTTTTTCTTGAACCATGATGAGGAAATCCACATAAATGATTGATAAAGTGCTTTGACTGTCATTTGAATAATACATTGGTCCCGCTCTTGTGCCAGGCATTTTTTTTTTGTATGGTAATGTTCTTTGGGAGGCCGGGGTGCAACACATCGTTTTGAATCGGCCACTTTTTGAAGTGGCCGATTTGAATGAAATAAAACCGCCCAAGCCGCAGCGCTAAGGTGAGCGGTTTTGAAAGAGGTTTGTGTGTCTGAGAGAGAGAGAGAGAGAGAAATGGAGAGAGAGAGAAGGGGGCGGGTGGGATAGGTGGGGGGCAGGGAGTGTCTGCTGTCACCTCTCATTAGGGCACGTATAGTCCAGCTCGGGCCGCCGTCTGTGCCACCGCCCTCCTCCGGAGCTCAGGAGAGCGGCACGCCGTCCGAGATCACGGCCGAGACGCTGCTCAGGTCTGGAGGAGGTGGCCGTCCTGAATTACGCCCTCAGAGTTTCTGCGCTGCGGCTCAAGTCGAATCTGGTCAAAGTCGGCATCGTCGGGAGCCGCCGCGGCGCTGGGCTCCACGCGTCGCTTTATTCTCGTCTGCGCCGCTCCTTTGAGGGACCCCTCGGCCCCTCCCCCTCGCTCCTTTTGTAAACAAGACAGCACATCTCTCAAGGGCTTCCTCCACTCCTACATATTCAAATTCCATGTCTAATTTTGTCCAAATGAATTCCCTGTGAAGATGGCGCGTACTTAAAGCAGCCTAATGAAATAAAGATCAGCCAAGGTTTTTTTTTTTTATTGGAGTGCTGCTCCAGTGTGACTGCTGTGTGTGTGACTGTTGTGTGTGTGTGTGTGTGTCCGTGTGTGTATGTGTGTGTGGAGAGAGAAGGGGCTGTGGTTTTCCATGCAGCCCTTGGGAAAGCTTTGGAGTTGCTGCTCTACAGGGGCAGACACAATGATTTATTGGTATGTTAGGCAGGAAAAACTAGCAGGCTGAGATAAAACGGATCACACTCCACCACCTCTCCATCTGGTCCCACGCTGCAGAGGGAGACAGATTATGTAGACACACAGACGACACATCCTTACAGTTGTACGTCGCGTTATTTTAAAGTGAACGATAATGGCAGTTGCCATTCCAAGCCAGTGTTTTGGGGGGTTTTTTGCATTCAAAATAACCAAAGACGTGGAAAATTGAGGATCTTGTCACACTTGAAATAATATAAATAATAGAAACATAATTGCTGTACGATTGTGAATAGGACCGACAGGACAAAGTAAGAGGGCAGAAATGTCACTGTGGAGGATTCCCAGACTGGCAGGCACAAATGGGCTGAGGTAGAATGGCTAGAGGGAGCTATTTGCAGTTTTTGACCTGTGTCACAGACTCCAAATTGTCTCTAGGTGTGAATGAGCCAGCGGATGACGTGTGTGTGTGTGCGTGTGTGTGCGTGCATGCGTGCGTGTGCGCGGGTCCGTGTGCCCTGCGATAGATTGGAGGCCAGACCGGGCTGCATTTCCTACCCTCTCCCTCTGTGAGCTGGAGATAGGCGCCAGTAGAGCATCCGACACTGGCGGCTATAAAGCAAATAAAATGATGGATGGATGGACCTCTGCCACACAGCTTTTACTGAATTAGCTCTAACTTTCTATCGAGGCCTCCATTCATTTTCTTAACCCACTTGTATACCTTTTCGAGGTCTGCTGGAGCCTATTTTCATGGGGTGAAGGTAGGGAATGCACACTGGACTGGCACGATTTTTTTTCCTCATTGTTTGTGGACTGTGGGATGAAACCAGGGTACCCATAGAACAAAACGCAAACTCCCCACAGAAGGTTCAACTCAGGAGTCAAACCCAGGCTGTACCACCTCTGAGGCAACAGTGCTATCCACCAATATGTCTCTGTCCCGTAGAGGGAAGGATATGTCAGTTTTCTGTGGACTCAGACTGTGTTCTTCAATGGGAACACATTGGTGTACCTTGGCAGAGAGACCACAGGTGTAATAGTGGCTCTTCATTAAGTGTTCCATTAAACGCCATTAGTGTCAGCAAACCAGCATGAGCACAGCGCTTGGCAATATGTAGCGTGTATCCCACTGCTAAAACGATCAGAATGTCTCTTTTTTTTCTTCAGTTATTACAATTGCACATCAAAATATTGATGCAAATATCTAGAACAGAGTAAATGAAGTTTTCCCATTCATTATAATATGGCCTCGAACGACAAAAGATAACCAGACCACACACACACACACACACACACACACTCGGCACAGGTTCGTGTTGTCTTGTCATATTACCCTCCCCTGGGTCACGCACTTAATGCACAGATTGCTCTCCCTGAGGATGTTTTCCTTCCTCGCTGCTGCTAAACAAGCTCGTCACTGCGCAGTTATTGCACCTATGATGCAGCGCTCCGTCCGGCCGGATACAGAGCTAAACTCAGAAACCAGCTTCGAGAAAACTTCAATGTGGACGAAATGAGAAAGCAGGACTGAGCTGCCCGGCTCCCGTTGATATGACCTCGCTTAATGAATTGTCTCTGAAACTGCGGTATAATTATCCTCTGCTACCTCGTACGCCCGGAATAGTTAAAAAAGAAAAATAGTATTCATGAGGCTGCTGAGAGGGTTGTACTGTCCTCTGAACATCTGGGTACATCTGCATTAGATTTGTTGGACTGCCAGGCAGTGTTTCCTGAGGGCCGAGCAGAGGAAGTCTCTGTTAACCTTAACCGTTCAAAATTATAGATAGAAGTCTGAACGCGTCAGATAAATACTTCATTATAAACTGCAAGAACACACACACGCGCACGCACACAATCTTAAAGCACAAAGTCCTTGCTTGTAAAATTGCCACGGCGGCAGTGATTCATGATTATACAGAAATCAATTCTGGCTGAAACAGTGTGGTAGATAGCATTACTGGTCCCCACCCGCTCAGCCTCCATCCCATTGACGCCTCTGGCCATTCATTATCTCTGACAAGGGTCCAAACAGTCCGAACTCATCATGTTGTTATCCCTGCGAGGTGTTAGTCAGCAACATTATTCAGGGGAAGAAAAAAAAAATCCCCCCCCTCTCGGTGTCTGATTGAAAGATCTGGCTCCTTACTGACCGCTTTTATTTTTTCTCTTTCTCTCCACTTTAATCTCCCTCCCTGCCTGCCTCCCTCCCTCCAGGCATGGCAGGCTGGGCCCCGGGCTCTGAGGACACTTCAGAGGATCCGCGCCTGACCCGACGGCTGAGGATCGAGAGAGGGAAAATACGCTGTCTGAGCAGAATGACTCAGCAAGAGGGGGGACCCCCAAATAGCAAGTGAAGAAGAAGTGAGGATGGGTGCCAATGGATCCAGCTATCCACACTCATGCTCCCCACGCATCGGGGGAAACGCACAGGCGCAGCAGACTTTTATAGGTGAGTATTTCATCCGCAGCTTAATGAGCAGCTAACATTAAGTCCCCTCTGATGGACGACTGTGTTTTCAGTCCATAAATGATAAAATGAAACACAAGCTGAGTTCTCTCTCTCTCTCTCTCCCTCTCTCCCTCTCTCTCTCTCTCTCCCTCCCTCTCCCTCTGAGCTGAATTGGTAAAACTGTGCTTCGTAGACCAGCACAGACTCATTGGTGGTCTCTAGTATCGGCCAAACTCACACATGGGATGAGAGCAACCTGCTCCCATGACAACTGAATGCACAAGAGGTTCACCGCTTTAGTGCACTACAGCTGTCAAACTGGGCCATTGACTCCGACAATGGACACGAATGCACAGAGGAGCGAGCTGCTCTTTTACCTCGTCCCTCTTTACATCTGGAGTGATGAACATCTCTCTGAACCTACTCCCGCGATTACCTCTGCACGGTGTGCGCGCTCTTCCTTAATGAATCACATATTGGTGTGATCAGGTTTTTGTGAATCGTCTGTGGTGTTGAGGTATGTGCTTAGATTTCTGTGGTCTCCTTGTTTTCAATCGCGATCTCGCTGCAAGAATCCGAGGGATTGGTCCGATAAAGTGGACGTCCAAAGTCCTGACAGATCTTGCAGCCCGGTTGATCTCTGAAGCAAATTAAAACTAATTTTCTCATTTCCCCGTGAAGCTCTTCTTTCCCACCCGAATGGCTCCAGATTTGTCACTTTATGGATTCTCTTTTAAGGATGAAAGGAATCCGCTTGAAACTGTCAGAAGTGGAAAGTGTCGCGTTGGCTGCCAAAGCTCTCAGAGCAATAATCTCAGATATTTATCTTGAAGACGTTCCGCTCCTCATCCAAGAGGCTTCTTCGCTGAACGGTAAACTGAAGCGTCCTCGAGAATCCGCGACGGGTCCAGTTTCCACGACTTACAACTCCTTGGATTTCCTCGACCCGGACCAACGGGAGTTCCTCACAGACGTCTCGGGAGATTTATGCCTCGCTTCTGCCTTCCGATTCTCCACACGACGATTCCCCGAAGCCGTCGTCATTCTCAATGGGGCCTCAGCGAAATTGACTGCACTTCACTGTTCTGTGATCGCTCTTTTAGATGCAAAGACACAGAAAGGCAACCTTAGATTTCAATGCATTTGAGAGAGCAGTCGGCATCTCTATCTGCCGCGTGGGTAAAGACGCAGGTACGCCCGCATGGACAACGATCTAGTCACATTAAGTGTTACCCCTCGCAGCCGTGCTCTGCCTAGGCCTGGCACGGGTACGTGCTGGTGGCGGGATGTGGTTACGCCGAGGCGGCCGGGCCATCAGGCAGCATGGCGGCCAATCTGCCGTCATGGGGCGTCGCTCCTGCCAGCAGCCTGTGAAGACTTGTCACATTTCGTACCCAACGTCTCACAGTTGCAGCCCTCAGACCTTTTGTCCCCGTGTCACAAGATGTCGCCGTCAGAGAGCTTTGCCGCGCCGTAACTATCAGCTCTGACGTTATTTGTTTGTTTGAGAGAGGGGTTTTTTGTGTGCGTTTCGGGGACTGGCTGTCCTTTGCGATACACGTTAGCGGACCTATTCATCCGTTAGCTCACCCGCTCTGTATCTCAACAGTGGCACTGGGGTGTGTGGCGAAGGCAGGGAATACTCCCCGGACACATGAACACGCCATTGAGTCTCAAACTCACACTTAAAGACAAGTCTGAGTCTTCAATCGACCTAAATGTGCACTTTGTTTTTGGACTGAGGAATGGAAGTGGCTAGAAAAGCCCACACAGTCGCAGGGAGAACATGCCAACTCCACAGCTATTAGACAGATTTCATACCAAATTGTCAACCATCAGAAAGTCTCTAATCCGTGCTTTCTGTGTGCCAGTAGATATGAGGAACTTGGGAAATTTACTCAAAAATGCCCTTTATAAACAACATTGTTTATTTCAGTTTCCAAATGACATTTCCTGTTTGGTTTTTGTGGAGTTTCTCTCCAAAAGTGAAAGTGTCGTGGGACAGGCAAGTTTCCTCTGAAGCGTTTTTTCACTCTCTTTTTTACTAGTTCTGCAGCGTCTTGGTTGAGCTGGCCTCGGCCACAGATGATTCACAGAGTTAGAATGATTACTATTTGGGTCAGACTGATGGATACTGGGAGAAGGGCAGGCAGAGAGGATCTCCTTGGCAGAGCTTCCTCTGACGTACAAGTGCTGCCTTTCAAGCCAAAGATAACTGCTATTTAGTGTAATTGATTGGGCCCAAGAATGCGGATAGGCCGAGGTTCTTTCGGGAGAACAAAGCAGGACAAAGTCTCCTATGAGCTAATTGGTTCTCGGCCTGCGATGAACCATGGTTTGGGCTAAAACAAAACTAAATAAAGGGAATTCTGTCTGGGTTTTTTCCACTGTTGAACTTGGTCCAAGCACTTTGGTAGCTGGGTCAGGGTACTGTGTGCTTGGCCTAACGGAGCCGGTCACACCACAGGGGTGCTGCAGGCAGATTGTGTTTCTAGCAGCCTGGCCTCCAGAGGGAACTGGTGCAGGGGTCGGGAAATGAGAACTCAAATGGAACCAGAACTCATTTCTTTCTGCAAATGTATCGGAACAGCAATCGATGATAACAGTTATGCCATTAGTGAGGAGAGTAGAAACAGTAGAAACCATGTTCTACATGCTCTTCATGTTTCAATCCCTTCCTCTAAATTGCAAAAAAAAAAAGAAATCCATCTTCAAAGCTTTAGACCAAAGGATTTCAAACTTTATTTGGCAAAATAAAAGGCAGTAAGTCTGAAAAAGTTCAAAAGGGAATGGAGGAATAAACCTGGGCAGCACAACTCAAAACAATAATGTCATAATTACAGAAGATTCAGACTCGATGTGGGTGGGAATGGAACAAAATGGCTCCCCAGTATCATTAGGTTACCTCCCGTTGGTAAACCAAAAGGAATGGGGGGAAAAAAAACAAAGATTGAAAGGGTTGTAAAAACATGGAATAGTTTAAGAATTTCAAAATCAATATCAGGAGCTATGAACAATTGAAATGAGTCCATCATTTCAGCCAGCTGATGTAGATACTGTTTCGAAGAAACGGATACTCAGGAGGTTGGTTTATATTGGAGCCTGGTTTGATGGCCAATCACTACAGTGTTCTCGGCATTTCATACATTAACTTATTTAGCCCGGTCAGGCCCATTATAAATCCTTACAAGCCAGGCTAAAAGTCCAGGCACATGAGCAATGGGTGAAGATATCAAGGGAACCGTTACCTAGTGCTAGCAGTGCTTCTTTAGGGGTGAAGAAAAAAGAAGCTACTGTTGTCTATCCTGACCTGCTTGTAGTTGGGATTGAACATAACTTCTATAATGTGATTTGAAAACATGTATAGTAGACAAACGTGGGAACTGGAACTAAACTCAATTTCAGAAAATGAGTGGGATGAAAAGTCTGTCTGCTCATAAATGAACCAGTGGCTCAAACTGGACGGAGTGTGCCTGGAAAGTCTTAAAGAAGTACTTCCGAACACCAGTTGCATTGGCTAAATTTGGGAAAGGATTGGGAGGGTGTCAGAAAGGAAATAGAAGTGGCTTTTGGACAATAGTCCTTTTAATGAGAAGGAGTTGACTGCATCCAGGACGTGCTTGGACTTTTGTTTGTTACACACAAACCCCTTCCTCTGAAGCTAACGTGCATTGTGTGCTGGTTGCAGGGACGTCTTCCTACTCCCAGCAGGGATATGGCTGGGAGTCCAAGCTCTACAGCCTGGAGCACGGCCACGAGCGGCCCACAGACAGGAAGAAGAAGAGCCTTGGCCTGGCGACCCTCAAGCGGCGCTTCATCAAAAGGAGGAAGTCCAGCCGCTCGGCGGATCATGCTCGGCAGATGCGGGAGCTCCTGTCCGGGTGGGACGTCCGGGACACCAACGCCCTGGTGGAGGAGTACGAGGGCACGGCCGCCCTCAAGGAGCTGAGCTTCCAGGCCAGTCTGGCGCGCGCCGAGGCGCCCAACCTGCCGCGGGACCTGGCCGCCCTCTACCAGCACAAGTACTGCACCGACGTGGACCTCATCTTCCAAGGTACCTGCTTCCCGGCTCACCGGGCCATCCTGGCCGCCCGCTGCCCCTTCTTCAAGACCCTGCTGTCCTCCTCGCCCGGCTACGGGGCAGAGGTCCTCATGGACATCGAGACGGCCGGCATCGACGTGCCCATGTTCTCCGCCCTGCTCCACTACTTGTACACCGGGGAGTTCGGGGTGGGCGGGGCCGAGGACACCAGGCTGCAGAACGTGGACGTCCTGGTGCAGCTCAGCGAGGAGTTCGGGACGCCCAACTCCCTGGAGGCCGACATGAAGGGCTTGTTCGACTACATGTGCTACTACGACGCCCTGCTCAGCTTCTCCTCGGACTCCGAGATGATCGAGAGCTGCAACGAGCGAGGAGCGGTGGCCGCGGCCCCCACCGGGGGCTCGGTGGGCGGCGGGTGCCCCGGCACCCCGGACGAGGACCTCAGGGCTCACAAAGCCATCCTCTCGGCGCGCTCCCCGTTCTTCAGGAACCTCCTGCAGAGACGCATCCGCACGGGGGAGGAGATGACCGAGCGCACGCTGCAGACGCCCACCCGCATCGTGCTGGACGAGTCCATCATCCCGCGGAAATACGTGCAGGTCATTCTGCACTGCATGTACACGGACGTGGTGGAGCTGGGCCTGGTGCTGAGGGGCAGCCCCTCGGCAGGGAGCCTGGGGGAGGTGCAGGCCCTGGTGTCCGGAGGCCGGGGAGCCAGCACACGCACCGAGGAGGCCATGGAGCTGTACCACATCGCCCTGTTCTTGGAGTTTAGCATGCTGGCCCAAGGTGAGTCACAGTCGGACATTTGCCGTGCACATACATGCGCTCCAGTGTCTTTTTTTGGTATGGCTGGGTCTATGACCTCGTCCAAAAGAGTCAGTATACATATAAGGTTGATCAGCATCTGTAAATGTGATACTTCTACTTGTTTTCATATTTTGTACCATTTTTTTCAAATAAGTTTAGCAAAAGTATTAGAGATTATTAATAATAGCAGTATGTTTGTTTGATTGTTCTTATTGCTCTCCTTTGAAATATAACGTAGTTTGGTCTGAGCTATAAATAACAGGAAGTTGGTTAAATAACAGGAAATGTATCTAGTTGGTTAAATAACAGGAAATGTATCTAGTTGGAATAGGGTTCCCCCTGGAAAAGCAGGTGAAATGCATGGAAAATGAGACAAAAGTCCTCCTTTTTCCCCTGTAATATTACCAGCTCTCCCTCTGCTTGTATCTACCCAGTGAGTAAACATAGTTAGGATGGTTGCACATACATATTCTGCAAACAAGACAGAATTTCTGGGCGTGTAAAACTTGATATACGAGTTGTAGCCACATACATCAGCTTTTCTAAATTGGACTTTCTGGGGATGGGAGAGCGGAAAAGATGAGAGCAGTCTGGGTGTACAAATGGACAAACTGCTAGGTACGAGAGTGAAAATGAGACCTCTCCACAGCATGGGGAGGGCGCCCCTGGAAAGCGACTTGAAGAAAACCCGGCAGAAGCTCGCCTGTGAATTATATGTGTCCGTCCGCTCCGTCGTAATCATAGCTCCAGTCGCTGTGAATGGCCCCCCCAGACTGTGGAGTGATTCACTCTCTCCCTCCATACATCGAGATAACGCCTCGCGCAGGCCCGGGCCGGCGCTGGACAGCTTGCCGCACTGTGATGGCCACGGCCAGGAACGGATTGACGAGGGCCGCAGGGCTGGTCCGTGGCCCCCGGGGGCCAGGCCGTGCACCGTCTGATACGTGCAGCGGCTCAGAGAGCGACCCCGCCGAAGGTCGCGGCCACGGTTCTGTCACTTTGTCACTCTCACCTCCTCCACGGTGACACGTCTGAGTCGCCAGTGCAGATAACAAAGCTCCTCCTCCTCCTCCTCCTCCTCCTCCTCCTCCTCCTCCACAGTCCAGACATGTAATACTTGAAGCAGCCTGCTGCGGCTCCGCCTAAATGTCCCATTATGACTGTGCGTGCTGTCGTGGAGCACCGGCCTTATCTGTTACGGAGCCAGAATGGCTTCTCGTGAGTCCATCCATCCACTATCTCGCCCGCTTTATGCCTGGACGGCGTCTGTTGGAGCCTATCTCCACAACACACGGGGCGAAGCCACGCTGAGTGGACAGGTCTCCAGTCCATCACACACCCCGCTCACACTCACACACCCCGAGGGGCAAATTAGAGTCTCCCATCGCTGTAAACCCATGCAGAGAAGATGCAAATTCCACCCAGAAAGGCCCTCAGCCCGGCCTTTTTGCCCTCGCCGCTCTCATCAGACGTACAAGTGGCGACACGCCTTGTTTAAAATGCACCCGACGCAGCCTGACGTAACTCCAAAACACTTAGTGAGGCTGTTTTTGCCGCAAAAGCCCTTTAGTAACACTTCCTTGCTTTGTGCCTCGATCTCGTCAGATTAGCAGTGGCTGGAAGGGCTTTTATTGTGGAGCGGCTGCAGACGCGGCACATATTCACTCTGTGCCAAACACCTAGAATTATGGACGGCCTCATCAGGCAGCAATTACCCTGCTTTTTTTTGTGCACATTCACAGCTCGGGGTATCGATTTTTAATCTCATGCGGCGTTGTCGGGGCGCAGCTAACGAGTCGACCGTGTAGGCCGACGGTCCGAGGACCCCGCGCAGACACACGCCCCGGCCTGGGCCTGGGCCCCGCCCCCGGCCTGGGCCTGGGCCCCGCCCCCGGCCTGGGCCTGGGCCCCGCCCCCGGGGCCGCTCTGGCAGCTTAATCTGACAAGCAGGCAAGCGGTGTCATCCCCACACGCCATCAGCCACCCGCCCCCTCTCAACCAACCCCTACTCGAGGGTATTTTTATCCCCCTCTCCCGCTGAGCTGCACCACTCAAATCAGCCCCCATGAAACCTCGACCTGGAAACCCGTGCGACGGTGGAGGCTCGCCCCCCAGTGCCTGTCTGTCTGCTCTCCGACGTCCTGTCATTGCCCCCTCTGAAATCTCTCTTTTATGGCTCTTTAACGGGGGATATCCCAAAGTTTCTGTGATGAAATGGGTCCGACGCGGATCCAGGTGGAGCTCGCCCTCTCACCTGTCCCCCGGTCTCCCCCTGGTCCCTGGCCCCTGGCCCCTGGCCCCTGGCCCCTGGCCCCTGGCCCCTGGCCTCTGGCCTGCTCTCCTCCCTGCCGTGTGGAGGTCTGTCCGGCCGAGGCTTTGGCACAGAGGTTGAGCTCCCTGTCGGACGGCCTCATTAATTCTCAAGGCGTGTATCCCTTTATGACTCCCATCTCAGTCAAACAGCAACCAGTATTAAAAGCCCTATTAATTTTTCAAGTGCACCGCAGAGATAATAGCGCGTCGGTGGAGCTTCAGTGCTCTCTGTGCCCCATCCTGCGTTCAGAGTTGCACTCAGTGATGTGCAAATCCTCCCGCCATCCATGCTCCTACCTGCGTCGTATGTTAACAGTGTCTCAGGGGTCTAGAGACAATGTCCAGTCAAGCGTTTTTGGACTGTGGGACCCTTTTGCTGTGAGGTGACAAAGCTTACCGACAACCAAACTCAAGTGTTCAACTATATTCAGAAGGAGCTGAAAAGTTCACTTCACTTCATCTATGAGTTCCAGAGCCCCTGAAGTCCCATCATTTTTTCCCCTTTGGTGCTTAAGACAGTTTACTATCATTTTGCATGTGTTGCTGAGAGCGCTCGAAACGCTACGTCTCCTTGGACGACATGATTATCCTGTGCACACGAGACGGTTTTTACTCTGATGTTATGTCTTTTGCAACTTCAGATTCCCACCACCGTTCTGTTCGCCCTGTGGTCGGGGGAAGTTAGAGCCCGGCTGTGTCTGAGGGTGAACGTGTGTTGGCGGGGCTGGGTTTCTGTCTCTATGAGGCAGCGGGGGCCACGCGTGCAGCAAAGCAGCCGCATCGCCTTGTTGTTGTTGTTGTTGTTGTTGTTGTTGTTGTTGTTGTTGTTGTTGTTGTTGTTGTTGTTTGGCTGCAGCTATTAATTCAAGTGCCATCAACCAAGCCTCGAGCCGAGCTGTCGTTATTGGGTGTCGCCACATAATGGACAGAACGAAGCCAATCGAGTATTATTTGCGTCCTCCGTTCTCCCGCCTGTGCAACGGCCTGCAGAAGATCTTGGAGGTGTGTGCAAAAGATGCCGTAAATGATCCACGAGGCATCAGCTGCCTCAGGGGCTCTGGTCCGGGCTCTGGTCCGCCGGGCCCGTGTGTTGCTCGCCTTGATCAGCTGCTTGAGCGTGTTGATATAAGTCTCAGACCAGATATGATGTACATGATCCACAGTTCTCTGAAGCGACTTTATGTAAGTAACAAGAGCGAGAGGAAACGCACGCATCCTCCGGCGCGGCCGCCGTGGAGGCCGTTCCCGGCTGCCGGGTTGATGTTCTTGTCAGACGCCTAAGCTCCAGTGGATGCGGGATACCACCCGTGGAGAGAGAGAGAGAGAGAGAGGGGGGAGGCGGGTTAGCATTAGATATAATGCCGATTCTAATCTCCAGCTCGTAACAAAAGCGCTGCGTTTTTAAAAGGCCCGACCGCCGCTGTGAATCCTAATGGGACGAACGCAGAGCGGAGCAGAGCGTGTTTGCTTTCTCCCTGTGCCACCCGGTCCAAGTGGGGGGGGGCTTATTTTGCGCACGTGCGCCTGGCTGTCTGCACCGAGGAGGGGGTAGAGATACAGAGGTGAAGGACGGACGTGAGCAAAAAGCACTTCCCACTGAAGGAGACAGACAGCCGCAGGGATGAGTGGTCTGGGCAGGAGGCACAGACGTTAGGGGGAACCATCCCCTCCCCTCGCCTGTGTCCCTCATCTACATTTCACGCGTCTTCTTAACGATGCGAGATTTCCACCCCCTCCCTTTTAAACCACTGCCAATACAATGTAGTAAAGCGTGGTCATTTTTGAGGACGTGCGAGACGCGCCCGAGTGCGTTTTTAAAAGTGAAAGCGCCGCTCTCAGTCTCTGTGTCCAGTCCCCCTCCCGTCCCCCGCCAGATTGGATGTTCAAAGTGGTAGTTTCGGGGGGCGGAAAAGCCGCTCGGATCTCCTAGTTTAAGATAACAGCTTCCCAGAGGAGCGTCGCTGCCGGCCCAGCCTTGAGCTGATGGACAGGGCTGGCCCGGAATGAGGAAGTTGGCAAGCTTGTGTTTCAGGCCAGAGCTGCTCTAGCCGGACGTCAGTCAGTCTGGCTTTATCTCCAGTTTGTTTTAAATGTTATTGATCAGAGGGAGAGGCTCGGGGGGGTGAGTGGGGGGGGGGGCTCTGGTGTGCTGGGGTTTGGCTCAGACGCTCCAACCTGGTAAATCATACGTTGATCTAAGTGGACGCCGGGAGGTTTTAATTGTGTCCCTCCTACATTAAGCATGAGTTTGAGTGCCTGTGTTTTACTGAATCTTCCCTCACGCATCTCTGAAGCGGCAGGTACATAATTCCCTGAGCTTTCTGTGGCTCCTCAGTGCAGTTTTTTTAAATTATGCACAAAAGTGTGTACACAACACAGTGTGTGTGTGTGTGTATGTGTGTGTGTGAGGGGGGGAGAGAGAGAGAGAGCGTGTGCACGGGCTACACATTTCCTCGGGCTGCTGTGTTTACTCATCACGGTTAAGAGGAGGCAGCTTGAGACTGAAACACATCAAGGTATCAAAGGCATTTCTGTGGGTTGGTGTGTTGCAGAGTCAAACCACTGCCTGCTGTTCTGGTATGCGCTCTGATTTAGGAAACGCAGCCGGGAGGATGTGGGGGGGCTGCTAGGGCCAGACTCCCCGGGTCAGTGAATGGAGAGTCAAAACTACTGACGGTCTGGCGCTGACTCCGGAGTCACCCCCCCCACCTTCCCCCCACCCCTCGCCCTCTCGGGACAGTGTCCATTTATCCCGTTGTGTTTTCCGTGCTCTCGTCTCTGTCCAGGCTGCGAGGACATCGTGGTGGAGAGCCTGTCCCTGGACTCGCTCGTCCCCATCCTGAAGTGGAGCTCGCAGCCGTACGGCTCCAAGTGGGTGCACAGGCAGGCCATGCACTTCCTGTGCGAGGAGTTCAGCCAGGTGGTCTCCTCCGACGTCCTCTACGAGCTGAGCAAGGAGCACCTGCTCAGCGCCATCCAGTCTGACTACCTGCAGGTAAAGGGAAAAACGAGCGTCTGCGGCCAAAAGCCCCGATCCATCACTTTCCGTTGGCCCCGCACCGCGCTTGCGGTCTCCAGAGTTGAGTTACACAATTCCCCGAGGGGAATTTCCTTCAAACCCAGAACCTAATCAAAGCTGAGCCGTCATCTGTACCGCCAAGCTACTCTGGCACCAGACCAGATGGTTGAGGTGAAGTGTTGTAATCGAGCTACACAAACAAACCAACCAGGCCTGAGCTTCGCTGGGACTGAGCATATTGCGTTTTCACCTTATCCTCATTTAACGGCTCTGCTAGATCTAACCTTGTCCTAATAATGCTTTTGTGTCGTTCTCTCTCACTGCGTCCTCTCTCTCTCTCTCTCTCTCTGTCTCTGTCTCTATATCTTGGTCTCATTCACAGGCGAGTGAACAGGACATCCTCAAGTATGTTGTTAAGTGGGGCGAGCAGCAGCTTATTAAGAGGATGGCAGACAGGGGTAAGATAATACAGTCTATAATTACCCTCCGAGCAGCCCCCTAATGGCTCCGAGGAAATTACCCACTTACCCGAGCCTCCAAAATGCCCTTAAAAGCATTACGGAAAGCAGCCAAACTTGAGCCGGGTCGGCAGGAAGTGGCCTGAGCGTGATTGGACATTTCAGCGTACGCCAGCGTGGCGAGCGATTGTCTCTCTGTGGGGTTTATGGTCGAGCTTGTTACTCATCATATTATAGAGGCGAGCAACCCGCAGGCTATGCATATTTATCTGTAATTTGCTACATCCAATGGCCTGGACGATTTGAGACACAGCCCCCGGGTCCACTCGCAAGCGTTGAAACCATAATCATAGTTTGTAAAAAGAGAAGGAAAAAAAAAAAGCAAAAAGGCAATCGGGTGCGATGTTTAGGAAGGCTGCTAATGGCCCTTCTCGTCCTGGTTCGCCCCCCAGAGCCCAACCTGTTGAGCGGCACGGCGCACAGCGTGAACAAGAGGGGCGTGAAGAGGAGAGACCTGGACGTGGAGGAGCTGAAGGAGATCCTGTCCCCGCTGCTGCCCTTCATCCGGACCGAGCACATCCTGCCCCCCAACAGTGACGTGCTCTCTGACGCGGTGAGTGCCCCCCCACCCCCCCCACCACCCCATGTGAGTGGCTGTGACCTTGAACCGGGCATTGATCCGCTCTCTTCGCCCTCCGCAGCTTAAGCGGGGTCTGATCAGCACCCCGCCCTCGGACATGCTGCCCACGGCCGAGGGGGGCAAGGCCAACGCCTGGCTGAGGCAGAAGAACGCCGGCATCTACGTGCGCCCGCGTCTCTTCTCTCCCTACGTGGAAGAGGCCAAGGTACGCTCCACCGAAGCCTCCGGAGTGATCCGCCGCCGGCTGTCCATGTGAAAGCCCTCGGTCACCCTGACTCAGATTCAGTCTTAAGTTCCCATTTGCACACTTTTCCCTAATAAGTTATAGGCCGTTCCCGGGCCCCATGAATATTGATGAGACGTATCCCTGGACCCGGAGAGTCGTTATTAGACCAAGTGTCAATCAAGTGCAACTAATTTGCCAAGCCTCTGCGTGTCCTTGGTCGGCGCGAGGCGACGTCTATTATTTCGAGGCGCCGCTCTGACCCCCTCGCCCCCTCTCTCTCTCTCTCTCTCTCTCTCTCTCTCTCTCTCTCTCTCTCTCTCTCCCTCTCTCCCCGTCCTCCAGTCGGTGCTGGATGAGATGATGGTGGAGCAGACGGACCTGGTGCGGCTGCGCCTCGTGCGCATGTCCAACGTGCCGGACACGCTCTACATGGTGAACAACGCCGGGCCCCAGTGCTGCCACATGATCAGCCACCAGCAAATGGCCAGCAACTCCAGCACGGCTCCGTCCGTCGTGGCCAATGAGATTCCAGGTAAGAGGGACGCTGAGGGTTCCCACTGTGTGACCTACCTCTGAAAGGACCCAGATTGACTGGATGGAGTATTTATCCTTGTCCTCGGGGCTAACATAGAAGCTATGGAATACTGGTTCCATCAGAAATACCTCAGATGCTATTTCACCAACTGTAGAAACTGTGTTTTTTGTGTTACGGAGCGTCTGGTGCTTTACATGATTAGCCGTCTTGCCTGCCACCCAAGTGAATGACACACGCAAGCATGTCCACCTTCAGCCTCATACGCGTGAGTCAGAATCAGAGTCGGAGGAGGAACCAGATACCGAGGATGAACCGGGAACAAAGACACTGACATTTCTCTAGAAACTTCACCATGGTGCTGCTACTCATGTGAATAGATGGAGGCGGTTTCATGCAAACTATTTTCGAGGTGGTGGGCGGTATGTTATCATTTTCTGTGTCACAGCCCCCGTTTTTTTTTTCTATGTTCCATTTCAATATCCAGAATGGGACGTGGACCTACAGTGCATCCTCGCTGATATCCAATAAAGCCAAGGGTTTTCTCCTTTAAAAGTGATACTATTTGCATAGTAGTTCCTGTTTATCAATAAATCGGTAAACGATGGAGCTGTCGTAATTGACCATAAATGCTATGCTTGTCCTCCTCCAGTGCCGCAGCTGCCGGTGGTGAAGGAGATGATCCGGAGGCTGCAGGAGCTGAGGCACACAGAGCAGGTCCAGAGAGCGTACGCCCTCAACTGTGGCGAAGGAGCCACCGTCAGCTACGAGCTGCAGCTGCGGGTGCTCAGGGAGTTTGGCTTGGCAGACGGAGCCACCGAGCTCCTGCAGGTGAGCAGAAAGCACAGTCTGTCCTCAGCAAGGGTCAGAGATGGGGGGATGGATAAGGCCCGGGATACTAACAGGGATGGTTAAACAGCCAGTGAGGTGGCACAAACATGTTTTCCTGTTTCTCTCATCCGCCTGCTTTTATTCAAAGAATTGTGGTTGTAATGTAACTCGTTTTCTCTAGTCACTCTTGCTCACAGACCTCAGACTTAAAGTAAACCTCTTCTCCTCTCTTCTCCTCTCTTCTCCTCTCTTCTCCTCTCTTCTCCTCTCTTCTCCTCTCTTCTCTTCTCCTCTCTTCTCCTCTCTCCTCCTCTCCTCTCCTCTCCTCTCCTCTCCTCTCCTCTCCAGAACCCATATAAGTTCTTCCCAGACGAGCGCTTTGGAGACGAGAGTCCCATCCTGGCCCTGCGGCAGGTGGGTCGGTGTCGGGTGAACAGCAGCCCAGCCATGGACAGCATGTTCACAGAGCTGGAAGGGGTCGCGGGCTTCCACCCTCCCCTGCCTCCCCCGCCTCCCCCGTACCACCCCCCCGCCACGCCCAGCCACGCTCAGCTCAAGGGCGCCTGGCGGCCCCGCGTGCCCATGCCCACGCCCACCCGCTCCTTCTCCTACCCCTGCAACCGCACCCTGATCCAGCGCCATGCCGCCTCCAAGCATGGCAGCTCCGACTACTCCTCTGTGCCCAGGCCTCAGCCCCCAGACTGCACCAACCCACAGGCCATGGGCCGCGCTTTGCTTTCAGACCGCCAAGCGGTGAGTGCGTCTGCGTGTGTGTGTGTGCATGCATTACTTCCTAGTCACTGTACTTTTTGTTAAGACACACAAAGGGGTCATCCAGATAAGAGGTGTGTAGGGTGTTCTGTTTCAAACCGGTTCATGACCTGATCTAAAAGCCGGTTCAGAGTCCAGGCAGTAGACGGGTAAGCATGTGAGTGGTTACCTACTTGGATTATGGTTTTACCCAGTTATTTGTTGCGCCATTTCTAAAACACCATCAGGAGTCCACATCTGACAACTGGACCCCTGACGATATTCAGCAGCTCCTCTGTAGTCATGCAGAGGAGGAAGTTAACTGTCCGGACTGGGAAGGGCTCCATAATGCTGGGGCTGTAGTTAGCGCCATCTACTGGAAGGTCCCTTTGCCTATCAGTGCTGGAAGCACGTGTGAACATGCATTCACAGGCTGTTTGCAAAATAGGTGGATGTGTCAAAGTGTAAAACCTGTCACAGAGCTGGATAGACTGGAGGGGCTTTAGTTCAGGGCTTTGCTGGCTACTGTGTGTGAAAGGAGCTCAGGGAAGTCAGTTTTCCAGGTAACCTCACACGTCCGTGTCTGTTCTCCGCTGCAGATGACCATGGAGCCCGTCATGAGGGAGTTCATGCCCGACATCGCGCTGGGCGTGTCCGTCATGTCCCTGAGGGAGCAGCACATGGTGGAGATGGAGCGGGACGGCCCCCACAGCCCCGTGGGCCCCTCAGGCCACCACCTGGCCCACGGGCCCTGCCCCTCAGTGCGCCTGGGCCACGGCCCCGGCCACGGACACTCCTGCAAGAGGCACGCCCCCGAGCCCAAGCTGGAGGCCCAGGCCGAGTTCCCCGACCTGTACGACTTCTCCTGCCGACCCGCCACCCCCACCTCCTCGCACCCCCTGCCCTCCTTCGCCGGGCCGGACCTCTACAGCCACAGCTGCACGCCCTCCACCTCCTACCCGCCCCCCTACATGTCTGACTCTCAGGCCCAGGGCCACGGCCAGGGCCGCGGCGCCCCGGACCCTCTGCGCCTGGACGTCCTGAGCATGACCTCCCAGAGGCACGACGGCGGGGTCCTGGCCAGCCCCTCGGGGGCCCAGCCCCGGATGGGACACCTCCCGAGGGGGCGCTCCAACGAAACGGACCTGACTCACGGCCTGGGCCACCTGCGCTCGCCCAGCGGGAACATGGACGGCTACGAGGAGCGGCACCCCGGGTCCCGGGACGCCCCGGAAGACATGGTCCACTCCGGGGAGTCGCTGCAGCAGCCGCACAGGAACAGTGTGAGCGAGGAGATCGCCAGGGACCGCAGGTCGCCCAGCAAGCCCGACTACCCTTACAAGAAATCTGCACTTTAACCCCAGCTGAGGACCCCGGGGGGTTGAGTTGAGAAAAGGGAAAAATGTAAAAAAAACAAAACAAAACAACAAAAGCAGCGCAATGGCGAAGCACTAAACTGTGTGCCTGCGTGTGTGTGCGTGTCTGAGAGGAGCAGGAAAAAAAGGGGGTGGGGGGGGGTAGTCGATGGTTGCTATTTATAGGTCCTGTCCTTTTGTCCTACCTCTATCACACTGTGCTATCCATCACACAGTCAAGAGTATGGAGAGAGTTGGGTTCGTTGTCGACGCCCGTGGCTGAGCTCTGCAAAGCCTGCCTAGTCCTGCTGGTTTTGGAGGATGACTCGGGCGCCCACCACACCAGTCTGATCGTAGGGGCACGAGGGCCTGACGCTGGACGCAGCTCCGCTACGCACCGCTGCTTTAACAAAAGACTGTAGCCCAGCAGCTCCTCTCATCCCCGTGCCGCACCACGCGGAGGCGGCGGGATAGGAATCTCAATTTACACAAGCAAACAATGGGCAAGCAGTCCGTTACAGAGAGTGTTGAGATAAAATCGTATGTAAATGAGGCCGGCTGTATTCTTTTCTTCACGTGACGCACGCATTTCCATTTCTTCCTGTAGCATACGCGCCTATAGCAACTCGCCCGACTAGTCCCCGCCACCCGCCCACCCCTCCTCCTGGTTCTGAGGAACTGGCCAGAGCGCGGCCGCACAAAGCAGGAATCGGATCTGACAGGAAGTCGGTCACCGGAGCTGTAACCCGGTCTGATAATCGTGTCAGCTTTGAGCTACGATCGCCTCGCTGTAGAGGGCGTGTTCCAGGGGGGCGGTGATCATGACAGTCTTAGAGCTGGAACAGATTGTGTGTGTGTGTGTGTGTGTGTGTGTGTGTACCAGAGTAGCTTTGATACACACAGGTGTTTAGACAATCCCAGTACTGTACACCCCCCCTCCCTCGCACCCATCCATGCATCCTCAGTCAGGTCCGTTTGCGTGCGAGACATCCGATATAAAAGCCTTAATCAGTGCTTGGAATATTGAGTTTTCGCTACCTTTTAATTCAATAAAATATGATGTCATTATATCGCAAAAAACAAGAAACACGTGTAATCGCGTATCAGACTGTTCAGTTTCCTACATTTCCTGCAGTTCTTCCAGGAGGCGGTGGCAGATTTCACCCCAGCCGAGACGGTCAAAGAGAAACTTCCATCACTACCGCGCGTACGTGTAGCCAGCATCGATGCTGTCCAGCCTGCTGTTTCCGAGCGGCCGCACATGTAGCTCCGCCCCCTCCACCCCCACACACACCCACACCCCACACCCCACACCCCACACCCCCACCCCGCAAGTCCACACATTACAAGCCGGCTCCAGCCAGCAGCTGGAAAACACAGCCTCACATTACAAGAGTTGCACTGTAGGAGCCACCTGTCTGTTAGCTGAAGGGAAAAGAAGAAGAAGAAGAAGCAAAAAGAACAAAATGATTTTCGAACAAAAGGAATCTTATATTGAAGAGAAGTTGGCGAGTGCTGGCTCATATCTCCAATGGAAATTGTATATAATGAATTGAGTTCCACATGAATTTTTAAAAAAAAGGTTTCTATCACATTTTAGTGGTTGTTGAAGGTTTGTGTTTTTACTGTAGTGGACAACACTGTGTACATGTCTTTGTCTTGAACTCTCACTAAGAATGTGTGGTATATATATATATATATATATGAAAAAAAGAAAAGAAAAAACCTAAAGATTGTGTCTCAGAACCCATTTCACTCTTCAATGTTCTGCATTAGCGCAGTTTGTTCAGTGTTGTAGGTGGTGTGGATTACCATGTTTCGTAGCTGTATTTCCTTTCCTATCTTCCTTTCAAAGTGACGGGAATAACATAGATGATCAGAAGACATTAGCGCTCAGCTTAGCAGTGATGAAGTTGCCAAGCCAGAAAAAAACAAAAAAAAAAAAAAATCAGTTTTCCATCTAGGTTGCTTCATGGGGAAAAAATGCAAAACTCCAGATTCCTCCCCATGTCATGTTGGGTAGTTGTTTCATTTTCCAGGACAATGTTCCATTGAATAAAAGCCCTTGTTTTGCTCTTTTGCTGTAGAGAAGTCAGTGCCTTCCCCCGCCTGCGGCTGGGCTTTTATTGGAGAAGTGACTTTGATGTCTATGCAAGCTCTTTTCTACCAGCTTAACCAGCCTGCATCAAATAACTCTCTGAAATCTCATGTAGCTCGTTTTGTGTACATAGTGTTATTTAGCACCTTTTTTTTTTTTTATTTGGAAATTGAACCATCTGAACTGTGTGATTGCTTGTGTTGGAATTGTAACAGGTACACTGTACTTGTATGGTTATCATAGAAAAACATGTTTGTAGATTGATATTAAGTTGCATTTAGTTTCACTGAATCTATTTTTCTACTGTCGCCTCAAAAGGTGCACAACAGTGGTCAACTTGAGCATCCTCAAAATAAACTGGTTTGATATTATGGAAGAACTGGTCTCTGCCCACTGGTTTTATGTACCACACCAACACTTTATTCAGAACATAAATCCTTGTAAATCCGCATTGCTTCACATCGCTTTTCACAACTGGTTTCCCACCTAGAAACAGACAGTTTGAACATAGCCGTGGTTTAAGTGACAGACTGTGCATGTTGGCGGGAATTCACACAACCTTCAAGCACTCGTAATGTCATCGGCTTGTTTTAATAAAAAAAACAAAACAAAAAAAACCTTAAAGTGCAGAAACAGTTTTTATACACAGACGCTTCAAGTAAATCTTCAGTGGGCTTCCACGGTAAGGCGTCGCTGCACATGGGCATGAATGAAGCCGCCAATCTGGAACCAATGACTCTCCAGACTCTAGGACGGCCCCTACACATCAGTACTCTTTGCACTACGAGGTTTTTGGATCACAGCTGCTGCAGACAGAAACCTTTTCTTTTTTTTTCCTTCTTTTAATATTCAGGTCACAAACATCGAGAGCGCCCGCCGCGCTACTGGAACCCCGCGTTGGGCCGGCGTCTCTTCCTGGCCCGCAGCTCCTCGAAGAACTCGTGCACGGCCTCAGCTGTGACCGTCTGAAGGGGAAGAGGAGGGAGGGAGGGAGGGGGCTGATGTTAGGAGGCTGCCACATCTCGCACGTTGCTCGTCATATTTGCTCCGAATGTCTCACCTTTCCTTCGGCGGCGCAGCGCTCCAGGAAGGCAGTGAGGGACGTGGTCAGCTCGTGGAAACCTGAGAGAAGCACAGCGCCACGTTAGTTAGCCTGCACGGATCGCCGGGGCCGTGGACTCGGACCTCCGAGGCGTGACCTCACCGTAGATGACCTCCAGCTGCTGGGCGCGCTCCATGGAGCCGGTCAGCGCCAAGAGCGGGTGCTGGCCGAAGGGCTCGGCCAGGCCTCTGTTCTCGTAGGCCAGGACGGTGTCAGACTGGTCCAGCAGGAACTGCACCCCGGCCTCCACGTAGGCTTTCTGGGGGACAGACCAGAGCTCAGCGACCGCGGCCGGGACGAGACTCCGCACTACGCGTGTTCGCAGCGTGCCGTTTCAGGGCGCCTCACCTTGCAGCCGGTGCAGGTGCAGAGCTCGGAGCGCCAGCTGTAAGGCCAGAACACGGCCCCCCGCCTCGGCCCGGCCTCCGCCCCGCCGGCCCGCAGCTCCTTCAGCCGGCACGTCCTCGCGCCGCAGGACAGGCCCATCGCCTCCCCGTGGGTGCGTTTGCGAGACGGGCCGGTGCTCGGCCCCTGAGAGACACACACACACACACAGACGCACAAACGTCAAGACTGAGAGAGGATGGTGGTCACTGAGTGAGACGATCGGGCGTTGAAAATGGCCAGTTTACAGTAAGCGGTCGTGTGAAGGCCGGCCAAAGCCGCGCACAGAGCTGGGGAAGCAGTGTCTCATGGGTCATTTCCCTCCTAATTACCCAGAGGAGGGAGGAGGGGAGAGGAGGTTTGGAGGTGTGAACAGGAGCTCTCAGATCTGCTCCTTACCCTCCAGCTCCACCCTGTGGCAGGAAGAGGAAGCAGCTCCCACTTCCAGAACACACACTCGGATACACTGTTGCCTACTGGTGCCTTGATCTGTGGGGGCTGGCTGCTCTATGTTAGAGCGTATACATAAACAAGTCAACGGCCAGACGCACTCAGCATACTTCCATATGTGCAGGAAACATCTGTCAACACAAACATACACACACACACACACACAATGTTTTCTGTTGCTCTGTTTATGCAGGGACAATGGCCAGGGACAGAGCAAACACTAACAGGCCGGCCGCAGCCAGAGAGCCAGGCTAATTATGGTGAGTGCTCTGTACCTGCAGATGTAAACAATCCCCAAACAAGCAATCGGGACTCCGGGATGTACAGTGCGGAAACTAGACTCTCTGCGTAAACTTTGAGCAATCGCGTCCATCATCTGATCCGCTTTGTGCATTAACAGTGCTGTAGGAGTCTCCAACACACTCACACTGGGAGGAATTTAGAATCCAGACAATTGACCTTTATGTGTATTTTTTTTTGACTGTGGGTGGAAACCCATGCACACGAGGCATTCGACCCAGGACTTTCTTGCTTTGAGGGCACGCCATGCACCCAGCTTGACAATGAAAATCCAGACAAAACCATCGGTTTAGAGTTCAAAGAGGAAAGCTCATATTCAGCATTCATGTCGTACCGCTGATTTCTCGGTACGCACTTCAAAAAACATTCAGATATTTTTCCCAAAAGCTCCTGAGCAAACGTCGAACGGCCCAGAAACATACATGCCACCTCACAAAGAGTTGAGCCGGGGCGGCCTCAGCCTCACCTGCTGCTCTGCAGGTCCAGAGCTGCTGGACGGCTCCTCGTCCCTCCCCCGACTCGTCTCCGACTCTTCCGCCGTCACTGCCTCCACGTCCACCTCGGCATCCTCCTCGGGTGGATCATCGCCGATCTCAGCCCGGACTAGACGGGCAAAGACGGAGACTGAAACAATGCTCTGGTTCCCAAGAGCATGGGCGTGATTGTGGATGCGTGGCAGTTACCGGCAAAGTGATCAGCGTACGTCCACAAGAAGGGAGCCTTGTTCATGCAGCCCTCACACACCATCTCCTGCAGGTCCTCGGGTTCTGCTATGTTGCTGCCCAGGTGCTATCAAACACAGTGAGATTCACGCCGGTCATGAAATGCAAATGCGAGTCAGAGAGGGTTGGCTCGGGGACGCGGTCGCCTCTCTTACCCTGGTGTGGAACCAGTCCTCACAGACCACGCACTGTATCATCTCATCGTTGACCTGCAGGGGATCACAGAGGCCGCTGAGTGCGGTTCAGTTCCCACAACAGACCCCGGACCGTGTGAAGGCCCCAGAGGCCCGTCCTACCTGGTCGTCCGCGTCCGGGTAAGGACGGTCGCACGTGCAGTAGCGGCCGCTGAAGTTGTGGTTGTAGTGGTTTCTGGCGTTGGCCTCGTCTTTGGCCTGCGAAACACAAGAGGCTGAGTGAGCGGACTGAATCCTCGCACAAGCTGCGGCTCAGTTTTGGACGTGCACTCACTGGAGTTAGCTGGCACTCAAAGTCCCCAAACTTTCCATTTCCACAGTCGCAGCGGAAGTTTCTAGAGAACGGAAGCAGGAAATTGTGGAAATCATGAGACGAATATTCAAATGTAGAGCCGGCTCTGAATCGCCATAACTATAGTGAAAACACACACCTTTTGGTGTAGAGCTCAAAGATGTCGTGTCCGTCGTGGCATGTGTTGGCGCAGGCCAGGCAGATCCCGGCCGGCTGGGCAGCGCTGGGAGTGCAGGTGTTGCAGGCAAACACAGCCTGTCTCTTCACATAACCCTGCAACAGGACACACGGGAGGCGTGACCACCCTGCAGCATATACATTAACGCAGTCCGCATTCTTCAGGCTGCCATGGGAATGGATGGGAATGCAGTAGCGCAGGTACCAACGCAGACTCCAATAGAAGGAGGAATAGAGGTCAGGCCAGGTAAGAGCAGGTAAGGAGAGGGTTCCCACTCTTCTTGAAATCATTCTCCGGGGCCTTTTTTTTTTTTTAAAAAAAAAGGACATTTCCAGGTGTTTCCTCCCCTCCCAAATCCACCGTGAAAGAAATGTTTCATATTCTACAGTTATACCAAGTTTATCCAGATGTGCAGGTGTGAGGTGCTGGAACTTGGCTTGAGAGATGACATCCAACTTGTTTACTCACTGGCTACAGAGGAGCAGAAGGATGAGTGGGAATTTTCCAGGACAGGTTTTTCCAGGTCATTCGCACTTTTTCTCTAATTTTTCATGACTGGAAAAACAACTTTTCCCAGTTTTCCGGAATGCATGGCAACCCCATTCTAACCAACTACAATGCCTGGAATTACTATCAATTTTCAAGTTTATAAATAAACTTAACGCCTTAATATATACATGTTTCCCCCCCCCCCAATTCAACGCATAAAACAGTTATGAATGTCAAAAATCTACAAATATCAGATAACAGCCATGAACAAGAGACAGGAAATGGATGTTTTGATATGCAAGACAAAATATTAGCACATATAGACTATAAATGCAGATAGTCAGAATCCTGTTCGCCGCTTCATAAATCATTTTAGACCATATCTGTAGTTTTCCCAGGACATTTTTACATTTTCCTTGTGTTTTCTATGATTAGAAATTGGTCGTCGGCTCCAAGAAATGGAGATGGACTCCCCTGCTCTGGCATTGTTATGCAGCTCATCCCACCACCAGCAGCCTAGACATGCATGCATGCATGCATACATACATTCTAACTTCCCCTGTGATGAAGACCTCTAGGATCGGGAGCACTGGAGAGCGGATTTATGATTAAGAAACTAGGATTGGAGCACAGTTTCTCTGGGTGAGGGGGTGCAGGCAGATGACCGGATGAACACGGAGCTGCAGCGAGCTGATCTTACCCGGGAATAGGAGCAGTTTTCCGGATCGCTTCCCGCCAGCACGGACAGAGCAAGAGCCAGCTCCTCCGCTCCCATCTCTGCGGAGTCTGGGGTTTGGGCCGCCATGCTGAGACAGTAGAGGACACGAGACGAACGGACACAAAGACACTGGCTCACACACACACACACACACAGAGGCGAGCTGCACAAACACTGTTGACAAACGGTTGTTCCGGGCGGGAGTTTGAGCTAGGACCCACGTGGAGGAAGTGACGTTGGAGGTGGATCAACAAAGGGCGCGCTCTGCTGAGGCGTTTGTTATATCTAGTCTATCATCTATCCAGCAAGGTAGCCATCTATCTAGATATAGATCTTGTTGAATCTATTAATCCTGTTGGACAGACAGACAGACAGACAGACAGACAGACAGACAGACAGACAGACAGACAGACAGCTAGACAGCTAGACAGCTAGACAGATAGATAGATAGATAGATAGATAGATAGATAGATAGATAGATAGATAGATAGATAGATTCTGTTGCATTCACAAGGTCCTTGGTACCAAACTGGATGAAGGCCGAGATAATTATTCAACAACCCAGTACTTGTTGAATACTGCCTGTATTTAATCATTAGTTAATCAGCAACTGGGAGCAAACACTGTCCAATCAGATACATTTAATGGATTATACATTATATTAGACCGGTTGAAGGGATTATCGAACAGAGTAGTTGTTAATAGCTTGTATTCAGTCATCAGTTAATCATTCACTGAGAGCAAAGACGTTTGTTACACTTAAACCCATTATAAAAGCTGTCTTATCATTTGGCTGATCAATAAAAATCAGGATCATCATAGGTTCATCAATCATAGGTTAGAAGCTTGATTGATAGGGCATAACATGTTCAGAGATAGCATTAGCACACTGTTGTGACTACATGACCTCATTGTGGCCTGCAGTTATCTGGAGTCAGATTCTCCTGTGTCTTTAGTTGCAGGAATTGCAGTAAATATGTGCAATAAGAGAAAATCAGTCACTCTAAAGATTCAACTATACGTGAATGAACCAAAATAAATTCATTAAAGAGGATACACATACATGATACCTGATCTGCGTCTGCTGGAAGAGTGAGTCTTCTGCTGTTTGTTTTTGAAAGTTGTGTTGTTTAATTTTTCAAAACATCACAGGGTTTTCACACACACAGAATTTGTATTTTGAATAATATTCATTCACAGATTAGGCCAAGTAATATGAATATGCACACACATAAAACATAAAACTGATCAAATAACATGGATGAACAATAATGATGCAGATTTAATCAACAATTAACCATGTGATGTTTTCACCCATATCTTATTTTTACATCAACCTATATATTCAACCTATATACTAACATATTTTTATATTAACTTTTTTTAGTATTAGTAAGCATTTCAAGATTTATGGTCTAGGAAACAATACCCATTGTGTGTTGCGGAAGTTGTCCAATAGATGGCGACACCGAGACGTTCACAGAGTCTAGAGATAGAGGGCAACTGCATGAGGGTGCTCTCATTATGCAAGCTGTACCGATCCTATAAATAGCAGATCGGTTAATTATGCAATCTGCGGCTGCTTTCTACAGAAAAATACACACATACACACGCACATGCACATGCACATGGGTTCAGTGAGCAACAATTCGTCAGAGTCCTGCTCGGGTGTTCGTCTACGGAGCAGGCGCTCACACGCAGAGAAGCGGAGCGCGCGCGCTGAACTTCTCTGACCGCATCCCGGGTGCCTTCACTGACCGTGGGAAATATCCACTCACCATCAACCGCGGGTTTCTATGGGAGGCTGGAGTCAATCAATCAATGAGTCGCCTGGAGGATTTCAGTTAATACCATTTCTGGGAGCTAAGGTAGAGAATGCAGATTCCCATGAAGCTCACGTTTTGATAATGGGTTGGGTGATGACACATAAATGTCATGACATAATACATAACAAAATATCTATTTTGATAATCTACTTGTCTTTACTGTAGTTCCCAAAAGTATTAATAATATATTTGGTGTCATATTTGTCTCAAACATTAAATCATAACTCATTATCACCTTCTATGTCCAGAACAGATCTAAACACCATGCTCTATCTACCTAGCTATCTTTCTATGTTTTGCGTTTATTTGCGTTAACTGTTACACTATATTGGTATTATATATTACTTATGATATAACTAAGATATTTATATTAAAAGCACAAGCACATCTACATCTTTCTATTTTATATTGCGGTAAGATAAAGTTCTATGACAACATAAATTCATAGGCTAATACTGGATTTTCTAGCTGTTCCTGTGTCCAATATACTGTTCGACTAAAAGTGGTTTTCTGTTTGTTAGCCTCAGGATACACTCGCAAAATGCAAATGATCTACAGAGTCAAACCGCTTAATTTCCATAACAGGAATTGTCCCTGTCCCCTGTCCCTGTCCCTGTATGTTACAACTACATGTCTGTAAATTTGTAATACATAATTTAAAAAAATAGTAATAATTAAAAAAAAAACCTATATGGGACTGTAGTGGCATTCAACAGTGTGCAAATGAAATGTTAGTCAAAGCACAGTGGAGTGAAGTGAGGACGGGGGCAGGCTCTGGCTCCTGATTCGACAAGCGCGAGGGCAGGAGGTGTGTTTTCCGAGCCGCTCCTGAAGGCAGCATCAGTCTCCTGGATCCTGGGTGTGTGCAGCCAGTTCAGCCCCACAGAGAGAGAGAGAGAGAGCAAGAGAGAGAGGGAGAGAGAGACTGAAAACACCAGGAGCATCGCAACCTCAGTCCAGCTGTGCCTGTCACCTGTCACCCTGCTGGGGGGGCTCCAAACTTCGCCTCCTTCTCCAGCCAGGACCGGACCGAGAATGGGAAACTACCCGAGCTAGTTTCCTGACGAGGACATACATTCAAAAAAAGAGAGAGGGGCAACGGTGCTAAAAAAACTGCCAGGTTAGTTGTTGTTAGCTGCTCCGGAGCCTGTGTGTGGGTGAAGTGTCCATCTTGTAGCTGACTATCAGTCGAGCTTTCGCACGAGGTGTGAACCTGTCCAGTCATTTAACGCCCTGTTAGCCAGCTAGCACAGGTCTCCTATCTGCCAGCACTGGGTTAGCTCTGCCCGGCTAGGCGGCTAACGCTAGCAGGTGAGATTATTAAAAGGGGGTCACACATTCGCACTCACACTCACAGGGCGTGTGTGTGTTTCTCTGATGCTCAGCCCACATGCACGTCTCAGGGAGCAGATAATAGGACCCACGCAGGCAGCTCAGACTAGAGGGAGGGAGACAGCGAGAAGGAAGGTGCCACTTTCTCCCGGGTTCAAAAACGTCTCCAGAAAAGTCGTGAACTTGCTCCGCAGTCGTTGGCGTGCAGATTGTGACTTCCGGGTTTGTGCCCCCGTGCAGGTAGAGCCGAGCGAGGAGCATCATTTTACCTGCAGACAAGGACCGTAGGAGCAGAGAGGAGGCGGCGGCAGCAGAGATGCAGACCTTCCTCAAAGGCCGGAGAGTGGGCTACTGGCTCAGCGAGAAGAAGATGAAGAAGCTGAATTTCCAGGCCTTTGCTGATTTGTGCAGGTATGTCCACGTACATCAACTCTTAATATGTTTACGGGCACATGGCACTTAATATTACCTTTGGACCTTCTTCAGATTACCAAGAGATGAGAGTGCAAAGTTGAAGCGCTAATAGTAGACTTGTAACTTAAAGTTAGGAGAGGAGATGCCCTTACAAGAGTTCAAGATCTTCTCAAAGATAGGCCGGGACCAGGGCTCTCACGTATCTTGGAGGTCCCTGAAATCCCAGAGCCATTACCTTAGTCCCCCTCTCTAATTTTCCTGATCGTAAAGAGGTTCACAAAGATCTGTATCACAGGGGCAATGCTGTCCTAAGTTGTACCCGGTGCTGTTGAGCTTATCTCCAGCACATATAGGTTGAATGCAGGGAATACACCCTGCACAGGTCGCTAGTCCATCACAAGACACAAACGCACAACATTCACCTTCCCACTCACACTTAGGGGCAACATAGAGTCTCTATTCCTCCTTCTACTGGGGTCTGCGTTGGTACCTGTGCTATTGCAACCTAAAGTAAAATGTCCTGAGAAATTATTTCTCCTCTCATGTTTAGTCGTAATAGATACATAGTAGACGCAGACTGTGCGTCTTTAAATCAGAGAAATAGTCCTGAAATGTACAACATGTAAAGTGCAGATGTAGAAAATGACGCAGCATCGAGGGAAAGTGTGTGGTCATACTGTTGCAGCCGAACGTTTCCTGGAACAATCCCTGAAAGTGATTTCAGGACGCGAGTGGGGATGCCCCTGCTCGGGTGGTGTGTGACTGTCGGTTTCACCGTTGGGGGAACTACAAATGAGAATGGTCTGGATTGCTGTGGCAGCTCAAGACGTGGGGTGACGCACGCATTTAAGTTAGCGGGAGCGGACGTGGAAAGCAGAGACGGAGGGAGCTGGAGACGCTATACATTCGCACCGTGGTCCCGCTTCATTAACAATTCATGCTGGCGTGAATTAGGAGCGGCGCTGACGCTGCACTTCCCTTTAATGGCTCTGACAAATGGACTGATTGCTATCTCTTCTCTTCTTTGAGAGAACGCCTCCGTCCGAGTGTGTCACGGCCCTCTCCCGTCACGCTTCCACGCAGCATCCGTCACAGCGCTGCCGATGTGGCCCGTGGCTACCCTGCCTCGTCACCGTGCTGGGGATATGTTGAAACAGTGGCCCGGCTGCGGTGCCCCGAGGGAAGGTGGCACCCGGAGAAGTCGACCTTGTGGTTTCGAGCTGCCTGTTTTTGCCGTGTCACGAGTTCGTCGCTTGTTTAGACGTTGTGCAAGGAGGTGACGCGTCCAGCCCGGTCTGTTTGCCTGAGGTATGAGTGAGGACGGGACAAGGAGCTAAACAACAGGTGCTCCGGTTTCCATTAGCATGTCCCAGAGCACTGTCTTCGGTTTGAACGGACTGAGAATGAATCTCTGCTGTGTTATCGACACGTCAGAACCAAAAGGAGTGCTTGCGATGTGTTTTTGGTAGATTCTTGAAGATGTCTCATCTCTTGGAGAAGAGACGAAACATCTTCAACAATCTTAGCTTACAGCTTACAACCCTGCAGATTGCCCGGTAGAGAATTTAGAGGAAATTTAGAGTCTACAATCGACCTAAACATGGATGTTTTTGGACTGTGGGAGGATGGCGAAGTACCATGAGAAAACCCACGCAGGCAGCAGGATAAACACGGAAACTCCACTCCAGTCGGGGAGGCTTTCAGTCCGATCGGGATTTGAACCACAGACATTGTTGCTATGAGGAGACAGATTCGAGGCATTGTCTTTATTTGGTAACTGGTTCTCCAGTCGACCTTGATTCAAACAACTGGCTGTTGTTTTTCAATAGGTCGTGGTGACATTAACTAAGATGAAGCAGGCACCTATAAATCAATACCTAAGTAAGTTCCTGCAACTTGGTTGAAAATTATGTTTTTGACAGCGTCTCTCATAAGTCTACCCAAAAAGGAGGTGTGTGTGTGAGACGAGCCGCTATGGAGCGCCTCTGCCTATGTTATCTGGTCGTAAGTCATTCCAGCCAGCTGAACTCTTATATAAGGTGCTATAATGTAGGGCATGGACTTTCTCAGAAGAGATGTCTTGAGGAAAACGTGAACTCTCCCCTCGCTGATTTACAAGAGGTGGCTGTACACAGTGGTGCCGGGGAATGGCCTCAAGGTATGGCAGCAGGCCTTCTTATCTTCTCCTGTTGCAACATTTCCTAGCTGCCTCTGCTATATGAGCCGGCCCGTTGTGCTGAAAGCACCCAACAATGGCCGGGGCCAACGCTGGAGATACTTCCCAGCCAGAGCACACACCCGTGCCTGACCTACAGTGCCAGGTGGGCTGTCTGCTGCGCGCACGCTTTGAAGCCCTTCCACCTCTGCTTTTTCTTTTTTTTATCTACTTTTCTTTCTTTTTTTGTTTTTCCAGTAAGGTTGTCGTGACCCGGTTGTGCCAGCACAGATTACCACCGTAATCCACAAAACATTTTTAATCTCCTCATAAACCACCTAGTAACCCCCCCCACCTCGCCTCTCCTCAGCAGCCCTTCGGAGCTGCGTCGTCCCACAAGACGTTTTTAATAGGTGGTGTTCATGACGGGGGATCGAGACACATCAATAGGGCCGATAGCAGCGCATTGATGTGGAGCGAAGCCAGAAAACGAGCGTGCCTGTGTCATCTGATCAACCAACCTGCGTTTCTCACTGTAGAAGTAGCACAAAGTGTTTCGCATAGTTAAAAGGCAAGGAAAAACAAAATCCCCTCCCGCAGACACCCACTTTCTGTGTTGCAACACGTATGCATACACACTCATAAGGAGAGGAGGCGAGGAAGGGTTTCAAGAAGGACGCCGCCGAGAAATGAGGAAGCCCCGTCTTGCGCTCGGAAATTTATGGTGAGGAAATGTAAGCAGCCGGATAAAAACCAAATAAATAAGAGCAAATAAAATAAGTGGATGAAAAGGGGAAGCCTGCTTGCATGAAATGGGTGAATGAAGAGATAATGGATGAAACCAGAGCGGAAAATAAACGTGAATACAAGGACTAAACGGACACATGTGGACCCTCGTCATGAAATACTGCCTGGCTGCGGGTTTTAATAGAGTTTAATAAAATACCTCTGTCTGAACCGCTGAGAGCCCTGGGTGGCTCGCACGTGAAGATCTGGTGACTCTGTGGGCCTAAAACCAGTACGACCTCCAATAGCCACCGAAACGCTCTGGAAACCACACGCATGTCATGACAAAATGATTCCGTTTTTAGCCACTTCTTGTTGGCCCTATCAGATATTACCCTGGAAAGCAAATGCCGGCTTCGAGAGGAAGGAAGAGATGGACCTGAGATTAGCGCTCGTGCATTCGGCCCCTGCGCAGAGACTTCAAATGATTTCCAGGAGGCGTTTTGTTTGTCTAGAAGGCACGACTGCGCGTGGGCGCGTCGGCCCGCGCTCAACTCTTGCCGGACCTGTTGTGGTGCCTCGGCGCTGAGAGATCCCCAAGGAAGGGGAGACGGGATGACTCGAATCTGTCTTTATTCAAGACGCCTCTGGGTTTATCTTGCGAGGTGGGGAAAATTTGCATGGACGGCTCCTTGATCTCCTCCTGGCCCGGTCGGCTTCCCTCCGCCTGCCCACGTGCTCGGCAGCTGACGCTCCGAGCGCCGCCCTGTCTCCCGCACCTGCACTCGAGAGACTCCCGCTGCTTCGGCCTGGCCGGGCTCTGTGTCCCAGAGCCCAAAACCGAGAGAAAGCCCGACGCCCTTGAGAGCAGGCAGACAGGCAGACCCGGCATCGTTGCGTAACATAAACATATTGTCACGAGCGTCCCTCTCGGGGCAAGGCCACCGCAGCGCTCCACCACATCCAGTCTGATGAGATTACGCGTTGAGTTGTGCCTGCGCCGTGCTAGCGCCCGCTCCTTCACCCGGATGATACAGTTTACGGCCCTGACAGAAACACTGTGATTGCTTTGGTTGGTTTTGTAGATTTAAATGCGTCCCTTCCCGGGAGCGCGGTAATTCGCTGTAATCAGCGGGTTGTTTGATATTGATGGTCACCTGACTGTTTGGCTTCCAGGGAAGAAGCGCAAACACAGACGCACGCACGCACGCCTTCCTGTGTCGGCTTTGTACACCTCTAGATCCAGGGTCGGATGTTACGGCTATGGCGCGTTCTCGTGCTGTTTACTGCATCACACCTCCTCGTGCGGGTGTAAGTGGCGACCTCGGCCTGCTTCTCTGGCGCGGTCTCCTCCTCCCGCCCCTCATTCAGCTGTGTAACAGTATCGGCCAGCAGATCTCCATATCTGGGATGGGGAGCGAACTGAAGGCCCCATTCACGCCACATGAAACACAGCTGCAGTATTAAGTATCCACATTGTTGCCGAGCGCTGAATGGCCGCGCTGCTGTTTCCATGGGCCCGTCACCTCAAAAACAACTGGGCCGGGCTGGCTGGCTGGCTGCTGGCTGCTGGCTGGCTGGCTGGCTGGCTGGCTGACTGGTGGCAGGCTGGCTGGCTGGCTGACTGGTGGCAGGCTGGCTGGCTGGCTGGCTGACTGGTGGCAGGCTGGCTGGCTGGCTGGCTGGCTGGCTGACTGGTGGCAGGCTGGCTGGCTGGCTGGCTGGCTGGCTGGCTGGCAGGCTGGCTGGCTGGCTGACTGGTGGCTGACTGGTGGCTGGCTGGCTGGCTGGCTGACTGGTGGCAGGCTGGCTGGCTGGCTGGCTGGCTGGCTGACTGGTGGCAGGCTGGCTGGCTGGCTGGCTGACTGGTGGCAGGCTGGCTGGCTGGCTGGCTGGCTGACTGGTGGCTGGCTGACTGGATGGCTGGCTGGCTGGCTGGCTGCTGGCTGCTGGCTGGCTGGCTGGCTGGTGGCTGGCTGACTGGCTGGCTGGCTGGCTGACTGGTGGCTGGCTGACTGGATGGCTGGCTGACTGGCTGGCTGGCTGGCTGACTGGTGGCTGGCTGACTGGATGGCTGGCTGGCTGGCTGCTGGCTGGATGGATGGCTGGTGGCTGGCTGACCCCCCCTTCCCTGCAGAAATGTGCCAGTTTCCGTGTTTCTTGTTTGGTCGGTCGTTGTTGTTGTTGTTGTTGTTGTTGTTATCTGGGTGGGGAGGTTGAGACCTGCATGAACAGAACAGGTTTTAACCCACGCTCACAGTCTCTCCAGCTTCTTCATATATGCACGTTCAGGGGTGCGTGTCATCATAGTCGCCACGGCCAAATGCTGAATCCTCATAGTGGTCTGCCGGTTGCGAGGCAACCATCTCTCTTTTTTTTATAATCACAACACCAGTATCTCTGTGTTTTCAGGATAAAAAGAAATATTCACCCGGTCTGGAATGACATTTTTTTTTTTGCATCTTCAGTCACGGTTTGCTCATTTTGCTGTCCCGCGTTACTGCATAGTTCAGATTCACTGTTCAATTATCTTTGACACGGAGGCACAGTCGTACGTCGTGACCCCGACCCAGCTGCACCAGAGCGCCATGGTTGTGTAGACAAACTCTGGCTGCTAGGTTATATTTCATAGGTTCAAGTAAAGAAAATACAGTGATAAAAGGAGGCTGCCGTCTCACTTTCACTTCTCTGTTGTTTGCCGAGTGTTGAGTTTCTTCATCTGCAGTCTGCTGCTTCATTCAAGTGTTTGGAGGAAGACTTCTAATCAACGCCCACGTCTTCACCTACTCTACTTCTGTGCATACCTGCAGCTGTTTCAGGCCTGTTCTTGACTGAAAAGAAATAAAAGCTTTCCCTTTCTTCTTCTTTTGCAGGAAAAGAGGAATTGAAGTTGTTCAGGTGAGTGGAAAGTTTCTTTCTTGTCTGACTGTTGTTAAGAGAAAAAGCGGAGCGGCCATATTGTGTTGTGAGCTGGAGCTACGGCGGGCGTGTTACCTCCTACATTCCTGATAGAGCTGCTCCGCGGCCTCGTTACTTCCAGGCCGCGAGCAGTCCTAGTTCGCCGGAACAAGCACGCTCATTATTTCTTTTGCAATGCACAAGTCACACAGTGTGTGACATGACTCACCTCCACCCAGAGCCGCGCTCCCTAAGACCTGCGTGAGTGCGAGCGGCTCCATCTGGCTGCAGGTCACTAATTCCCCTCACTTTAAGGTATTATCTGCACCTCGGATCTGCCAAACGGAATAATGGCCCATCTCCGGCGACGATTGAGGCCGAGGTAAACGAAAGCTGCCGACTTTCTGTACGCCCACTTTCAATGTCGGCCTTGGGAGGGTGGGGGGGTGGGGGTGGAGGTGGAGGTGGGGGGGGCTGCTGTCGTCCTTAATGGATATTGCACAGCGTGTCCGCGGCAGCAGTGACTAAGTCGTGGGATCTCGGTGGTGAAAACTGCTTGTCAGAGTGCTTTCTGCAACCGAGGAGGAAATCTTTCTGCTTGTTTTCCTTTTTTTTTTCCCTTCATAAAAACGCTGTCTCTTGTCTTCTTGGGGGTTCCCTCCCTCCCCTCCCTCACTCACTCCCCCCCCCCCCCCCCCTCCTTTGAGGTTATTTTCCTCTCCCCGACGACATCAGCACACCCAGAAAGAGCCTTGTCCTGGGAATAGTCCCAAAGTAAGCAGGGCTTTGTTTCCCACTGAGCATTCAGCGCCTCCAGGGAGACTGCAGATCCTCTCAGACCCTCAGCTCGGGGCACCCAGGGACGGGAACAGGCCTATGCCCCCCCCACCCTCCCTCTTTTTTCCCCTCTTTCTGCACAACTACCTGTTAACCAGAGTTATTATCCTCCCGCTGTAAATCTGCATAAAGCTGCTATTTTTAGCTGTGGCATCGCTGCGAGTTTAGATAACTCCGGGTCGAGGTTTTAATTATTTATTTCTGACTTTTTTCCCTTTTTTTTGGACGCCTCGGCCGCCTGAGATGCACCCACTGCCAGTCAGTGCCTGTAACGTTGCGGCCGCATCACAAGTAAAGATAATGGTAGCCATTGTGATGCCCGGGCCCTGTTATGTAAGTCTGTGTACAAAGCTGTCTTCTCCTATTGCGCGAGTGAATTGTGAGCTCGGCAGCCCCCGAGACTTTCTCTCAGACCCTTTGCGTTGCCGTCAGTGATGCAGTTTCTAGAGCCACAGCGTCCGTCTGAAGTCTTGTTATTCTGTGTGTGTGTCACGTCCGCGACATCCTGCAATTATTATGCCATATTTCAAGCCCGCTCCCACCAATGGCGAATGTCCACGTCGAGGCGGGGCGAGCGAGGGAACGAGGGCGAGTGGTGAACCACAACAGCGGAGGTGTCACAACTGTAAAGCCAGCCTGCCACTGCTCGGCTTCGAAATGAAAGTCGCAAGTGCCTAGTTCAGTATTAATGAATCGTTTCAGGTTTTTTTTCTCCTAATCTTCACCAATGTGTGGAAGCGTCGTAGTGATGTGGTTTTTATCACGTCTGTTTGACCTTGTGTGGAAGGCCGGAGCCGAGCACGGCTGCAGATTTATCTGTCGGGGCAGTTCAGTGGGCTGGCTGCGTCCCCGTGGCCCCACAGACGAGCAGATCCTAATGATAAAAGCTCAAGGCTGCGTTAAGTCAAGGCTGCAACAACACGCCACTCTGGGAGGTATCGGCATTCAGCCTCCATTATAGGCCGAGTCACCCGCTCGTTGAAGGCAGAAATCACGCATTTGACAGAATAAAGCCAGCGTTTCAAAGCTCGACAAAAAAAATGGAGCCGTCCACCATTATGATGTTCGGCCTTTTCCTCTGGTTTCATCTTCTCATGTGTGAGAATTTCCTGTTTTTCTTTCCGTGTTTTGCCTTGTGATTCTATCTCGCATGTGGTTTTATGTTGCGTGTCAAAAACAATCGTCGGTCTGAAGACGCTACCTTTCTTTTTTGTTTTGGACATCGCTCTGTTGTGTCGCAGTTTGACCCGAGTGCGTTGAGGTCAAGCACCTCCTCTGATGAAGCAGATCCTCCTGCCAGGGACACGGGTCACATTGCAGTCATACCTTGAGATGCGCGTTCGTCACCAGGGTTCGGATCCCCAGGAGGGTCGGCAGAGGTTATGACGTCACTCTGTGTGAACAGACCTTTGCTAAATCTGGCAGCCCCCCCCCCTCGGGGACCTCACTTTATATTTCCATTTCTAGTGTGGGAAAGCCTTCGACATCTATAACCATCTGGATGGATAGAACCGGGAGAAAAAAAACATTGGCACAACTTGTCTCCTTTATTCTCCTGCAAGCTCGTCCTTGCTTTACACCTCTTCATCCTCCATCGCGCTCTGCCAACTGAGGGTTTTTGCACCAGCTCATCAATGCTTACCCTGTAGCTCTGATCTCACACAAGCCATCTTCCTGCAGACATTATCACAGAGTTGATGTGATTAACTCGCAGAGATAGAGCGAAAGAGAGGGAGAGAGAGAGAGAGAGAGAGAAAGCCCATCACAGCAAATGGCCACGTTTGGGTGGACAGTCCAGGAAAAGCTATTGAGTTACTGTAATTATATGATCATATATGGGTATAAGCATCAAGGACTTGTACTGCTCTATTTCACTGATATGGTACAGTTATTTAGTTTGCCAAATAGAATATTGTCCATTTAACCATTCAGTGTCTTATCAGTGTGTACCTCAGTGTGGGCGTCTCCAGCACACATAGGGTTAACGCTCAGAACACGCACACACACACACACACACACACACACACACACACACACACACACACAATTCACACTCCCACCAAGGAGCTGCTTAGAGTCTCCAGTCGCTGTTAACCTTGAAACCTGTAATGTTTTTGGACAGTGGGAGGAATCTGATGACCCTTCACACAGAGAAAATGAAAGGGTGCAAAAATGGCTTCGCTCTGACTGGAATTTGAGCCAAGTGCCATCTTGCTCTGAGGTGACAGCTCTGTCCACCGTTCCACCGTGTCACCCTGTGGTTTTCCAAAGAACCTCAGTTCATATAAAGCTCCTTACCTCCCATAATTGTTTTCAATAGGACTTGACGTCCTATGCAAGTCCCCACGACTTGGATAAAACGATGTTTCGCTCACCCTTTTTTGTGGTTTTCACCTTGCCTTTTATTAAACTTGACCATTCTCCTGTAAGACCGCCACAGTTGTGTGAGCCGTAACAAAAAGTGTGTGAAGGGTTGTTATCGTAGGAGTTCAGGCTGGAGGTGATGACGAATAAGATATTCATCAGTCTGACCCACTCCACAGTGAGTCCTTTATCCTCTCAAACATCCTGTGAATGGCAGAGAAGGGCTCCTCGCTTGAGGGCGAAGAGCTATGAAATCTCTCAATTTGAAGTAGTTCTTTTTCATGTCTCGTGATTTTTCCACAAGGCCAAAAACATCTTGTAAGAGATTGCTGAGCTACCTGCCGAGGTGTGTTAGTAGCTAAGAGCAATTTATTTGTCATGGCGGATTCCCGGGCCTCTGAAGAAGAGGCCATTAGTCTAATGAAGTCCCATTTTGAACTGTTTTTCTATTTATTCTGCTACCTGAGGCGAGGTGTGGCCGACCAGCCACGCACGTTCCTCCGGGGTGTCAACCGACACGACATAAATCATTCATCGCATCTGTCTGCACTCCGCCCCATCTCCCTCTCTGAGCCCGTCCGACAACAAAGCAGAGGCCAGGTGAGATCGGCCCCGGCTGAGGGCGACTCGACAGAGACATCTGAGGGGTGAATCAAATCTCCGTGCCTTCGCGCCGACTCGTCTTCACCGACGAGAACGTGTGTGTTGAAAATGGCCGCACAGCTCCTTCTGCTGTTTTGCTCTAAATCACTCTCCTCCGAGGTCCCCGGGGTAAAGCTCAGGCCCACGATGGAGCGACATCAAAGCTGGAAATCTGGCTGGTCCTGACCTGAACCCCCCCCCCGCCCGCCCGACCCCCTCCGGATCGAGCTTGTTCTCTGTGCTGTCCGTCAGCACCATGGCCCACCGCTACCCCTCAGTCCCACGGGGACTCGCAAGGACGTCAGCTGACATTTCTGCTTTTAGCATTTAGCGGGACGTCAGTGACTGTACTGCTGGGGTTTTTTGGACGAGCTCTGAAGTGGGGGTGGGGGGGGGGTGCTCGGTTGACGCACAGGAAGAGGAGAGAGAGAGAGCCTGGAGCCACGCGATGGACGGGCCTGTTTTTGTGGAGGGGCCAGGCTGTGGACGGGCCCTCTGTGTTGTGTAAGCAAGAGATTAAACGTCCCGCCTCGGCCCAGGACACACAAATTCCCCTCCACAGCCCTGTCACAGCAACACTGCTCGCTTGACAGAAAACAAGAGCCATCGCCTCCTCTCTCCCTCCCTCCCTCCCTCCCCCCCAAACCGGCTCCACTCTACGTGGCCACACCACACTGCTGAGTCCCGTCGCCGCTGTGCACCCAGAGGTTGCGACACCTCTCCTGAAGACCAGACTGGCCAGTGTATGTTAATGAGCAGCCACCGCACCTTTCCTGATAAACCAGCCGGGCCGAGCAGCTGAAACCCTCGGCAGCCTGTTCCCTGAGCTGCGCCTTCACGTCCCCGCGTTACGCAATCACACGGAGCGATGTCGTCAATGATTCACCCCGACGTCAACACTGAAACAGTGAATCGCCAGATAAGATAAGATAACCATTTACCACCCAGGAGGGTCAACCCCGCGTTAATCACTTCATCAGCCACTGAATTCGACAATTGTTTCAGACGTTGCGGCCGCAGACGGACTTTAGACCCCGTCTGCCTTATCTGAGACAACGTACAGGGTGTGTAACGTGGTGCAGTGGCACAAAGCATCATTGTGACATTCATGCACACACACACACACACACACACACATGTCGCCCTTTCAGATACTGTGATGTATGGTTATCGCCCACACCGAGCATCGGCCCTCCCCTCGGCCGCGCCGGCACAGGAGCATTCGATCTGTCTCTGACACGCAAGAGGTGCTCTCTGCCATTCATTGTCCTGTGTGTGTGTGTGTGTGTGTGTGTGTGTTTTTCCACTCGCGTTGGCTTTGTTATTTCTGAGCCGACCGAGCGTGTTTCTGCAGGCCGGAGCAATGGCGCATAAAAGAAAATCAGGTCCGACAGCGTTATAAGATGGGTGGGTGGGGTGGGGTGGGGTGGGGAGTGATGCGAGATCGCCTGGGCTGCGGCGTGAGGACCGTGCCACACAGATCGGGACGTCTGGCAGATCTACCACTCTGGTTAAATGACTTCATGAGGCAGCACCGTGTACGATAATTAGTCACCTATCCGTCACACTTCCCGCACTCATTAACCAGGCGACGTTGGCTTTGACCATGAGCAAAGCCCAACCGACTGAAACCCTGCACACGCATCTACAGTCCTCGCATCGATCTGACTGGAGGCGTGCTCGCTGCGGGCCCGTCTCCCGTCCGAGCAGCACAAAGGACAGTGGGCGCTCCGACCCGGCCTTATTTGCACAGGTGTCGCTTGAATTGTCCTTTTGTCCGCAGCGATGGGGCGATGCCCTCTTCGCTGGCTTTGCTAATGACCTTGCACATGACTGCGTTATGCACCAGCGGCCCACCGGGGGGGTGTGGGGGGGGTGGGGGGGGCGTTCAGGACTGCGAGCGTCCTCACGTTCGTCTCTCAGAGCAGAGCCCAGAACCCAGCTCGCCTGGCTGCGAGGACGCAGAGGGCCTTTTCTGACAGAGCGTTTTTACCCACAGATGACTCAGTCGTCTCTGTAGACCTGCATCTTCCCTTTGCATAACTCCTGTCATTGTTGCTGTGTGTGCGTGCGTGCGTGTGTGTCTGTGTCTGAGGCGCTGACCCACATACGTCTTATCACACTTGGATTGCAGCTTTGCCTCCTCGTGAACTACTTGGCCTGTGCAGCCGGTCTGGGGTGAACTCCGACGCTGTGACTAAGAACAAACAAACAAACAGACCTTGTTCTCAATAAAACGGGACGTGTGCGATTAAGAGATGAGCCCCTGTCATGGCTTGAAATCAGAAAGCCGGCCCCAGACTTAAGTGTCTCAATGACCTTGTCAATTCAGAGGTGGACGTCGAAGCAGTCCCGAGCGCGTGATAAACCTGCCCCTGTTGGGTTTTATTCTGCATGCAGATAAAAGTCTTGTTGTGGCTACAAGTGAGGTCAGCCGACGCTAAAAGGCTGCGTTTACACTGCAGGCCTCAGCGTTTAGTTCCAGCTGTTTACACTGTTAACCCCATCCTCTTTTACTCATGCTAGGCTCATAAAAATGACTCAATGGTGATGGCTGAGTCTCAAAAGGTTCCATGTCCTGTCGCAAAGTCGGACACATACGTAGTGTGGGACTACATACGAAAGGGGCCCAAATCCGATCCGGAAAGATCAGATTCCATGAGTGTTTTTGGCTTTTCATACCGTCACGAGACATCGGATCTGGGCCGCATTTGGCCTGTACTGTAAACGCAGCCAAAGATGGAATTTGTCAACAACAGGCACGTAGTTGTACTCGTAGAGAGTATGGGGAAAGTTTAGCATGTTCTGACACGAGGCCGGAACTTTTGACTCAACCGTTCCACGGTTGCGATACAGGCTTAGTTTGGAAATCACTTACATCCCCCGTAGCACGCGGCTTTACTGGAGATTAATGTTTCAGTCTTACCGTACAGCATTCCTGTTGAACATTTGCACCTCGTTACGTGTCACTGCAGTTTAATAAATGCACAAATTAGGCACAAATAAAGCAAAGACTGTGAGGTGGAATAAAGCGCGTACGCTGGCAGGTTTTCCAAGATGAGAGCCGAGGTGAACCGTCTCCAAATGGGATAAATGGATACCTGTTGGAGTTGGCCCACTTTCCACATCGTTAACTCGAGGTGACCTCTGACCCTCGGCTGTCCTCCTCTCTCCTCAGCTGGACCTGAGCCAGCCCCTGGAGGAGCAGGGTCCACTGGACGTCATCATCCACAAGCTGACGGACCTCATCCTGGAGGCCGACCAGAACGATTCCCAGGCCGTGCTGCTGGTGCAGAGAGTGCAGGTACGGGGTGATTTGTCCAGCGGGAGCAGCGTGAGAGAGAAATGTACCTTTGTAAACGCTTTTATCTGCGTCACGCGTCCCTTTCCCAAGGCTTGTCCCGGACAGCAGAACCACTGGCAATAAACAGTCTTTGCAAGACGAAGGCAAAAGAAAAAAAGCCCATGTTTAGGAACCAAACAGACGGGGCAAAGGTCTTTAACCTGAGCTCCCAGAACACAGAGGACGTAAACGGCTCTGTGCGAGCGCTCAGAGCTGCTCTCTGTTGCAGGAAGTCAAATGAAGAGGTTTTCTAGTTCCTCCATCTGGCGGCAGCTCACAGCTCCAAATGTGGCACTGCAAACACTCTTTGGTGTGTGTGTGTGTGTGTGCGCGCGCGTGTATTCAGTAATCTGTCAGCGATATACAAGGTGTGAAAATTAATTTATTTTTCACCAGCATCCTCCATCTCTCTCTCTCCCTCTCTCTGTGTTCTATCTCTTTTCTCTCTCTGAGTCAGAGGAGGTGTAATCATGATCAGCATCACACACACACACACACACACACACACACACACACTGTCAACATGTTCCTGGCTGCTCATTTAGAAAGGACAAACAGGATGTCACTTATTCGCCACAACCTGGTTAATATTAACCATCATGCTCAACACTTTTATGGTGTTTAATAAACGAATGCAGGCACAGTCCCCCCCCCCCTCCTTCGGTGCAGAGCAGAGGACGGATGGCCGCCCGCCATCCAACGCTTTCAACGTACAGTAACGGCCGTGGAAGCCACTGACTCACTCCCGTGCGGGCTTTTTTTTCCCCTGTTTCTTGTATAAGCATAAATCAGCTTCTAGCCTCTCGGGTGTGCGTGATGGACATCTTTTGTCACTGGAGCTGGTGCAATTAATCACACCCATCTGGTACGAGTGCTAAAAATGATCCTGCATGTCAGGCCTGGTGTAGCCCCCCTCCTGCTTACTGACACTCCAGACTTGCTGGTTTTTTTTTTACTTCATTTCTCTGTTGCTTTTGTGGAAGCCGATCCATCGGGGAACAGTGAGTAGAAAACGCGCAGGCCTGTCGCCGTCCTCTCCCCCGCCCACGCTGACACGCAGCTGGCCGTTTCCCTCTCCGAGCAACTGCGAGCCAGGGCTCATCTGCCGCTCCGCCCTCCTCTGGCCTGGCCTCCGATCCGCGCCGCGTCGCCAAGTGACGGCCCCTGTCAGCCGAGTGTTCCTCCGAACGCTGCGAAGATTCACTTGGATTTAATCTTTGGTGGCGGCGCGCTCGGCTTGCGTAACGGCCGCGCTGGATGCGATCAGGCGCTGCCGTCGTATCCCCCGCGGGTCGTACGGGTCCGGTGTGGCAGCTGAAGGCGTTTGTTTATATCCAGCATGCGTTTGTGGAGCGTCCAGGCCGGCCAGCTCCCCCTCCCCCCGACGAGGTTCGTGAGTCAGGGGAGCAAAACGCGGAGAGAGAGAGAGGAGGCTTGGCGGAGACGTCCTCAGAGCGCAGACATGCCAAGGTGGAGAGGAGATCAGGGTTATGTAAAGCACGGGCCACTCCACGCTGACCTAACAGCCGGCCAGGCGGAGATGCAGTGATGTAACCCACGCAGACCCGCTGGCACACCCCCCCCCCATCCCACACCCCCACCCCCCCACACACACACACATGTATACGGCGTGAGGTGTGCTGCCCTCCCAGCTCGGCGTTTGTGTTTTGCTCCCTCCGACATGTTTATTACTGGAGCACATGGGCAGATCTGTCTGTGCTGCATCACGCGTCCTGGCAGATGGTGGCATGTGCCGTGCTGGCTCGGTGGGCTGCTGTGCAGCCCCTCCGCTTGGCACACTCTCCACCCACTAACAGCTTTACATTTTTTATTCCTGATGGAAAACCTTAAAGATTGTATGTTTTTTATACATTTAAGGAACAACTGGACCAAACACGATTATCCTCTGTCATTCAATCTAGTATTTGTCATGTACTTTTCTGAGATGTCAGTAGATGAAGGATTTGCTCAGTTTCAGTCCCCAGAGCTGGTTTTGAATATATAATGTGAATGATCCGTCTGTTATCTTCCCTGCTTTGCATTTTTATATTGTTAAAAGTTCTGCTTAAGCTTCTTCACTGTCTCCAACCTTGGAGAAACCCCGTAGACATGGTGGCAGAACAGACAAACACCACCCAGAATGACCCTCATTTCGACTCTCATTCATTTATATGTTTTATTTCCACTCTGCATGTGAACAGAAGGATTCAGTGTATCCCTCTGTGCTGCAGGACTATATCGACGCCCACCCCGAGACCATCGTCCTGGACCCTCTCCCAGCCATCCGGACCCTGCTGGACCGCTGCAAGTCCTACCAGCTCATCCACAGGATAGAGAGCTGTATGCAAGGTAACCGCAACAGAGAGCTTCCAGTTGCATACTTTTTTTTTTCTTTTCTTTTCTTTTTTTTGTTGTTGCAATTATTGCCATATCGCTGGGTTGCCAAGGAGAAGTGCAGTTTGACAAACAGATGCACCGTGTTGTTGCCGTCCATTTGGGGAACAAAGAGAGCGAGAGATTCAGCTCCGAGGAAGTTGTAATGTGTCACACAATCAGTTTTTGCATTGTGGTTTGCAAAAGAGAATATCTTGCATTAAAAATACACAGACCGCGATCGCGTACCTCATGGACTAAAAACACTCTGCCCTCAGGTCAGCAGTTACGTGGAACTCAGACTGACGTAGTCTGAGCTGCTGTCCTGAAATGAATTGTCCCTTCTTGAAGATTCAGACTTTCAGTTGTTTTTTTTTCTGCAGTCTGTACGATATTTACAAGACTGACGTGCAATGCTTGGACTGAACAGCACTCGGGCAAAAACGTAGATAAGGACGAGGCTGGGAGAGACGATGCAAACAAAAGTAGCATGCAAAACTATAGAATGAGTAGCGTGTAAATATGTGTGCCTGGATGACAACACGACATATAACACATGAGTGTAAACATGTCAGTGCCTTGGATCATCTCGCCGTCCGTCCCCTCCGACAGGTGGAAGTGGCCCAAGGAGCTGTTGGTTGTGGGACAGTTTCTGGATGCTTCTGTGGTGACTGCAGCTTGTCTGTCTTTTCTCTCCCCTTCCAGCGGGGACACATGGGTGACATATGACGCCCCCCCCCCCCTCCCCCCCCCCCCCAACCCTCCCCGCTTGAGTTATGCGGCCCGACGCTTCCGAGCCCGTGTTTAATTCTTACCGGGCCGAGTGCTATTCTCATACCGTCATTTGTCTCGTCCCGTTTTCACAACAAAAGCACCTCTTCATTTCCTCCCTTCCTGAACCTGGGATGAACTCGCCCTCTTTGTGCTCTGACCAGAACTGGCTCTGCAAGCCCCCCCCCTCCCTCCCTCCACCCCCTCCACCCCCCAAATACTCTGAGCCTGTGAAACCAATCAGCAGCCAGCATCTTCTGACCGGAGGCTGAGCGATGCAGTGACGACAGGGGCGCATTCCCTACCCACCCACACACACACACACACACACACACACAGTGTAAACACACCTGTGAGTCATCCACGCTTCCTTTCCCCCCCATACATGGCAGGGAACGTAAAGCTTTGAAGCAGCACTCGACCCAGGGCCTGCGACTCTGCGAGGGGGCCCACGTTGTGTCAGAGCGGAGCAGAGGATCTGAGCCCTTTCAGCACTGTCATGAGCTTCTTAAAATAGAATGGCAAGGAGAGGTTTTTTTTTTTTTTTCCTCCTTTTTCTCCAAACAGACACGATGGCTGTTACGTAACAAGCTATAGGCTGCGCTGTTCGCCCGCTGCACGTCGTTGGGGTGTGCGGAGGAAGACGGCTCGACTGGTTTCCACCGGTCCGCTTCCGTTCTAGCGCCGTGCTCGCACTTACTGTCGCTCTGCATACCAGACCTTCCCAAGAGGTACGGAGACGTAAGCCGTGATAATCCTGCACCACACCTCTGCCAGTGTAGGGAGGGCACGTGAGCGGGGATGTATGTGCCGCTCCGCTCGGGAAAGAGAAAAGTGGTTAGGGGTTGTAAAACCCAGTCCTGGTGTGAGCGTGTGGAAAGTGCACCTTGCTTTCTTAGGCACGGCCACTTCCTCCTCCTTATCAGGAGAGCCCATGGAGTCCTGGAGCAGCTGCCAAGGCAACCCGGCTCTGAAAGGCCACAGAGAGGCTGCACGGCCTGCATGACTCAGAATAGTTCTCAATAGGAGGAAGCACTTGAGGTGCACTTGCGCTTTCTCTGGAAAACCTTATTTTATCACTGGAGTGGCCGCTGGGAGTCAAATGGGGCCCCGGTCGCGGCACACTGGTCTGCTCCTCGGCCGACTGTTTAAATTCAGATGTAAACTGAAGCATCGACGTCGTGTTTGATAGGAAACAGTCCACGCGGCCACTAATGGATCGTAGCTGCGCTCCTTGGGAACTCACTGTTGTCCAGCCTGGGTTTTGCGTTTCCTGCAAATCCCGAGCAATGTATCTGTTTGTGTTACTGAGTGGGATCTTCTTCTCCTCCTTCCTGAGAGTGCTTTTAGTTTTGATACGGCCCACTGTTTTTATAGACAGAAACCGTCGTCAAGTCCACCCCCTCTTTAAAGCGAAAAGCCTCTCGGGGTTTTAATCTCTACCTCTCAAAGCTGCAGAGAACAGGAGAGGATTCCCGGGATCAAACTAAGAACGCTCCTCGGTTTATCCATATTTTACTCTGACCGTCTTGAGGTCTCTGTGCTAATATCACTCCACACTTCTGCCAGGACCCGAACAAGTGTCCTGTTGCTGCGAGTGATCGACATTGAATCATCGTCTCAACGACGCCTGGTCTCGGACCAGGCCGCTCCAGCTCCACAGCGAGAGTTCCTACGGTTTATAATTACCTGCCACAGTGGTTAAAGGATGTACGTCTCATCAAAGGCGTGCGAGTTTACCCTGGGCGAGACCACAACCTGGCGACTCTGACTCGCAGTCATAATAATGGGAACGTATGCCTCTCGGGGCGCGCCGCTGAGAGCGCCATCGCACTCAGGACTTCGCCGTGTTTGGAGTTCAATCTAAAATATTGAAAATCCTGCCGCTTTGCAGAGAGAGAGAGAGAGAGAGGGAGAGAGAGAGAGAGAGAGAGAGCAAGTGGATGCTGAGGTTTCTAGGAAACAAGCTCCAAATAGCAACAGGAGAGTCCAGCCTTGCACCTGAACGCGGCTTTGTAAAGCAGGATGTACAGAGAGGAATCGTCTGCGTGTCGTGCGCCCTTCCGGCTCACCCCTCCCCAGTTCAGCCTGTCGTCGCCCCCGATTGAACTGGCACGTGCGAATATGATGTAACCGAGCACGGAGGGAGAGAGGGAGGGGGGAGACGGGGAGAGGGAAAAGGCCGTGGACGTCCAGATGAGATAAAACAAAGACGGCTGTGTAACTGGATAACGACATTTAAAAAGCGTCTCATCGCAGAGTCCCGTAAACGTCGACCTCGGCTCCACAGGGTCTGCTGCAGGCATCCAGTGTTTAGACAGAGCCAGAGATTGATCCTCCCCGCCCGGCCCTCCACCCCCTCAGCCCCGAAGCATCAGCCCGAGCCAAGCATGCACGCTATTACAAACTTGGCCACGCTCTTATATCCTCCGCTCCTGCGCGTCTTTATCATAAATCCTCAACCTGGGGCTGGAAACGTTTCCCGCTTGACAGGGGTTTGGGCCCTCTCGACGGCTTCGTGTTTGACAGAGTCGAACGCCATCGCTCTTTGGGAAGGCGGTGATGTAATGAGGACATTTTCCCGTGCCAGACTGTTTTCTGAAAGACATTATGCCGCTATTTCTGTCCCAGTGAAATAACAGCGCCGCGACTAGCGCGGGCCGCAGCCGGGACACAGATGACTGATGGGTAACCCTCCAGGCTTCCCGCTCCAAAAAGCTGACAGAGCCAGCCCTGGAAGCCGTCCAGCTGCACGGGGAAAGGTTATCGAGCACAGAAAGAGGATCTGCCTGAGAGAGAGACAGAGAGAGAGAGAGGGGGAGAGAGCGAGAGAGAGAGAGAGAGGGAGAGGATGGCAGTATTCTGCTTGGCTGTCTTGGAACGGCAAAAAAAATAGCGAGCTTTTCCAACCATGCTCAATCTGTCGCGGCCTCCTTTTGGAATATGCAGATTTCTTCCCTTTGATGGGGGGGGGGGGGGATAGAAGCGCTTCGACTGGGGAAATCGGCCGGAGCACATGCTGCGGAGGAGGAGCACGGCCTCGGTCAGGTGGGCCGTCCGAGCCCCCCCCGCCTCTCTAGCCGTGTCCATCCACCCCCAGTCTAACGTGGCCACACAAAGAGATGGTGCCGGATGTGGGCAATAAGCCCCAGAGTCACGTTAAGACTGTATGTGTGTGTGTGTGTGTGTGTGTGTGTGTGTGTGTGTGTGTGTGTGTGTGTGTGTGTGTGTGTGCGGCTATACATGTGTTAGGACGGGTTGAAGTGTAACCTGGCTGTGGACCTTTAAACTCTGCAAATGTAGAACAGCGGGCGTGAAATGGCAGCATATGGTGTCGCATAGGAGTTACAGCGGGGGCCGACGGCCTCGTTCAAAGCGAGGACATCACTGAGACACTCTCCATGCGTCCATGAGTCGCTTTGCATATAGTTTTAGGTTACGTAATGAAATGAGAGTAGTGACTTGAAAATTTGACTCTTTTGGCCCGTACGGCTCATAACGGCATTAGCGATGGATCCCCGGGCAGTGGATTGCGTGGTCGGCGTCCGCTCTCGTACATTGATATCATCACAGACGGAGAAGATCGGCCTCCCCGGGCCCTGCAGCATCAGGACCGCGAGCAGCCAGCAGCTGTGGCTCATTTCATGGCTCCTGCCCCGGCAGCTCACTAAAGAGAGAGAGAGACAGAGAGAGAGAGAGAGAGAGAGAGAGAGAGGGAGAGAGAGAGGGAGAGAGGGAGAAAAAGCGTCCTCTGGTCACTTTTGGACTTGTCAGAAATCTCTTTATTCGGCGGCCCTTGTTGTTCCCGTGTGCTGTGACAGCAGGAGGCATCCGTGGGGCCCAGCGCTGCCCCACAGTCCGGCGGGGCTCTGAGCGTCGGCGGGCGAGATTCTCCTGACCTCAGCACTAGCCCGAGCAGGGAGCCCTGCCACTGCTGAGGCCCACAGCACACAAAGACCGGCATGCTCCCATTGTGTTTTTGTCATTAGCAATTTGCCAGCTCTTGGTTTGCCCCCCCCCCCCCCCCCCCCCCCCCCCCGCCCCTCTCCCGCCTCGCTGATTTCCTGTGGCGATATCTCCAGCCAGCTGCCTTATCACCCCCGCGCTACCTAGCGTAGAGGGGAAATCGCAGAGGCAGGCCGCTCATATAGCCTCGTCCCGGGCCCTGACACGGCGCAGCGTTGGCAGGATGTTTGTCGTTCTCACTCTTATCGGAACTGAGCCGAGCTGCCGCTGCGGGACGTGGCGTCGAGCGAACCAGCGAAGGGAGAGCGATGTCAGCACACGGACGATGATGTCAAGGCGTGATGTGGAGAGAGGCTGAATGGCTCCCACTCTTCAATAGCACCTGGTTTGTCAGCCTGTCAGCAGTCGGTCAGATCTGTCAGTCAGCTGATCCATCTGATGACTCTGTGGTCACCTCGGCCAGTTCGACTCGTCTGTATTTCCTCATGAGATTGTGTGCCTTCCTGTATTTCAGCATTTTCCTGTGTGTGTGTGTGTGTGTGTGTGTGTGTGTTGGGAGGAGCAGCAGCACAGGCTCTGGCAGCTTTCTGCTTTATTTATTTGGACAGGAGTCATTTGTCCCCCTGGGCCTCAGATGGCCTCTGCTGAGTTTGTTGTCTAAACCTGTCACCGAGATGAAATCCAAATATATAAATACGCGGCCACTTCCAGTCGAATGAGGTGCCGAGCGTGGCGGGCTCGTCCGCGGCCTCCGTGGGATCAGGGCCGGAGCGCCGCACGCCCTTCATTGATACCCCGCTCAGTGAGGGACGGTGGCAGGGAGGAGGAGGAGGAGGAGGAGGAGGAGCAGACGCTGACATTACACACACACAGTCGGTTCCCTCCCACGTCACACATTGCAGCGTTGTGTATATAGATGGTGTCATAAATAGTCGCCTGCTCTCGTCTGTAACCGCAGATGCGGTTAAGGGATGTCATGTGAATCAGTGACGATGTGTAAATGACCGCTCTGGATTTGATGTCGTCACAAATCAACATTTTGGCGTTCTAGGCAAATAGTGTTGTCTGGCACACCAGGGGACATGTCAGCGATGCTCTTTTTTCACTACTATATCTGTTGAGCTGAATTGAGACCAGGGACCTGAATTGCTTTACTTTTTTGGAGATAAAAATGACAACATGAGAACAATCTGTAAAACTAAAGTGGCTTAGAAATATGACTGAAAACATGCTGGGACAAGACGTTATTCATGCAGGGAATATAGTTGTTAGGTGTGAGGTAAAGATGAGTGTGGAGAGGCAGAGTGTGCCTCCAGAATCTCATCTCTCTTGCCCCGTCTCTCCCCCAGATGAGAGGCTCTGCTCTCCTCCGTTCATGGTCCTGAACTCGGACTGCAGCCCAGATGTTCTGGAGCAGATCAGGAGGCAAGGACTCACATTCCCCTTCAGTGAGTATTCATCACCTCAGTCCTCCTCCAGATACTCTCGCCAGTGTTGTGCTCAAAACCCCCGGCAAACACAAGTGTGAGACAGGAAGTGAACACGCACACACACACACAGGCACGCAGCAGAAAAGGCCATAGAATGAGTCGCTTTGTTCCCCTCAGCTGAAATGTCATGACGGCTTTTCAATACTGCGCCTAGTTGGCTTTTGACCTTTCCCCTGCCTTTTGTTTCGTCCCCAGTTTGCAAAACACGGGTGGCTCACGGAACCAACTCCCACGAGGTAAGAGGCCACGGGGCGAGCGGCTCAGCCACGCCCGCCACTGTTAGCCCTCGCAGGCCTGCAGGTTCACCGACACCCACATGACAAAAATCAGATACGAGTGCCGTGCTATGCGTGCGTTTGGCCGCCCCGCTGTAAATCAATACCCCCGAGCTGTCGGCAAATGGACCGCACACAAGTGTTTACCGGGCCCGGAAGGTTCCTGGTCCCACTTCCGGCTCAGGCCGAGGGCCTGTCTGGACCCCGTGGTCCAGTTTCCAAAAGACATGTACGTTAAGGTCGACGAGAGGCGCAGAGTTGCCTCTCTCCTCCTGCCTTCGTTCTGTGTGCGCTGGGATGTTTTCTTTATACAGCACACCTGAAAAAACAAAAACCAAAAAAAGACACATTTGTGGTACATAAAAAGGATAAAATGAGAACGGTTAGTAAATATAAACAGGTTTAGAGATAATAAAAAATGTATCAAGACAAACAAAATACAAATACAGAACAAGAGAAACACTGTCAGTAGAGTATCTTATATCCTATATATTATCCTATATATTATTGGGGGACAATAACTTGACAATGTAAAACACATGTTCAGAATGTGACTGAATGAAAGACTGAACAGTGGTGGAGGCTCAGAACGAGCCAAAAGTAAGATCTTAAAAGACTGTACTTTTTCCTGTCCTGTGTGTGTGTGTGTGTGTGTGTGTGTGTGTGTGTGTGTGTGTGTGTGTGCGCGTGTGCGCGTGTGTGTGTGTGTGTGTGTGTGTGTGTGTGTGTGTGTGTGTGTGTGTGTGTGTGTGTGTGTGTGTGTGCGTGTGTGTGTGTGTGTGTGTCTCAGATGGCCATTATCTTCAGTGAAGAGGACCTGAACGACGTGAAGCCGCCCTGCGTGATCCAGAGCTTCATCAACCACAACGCAGTGCTCTACAAGGTGTTTGTGGTGGGAGACTCCTACACCGTGGTGGAGAGGCCCTCGCTGAAGAACTTCCCCGCTGGACCGGCAGGTGAGCCAGCCAGACAGACAGACAGGCAGACAGAGAGATAAAGCTGGAGAGAGACAGAGAGGGAGAGGGTGAGACAGATGGGGGAAGTCCAGGCTCTGCCAACAGTCCATATTGGCCAGACTGTACAAGTTGCACAGCTTCTTCAAATCAGCCAATAAAAGGCCTCATAAACTGGCTTTATGGTCGCCGCGATTGGACCTATTGGCCCTTTTAAGGGATGCAGCAGAGTGACGGACCCCCCACCCCCCCAGCCCTCCACTCCCCTCCCAACAGCACACGCTGGTGAGAATGAACAAGGGGAGCCGTGTCTCTCTCCATAAACGTGGCGCCCGGAGCGCACTGTGGCAGGGCTGTCCCCTGGCACCGGCCACGCCGGCCTTTATTTGCATGCGATACAGTCGAGGCTCCGCATGCAAAGCGGGGCGCTCGCCCGCTTTGCCTAGCCGCCCGCACGCTCCACGTCCTGAAGCGGAGGGAGAGCGACCAGATGACGAAGAGGAGGGAGAGAGAGAGAGAGAGGGAGAGAGAGAGGTAGTGGTGGTTGTTTGGAGAAGAGCTTAAAAATAACGGTGTGAGAGATGGTCTGTCCCCTCCGGCCTCCCAGATCCGCTGTCGACTTCAGCCCGTTCCGGCCGGGATGGGGCGAGGGGGGGATGGGGGGATGGGGGGAGGGGGAGGCGGGGGGGGGACGTCGGAGCCCGTTTGCGTAACTCTTCGCCGGCGCGACCCCTCAGCGAGCCGGAGGCCATATTTATTTGCAAGGCGATGGAATTGACTTTTTCCCTCGCTCTTGTTCCTCTCCCCATCCCTCCTCCTTCCCTCAAACACCCTCCAGAGTTAATCACCGCAGTGATAACAAAGAACCAACCGAGGGAGGGGGGGGGGCCGGTTAGGGTTAGTTGGCTGTAAATTTAGCAGCTCGCCCCGGTCGCTTCCCAGCAAAGGCTGAAAACAAGTGTTTGAAGGACCGCACGTTGTAGCTGTGTTTCTCCAAACTGGGAGGGGGGGAGTTATCTGTGTTATCTGTCCCAGAAAGACCAAGTAAGTGAAACTCTGAGTCCGTCACCACGGCAACCGACTCAGCCTCACCACCTGGAGCTAAACTGCTGGACACGGGCGGTCCGTTCACTCTCCGTCTCACAGATTACCGAGCAGAATGAAATTGCAATGACATGGTGTGAGGTTTTCTCCTCAGAACAGTCAGTCATCTCAACAGTACACGTGTCCAGTCTGACACGCAAACATCGAAGGTGCAGACCAGAGGACCTTGTAGCCCACCGGGCTGTGGCTTGACAGCGCGTCCCAGTGCGATTGGCTGTTTGGATGGAAGGCACGTCCTTATTTGTGCTCCTGCAGAAAAGGAAGGAGACTTTGTTGATGGGGAGTACTCAGATGAGCTTCCTCCAGGGATGCCCTCAGGCACCGGTCTGCCTCAGTCTCAGCGGGTCAGGGTCAGGTCTGCTCCCCTCTCCGTCAACTGCTTTGAAATCGGAGGTTTTACAAAATTTGGATTTTGTTTACACATACACTGTCACAATTACTCTGCAAGTCAAAGAATCCAGTGTGCATTTATTTGTCTCCATGAGGCAGTTCAAAAGGTCATCAGGTAGCTTGTACATCAACAGAAGAGAGAGCGCAAATTACAGTAACATCATAAGATGAAAAAGCCTTTTTTCAGGCAATTGCTTCAAATAGCTACTGAATGAATATGTATTTAGTCTAATGACCTACGACAATTCTGGCCTCACGTTCCTGAACAATCCTTTTGTATGTAATATTCAGCTGTTATTTTATTCAATGCTTGGACAGTCTTTTGATCAACATTTCTAGAGTCAGACACTCATCTCGTTCCCCGTGACCTCAGAGTTCAGGGTTGTTCAGCCTCCTCTCTGGATTACCCCCCCAGGTGTGAGCACCCATATATAGAGATGCTGTTAGTGAAACTGAGGGGTCCTGGCAGTATGTGGAAGGCAGTTGAAGCTTTGCTGCCACCTAGTGTCCGAGATGAGAACTCAAACGGAGTCCCTTTCTCCCTCTGTTGCCCTTTCAGACCGAAAAGCCATTTTCTTCAACAGCCACAACGTTTCCAAACCCGAGTCGTCCTCGGACCTGACCACGGTACGTCCCGAGCATCTGGGCAACACGAGCCGCGCTGTACCCGTGAGCCCCACAGCTAACCCGCCCTCGCATGTCGTGTCTGTGTCAGAGAGAGAACGTGGAGGGGGTGTCTCAGCCCCCCTGTGACGACGTGATCAGAGAGCTGTCCAGGGCCCTGCGACAGGCGCTGGGCGTGTCCCTGTTTGGCATCGACGTCATCATCAACAACCAGACGGGCCAGCACGCCGTCATCGACATCAACGCATTCCCCGGTGGGTGCAGGCGCTCTCTCATCTGAGTCCACGCAGGTCTCACAGCCGGCTCTCTGTGGAGGCCGCTCCACTGAAGTTGAGGTCCAAAGTGAAGGCTTTAAGGGGGAAGGATGCTTTTAACTTGGCTTTGTTGGGCTGTGATAGTCTGTTCCCAGGTCCAAAAACTTCATCAGATAGGATCACTCGTAATCAGAAAAAAGCTGCTGAACTCTGTTGTACAGTCACATGATCTTCGTGTGAAGCTAACATGTTGGTTGCCGAATGCATGTGAAAGACATGTGTGTAATGTTCCCACGCCAAAACCAGGGTTGTGAAATAGCATTTGAGGCATCTCTAATGTGCTTTTATGTCCCGTAACTTCAATGTTAGCCGCAGAAAACGTGGGTAAATACTCCATTCAACCAAGTACTGAATCGTTAAAGCAGTGATTGTCGGCCATTTTGGGTGGTGAGATGGGGACAATAACAGAGCAGTCAAAATAATGACAGTCACTGGTATTCAGTCTGTGACGGTCAGGTTTGGCTTAGCACAGACTCAGACTGTGTGTGTGTGTGTCTGTGTGCGTGTGTGTGTGCGTGTGTGCGTGTGTGTGTGTGTGTGTCCCAGGTTACGAGGGCGTCCCGGAGTTCTTCAATGACCTCCTGACCCACATCACCAGTGTGCTGCAGAGCCACAGCGGCAGTGAGACGGGGCCCAAAGCCATGCCGGTGGGCCCCACGGTACCCAGTGCCGGCCCACCGGCCCCGGGGCCCGGCTGCTGTGGCATGCTGGGGAAGGAGGCCGGGGGCAGCCCCTGGATCGTGGAGGGCGACGGGGGCCTGAAGGGCCCCCGACAGAGACTGGGCTGCAACTCGGCCATGTCCCCCAACTTCCAGCAGCACTGTGTGTCCACGATAGCCACCAAGGCGTCGTCCCAGTGACTGAGCGCACAGACGGGGACGAGCACGGTGACAATAACGATGAATAATAATCATAATAATTATGATGCTAATGATGATAATATATCTAATCAAAAAAAACAAACAACCCCCCCCCCATTTTTTCCCCTATATAGCTATTGAAAACGATGATTGGGTGTAAGCTTTTTTTTTCTCACTCTCTCTCTGCCTTTTTGTATTTTCGGTTTTCGTCTAATGAGACTTAACAGTACTGTAATGTGAACTTTTGGGAACTCTCAGCTGATTTTTATTTTGTTTTCCCCTCTCTCTCTCTCTCTCTCTCTCTCTCGGGTGAGTTCACGGTAATGAAAGTGTAATGGGGACGGTCGAATCAGGACCGGGAGAAGATGTGCCACTAGATGTGCAATGTGTGGTTCGTTGTATCTCTCTCTCTCTCCCTCTCTCTCTCTCTCTCTCTCTCTCTATCTATCTATCTCTCTCTATCTCTTTTATGTAGACACACACACAGGCTAGGGTGTGCCGGTGATGTGTGTGAAAACCACTGACTCCTCCCTCCGCACAGTGAAGTGAGGGGGGGTGGGGGGGTTGGGGGGGGGGGTGGCGGGACATTGTTGAACACTACTCCACAGATTACCCTGGGGGCTGCTATGTGACAAAAAAAACAAACAAAAAAAAGAAAGAAAGATGTTGGGTTTGGTTAGGTTGAACAAACTGGTGAAGGTTGTTTACTTTGTTTTTTTTACCCTGAGTGCCATCAAAAGTTACTCCGAGAGTGCGGACGTAAGACGCCGGCAGATAGAAAGAAAAAAAAACTTCAAAGGAGAAGGAGAAAGTCTCCACGATCATGTGACCAAGTTTTTTTTTTTTTTTTTTGAATTTAGTGCGTGTCGTCGCACCGCTGTTCCTAGGTGTTTGGGTGTTTTCTTGTGTCAGATGCCGAACGTTTCAACGAACCAACGGACCGCGTTCTTGTTTTGAGCCCCCGAAGCGTGAGCCAGCTCCAGCGCAGCAAGACGAGGGTCACATTCCTTCTTTTCTTTCCAGAGAATTCCATGATGTCTCTCTCAGAATTCCAGGGAGGGCTCTCTCTCTCATCACCCTTTCAAAGAAAACAAACAAACAAACAAACGGGACTCTCCCCCACACGTCTTCAGTGCTTGTAATCCGTGAGCAAAGCTCTCTCCCGACTCCGATGCCCACACCTCCCATCTAGAAAACCCTTTTATCCCCCGACGGCGAGGATACGAGATGCACGTTTGAGTACCCGGCGACTGGGTATTGATAGTTTTTGGTACAGCATGAAACGAGGGCAGATCCTCACAGACCGAGAGGTCCGTCTCATTTGATTCAGCCTCACTCCCGCAGCACTTTTTGTTCCCCCCCCCCCCCGCCTCAAATGCCGTGAAACAGACCTTCAGCCCGGTCGGTCGATCGATTTCGCTTGAAGCTCCACTCTGCCCGACCCGTCATCTGTTCCAGCTGCTGTATATGTGTCACATGTTCAAAAAGAAACACACACACACACACACACACTTTGGAGGGAGAAGCTCTTGTTCCCAGTGTTCACTGTGAGATTTTTTTACTCCAATTTTGTTAATATCTTTGTCCTGATATCTACTAAGAGCAACTTTATTTTATTGAGATTTTATCGAGGGGCGGGTGGGGTAAAGTTTTATATAAATGAAATGAGAAAAAAAAAACAGCACGGGATGTTTTTGAACAAAGAGTGGATATTTACTAGAGGTGTAGTAAAGCGCTGGGTGTGGGGGTTGTGCAGGTGGCGCCAGACAAAAGGGACGAAGGAGGCCCGAGGCGGACGCCGCCGTCTGCCTCTGGCATCTAGCGGGGCAGGAGTGCCAGCCGGGGGCCCGCTCCTCTGGTCCCAGAGAGACCCTACCGCTTCATCCCCAGTCATAGTCGCCAGAGCAGCCGTCTCACCAGCTCCTCTCTGGGACCGCGGAAACCTCCCAGTGAGAACGTCTCCATCCACAATGGCCTGATTTCATCTAACAGGGAAGGGCGTCGCGAGCAGGTTCAGGGAATCAGTTTTCCCCCCTCCCTCCCCTCCCTCGACTCCTCTCTCAAGAGCGGAGGCTGAAAGTCGAGGGTGTGAGCGTTTTTAGGCCGGCGTGTCCGCGCACGTGGCCACATTGTGTGTCCTATGTCGTGCTCCTTCTAGTGCTACTTAATGGGAAATAAATGGTTACTCTCTACCCTTACCGGTCATTTCTGCAACCCGGACAGCCTCATCATGCTCCCAGCATCCACCTGAATGTTTACCTACCTGTGTGTCTTGTACAGTACGTGTATATATGCCTAGGCTTACATCCGTACAGTATGTTGTTTTGTATTGGTTCTGTAATTGAGAGGAATCCACAATTTTGTGACCTTTTTTAATTAAATGGCCAAAACAACAGGGCAAAATAAACATGTGAAACATCAACCAGGCTCTGTGAAATTCACTGTTGTCCTTGATTGGTACGGAGTGAATGCTTTCTCACCTCTCCATATAGTAAAGTGGATAGTGTGTCTACATACATGTGTATGTGTGCACACACCTGATTTTAATACTGCCTGCCCAGGGGTGTACACAGGAATCCTGAAATTTATTTCAATACCATCTAAAAACCTTTCAAAGACCTCCAGTCATAGTTTGCAATTCAGTCCGTCAGTGTGACCGTACACTGGAACTCAGTCACTCAAATTACATGAATGGCAAGCTTTATTTAAATATACTTTTGGTCACAAGTTACACTGACTTCTAAAGGCACAGGTGCCCTAGAAAGGCAGTGCTGGTATGGCAAATACCACAGCTTTTACAATTCAGAGGTCTATTTGACGCATAGTTTTTAATTTTTTATATTAAAACACATAGCATAGGATGCAAAAGTCTAGATCACTGCTGAAGATAGCCTCTATGTAGCTTCCCTACTGCCATTAGAGCTAATGCTAATCTGTTTTATTAGCATATGCTAACCGCTATGCTGACCAGGAGCTACAGCACAGAAACTTTTTTGTTTTCAGTTTCTGATTTGTGCACTCAAACTATTTGGTCAAAGCCGGAATACCATCAAACTGAAATCCCCATCCCTCAGAAAAGCATGATCAAGACTTCTGGGTACTTTTTCGGGGACTTGATTTTCCCAAAAATCGATCGACAGGCACGTGCATAAATCTCAAGTGCAAAGAGAGGACTGCAGACAGCTGTGCAGAATTTATCCACCCAGTCTCCAGATGTTTTATTGCCTCAGCATTTCATATCGCGCAGTTCATAGAGATGGAGACGCAGTAAAAAACAGACAGGACAAAGATATTCAACAAGACCGACCGACACTATACAAAACGCTTGCTTATTAAAAATAAAAATATATCATTTTCATAATCTTAACTCTTTTGTACATGTAAAAAAAAAAACAGAAAACATATTTACAAGAACAACAGACGAGAGAGACGGCACAGAGCTTCTGAATGCTACAGGTTTCTTTCTGTCCAATTTCATGGTCTTTCTTTCTTTAGCGGGGGTGGAGGCTGCTGTGCTGTGGGGTTCGCCAGCAGGCCCAGGATGGTGGAGAGGCAGTGCAGCTTCTGCTTGACCAGGTCTGGCCAGCTTCTCGTTCTCCTTGTACCTGCGACGAGGACAGACCGTCGATGACCTGAGACGCGGCTCTGGGGGGCACCAGTGTGTTGTGTGAGCTGAGCGCGCGGGGGTCGTACTGTACCTGGTGACCCTCCCCTCGGGCGACGTGTACGTGATGCAGGAGACGCCGGCCTGGACCACCAGCTGGGAGCCGTCGTTGAACTGCACCCACACCTCGCCGCTGGTCAGCTGCGGACGCAACACAGAAGGGGTCGGCTCAGGTCCCGGGACAGACACTCCTGCTAGACGGCCAGACCAGAGCGACGTGGCTGTCATTTACCTGCGAGGCCCCACCCCACGTTGGGGCACGAATATGGACTTCACCACTTTGCCCGTGTTGTCCTGGCGCGGCGGGGAGCCTTTGGAGCTCTTGGCCAGGCTGGCCGTGGTGAAGTCCGAGCCGTCGTAGGAGATCATCTGGAAACATGGAACCACAAGGAAATTTACCCTGGGGGGCCTCCCAAAACCTCACACACTCTCACTTTCTTAATCTGAGGAACGTAGAGCGGTAATTGTCGTTATCGCCGTCATCCCCTGGTTCTCCTCTCTCAGACCCTCTTCCATCAAAACCTGCCGAGCGACTGGCCGACCTCCTGCACTCACCGATGGGGCGATCTGAGAAGGCTGGGGAGGCGAGGCGGCTTCCGGAGGAGCTACTGGGCGGGAGGGGACCGGACGAAGAGCTCTGGGGGTCCGGGTTGGTGGGTCCTCCTAAAGGGGGAGGAGAAAAATCAGCCACACGAGCTACAGACACAAGCACAGAGACCCGGGTCAGGGCGCGCCCCCCTCACCCTGCCGATGGTGATGGGGAAGAAGGGCACGTCGGTGGCGCTGCGCTGCTCCTCGGCGGCGATGGCCGCCTCCAGCGACAGACACATGGCGTGGCCCTCGTCCGACAGCTCCACGTACGTCCTGCTCTCGGGGCTCAGGCCGCTCAGGCCCACCTCGCCCTTCACCGTGTACGACTTCCCGCTCCTCTCCACCACACGCACCAGCTCCGCCGTCTTGTGGGTCTTGGCCCCTGAACCAAACGAGGCACGTTAGAGAGGGAGAGGGAGAGAGGGAGGGAGAGGGAGAGGGAGAGGGAGAGAGAGAGAGAGGGAGAGAGAGAGGGGGAGAGAGGGAGAGAGAGAGAGAGAGGGGGAGAGAGAGGTAGAGAGAAAGAGGGGGAGAGAGAGGGAGAGAGAGAGAGAGAGGGAGAGGGAGAGAGAGGGGGGGAGGGAGAGAGGGGGGGAGGGAGGGAGAGAGAGAGGGAGAGAGGGAGAGAGAGGGGGAGAGAGAGGGAGAGATAGAGAGAGAGGGGGAGGGAGGGAGAGAGAGAGAGAGAGAGTGAGAGAGAGCCGAGGCTCACCGTCGTAGAAGCAGACCTCCAGGTCCGCACTGGGCGAGTTCTCCATCAGCATCACCTTGGCATACTTGGTGTACAGCGTCACCTTGGGCGTCTTGGATTTCACCAGCTGCACAAACTTGGAGGCGTACTGGTACTTTTTCCAGTATTTTTCTGTAACAATGAAAAGGGAGGGGGAAGAAAAGATTAGCTCACAAATTCCTGGTCTTGCAGGAGTGAAGGTTGAGGGGGCGTGGTTACCTGGGAGGTCTTCGTAGCTGCAGATCAGGATCTCTTCCGGAGGAGCGGGGGGACAGTCCAGGACAGGGAACCCTTTCCCAGCGTTTGGCTGGTATATCGTGACCTACAGGACGTGAAGCTCGTGTTGTTTAATTGCCTCCCAAACGTGTCACGTATGAGAGCGGTGAAGGGGAGGAACGCTGCGCTGGGCAGGACGGACTCACCATCGAGCCATCGCAGGAAATGCGAAGCACTTCCTTCACCCTCTCCTGGCCGCTCTGGCTCCTCAGCAGCTCCATGCACACCTCTCCCGTGTCCAGGATGCTCACCTGTCCGACAGACACAGTGACGCGTCAACATCCGCCTGACGAGTATCCTGGCAATAATCGGAGCGGAGCCTCACCACTGCGTTCTTGGTCTTCTGTCTGATGGGCTTCAGCCTGGAGGCACACAGAGGCGGGACAACGTCTCGGAGTGTTTTCCTCTCCTTCTCAGAGCCGCCTTTGGCTGCCGGGAGTGTGAACTCTCTGCCAGGAGGAGGCTGGAACTCTGCACCGGGCATGTTTTCTCGGTAAGGGTCGGAGCTGTGGTGCATGTAGGCCTGCTGGTGGTGCTGGTGGTGCTGGTGATGGTGGTGGTGGGGGGGGTTCACGCCTCGGTCCGTAGGGTTGTCCGTCCAGGAGTTGTGAACCCCTAAAGGTCCCCGGCCACTGTGGAAGCTGCCTCCACCGCTGCTGTGAGCACTGCTGTCTCCTGGCCTGTGGCCCGAGGCTTCAAATCAAGACATAAATAAATAAAGTTAGAGAAACTGCCACATTTTGCATTTTTTTTCATATATTGCCTAGTGTTCTTTTGATGGATCAATTTGTTGTCTGCTCTCTAAAATGTTAAAAATGGGCTGAAGAATACAGTTGACATGGATTGGATAAAAAATGCTGTAAATGTTCTAAATCTAACTAATCAATTTCTATACTGGTGGCTGATTATTTCAATTGAGGATTATTCAACCAGCTGTTTCAGCGCTACTCACAATGTCTGCATATTTAGTCAGAATGTGACCAAACTAACTGGAAAGTGCCCAGGACGAGCTCAGAATCAAAAGCGGTTATTTTACCTTCATTATTGAGCCAATTAGTGACTCCCTCCAGATCCTGAAACTGAAGGCTTGGTGGCTGTGCAGCCTGCGTGGATAATGAGTAGCCGGAGCTGCGACAGAAAGCACCATCTGTTACACTCTGTTCAGTTGGATTAAAAAGAGAAAGAATGAGCGATTGGGGAGCAGGGAGAGTTCTTACTTGGCAGGCTGTTTGACTGGGGGGGAGGGGAGCAGTCGGCCCCGCTCTGACAGAGGCATCTGGCTGGAGGACGAGGTGAACACGGCTCGCCCCGCGCCGCTCAGGCTCTCCTCTGAGTGGCACCTCCCCAGCTCGCCGTGGCCCGGGCCCGGGCCGGCCGAGCCGGACCGCTCCGAGGAGTGGGCCCTCCTCAGGTAGCGGGAGTGAGGCTGCGGGCCGTGCTCTCCGCCGTGCCCCCCCCGGCTCCTGCCCTCCCTGTGGAGCCTGTCCCGCTGCTGCCACTGGGGCTCGACGTCCTCCGAGCAGACGCTGCCGGGCTGGTGGGGCAGCCCCGGGATGGGCGCCATGCGGCTGGGCAGCGTGGAGCCGATGACGTGCCTGGCCCGCCTCTGGAGGCGGCTGGCGCCGCTGTTGCTGTTGGAGGCGGAGGAGGTGCAGGCAGTGGAGATGGTGGCGATGCCGCTGTCGATGGAGCCCTCGTCCCCCAGGCCCAGCTCTTTAGTCCGCAGCAGGCTGCGGGTCATGAAGGGGTGGTCCAGCACGGCCGAGAGGCTGGGCCGCTGGGCCGGGTCCCTCTGCAGCAGCTGGTGGATCAGGTCCCGAGCCTCCAGCGAGACGTGGCCCGGCATCTCGTACTCCCCCAGGACCACCTTGGTCAGCGTGTGCTTGACCGTGTCCGTGTCGAAGGGGGGGCGTCCCATCAGGAAGGCGTAGAACATGCAGCCCAGCGACCACACGTCCGACTCCAGGCCGTGGGCGCTGCGCGTGGCCACCTCCGGGGAGATGTAGTTGGGCGTGCCGCACATGGTGAAGTGCTTCTCGTTGGGGAGCTTGAGCTGGGTGGCCAGGCCGAAGTCGGCGATCTTGATGTTCATGTTGGTGGTCAGCAGGAGGTTGGACAAGGTCAGGTCTCGGTGTAAGATGCCGTGGGTGTGTAAGTACAGCATGCCTTTCACGATCTGATGCATGAAGTGTCTCGCTGCGGAGCACAAACACATTGTTTTCAAAGAAGCCGAGCTCAAAAAGCACCCACACGCTCCAGCTTTCAGAGAGAAGTCTGACCTTCATCCTCAGAGAAAGACACCTTCCTCTCTTTCAGGTACCGACTCATCTCCCCATTGTGGCACATCTCCAACACCAAGTACACGTAGTTGCTGTCCTCAAAGTAGTTGTACAGCTGAAAGTCGGGGCACAGAACAGTGTTTATTATCACATCAGAGTCAGACAATACACAAACATGCGTGCAACACTGCCTGGACTGGGGTGGAGTGCGATTTTGTCACGCCTCCTAAAATTCTTATCCGTGTCTACAGCAAATCAACCTGTTCTACCAGTTAAACTTCAAAGGTATTCTGATGCTTAAAATCACATTAAGTGGGGAAGAAAGTCCAAGCAAGATAATTACACAGGTCCAAGGATATGTAGGGAGGAGGGGGGGAGATACGTTGCTCACATTACCCAACCATGACAACCATTAAACAAAGCTGATCTGCTCAGATATTCGAGCACAATTTTTGTTATCATGTTTGCAAAAACTGAACTAAACTCCTTCAAGGTGTCTTTGTTAACCTTTAAGTCTCTTTTACAGAGGAAAAACGTTTCGAGACGGGAAACTTAAGGATTTCCACTGCACAGACTGGGTTCAACTGCTGGTTGGACCAAGCTTTTCTTTGTGTGAAGTTTGAATGTTCTCCCTGAGGGGGTTTTCTTCAGATGCGCCCTTTCCTCCCACAGTCTAAAAGCACTGCGTCCTGTACATTTTACAAAAGGAGAAACACGTTCAGATGGTACACCTTATCTATCCTGATCACAGCACTCAACGTTACCTCCAGTATTGACGGATGCTTCAACCGGCACTGAATCTCCACCTCATTTGTCACACGTTGGACCATGCCAGCTTTGTGCATGGCTTTTTTGTCAATCTGCAGATGGGAACAAGAGTAGGTAATTACACACCTAGCAGCAACATGTACTGTGTGGAGCAGTCAAAGCAGTCAATCTGTCGCTCTAAAACACAGAGCCACTGGGAGCTCATTTGCGGGGAGTCCAGGGACCACATGCAGCCCCAGGGGGGCCCGCTAGGCTCTACCACTCCTCCAGTACCAGTTACAAACCACAGATGACAGCTTGAGTGTTGCTTGGCTTACAGGTGAGACATGGATCCTTACCGTTTTGATAGCAACCTCCAGGCCAGTCTTCACTGATTTCGCCCGGTAAACACAGGCAAAGGAGCCTTTCCCCATGAGGTTGAGGACCTTAAAGTCCTGCAGGAGTGAAGAACAGAAACACTGAGCATCGCAAAACAACAACATTGAAATCCCGTGACTCGAATGTGGGATTTAAAGGCCCGATACCTCGATCCTGAGCTCTGGAGACAGAGACAAATCTCCCCTGTCCTCATCTTCCGAGTTTTGGAAGAAATAGCGAGCAAGTGGGTCAAACATCGCCCCTCTTCTCTGAGACATAGTGGATGCTGCACGACGCATCCGAGGACTCGCTCTCATCGAGGGCAGAGCCACGGAAACCGCCCCGCAAACAAACGTTAACTGTCAGAGCAGCCAGAAACACCTGACGCCGTCATCTGGACCAACCACAGCCCCTCATTATCCCGGCTCTGCTCCCGCTAATGAGCTGCTGCTGCTGTCTCCAGGCAGCAGCCGGGTGACCACAACACACGCACACGCACACACACGCACACGCACACGCACACACTCCCGAAGCTGCGGCAGCAGCGACACACCGACAATAACAACACTCCCGGCGACAGAAGAGCCGTAAGAGTCAGAAATAACTCGTTTGAGGACGTAGAAATAAGCTCGCATGGGCAGCCGGGTGACGTCATTGCCAAGTGAACGCATTCACTACAATAGCGAAAACAAATGCAACTTCGGACGTGTCCCGGTTAGATGATGCGCGCGAAGATCGGGTGTTTCCTCGAGGCGTTTTGCGCCATTATAAAGCGAGTCCCGTCATTAGGTTGAGCTCACGGGCCAGCTTGAGCTACGTTTCGTGTTTTGTTTGGAGTTAGCATGTGGGCGTTAGCCTGCGTGAGCGACACTCACCTCGATTTTCTCGCCGATCGAAACGCTCATCGTGGCCGTGTTTCGCCCCGCGGATGCATGAAGGTTTGCAGTATTCCTCGGGCGTCCGGGTGCATCGACGATCGCTCGCCGGGGCGCTCAGTGGTCAGACAAATGTTGCTCTCGCGTTGCCCTCCAAAACTTCACCACTTCTTCCATTTTGAAAATATCCGCCCGTTACTCCCGTGCCTACGTCACAGTCTACGTCACTTGACAACAAGCGGGCTTAGCTACGCCCCCTTCTTTAATGGTTAAATGGCTTCTCCTCTAACTGCCGAACGATGAGCCCTAAATAGAGCAAGAATGGGGAGTTTTACGCCCGTTAACGTTGGAAGTTGTTATTGTGAATAACGCTCTGCTTTGTGTGCAGTGTATGCAATGTGCTTCATACAGCAAATTGTTTTTATGTAGATTTTTTTTGTTATATCTATTACAGGGCAAAAGCCACAGATAATCACTTCCACCTTTCACCCACCTCCACCCTGCAACAAATGTGATTCTGGCACTGATATTAATTGCCTAGAAATAGAAAGCTGAAAAGCTGAGATGTTTAGAAGGAAGTTTAATATCACCAAAACTGCTGCCAATTAATTCTCTGTTCATCAGCTAAATGTTTCCTGACTCACAGTCACACAATTGTCACTACCATGTTTGTTTTCATTAATGGACTGAGTGATGAAAAAGAGCATTATTCTGTAGAAATGGCTTTGTAAAATCAAATTACATAATTACTATAGTGTTATCCTTCTCTCCTTTTTTCAAAACTTTTACTCAACCTGCAGTCTACTTATCTTTACAGTGTAGATTTTGATTTTGTTCGCTTTTGACTGCGAGAAATCAAAACAATCCAGACTAAAGAAATTTGTCTTACTGACAAATGTGTTTATTTTTCCCCCCCCCGTCTTCAAATCCCACAACTTAAGTATGGAAAAATGCAAGAAAACAAAAAAGGAGATAGGCCACCAAACACTTGCTAAAGAGATTTGGTATATCAAGCATTGCCATTGGATTGGAATATGTTCTTTATATACAGATACATGTTGGCTGCTTTTATTTACTAAAATAGTATTTACAGTTTCTAGACATGGACATCATTTTGAACTCATTAAATACAAATATATATAGAATTTGTATTCTTGCATACAAACTAATAGTTCAGCAGTGCGGTTGTTTGGACAGCACTATCTACTTCTCTTTTGAGTGAGAGGATTTGCTGCTGATTCTGGACGCTAATGAGACACGTGGAATGCAAACACAGAGGGTAACTCCCTGTAACGGTACGGAGGAGACAGTTCTACATCAGAGTCAGAGTTTAATCTAGTGCAGCATTCTTTCATTTATTTATTACGTCAAACCTTTGAGAGTAAAGCACATCACTGTCACACAGAGGGATGAGAAGGCTGAAAACAGAAACCCCAAAAGGTGACATCCAATAGGAGGAGGGGCCACAAAAAACAAATGCACAAAAGTGGCTGGTGATGATGAAGGGATGGTCCCAGGTATCGATGCATCTACGGTCTAAACGGTCGCTCGTGGTTGTTGGAGAGATGGTTACGGAGTTTTCTTCTCGGACGCCGATCTCAGTCCACCTCCATCTCTTTCGCTCCAGGCTTTGTCTGCTGGCTTCCCTTCGCGTCCCCTTTCCCCTCGGCTCCCGGCTTGGACGTAGGGCCGTTGTGAGCGCCACCGCTTTGGTCGTTCAACTCCGGGGCCTCCTCCACGGTGGCCTTTGGCCTGTTCATCGCTGGAGAGCAAACGTCTTCCAGCTCCTGGTGGGGAAGAGGTTAAGAATTTGTCAGCAAACAAAACAGACAGGTCTCCTCACTGCTGGGCATTACATCTGTGGGCGGTGGTTGGCGCACCTGTATTTTGGCGATGATGTCTGCTACTTTCACGACGGGATCCTGAGTGATGCCGAGTTTGCTCTGTGCGTTCATCTTGCTGTTCATCCAGCCCATGGTCTCACCCACACACTTCTCCACGTTGCTCATTTCCTCTACACTCAAATGCACAAATCTTTCATCCTAGGAAACAGTTCATGACAGAAAAAAATTACTTTAAACCAATCAAATTGGGGCAAAAGAAGCAACAAAATCCTTTTTATCTATTTTTTTAATCATTTCATCCACAGCCACAGGCTCTACCTTTTGTTTAAAAGAATCAACAAACTTCATGTAGAGCTGCAGCTTTTTCCCCAGCTCCTCAAAAGCTCTCGGCCTGTCCTCGTGCTCTCTGTGCCGGTCCTGAATGGGCTGACCCAGCCTCTGCAGAGCAACGAGACTTCTGTTAACGCTGACACTTACTCCCTTGACCAAGCTCTGAAATAGAGCATCAAAGCAGACCTTGAGTCCCTCTAGCTTCTCCTCGTAGACTTGTTTGGGTTGGTCCTCTCCCTCCTCGTACAGCCAGTTCTCTGTGTCCTCCAGCATCAGTGTCAGCCGGGCGCTGTCCTGTTATTAACGGCCAAACATAAAGCAGGTCCCGCGTTAATACGCCACTGTATCATTTTCCTGGCAAATCCGCTCTATTGTACTGATCTTTACGACGTCAGTCTGACAGTTACGAGTGAAACCACATGAGACAGTAGCACTCACATCCTCAGTGATGTATTTCTCATACATCCCACAGAGCTTGTCCCGCAGGTCATACACGTACTCCTCGACGGCGTTTTTGGCATCGTTCACCTCTTTCACCAGTTTGTCCTGGATGATCATCTGACGCTGTGGGGAAATGTCACAGAGACAATCAGTAACAGCACCGCTTTAAGGTCAAGCACCAGCAATCAGCTCCATGTTCAGTTAATTAATCTAATGCAGCACCGACTGATTGTTGCAGTAGCATAATGCTGAAACATTCTGCATTCATTAATGAATACATTAAATAGATGCAGTTACTCATAAGGTCAATGATGTTTTCGCTGCTAGATATTTTGAAATCTAACAGCCTTTGTATTATGTAATATTTCCAAGCCCGCAGATACAATTCTGCACTGGAGGCCTGATCACACAGACATTTGCTAACCCGTCCACCTGAGCCCCACTTAGCCGGGGTAACGTTATTCCTGCGGATTTGAGCAGTTTATTTATTCTAAGAGTGCCACCGTGCAGAACGAGCCCCTGCCTTTGGCACAGATTAAGCCGGTGATTAAGCATCAAACAGACACCGCGGTTGCTTCGTGGAGCCGCGCTAACAAGCAGACAGACACCAGCATAGCGCAGCGCCCGCTGCTCAGCGGGAGGATCTTCAGAGTCCGGATCGAAACCGTGACTCAGCGCCTTCCCCAGGGGCCGGAGGGAGCGCTCACCTCGTACTCCACAAAGTCGTTGAGGAGGTCGCCGTCGAGCTGTCGGATGTTGCTGGCCACGACAGGCAGATCGATACTCTTCACCTTGACTTTGGGTCTGCTTCCCCCCGCTGCCGGATCCTGCTTTTCTCCTGCAGCCTCCTGGGTTTGGACGTAACATACTAAAATTTGGTCCATTTCGCCTCGAGGTGTATAACAAGTATCGTTGCTCATGTTTACTTCCTTAGAGATGCACTATTCAAAAGTCTTCAGGAGGATTTCAAGAAAATCAGACAAGGAAAAATCATTCTCATGTAGCACTGTTAACGCCACCTGGGTAACTGTCTGAAAGACTACAGTGAAAAACAGGATTGGTGCAGACTCAGGGAGTTTCAGCTGACCTTACTGCTGGAGCTGTTGTCCTCACTCTGCTGGTCCCCTTGGCTGTGGCCCTCCTGGTCCACCTGCATTTTAGTCTGGAGACACAACATACAGCTGTAGTAGCCAATAAAAACTGCGTCTGGATATGAAGGAGGCTCCTCTAACTAATTTTCACTTCAGTGCACAGATATAATTTGGAATCGCATATATCTAAACCTCTGATATTTCTAAACCACTATACATACTTCTAAAGCAGTATGCATAGTCGTTATAAGCTTTCTATTAGCATTGAAGTAGGTTTTAATCTCGGTTAAGAAGTGGCAAGAGAGGAAATCATCACACCTGGTCCTCGGGCCTGCCTTCGTTCTGCACCATGGGCTCTGAGTCAATCTGCATCTCCTCTCCTTCTCCTTTCTGCTTCTCGATCAGAGAGGCACTGGACACGCTGAAGATGCCATGGACGTTGACCCGCACTTTGACTTTCACCTTGGAGCTGTCCCCATCTGGCTGGGGGACCACATTCTGGACGGAGAAACATCCTGGCGACAGACGGACACAAAATGAGAGGTTGGTTCAAGAGCTTCGAATTACAGCCCCCATGAGGTAATCCCCCCCAACAGACAGGTGGAAGACTGTGTCTAGCTCCTAACCACCACCCACGACCTGGATCCCCAAAGGGACGCAGCCACAAAGAGGCTGCACCCGAAAAAAAGACAAAAAAAAAACGGCTGAGACAGCACAAGCAACAGTGACCTCTAGAATCTGTGCATTTAGCTGCACTGGCAAAGCTGTCACCCGGGTAGCCATGTCTGGCTGAGAGAGCAGATGTACCTATCCTGTGGTCTGGGTAGGGGAGTTCATGCGGGCTGCTGTAGAAGGCCTCAAGGTCAAAGGGCTCCTTCTTGTGGAAGGTGATGACTTTGGAGAACGGTGCGGCGTGATTCTTGCTGAACACCTCGCACTCGCTGTTAAGAACAAAAAGACAGAGAGAGCATCGGGTTTTATGTCCCTCACGGACGGATTCGATAGTTCGACATGAAATTTTGAAGCAGGTGCACGCTCTTACCCGAGACCATCGTCTGTTGGTGACTTCCAGCGGAGAGTGATGGGAAAAGGAACCACGTCGGTGATGGAGAACTCGCGCACCTTGAATGCTGGAGACAGGATCGCACACTGCCATCCACACACACACACACACACACACACACACACAGAAATCAATCTACTGCGTTGTATTTGATGAACTCCATGAAGACTCCATCCAGCAGAAGGGGGGGTTCAGACCTGAAGCGCGCAGCCTCTGGCGACAGCCTCGTCTGCGTTGAGCGTGGTGCTGACGTCCTTTCCGAAAAACCTGCTGATCCGCTCTTTGATGGCCGGGCTTCTTGTGGCTCCGCCCACTATCTCCACGCCGTAGATGTCATCCCGGCTCAGCTCTGCCACACACACACACACACAGAGCACAGACTGAGCGGGTTCTTTACGCGTGCGGCATCAAACAATATATAGATTTGATTGCCTCTGAGGAGACCTACTTGACTGTTCAAGGGCGGCTTTGAGTGGCATCTCTACTCTCATCAGATACTGTGCAGCCATCTCTTCAAAATGCCCCCTGAGGGTTGCAAATAAAGGATGGAAGAATGAATTCTCAGCGCAGCACTAAAAAGTGCTCGACACAAGCTTCAGAGGATGATGACAGCGACGGCCGGGGGGGGCGGAGACCGGTCCCCGTCCCGTACCTGCTCATCCTGCTGGACACGTCGATGTCGTTCATGAAGCACTCGATGTTCAGGGGCAGGTCAGACGAGTTGGCGCTCATCAGCTTCTTCAGCTTCTCGCACTCCTGGTGCAGCCGCAGCAGAGCCCGCGGGCTGTCCCTCACGTTCAGCTTGTACTTGCCCTTGAACTCCTCGCAGAAGTAATCCACCAGCACCTCGTCAAAGTTGCGGCCGCCCAGGTACGGGTCGAACGCCGTGGCCAGGACCTGGCAGAGAGCAGGGTTAACGAGGTTGGGATGGAGGAGACGACCAAAGCGTAAAACGGTGGATGGGCGGGGGCTAACCTTGAGTTTGCCTTTGTTGAAGGCAGTGATGGAAACCTGGAAAGATGAATGTCCCATATCCACAAACACCACGTTTCTTGGCTTCTCCTCCGGAGAAGGAAGGTCCTGTTTGTAGATCCCATAGGCCAGAGCCACTGTTCAGGAGAAAGATACTGAATTACTGGCTTATTAAAATGTGTTCTTCAATCTGTCTTTTAAATGAAACCCCCAAAGGAATGTCAGTCCTGTACATCCCTATGAAAACTCATTATAAATGACTTTCAAGCAGGAGCTTACATGCTATTTGTCACATTTTAAGTTGCTTTAAGTTTTGTTTTTCTATACCTCTCCACCACACACACACACACACACACATTGCCCAAAGCAGTTAAGATAATGAATGGATGGATTTAAAGGCCACATGGAGTCTTGGGATAATAAATGGCTTCATTTGACCAGAATCACAAAATAACTCAAGCTGTTTCTGCATGATCGGACATATCTTCCACAGAAAGTGTACGCTATTTCCAAAACTGGACCAAGGACGTGACCATTTGTAATCACAGCTGTATTTTAGTGAATTGTGACTTCGAGGTGCTAAGAGATCACTGACCTGCAGTTGTATCGTTAATGAGCCTCAAACAGTTCAGCCCTGCGATCTGAGTTGCGTCAAACACCGAACGTCTCTCAGCGTCCGTGAAAAAACCCGGGACCTGGGAACGAGAGCACGGATCAATACGTTTTTTGAAAGCACTTGACCGTTTTGTGGCGGCGGTCGCGTCGCGTCAACATTCTCCCTGCTCACAGAGACGACGCAGTCCACCACCGGCTTCTTCAGGGCGTTCTCCGACGTCTCCTTCAGCTTGTTGAGCAGCATCCCCGTGATCTGCTCCACCGTGAACACCTTGTCCTCCTCCAAATACCGCACCTGTCGACGGCACACGGCCAGGGGCCGATTAAAAGGCTGCGCGATGATGGCATGATAAGCATGACGTCAACGGGCTGTTTTGGGGTGGGGAAAACACACCAGTCTGGGCACTCACTCACTCACTTATCAGGGTCAGTGTCACGGCTGAATTGAAAGAACAAAGGTGTGCAACAACAGCAGAGAACAATCCGAGCCAAAGTGAAAAGGGGGGTGGGGGGGGGTGGGGGGCACAGAAAGCAATGAAGGAGAACATGCTGGAGGTCTGTACAGTGCTTCACCTTAATTCCAGTGCTTCCATTGGCCAGTTTATGTAAGCTGTAAGGCAATTTGGGTTTTTCCGCTTGGACAAACGGGTCATCGTACGCTCTGCCGTGGAACTTTTTGAAGCCATGGACTGTATTTTTGAAGTTTGTCACCATCTAGAACGAGAGGAGGCTCACTTTTGAAATACCCAAAGAGTAAGAATTGTATCCATAAAAAAACAACAGTGATGACCTAAGTCACAATTTCAGTTCACAGTGGTGCTCCGGTGATGATCGTACTTGACTTTTGGCTGCGTTTCCAATGATGCGGTTTTTGGAGGCCAGGGACACACAAGCCCTTGATGGAAGACAAAACACATGGACAACAAAATCACGGATCTTACGACAGGAAAAGGGAAGAGGCAGACGAGGCACAACTGTAATTGTCTGACTGTCGAGCGTGGGGAGGCAGATTTCGATTAAGGGAATTTCGCCGGGGAGTCTGCGGTGGAGCCACAAACTAGGGCAGTGAGACAGAGCAGTTCACCTTCAAAAGTAAGCTCGTCCTGCTTGTCAGGTGTAAAAAAGAATTAAAAAAAGCATTTCCTCCCCTATTTAAGTCTCTTAGCAGATAAACTGCGCTCCACTGTGTTTGGTGACAAAGATGAATGCCTCTGGTCCTGCACCGTGCAGGGATCTATTTCACACTGGCCATAGTGACAAGTCACTCCCTGGTTTCACCTTGCCATAAAAATATCCTCATTCACTTAAAGGTGCAAGGCTCCCTCTGCTCCCCAGCTGCACATCCCAGCCAGCAGGATGCTGCAGCAGCAGCAACACACCACACATCTCCCTCCACAATTAGAAACCCACGAAGCAATTTCTTACTACTGCAAGATCTAATCACCATGAATAAAACATTAACTGGGATTTAACTCTTTGTCACCTCAAGGCTGTTTCGTGCAGGCGTCACATCACGTCAGCTCTTTCATTTAAATTCCCTTTTGCACATACAGCTTGTTCACTGTCACACTAACATGCAATAAGTCATCTGGAAGTTGCACGACATACGAACTTGCGTGACACGTCCAGTGTCTGTAAGAAGAGATGCAGCTGCACATGCGACATTCAGACCTCAGACAGTAGTAACCAGGCCTCGTCCTCATCCCCTCCATCACCTCCACCTCATCCTCTTCTTCCTCCAGCAGAAGCAGCAGCGCTGATGTCTGGGCTCAGCCTCCAGTCGGAAACATTGCGTAACAAACTGGATTTTTTTTTAACGCTGTCGTCGCTTGTCAGTGTCGATACTTACGGTGTATTTCTGTCACTGTATTCATTGACAATGGTTTCAATCCCGCCGCTCCTGGCCACTGCGATGTAACAAGTTTGGAAACCCACGTCAATGCCGACCACTGACATGATGAACGCTCTCCTTTTAAGTTCCGCACTTGACGCCTTTGAGGGAATAAATATGAATAAATATATTTATCTACAATGGAATATAAATACGCGTGTCCTCCGCGCGGGTGGATATACAAGGAAGCTAGCGCTGACTGAATTACTAGCTGTTATGTAAGTCAAGCTGTTTATAGCAAACTCACTGAGAGTAATCCCAGTGAGCAGTGATGTCCAGAGCGGATTCTCTCACTCCCTAACATCACCCAGCCGCTGACACACTGATGCTCTAAGCCCCGCCTCCCGTCGCCTCTGATTGGTTGGGTCGCAGCCTCAGCGGCCACGTGATTGGCGCAGCGACCGATCAATCAGAGAAAACTCTAGAACTCCCTTGGAAAGGAGAGCGAGGAGTACGTCACGGGCAGCAGCGACAGCAGGGACTTAGAGACAAGTTGCCCTCAATTTGGACTGTCAGGCTGTGTATCTCGGTCCATTTGGCACGATTTGGAAGGGTGATTCGTGGTCGTGGGCGTGATATATAGCGAGGCTGCGTTTATTGATATCTAATTGGTGACTAGAGCGTGCAAATGTCGGCACATAGGCATTAAGCGAGAGCCTCCTGAGAGGCTTTGGAGAAGGGCTTAGAGTGCACAATACGTAGACAGGTGCGGTCTGTGCATCACCACATACGTAATAACTTGTAAACATAACTGTATGTGCATGCAGCATGGATGTATCCATGGCATGTAGGCAAAACTTGTAAAAAAAAAAACCCCAAACAAACCAAATATCTACGTCGACTAATCTATCTATCTATCTATCTATCATCTATCTATCTATCTATCTATCTATCTATCTATCTATCTATCTATCTATCTATCTATCTACCTACCTACCTACCTACCTACCTACCTACCTACCTACCTACCTACCTACCTACCTACCTACCTACCTACCTACCTATCTATCTATCTATCTATCTATCTATCTATCTATCTATCTATCTATCTATCTATCTATCTATCTATCTATCTATCTATCTATCTATCTATCTATCTATCTATCTATCTATCTATCTATCCATCCATCCATCCATCCATCTATCTATCGCCCATATGTATTGTGATCCACAGTCTGCAATGGACACTGAGCAAAAAGAAGTTTATACAAGCAGATAAACGTTCCTTTTTTGGAGTTGTCTTATCAGAGTTTGTCTTGTCTGTCTGTGGTCTGTGGTCCTACTCCTGGCCTGCACCTTGCCGTGGTGAGTGGGCTTTAAACTAAGCTAGGCTATTGTTTAGCTATTGTTTATCTTGTGTGAGTGTGAGCAGTAAAGGTATTGGTAGTATGTGTATTATTACTCAATTAATTATACCAAATAATCTGTTTGAAATTACATCATTCTCCTGTTAATAAAACTTGTGTTTTCACTACCTTCCAGCTGCATGCCTAATTCAGGAAATGATGGATGTACCTGTTCACTCTTCTGCCTGGAGTGATGTCCCAGTCCCTCCAAAACAGTGAGGGGCTTCTATGTGATGTTGAAAACCACTGAAATCGAACAGGCCCCCTAAAGGCTTGGCCTGGCCCTGCTGATATATAGGCTCGGGAAGTGGGGGTGCTACAGCACCCCCTGGTGGTATAACTTTTTATACGTATTTTATACGTCACATTCCACGATCAGCGATTCACGATCAATGCGTATTTGGATCCACGATTCACGTTGGCATCCGACCACGATATACAACTCATTTTCTTGTGCATGTCATAATATACCTCATCACAATTCACAATCCATGATTTATTTGTGACCAGTGTAACATTATTCTCATGGTAACATTATAGTTCATGTTTAAGTATACAAAAACGTTATGCATGATTTCAATTTTACCTTTTGTGTGTTTTTTGCTCTTGTTTTCATGTAATTGAGGGAGAAGGCAGATTTTCCCATTTTGTTGGTCTTTTCCAACTCACCATAAGAAAATAAGTTGAAGACAAGAACTTGCCAATTCTGAGTTAGCTGGAACACAGATTTACACCACATGAGCGGTGGACATCACTGATGACTTAAACTTGACAGAATAAAAACGTAGCTCTCCTGAATTTGAGGTTTTAGCTGAATGCCACTCACTGCAGCACTGGGTCGACCTCCCGTACGCTTGCCCACTTGTCCTTGAGGGAGCGAGGACAGGTGTCCTCGCGAGGAGCCGCGATCGTGTTGGGACGCAGCCCGGTAGAACTAGCGCTGGAACAGGAAGTGTTCGCAGAGCCAGCCGAGCTAGCAGCTAGTGGCGTCCGCTTAGCAGTAGTTACCTTCAGACTCACCGCTCGCAATGGGGCTGTTCGGCAGAACACCAGAGAAGCCGCCTAAAGAGCTGGTGAGTATGGAGGCCTCGGCACCGGGGCTGTCTTGAATAACTGTGTCCGTTGTTAGACGGAAAAACAGCTGCGCCAGTAGCGCTAGCGTTAGCTGGCAGGTAAACTCGGCTTAGTTGGACCAATCTGTTGATCACCTAACGGCAGCGCAGCGATGTTCACAATGACCCGACAGTCAACACAACCACATCGATGACACGTACCCTATGTGTCACATTAGGTGTCAAACGATTGTTTTCATAAGCCGTCAATCACACTCCAACGTGTTTATGTACAGAGGAGCTACCTAGTTAGCTACATGCTAACAACAGTGGCTCCGGTCAATCACTCCAATGTAAACAAACTCCTGTTGGCTGTCATAGTGAGCTCACGCTGTCTTTTTGTCCACGGATTTACATTATTCCAGATTAACACTACACGTAAACCTGTTCTGAAGTTAGTATCCTTAAATTATGGCTGTCAGATCGGTGTTGGTGCAGATTGTAATATCCCTGTGTCATTGCAGATCACTGAGTGGTCACAGAAAATCAGGAAGGAAATGAGAGTGATCGACAGGCAAATCCGAGGTAAGTTCACCAATGACCAATGATAATAATAATCACAAACAATGATCCAATGCTTAATCTGTATGGTTTTTTATATGGCTGAAAACAAATTGAAGAAATGATCACATTCATTTTCACTTCATTTAAACTCTTTGTTTGAAGATCTTAAAACGTATTGATCTGAACTGACAGATCAATATCACTTAAGAGTCTTCTATTGTGGCTCTTCATATAGTTACTTATTTTATTGTGATGAGCAAAATTAGATCATTCTTGTATGAACAAATCCAAGTAGATTTACAAGAGGCAGGGACCTTTAAAGACAGGAAATCTTTGATGGGTAAAAATTTGACACATTGTGCCTTTCTATGTTCATTGTCTGGGATAGTATGACACACCCTTTTATTTTAGATAAGATAGATTTTAGATTTAGATAGACGTTTTAGCTCACTGTACGTAGAGTACATTTTTGATAGCTCCAAAATCCTCTTTGTCTTGGTGTTTCATATAATGGCACGCCTTGCTGTTTCAGACATTCAGAGGGAGCAAGAAAAAGTTAAAAGATCCATCAAAGATGCTGCCAAAAAGGGCCAGAAGGATGTGTGCGTGGTTCTTGCCAAGGAAATGATTCAGTCCAAACGAGCCGTCACTAAACTCTATGCCTCCAGAGCCCAGATGAACTCTGTGCTGCTCAGCATGAAGAATCAGCTCGGTGAGTTTCACTTTGGTTTAGGGTATTGGAGAGGGGCCATCTTGGATCACACTCGATTAAACTAATCACTTCATTCCCTCTTGTTCTGCCGTTGCGCGTGTTTCCAGCTTTGGTACGTGTGGCTGGCGCCTTGCAGAAAAGCACAGAGGTGATGAAGGCCATGCAGTCCCTTGTGAAAATCCCCGAGATCCAGGCCACCATGAGAGAGCTTTCAAAGGAGATGATGAAGGTCGGCAACCGTGTCCAACATGAGAAGAAATGACTCCTGCTCCTGAATATATGTACTTAGTGTGTGTGTGTGTGTGTGTGTGAGACAGCTGACAAAAGACATGATGTCGGATGGTTGTCAACTGAGAGAGTTGCCTTTAATTGGAGTGGGCATTATTGTAGGGATGGACCGAAAGCTGAAATCACGTTCTCCTTTCAGGCTGGAATCATCGAGGAAATGCTGGAAGACACATTTGAGAGCATGGAGGACGAAGAGGAGATGGAGGAGGCAGCGGAGGCGGAGGTTGACAAGATCCTCTTTGAGATCACGGCAGGTGAGAGGACTCGTCCGACTCGGTCACCGCTGCGTTCGGTCGCTTTCCAGTTTCAAAAAACCCGCTCGGAGCGAACCGTGCCACAAGTTATTGACAGTGAGGCTGCGTGTGTTCCCCTCGCCAGGGGCCCTTGGCAAAGCGCCGAGCAAAGTCACCGACGCGCTGCCCGAGATGGAGCCAGAGGGAGCCACGGCAGCCTCGGAGGACGAGTCAGAGGAGGACATCGAGGCCATGCAGTCCAGACTGGCAGCTCTGAGGAGCTAAGGCGACCGGCCGGCGCTCTGTCAGAGTCGGCTCGCCCACTCCATCAAAGGACACTTCTGGTGCGGCTTCTCCAATACTGAGCATCCTCTCCGCTTCATGTTAGAATTATTGTTTCACATAATCATCGGGGGTTTAGCTTTGTGCTTTGACGGTTCTTGTCTTTTACAAGGAAAGTTTTTTTTCTTTTCTAGAACTCTGTTCTCGGCCGGAGCAAAATGTGTTTCTCGCGTTTCTGTCTTTTTATTGTCTGGGGGCGCTTACTCCTCTAAGTCCTCATTATCCAAAGTCAAGCAGATGGTTCAAGAAAGTGTATATAATGTACGTATGAAAAGCCTGCTGTGCCTACAGTGCTTCGTCATATTCTTCTGTCTTGAGTTACAGACTGGTGGTCGAGGTACTTGGGTATTTCTGATCCAAATAAGCAATGGAAGTCACCCTGCACTTAAATCACATCCCAGATCACTACTCAGCAGCTGTCCCGGCCTGCCGGGATGCTTTTTGTAAACTACAGCTGTTTCTGTTTACTGGCACCAAGACCATTTTATCTGAGACACTAGCGGTGACGGATGGATTTCTTTTCTTTTCTTTTTTTTTGATAGTTAAATTTCTGTACAGTAAATGTATCTATTCTACGTGTGGTCATGTATGTAAAATGCACGCATACTCCCCTAACCCGTTCTTTTTGCATTAACAATCAGTTTGTTCAATGTTTGACTTTGTATCGCTATCTACTTTCCCAGTAAGAAGATGCAGAGGGAATGGAAAAAGGTTGGTTAGTGCAGAAAAGATAATTTGTGGAAGTATTGTGTGTATAATTTTTCTATGTGAGAGGGCGGGGGGGGGAAATAAAGTTTTAAGAACAATGATGCCAATGAGATGGTTGTTGTCCACCTCTTTCTGCCCTCAACATTGATCCTACTAGAAGCTAAACGCTTGGTTTGTTCTGCTCTGGGACGAGCTCAGAGGAAACCTGCATCTTGCAGTATGTAACAGCCCGCTCATCAGGTCAGAGACTGCGCTGCAAAGAAAAATCCGGCTCCAAACACCCGCCTCGCTTCACAGATCTGCAGCCAAAACTGTGGCGGGTTAAATGAGCGCTGCTCTGCACCATCCCCCGGGAATCGGATACTCGAGGTGTCTGTTTAACCCGCGAGCTGATGTAAGCGCAATTAAATCGTGTTAAAGCAGAAATGTTTGAGGAGGCGCAAAGGTTGTCTCTCCGTCTGGGCCTTTTGGGTTGTTTTGAAGTCAAACCTTGGCTTCAGAGTGGACCGAGGGATTCGATTTCTACCTGGGCCTGTCCTCTCCCAGCAGTGGTGCTGTAACAAAACCTTGCCTCTGTTCTCCAGCTGCAGTATGTAGGCCAGAGGCCTGGCCGAACAAAGGCACTGTTGCTTTAATGGAACAGGTTTTCTCAGGTTTGGTCACCTGGCAAATCTCTGCTTGTCATTTGTTTCCATTTTCTGTAGACGTCGTTTAGAAATGAGTCTCCAGTAAGGTGTTACTTCATCATATAAGTGACATGTACATACACATATACACCACATAAAAAACAATGTTCCAAAGTGTGTGTGTATATTTCATTTTTTTATGAGAAATACCATCCCACAAGCCCCTTTAGAATCCTTTCATGATATGGTCAGTTTCTGCACAGACCTGGCACCCTCTCATGTCAACCTGGCAGAGCTTTACAATGATTAACCACTCAAATGAATGGCTCAATCCCTCCTAAACAGCAAAGCTACGCAACTTTTCCCCCGAACTAAGTAGTGGAGCAATATAGCTGAGGTGCACGCACGCACTCACCTTTATCCATGTGAGCCAGAATCCGAGGAGGAATCACGCACTGAGCAAAGACGCTTCACTTGACCAGAAATCTCAGCAGTCTGCTGCCTCGCAGTCATGCACCTTCAGCCGTTAGCATACCTGAACGACAGGGAAGAACCCATGAGTCATTCTGCATTTTTGCATTGTTTTGCACCACAATTCTATTTCTGTCTAATTGTTTCTCTGACCCCTCGACACTGTTAAGGTACAAAATGATTGGTGGTCTCCTTTAATCCACAATCACATAGTTTATTGATCCACAGTCACACAGACTCCAGGTGGATAGACCCTGGATCATCAAGGGCCCCCATCAGAAAACATTAACCTCTAGAGGTGATGAAGGCCCCTAGTAAAAGAACCAGACCACCACGAGGGACCATCGATGAAGATGATGGAGGAGTCCAACGTACATCATCTGCAGATGAATTGAACCAAATGACAAGAAGACCCATGCACACTCACACACAAACACACACACCCAGCCCTGCTTTCTGCCTGTTGTGTGCAATGCAACACTGCCATCTATGGACAACCTTCCCCTCTCTCTCTCTCTCCCTCTCTCTCTCTCTCCCTCTCCCTCTCTCTCTCTCTCTCTCTCTCTCTCTCTCTCTCTCTCTCTGTTTGTCCCGCATCACGTTGCCGCCTGTGTGCGTCCAGACGCAGCCGCCTGGACGCTCCTGTCATCTGGAGGAAACTCCTCCCAGCAGACAGCGCGTCCTGTCGCCTTCTCCAGCGCAATGGTCTCCTGGATCATCTCCAGACTTGTGGTGTAAGTCCGTTTCATTTATTTTTCTTTGCATCGCTCCCCGACACACGCCCGCAGCCGTCCGTCCGCGTTCGAGGCGAGCGCCTCGGTGGAGGGCGCAGCGGCGGCGTAGGCGCTCGCCTCGCCCGCATAACGTTGTCTAATATTTAATCAGTGTGGAGAGCAGGGCAGATGTCGGCCTGTAAATTTTTGCCCGTAAAACCATCGGAATTGCCCAGAGCTGCACTTTGCCATTTGAGAACAAGGCCTATTTAGTGGCTATGCGTTTGCGTGAGCCTCGCACATAACGAGCCTGACAAGCTCGTTTTTCTCCCCTATCCATTGGCTTGTTGTTGTTTTTTTTATATTCTAATTGCAGACAAAGAGGTGACGTGACGGGCTGAATTATCTATGATGGGGCCGTGAATTTGCAACATGAGTCAAATCCAGAAATCAGAGACGACTGAATGTCTGTGAAGGTGCTCCAGACAACAGAGGCTGTAAATCCTCTGTTGATGTCCCATATTGGAAAAAAGAGAAAACCAAAGGGATGGGTCAGCCCTCTCAGATTACACTGCATGACTTATCCACGCAGTAGGGGCAGCTATATTTCCTCGTAGCTATGAATTCAGATGTGATTATTGAGAGATGAGCATGTGGAGTTCACCCGGAGAGGATCCAGCCTCAAAATAGTGACTCAATTAAATTTAGATTTGCAAGAGAGACGGGTTTTGCACACGTAAAAATGGGGACGTGTCAGTTCTGGATGTTAACCACCTGCAGAGGTCTTTCATTTTAGGCCTAATCTCCTTGCTTAGAGCTTAAATTGTGTGCCCCCCTTTATTTTTAGATTTATTTTTAGTGTCCTTGTGTTTCTTCACTGTTGGGGCACAGTGAGCTGGCTGGGCCAGAGAGGTGCAACATGATGTGGGTCAGTAACTCGATCAGGTCACTCTCACAGCTGTTGCCTGGCTCTGTGTGACTCTTGAACAGGGTCCCGTCTCTGCCCGGACACCCAGCTCAGCACAGGTGTCTGCAACACGAATAGACATGCGAAGCAAATCAAAACACATGCAGGTTATATTTACCTCTGCAGAAGATATCTTTATACACAGTGATTTAAGGGTTTTCTCCTTGGAAGCAGAGAAGCCGTCGCGCCTTTTCTGGTTCATACCTTGATTTCACCTGACAACCTGTCTCTTATATAACGTGACGGTGCACCTCAGGCAGAAAACTATACGAGTTTGCACATGTGACAGAAATATGTATAAGCCAAAATATCTTAAAGATTCTCTGCTAAATCCAGACCACAATGCAAATTCCCCTTTCTGAAAAGTTAACTATATTTGAAAAAAAGAAAAAAAAATGTTGTTTTGTTAATATCTAACACATTATACATTGTTCTTTGTCTACATCACTTTAGTATGTGTCTGACCAGACTATTAATGTATTAGGTATTAGTTCTCATCATCCAAAATCCAATCCACCAATCATAAAATCCTGCAGATTGAAGGTTTGTGACTTGTGTCTGTAAAGTGCTTGGAGTGGTTGTGAAGACTAGAAAGCCACAATATAAGAAGAAGAAGAGTCTGTTCGTCACATCATGATTTATTACACTGGGAAATCTCCACCCTTTGATGCACTTTGTTACATATCTGCATTTTTGTTACATATTGTTGCATCTTATGTCTTTTCAGACTTGTGTTTGGTACACTATATCCAGCATACTCATCTTATAAAGCTGTGAAGTCGAAAGATGTGAAAGAATACGTGAGTATAACCTTCTTAATAGTTTTAGCCGAGTCATCCTCATGAATGTGATTCTGCAAGGTCTCACGCTTGGCTACATTAACCGCTGCTATATTCCATTTTAGGTGAAATGGATGATGTACTGGATAATATTTGCTCTGTTCACGACTGTGGAAGTATTTACAGATATGTTTCTATGTTGGTAAGTGACCTTTGTGAGCGCGCAGCTGCCCGTACAGGAACCGTGTCACGGCTTGGCTCTTGTTTTTCTTTACGTCACAAAGAATAATCTCCAGGGTTTCTCGTCGGTGTGCCTTCATTGCAGGCTTCCCTTCTATTATGAACTGAAGATAGCCTTTGTGGTGTGGCTGCTGTCCCCCTACACGAAAGGCTCCAGTGTGCTCTACAGGAAGTTTGTTCATCCCACGCTGTCCTCAAAAGAAAAGGTGAAAACCCTTCCTTTGTTGTAACCGGGGATATCCCTTTTCAGGGTTCAAGGTTTGTAGGTGAAAACATTTAGCCGAGGCTAGCCTGTGCGGTTTTGCGAGTAATACAATTTGGGATTCGCAGCTTCGAGTCAATTCACTTTTCCACTTAAGCTGTTAAAGATAGGCTCACAGGGGCAGAGGACAGGAAACATCACTGTGTGGCTCCATTCCTGTTTTCCGTTTTTCTCCTCACTGTCCGAGTCAGGAAGAGCATTAGTGAGTGGGCGACAGTAGAGTGACGACAGCGCACTCACTGAATTCAATCACCATCGAATTAAGAAAACAGAGGCAACGCTTGTCAGCATGACACAGAGAGCAAAGTGTGATCATGAGAGGCAGAGATGTGATTTATGCTCTGTTTGTCTTTGTCCGGGCTTGTTTCAGGACATCGACGACTACATCGGCCAAGCCAAGGACAAAAGCTATGACACGCTGGTGCATTTTGGGAGAAAAGGCCTCAATGTCGCAGCCACAGCTGCGGTCATGGCCGCAACAAAGGTAATGCAGACTCCGGGCGTTTTGTTTTGTAGCCACCAGGCGGTACAGTGCAGGGTCATTGTGAAGAAGGGCATCAAGCCTGTTGCTGTTTTCCATTCACATAGTGAAGTAGGCTTATTGACTTGTGCCATGAATGTTTGTTTTTTTTACCTCGAAGATTCAGCAAAATGTCAGTTCTCAAATATGATCTAGTCTAGTCTGACGTGAACACCTGGTGTGGTCGCCCACAGAGCCAGGGGGTCCTGTCAGACCGGCTGAGGAGCTTCAGCATGCAGGATCTGTCCTCCTATCAGTCAGAACCCGCTAACGCCGACCCTGGCCCAACGCCGCCTGCAGCCGCCCAGCATCGGACCAGAGCTATGATGCGCAGCAAGTCGGAGAGCTACAACAAGGGTGAGTCTGCATTACCACGGTCGAAGCGGCCCTAGGTTCCTATTACAGAGGCTAATAGTCCTACAGAGGCAGATGCAGAACCCTGAGTGGACGCAGCTCCTGTTAGCTGTAATGGTGCCATTATGATGTAGTAACAATGCCTGGGCTGGTTTGTGTAAAACCGACTATAACGGAGATTTCTGTCTTCCTGTTCTAGCTTGTTTAAGCTGACAGATATTGTTCCCTATCTCTGCTTTCCTGAGTGCCCCCCCCTAACCTCAGTCCTGCCTTCCTGTTTGGAGCAGGTCGGGGGGGCCCCCACGCTGCTGCCACTGCCACTGCCAGGCCCAACCATCCCGTGATACAGACTCACATGTAGCCGCGGGCTTTTGTTCCTACTCTTACCGTCATGTGGCATTGGTTGTTGTTTGTGTTAATCTGGAACAAGAGTATATGTTTTTCACCGTCAGCTGATAATTATTCCTCTGTGGATAAATATAGACGCAGCCTTTAGAGACAGCTGTTTATGCAGGACTGAGATGCCGTTGCACACCATATGCACTGTTAACCTGCCCATCATGCCACTCCGTGAGATCACTTACGTAAGACATTATTATGCATTGTGACCACGCTCAAGTGCTCCCACTAAATTTATTTGCCCTGCATTGTTTGTATTGTCCACAAATCCCTTTATCAGATCAATTGAGCCTCATTTCAGTTTATTCCTGACCTCCACGCCCAGTCTGCAGCTCCCAGCCCCAAATGGTTGTTACCAAGGGCGTGAATCTTTAAAAAAAAAAAAAAAATCACATTAAATTTTTATGCAGGTGCAGCAATTTCTCAAAGCAGCTGTCGCTGTAGTTTTTGGGAGGACTGTTGTGAAAGCAGGAATAACCAGCACACTTGTTATGGACTATTTTCAGCGAGGGATTAATACACATTTGATGCTGTAGTATCTGTGGCAGCTGGACGGTGTTTGTGGCATTGGCTCCAATGATCTGTAACGCATGGCACACAGAGCAGCTGTGTTGTCCTCCCGTGTTTTTTTAGTAGCCATTGGACAACCTCAATACGAGGGGAACGAGTCTTTAAATCATTGTCAGATATAAATAGGCAGCATCTGATTCTTTGGACGACAACGTACCGAGATCTGCTTTTTATGCGCACGCACTTTATTCGAGGATGACTTAATAAAGCAAACATGGTTTATTTCCATTGCCGTCCTCAGTATTGGTTGTGAGGCTTTAAAGGGATTTGTTGACAATATGAGAAATATGAGTAAATTATGATTTCTTTATGTCACACGAACATCAGACACACTTAGAGGCATCATGACAACAAGCTTCTTTGTGCTCTTTGTGCTTTTCTACTGTCTGCTCAGCCTCCACTCTGTGGTCTACACTCTAAGATAATGGATTACAACGTGTACTTTCATTATCCCCACTGGTTAAATTCACATGCCACTCTACAGCAATTACGCAAAACGTGTTTGGCTCTCAGCTGGTGTGGAGTCGAGGCAGGATTTGCACATCCCTCACCCGCCTCCACTGCTTTTTTTTTTTTTCCCACGGCACAGGACCAGAATTTGACATGACTGAGTATGAGGTGTTGGGGCTGGACCAGTGGGACCCCAAGGGGTCGCTGTCAATGAGCATTTCCCCCTCTGAGTCCGAGTCCGCACCCGTTACACCCTCAGCTACTCCTCAGTCCTCCCTGCCCTCCACCCCCTCTCCACCTCCCTCTCCTCCCGCCCCGGAGCCGCCCGAGGAGGTGGGGAAGGGGGTGCAGGCGTCGTCCAGCTCTCCACAGCTCAGGCTGATTAAGAGGAAGGCTCCTGAGGTAGACCGCCTCGTCACCGCGGCCGCTCAGCTGCTGCCTGACGCTGACCGCCCCCCCGGGAGCGGTGATTTACTCACCCCGTCGCTAATGTCTGCTGCTGTGTGGCTAAATAAATCATCATGGTTCAGCACTTCTGCAACTGCGGACAGTCTGGCTGCTAATGGCGTTTCTGCACCGGTGGAGCTGAATCATGTTTTAAACTTGGGTGGAAATGACCCTAAACAAACGTTTTGGTCTTCCTCCTGTGTGACTCCGGTTGCTCACCCGTTTGGATTTGTGGCATGGCTGATGGATTGATAGGAGCTGATCGACTCTCATAACCACCCATTCATTCATTATCTTACCCACTTTGTACATTGAGGGTGTCACGGGGCTCTGCTCCAGCGTGCCCCAGTGCACATGGGGCAAAGGCAGGGAATACACCCTGGGCAGGTCGCCAGTCCATTATAGGGCACACACACACGCCATTCACTGTCACACCTCAGGGAAACTCTCCAGTCGAGGCAAACATGCATGTTGCAGAGCACTGGGAGGAATCCAGTGCAGGTGGACAAAACCCACGCACTAAACACTCATTCACCATGTGGCCTGATCGTAACTCCCAAAGATTCTTTTAACAGAGGTTATTCATTAATACATTTCAACACCTAAAACCAGCTTGTTTGGCGTGGTGTTGTTTAACGGATGTTGCAGGCATAGTGTATATTTCTGTTAATTGTCAACAAATCCATGGAAAAATATAAAACATTAATCTTGTGAACAAATATAATCTGTGGTAGCTTGTGCCTATGCGTTCGAGATGTTTATTTTTGCCTAAAAGCCCTAAAGACCTAAAGCGTATTCATCCGTAATAGAATATAGTTCCTAAAAAAACAATGTTATCACTGTCACCTTTGTGTGGAGTTTGCACACAAAGTTTTCTCCTCTGTTCAAAAAACATGCATTAAGACTCTGAATTGCCCCTAGGTGTTTGAGTGTGAGGGTGAATACCTGTCCAGGGTGGTTTCTCCTGCCTTCAGCAGAATGGATAGATGGTTGGATGGACGGGCTTCTCATTTTAGAAAATGTGCAGCGCCCACCTCCATCCATTCATCGTTGTCTCATCCACTTTAAACCCAAGTTTTGCGGTGTCTACTGGTCGCAGTTTTCTGAAATTGTTGCCTCCGGTAGGAACCAGTGAGGTTTCGAATGATCTAATGTTTATTGCCAAATGGACGTTTGCAAGCATTTTGCGGTGTCCCAGGGATTTGTTCTTAACAATAAAAATAGAAACTAACACAAGCCGTAGCCTTAAGTTACTGTGATGATCTCTGTGGCTTCTCACTGATTCATGTCCCTCTTTGTTTTTGTCCTCATGTCTCATCCCTTCCAGCCTCCTCTTAGAGTCTTAAGGCCGCTCACAAGATCCAGGAGTGCTCTTTCTTCGAACAATGAAGCCATGTGAAACCAGTCCGGACGACTACTCCAGCTGCCTTTGCTGCAAGAAGTGAAAATACCGAATGGCCAAAATTTACGTGACTGAAGCAGCCTTGCTTTGGAGTAAGGTATTACCAAAGTGACCTACGATGACCCCTCTATATTACTATATATTTCATGGCTCATGATTTGAGAAATAATGAGGTTTGTGACTTTGCGAAAGATCAAAATGAATGAATGGGTTCCATGCTGATAGTGACATTTTGAGTTTGTGGGTTATTTGAATATGTTTTTCTGTACAGTTCTGTGTGTACTTTATTTTTTTCTGAGTTGATCGTTTTTATATATCAGGTTTGGGCAGACAGTCGCATGCATGTCTTCCCAGTCATTAGTCTGCTGTTATCAAACAGAATGTACTGTCACTGACTACTGCAGCTGGCATCGAGGGTGACAGGGTCGCGCTGTGAGAGTGCGTGTGAAGAGCCAAGGATCAAAAAGAAGAAACGCGGCCGTTTCAACCTCTTAGTCGATCTGCTGCGAGGAAAACTAAGTGGGACGCTCGCGCCGATTGATCACCGCATCCAAGTGTCGTGAAATCGGTCGATCGCCCCGAAACATACTCTGATGTTTGTGGCAATGAAAAAAGCAGCGACAGAGGGTATTCTGTTCTTTACCTCGATATTAAAGCCTTAAAGAAAGACACAGCGGAGACGTCAAAATACAGAATCCACACGTGATTTAAGTTTTCAAACACAAGTCATCAAACAATCATTTTGCACTATGTTTAGAGTACAAAATCATGACTTTCGAGGCTGAAAGTGCCAAACGTAAAATAAAAACAAAATCCTGACAATTATCACAATAGCAGAATATTATCAGCAGTGACTTAAGAAGTATTGTTTATTTCTATTTTGCTGAGGAAATACTTGTGTGACAAGTAGTGGTATTTGCATCACAGATGGCTTAGAATATCACGACAGATTCCCTCAGTGGAGCAGACTGTTTTTGACAATCTAGTTCAGTTTGTGTGCACGTTTTGTCTTTTGACCGACAAGTTATCTGGCAATTTAAGGCCAATGAGGAATACAGTATGTCACTTTCAGCTGTAGCAGAGCTAAAATATAATGCGAGTGGATTACTACCGTAGAGCAACACGGGTCTTTTCCGTGTTTGAAATCACTGTGTAATGCTCTGAATGTCACCCGAGCAACGCTAAACCCAACGATCGTACCTTCTGCCCGCTTCTTCCCGTTCTTAGGAACTCATTGAGTGTGACTTTATTGGTTTTTCAGGTTTACAAACGTACATACTACTTAATATTGCGTGGTGACACACTGTACATTATTCACTGAGCCTGAATCATAGCGTTCTACACAAAGCATCACTGTGGTGGCTGACGACGGGTGGACTCACGCATTGTCATTTTTCATCAACGTGTCCGTGTCCATTTACGGTGGTCTTGAAGTTTGAAACAAAAGCTTCTCAGGTAAAATTGTTCTGTTTACACGTCATTCACTTCCATGTTGTAGATACACTTGTAATTATGCACATGAAATGTCCTTCTAATGGAGAAATGTTGAAAAAGATCTGATTATATGTTTCAGCATCAGTAGTATCAGTGTTAGTGCAGGAGGTGGTTTCCTTCCGTTGAAATTCATGCAAAGTAAAATGGAGAAAAAAAAAGCAGTAGCACATGTGTAGACCTGTGTGTAGGCAGATGAACTCATCATTGCATGATGTTTGTAATTGATTTGTATAAAAATTGGATTACGGAAAATGATTTGTGTGTGACGCTGTCGGGAGCTTTTCAGCTGGTAAACAAAGACTTTCGGTCCCTTTATAATGAGAATCTATAATGTTATGACCATGCACATGTGTTGGCTGTATAGATATACATATGAATAACATGTCTTATTTACTGATCCATTTGCCACTTTGGATTTATTCATCAAGAGATGTCTCTTTGGGGAGTCGCTCTGAGAAATTTTGTTCTGGCAGGCCAGAATGTCAAATAAATTCAATATCAATTTGGTTGTGAATTATACATCGAAAAGCGGTGAAGTGATGACATGATGGTTTATGGAGATTTGATCATTCTAATGTGTTAAATATTCCTGTTTCAATTGAGTTACAGCCATTAAATATGACGCAAAACTTAAAACTGTGTGGCAGTGTGTTTATTTCTTGTCTTATCTCAACGTCGCCAGTCTAGGGTGTGTTCCCTGCCTTCACCCTGTGCACACTGGAGATAGGCTACGGCAGACCTCCACAACACTAGTAGGGAGTCAGGAAATCAATAGATCTCAAAATACATCTAAAAGAAAAGCATCATGTCGGGCGGTGTCACATATAAGACTTTACTACAATAATGTTCAAACAGAAAACAAGATTTTATTACATGTCTCAGCACTTTACACTTTGAGATTGACCCGGTCGTGGTACTTCAGGTATGGGTCGTTGACATACCAATTCCTCCTTTTCCAGAAGGAGGTTGTCATTTTATCCAGCAGCTTGCTCTGTGTGTTGTTGCAGAACACATGCTCCCTCAGGCGCCTCTTCCTGGCGGGGCTCTTCTTCCACAGCTTCTTCTTGTATCCAGCCTGTTTACACCCAACAGAGAGATGTCAGACTGGACGCGCTGCATTTTTCCAGCGCTACACCTGATAAGATTTGAAAACAGTAAAATGTGCATACGTGACGTCTGAGCCAGAGGCCGCAATGTAGCCTCTTGAACCTGTAGACCACAGATTTTACAGTCTTCCTCTTCCCTTTCTTCACACTGTAGTATGTCAGGCTCCTGCTCGGGTGCGGAGTCAGACTGGGAACAAGTGGCGACACCCTGCATGAATGCAAAGAAGCAGAGCAGGGAGGGGGGACGAGAAGATCTGGATCATGAAAATTGCAAAACCTGTGAGACACTAAGCTTAAAAAAAACAACATGCACATGGTTTTATTTTCATATTGATTCTGTCACATACCCCAAACCTCACAACACTGTTGAGGTACAACACAAAGAAAATTATGTATAGATGATTCTAATACTCCTCACTTCACTGTTTTCACCATCTTTACATTAAAATACAAGAAAAAAGATGCTTTTATCCAAAGTGACTTACAAAGGAGACAAAATAATCAAATCAAGCTACTTCACAAAAGAGACCATGACTTAATAATAAATACAGTTCTGTATTAGTCAGTCTACCATCTTACATAATTAGATAATAGTGGGAGACTGTGGCTCTGGCAGTGTACAGTGTGTAGTTCTCTACTGACCAAAAGCCTATGACAAAGTACCCTTGGGCAAGATACTGAACCCCAAACTGCACCTGATGCTGTGTCACCAGCTACTGGTTGAGCAGGTGGACCTTGTATGTTAGCCTCTGCCACCAGTCTATGGATGGGTGTGGGCAGGATTTTAAACCGTTGTAATTAATGACAACATTTGGGGCGACGAGATCGGAATCCAAAGTAATTGCCACTTAGTTACTGTCGGGTGGGTGCAATGGCTGCAGGCACGAGAGATGAGTCTGAACACCAGCTGTACCTCTGCAGGAGGTTGAAGCGGACTGTCTGATGCAGTGCAGCCGGGAAAGGAGCCCTCAGAGCGGCTGCAGCAGGGCCCTGGAGGGTCCGGGGCTGGACGAGACTGGACAGCTGACAGAGCTGAGGTGTTCGGGAACACACAGCCGCAGACAGCGGCCTCAGCAGCCCTGATACACACACACACACACACACACACACACACACACACACACACACACACACACACACACACACACACACACAAGGACGACAGGAAAACACACTTAGCATTTATGCTAGCTAGCAAGTCTATTAGCATTCGCTACGTACCATCAGTCCCTGCTACAGTAACGGCAGCACGGGATATTAAACACTGGTTCAAACATGAAGTATGTGCAAATTAAGGAGAACTGAATGATTAGTTACGTATGTCAAACAGTGTGTACACACCTGACACCCTCCTCGCAAGGGCGGACGCCATGTTTTCTCCTGGCTGCTGACGTCAGTACGGAGACCCGTGAGGACAAACAACACAGTCCTCGTGTGAAGCGTTCACACTGTACGGAGCTTTACCGCTACCTAGCGGCTACAATGAACCCGTACGTCTGGATGTATTCAGCAAAGATTTGGGGAAAATAGGTGAATAAGAGCAACAAAGCTCATACGTATTACAGGAAATTCTAACAGATTTGTATTGTACAAATAAACAGAACATGGTATGTTTAGATAACCTTTTCCAGTAAGATTTTCAAAGTTTTTGCTTGTTTTTCCATGTATAAAAATGCTTGCCGCTTGTTTTGAATTTGTAAATCTCTAAAAATGAAAGTGAAAAACTGTCTTTTTCTGTCTTATCTAGTTGTAAGGCATATGAACGAATTAAGAGGCTTCTTCCGGCAAGTCATGACTTGACCCTAAAGTTTTATGACCTGGTCAAATGACTCCACAGACATCATTGTACTCCTGTAGAAAACAACCAATTAACTCCATCTGGACAAGCTATTTAATTACCTTTTTTTCACAGTCATTCATTAATACCAACTCCTTTGATGAGATATATTCCGTAACACCCAGGGGCTTTTTGGATATTTAGTATTGATAAAGTATATGTTCATTCTTTAAGAAATGAATGCAGGAGATGATATTTCTAGTTCAACATTGGACTTTAAATTAATGAACACAGACAAAATCATTTCATTTTCACTTTTCTCATACCCATTTCCTGTTGTGATGTGGTTGAACCCACATTTTTCATGCAAGCTGTATGCAACCTTCCAAGCTGCATTCAAGCTGTATCTGGCAGTGTACTTCAGGGTTGTCACACTCTGTAAACTTGTTTATCTGACTCTGAGTTGAACCATTTGTCACAGTCTCCGACTGGATGTTTACATAATGTGGAAAGAATTGTTCACCGCTCTGAGACCTACCCACAGACCTCTGAGTCTGACAACTCTATTTTCTTTAGTCTGGTGAACTCAATATCCGACTTCTCAATACGGCAGACAATTTGAGCTCTGGTAGCAGGAAATGTACAAGAGCAGTGAAAGCAATTGATCAGTCAACTTAACAGAGAGTAGGACATGTGGTTTTCCTGCAGAGACATGTCAATCATGTTAAATAACAAAGTGTCAACCACCTTTGCAACAGTCAGACACAACTCAGCGGGGCTTTAAATCAAGAATACTATAGCCATGGTACTAAAAAAAACAAAATAAAACAGATGAAACTTAAAATACACATATAACCCAGGTAAATGTGGTGAATGAGTTTAATATTGTCCCATTAAAGACCGGTTAACAAGTACACAGTAAAAATCTGGCACCAAAGATTAACCCTTACCTAAAACTCAAACACTACTGAGCCTTTTAAACCGTCTTAAATTCACAATATAATTTACAAAAGTGTTAGAAATAAAGCTCGAGTTAATTATTTATTCATTTTCCTTTCAAACATACAAATATAATCTTATAAAAAGCAGATGAAAAACATGAAGCGAAGGCATAAATGTACCTACAGACAACATGATGTGCATTAAAAAAAAATCACAAGGCCCAGACCGACTGACAGTTTTCACCTCTTTGCAGCTGTGGAACTATGCAAGTTAATGGAGGCACCCACAAGTCTACCAGCACGAGTGCAAAGTAAATCAATTACCTGTGTAAAAAAAAGTGCGTTTCATAAGAGGAGGAGAGGGAGAGGTTCCCACCCGGCCAAAGGCGCACATCCTGTTTGCACTGTTCCAGCATACCTCTCACAATCCAGTAACCTAGTTTACAAAAGGAGAAGAGTTCACCTCGGAGTGGAACCACTGTCACGCTGTCAGACTACAAGAATTCACAAAGGAGCCACTCCTCATTAATATATTCAATTGTACCAGTTTAAAGAGGCGGTGAATTATCAGAGTACTCTCAAGGCACCAGTCCAGAGTTTCACCATTGTCAGTTCTTCTGTCTTTTAGTCGAGATGGATACTTTAGCTATTTGTTTTATTTCGCTACCAGGCATTTTAGAAAGCAAATTTGAGGTCCTCGGCTTCACCAGCCAGCGTATACAGGTTCTGCGTCACAGGGGATCCCGTAGTATCGACCCTGAGGCCTCTCCTTGCGTAATAACGGAGCTCTGGCTGCATTTAACTCTCCATCAGGGTCCCTCCGTCGACGCAGTACCATTAAAATGATGAAGAGTAGAGCCACTGTGGGGAGAGAGGAGAAACAACAGAGAAGGTTAAAGTTTAAAAACATTTACCAATTTCTATTAAGTTAATGTTTAGTAATCTGGTGGAATTGATTCATTCACAAGGTTAATTTATATTAGCTTGTTATGGAAGAACAAAAGATAATTCCGGTTTTACACTCCTCTGTAAGTAACTGTTGGAAAGTATCTCAGCCTTTCCTAAAACTTCCCCCGCATATTTGTTTGTCTCATCTTCACTCATTTCCTTTTTATGACTGGAAAAAAAGCAAGCTCTGTGAAGCCACAGAAAGTAGGCATGCCTAATTCTGTCCAAAGGCAAGTATGCACCATTACCGTATCAAACACCATGCTGCTAATGCTTAAAAGAAATGTTTCATGTGCAATCAGATCAGCTTCAAGCTTGTCAAGCTTAAAGCCGACGAGTAAAAGCAGCAGAACTGTTGAGTCCAACGTCTTTAACGTGGTGTTTAAGCCGCTCTGACATCTCGGCGAGAAAGCATAAAAAGCGACACTTTGACAACAACAATCATTTTAAGAGGAGTGAAAGAGAGAAACAGCAAGCGCAGTGAAGTTCATGTGGAGGTCATTATAGAAACCTACAGAGCAAAGTTGTGATTACCATTGTTAGCTCGTGTTAATTACCGTTAATTACTTTAACAGTCTTGCTGCATAGATGTTTGTTTGTTTGTTTGAGGCTTATGCACCTGTAGCATTTTCTGTTCCCATTCCATTTTGTTACTCACCTCCTCCTCCTATCACTAGAAGAGCAATAGTGACAGGAGCCAGCTCACAAGTGTCCCCTGATTTGCGGAAGAAAGTCTCCATGCAGTAACCAGGAGCCAGGCTGCCCTCGGGGCAAAACGCATCGCTGGGGCACTGGATGGGGTTCACGTCCGGACTCTGAGGGAACGACACACTCTGTCACCACACACGTACACACACACACACACACACACACAGCCTCCCCGAGCGTGGGATGTGCAGCACTCACAGGGCAGTAGTGATTCTCCGGGCACACGTCGCAGCTCTCCTGGCCCCAGTGGATCTGGAAGTAGCCACTGTTGCAGATCTGACACAGACTCTGGTGGGGGGGCTTGTGCATCCCTGTTCAAAACCACATGTCACCTGGATGGATTTCCACACGTCTGCTTTTTCTATTATGGGCTGCGGCACAAGCTTTGCAGTTTGTGTGGTAAGGGGGAGGCTGGGATTACAGTACCTGGGCGACATGGGGTGCAGTCTTTAGCAGCGGTTTGTAGAGCTTCTCTTCCTCCAGGACAAACCTGGCACCGGGAACAACCAGAGGAGCTGTCGGGCAAAGAAAGAACAACTGTTAGTGATTGATTGTAAACCAACAAAAGTGCTTTAATGTCATGGGTGCAACAAGTATCCAAAGCTGATTTAGTCTAAACCTGCCGATTCATAGTATTGACATATATTGGTGATTTACAAAGGAGATATTTGAATACAGAACTTTGACAAATTCTACTAATTCATCGCCAAACTGGGTCAATGTACAATTGTAGTTGTTTGGAAGCTTAATGAAACCACAGATTAAATATGACGTCCAAGATCCAAACAACACAATAGGACTTAGTCGGTGAAAACAAGAAGTGGAGCAGTAGCCAGTTAAGGTACTGCAGCCCAGAAAGGGAGGAAATAGTGGCGGGGAAAGACGAGGGCTTTTTGAGCCAACATTTAATGACCCACAAACAACATCATGGCTGTGAGGAGTTTAGGGAGGATTCAGGCTCTCTGCTGGTTTCAAAGAGAGAAATGTTGAATCCCACTTACATATTGTGGTCATGATCTCTGAATCACGGTCATCCGACATCTCAGTCATGAACACTCCCAGTCTCCTTTTAAAGGCTGCGTGGGCTCTGATTCACCACTCTTCTTCTAATTCTCCTCATTTTGCTGTGTCAGTTGTGACTTAATCTCAGTCAGTTGTGACTAAAAGCAGGATACACACTGTACAACCCACTGTACACCACACTGGACCAACCATAGATACAGTCCAGTCTGGGAATCCTCAGGATATCTCCCAGTAGACCTCATAGCCCTGAGCTTACTCTCGAGTCTAAACGCCATCTTATAGTTCCAGTGCAATGAGCAATATTCTTACCTCCCGGGATGTGACTGTACATGCCAATGAAATTCTTGTACTCTCTGCTGATTAATCAAAGCAGCCACTGTGCAACACAGTCTTCTGTGTGTGAGTGTGTGTGTGTATGTGAGTGGGTGCATCTGTGCTGGCAGACAGAACCATGGGATGAAAGCATGTGATGTTGGATCTGCTTGTCGGATGAAAGCTGCACGCTGATTCCCGGGGTCTAGTAACAGACAACAACAGAGCGACAGAAATAGAAAACCCAGCAGTGTCTGAGCACAACTTACTTGCAAAAGCTTCCTTGTGAGCACGGCGTGCATGAGGTGGAGCTCTGCAGCGAGGAAAAGAAACCTGGAAGTAGCACACCGTTTTAGGGATTACACAAATCTGTGGGTTTGTCACGGGCAGAGAATTTATTCATTTGCAAGCTTAAATTCCACCAGAATGGATCCAAAACGACAGTTTAAAGTCTTCTTTTGGGACTGCAGCAAGCATACAGCTGTTTTCAGAAGGACTTTAGTCACTGATTGACAACTGACTCGAATTCACAGCTAAGTAAACATACCTGGTGAACAGCTTGTACAAGCGTCCGCGCCAGTGTTATTGTTGAAGGTTCCAGTGGGACATGGGTGACATAAGGGACTTCCAGTGAAACTGTACAATGATGTAAAAATATCACAAAACCAGTAAAGTAGGCTGCAGGCAGCACGATAGCAAAGTAAAGTCCTTGGCTCATTCTGCAGCCTTACTTTGTGTAGAAGCCGCGTTCACAGGGCTGACACTGTAGCTGTCCAGCCAGTGGCTGGTAGAAACCTTTGTTGCATGGCAGGCAAGCTCCGGGAAATAGACACTGACCAGGGTCAGTGCAGCAGGCACACAACAAGGTGTCTGCAGAGGGAGACAATGATATTTCTCTCATTAAAGGTAAACTAGAATGGTTGAGCGGAGATCTTTCATTTCAGCTGTTAACACAGACACCAAAGCAAACTGGTTTTACCAGAAGAGCCCTGCATGCTGTTTTAAAATCCTGTTTCTTGGCAGGGCAATATTACGATCTGTTTTGTTCATGTTGATTCGCTGCCACTCACGGGAGTGAGCATGTGACTTTACGTGCCTGGAGCTATGCAGCTATGGATGCTTGGAAACATTTAAATGTTTGACCCAGAATCAAAGGAGGGATCACAATCTGGAACACGCCCATTGACCTTTCAGTGGAAGCGTCACAAAACTGCTGCCTCAGAGTTGTGTGCCTTCTTTCACTTTCATATTCATATTTTAGGTCAAATCCGGTCTCTGGGGGTATTGTTTAGCTTGGTTGCTAGAGCAGGCATAGTATTTTTTGAGCAAGACCAAAAAATACTTTCAAAATTTCACTCTGTTCAGATTTGGCCATTTCAATATCTGTAATTTATTGGTAGCTGAGGATATGATGATGTGTTTATACTGCTGTACATCTTTGGCTAAAAATAGCTGTTAGTCAACAAAGCCAAGATGACAGCTTTTTTTCCGTTCTCGGTCCCCTTTAAATCGTTCACTTAGATATCTCAAGACATTGTCTTTCAGCTTAGTAAACAGTACCCAAGCGCTATCCAAACACACAGCGTAATACATATATACTTATATAAATAACCTCACACTTCACACAGCGTCACTGTTGACTTACTGTTGTCATACTGCGATCCCGGCGCGCAGGGCTCGCAAGTGGAAGTGTTGAATGCAGAGCAGCCCGGGGTGGTGCTGCTGAGGGTCACGGGAGTGACGGTCAGGACGGTCACGTTCTCGATGAGAGTGGTGTTCATCACAGCGGGGGCTAGTGTGGTCTGGCCCAGCACCAGGCCTGCAGGACAGGGAACACTGGCTGATTCAGAGCTGATTCATGGTGCCAGCTTACTGCTGCGGATGAGTGAGAAATAATGATCTGTGGTTCTGGCGATGCTGGGGTGTGACTACGAGCTCCCTGTTTGAGTTTGATCCCACGCGGTGATTGCATATGTTCGTCATCTCTGTCCTCTTGGTTTTCATGTCGTCTCTTTACAGCAAAGGGAATAATTGAGAAAAACCATCTTAAACTCCTTGTAATTAATAAGGGGAGTGTTGATTCGATCAGCAGCTGACCTGGTATGTTGAATAATTGTGTAAAGATGAAGATATCATGCGGGATGGACAGGGTCAGTCTGAGGTTTTTCGCAGCTTAAGCCAATTTGTTTCAGGTTTCTTGCTTCACATTTTCAAATGCATGAAAAATGTGTTGTCAGGAAGAAATTCAGTCTGGGATTTGTGAAGTAATTGCAATTTCTCACCCATTTATGCAGTATTTTAAGGCACCTCCGGTGACTTTTTTCAGTGATGAATACAGCAGATATCTCGCACATTAGCCTGCCTGTTTGTCATGATGTTTTGAGGAACAACAAACAGAAGTCTGAAAAAACCCAAACTAGCCTGAAAGGTAGGTGGGATTCATGACACACAAGTTCTGATAATTACACCACAGGAGGAGTTGAGAACTTCTTTTCTATGCGCTATCGGGACATCTAGAAACACTCCACCGAATCTGGGGCCTCACATTCAGCTCTGTCTGGCCAACAGAGGAAAGTGGAGGCAGCAGGTATGAGCCTATCTGCCGAACAGAGCCCATATTGTGGCAGTAATCACATTAGCCATGTGCTTAAGTGCTTTCTTGAATATGAGCCATCCTCCTCATGAAATGCAATTATTCAGAGGGGCGGTCATGTGGTTTCCCTGCTTCAGCCCTCTCAGTGTGGGCAGCCTTTTGCTCTCAAACTTTCGGGTTATGAGCTTTTGTTGAACTGACACATGTAAACGCATGAATCATGACAGTCTGGTAGCGTCCCAATAAAAACAATCCCAGAGAACAAAAGCAAGCCAGAGCACGAGTTTAATAATCAATAAACTAATAATCACGTGGAGTAAACTTACAATGAAGTCCGGCTGGATGTGGGTCATAGCTTTTTCATGGGCCCAAAATCACATTTAACAGATTCTGACTTCAGAATAAGCTTTTTCATGCTCAATTCTGGTTTGAACTGCAGTCGTAAACTGTGATCTATCATCACTTTACCCATAATGTCGCGACAGTAAGTGTTGTTATGGAGCCGAGCAGTGGTTCTTCGGGAGAGGGTGCGATCTTACCTATGAAACAAGCGGCGCATATCGCGACAGGGAGCCGGCTGTCCATCCTCCGCACGTGTTATTGAGCTCTACCTGCAAACAGCGTCGGGACGCAGCATCTCAGCCCTGACAGGCGCTCAGCTCCGCTTTGTTTTCCCACTGAGGACGTGGGGGACGCTAGCTCGCTCCGGGACCAGTCCTCTCATCAGTATCATATGACAAAATACACATCATGTGATTCTGCTTTACAGGGAAAAACTGAGCAAAATGGGCTGGATTCAGGCCGAGCGCCTGCTGTTACACAGCGCGGCCAGCGGGGGCGCCGCAGCCCACCGTGCAAGTGGGTAGAGAGTTATTAAGTAGTGACTATAACGTTTATGACTATCCGTTATTTTCCATTATTGTCTATATTACTACATGTCTGTATCACTAAGTTTTGATACTTATTTCTTATAGAGAATGGGACATACATTTCAGTCCAGCCACGCATCTTGATCCATTTTAGGAGAACAAATGAGAACAAAATAAAGGCAAAAAGTAAAGGTACAAAAGCACCATACGGTTCCATGTGGTTATCAATGCATTTAACATTTCATTCCTAACTACACATAGATGAATACATACTTATCATCCACACAAATGCACATACAGCACAGACACATTCACGCAGCAACACACTCACTGACACAAGATGTATCATTTATGTGATGCATAATGATTTGGCTTCCATCCATCTCCCATTTTCTACTTTTTTTTCAGATCCAGATAAACAATGTGTCCCTATTTTGCTAGAAAACATATATGCAAGACAAAATGAAAGGCTTTTAAGAGGTGGTTCTGAGGTCATTTAGTGTAGTTATACGCTCAGTGCTGTCAAACGTTTAACAGCATGGCAAATCTCTCATTTTTTCGGGCCTGTCCTGTCCAGCAGCTTAGGCTTACACTACAGTACTGAATGCCTTTGTAGTACAGAGCACAGTCTATTCTACAAGAGACGTGTGAGGATAAGAGAGACGAGAGAAACATGCTGAATCTCAATGTGTCCTTGAGTTGGTTTCATATGACGCTTTCATACCCTGCCAGGATGACATCACCATAATCCTAAAAACATATAGTTGCTGAGGTGTTTAGCATCAACAGATTTTTTTCATAACATCACAACCTGGTCGGAACATAAGCTGTAAACAGAGAAAGTATTCAGGTATTCTTTGCTTTACTTACTGAATCTCTGTGTGGCAGTAGAAGTTCCTGGTGAATTTTTGATACTTGAATAATGATGAGTGACATCTCTTACTGTAACTAACCGCAAAAATAACACCAACATCATTTTGAGGAAGGGAAAGTGAGAGACACATGTCACAAGTTGAGGGTCCAGTTCCTCTTTCATGTCAGACACATACAGATACACACAGGTGGGTTGAAAACTTCTACATTTTCTGTACACAACCCTTTAGAGGCAGTTTTTACATGGATTAAAGGCATGGGCCGAAATTAAACATGGAACAACGTTTTTTTTGCTTTTTTTTTAACATGAAGGAGATGTTTATATGTTGGATTTTCCTGTTTAAGAAACCTCATCAGGAGTGTGTCTCTGGATGCAACGCTCTAAGCTCAGCTCCACGTCCTCCCAGGTTCGCTCCTTCATACTCCCCTGGCAAAAGAAGAAACAAAGAGGGAGGAGTGAGGGACATCACTGCTGCCGGCACCAAGAATCCCAACACTAACAAACCCCACGGGCTGTGCTTTGCTTTGGATTTCACACTCACTCCGTTGTGCGTCTCCATGCTGCTGACAACGTGTGCAGAGGTTCTGGTCGTCTCCGGCTTGGTGTGTTTCAACCTTTGCCGCTCCTGTTGTTTCTCTTTGAGCTTCCTCTGCAGAGCCAGAACTGTCTCATCCTGAGCCACCGCCTCCTGCAGACGCTGCCTGGCTTTCTTCTCCTCTTTCCTGCAACATGCCAAAAATTATCTTGAATATGTGTGTGTGTGTGTGTGTGTGTGTTCTTGAGAAAACTGGCCAAACACTTCCACTGAAGTGAACATCACTGATGTTAATGGAAGCGAATGAAAGAGCATCCTCTCATACAGTAAATATGGCATTTGCTGGCTCAAGCTGTGTTTCCAAAAATCCCATTAATAAATGAACATAAATGAGCAAATGAGCCCTTAAAAGCAAAGCTGGCATTGCTTTCATATAAATGAGGCGTGCAGCAGACAGAACAAAAAAAGTAGTGTCCAGTCAACTATTTTACACATAATCTGCTATGATAATGTGATTTACACGCATTCTTCAGCCTCCTCTACGCACTCTATTGTCAGTCTCAGTCTGTTCATAACTGGGGACAGCTTCAAAGCACGTCTTTGTTCACTACACATGAAAGTTGGGTGACAGGTGTTGGCAATGAGCAGAGAACAGCACTCCCTTCTTATTCCTTTATTGAGCTCCTCTTGGCACATTAGCTCTATCCCCCTTGTACTGTTCTTCTATTGCCAAAGCCCTGAGACGAGATGTTCCAGAATTTTAATAGTGAGACTGAGAAACTGGATATAAAATATTATGCTCTATAAAAGTGTAATAGATTGCAGTAATGCAGTAAATTAGACAGACTGGCTGTTAAGGATCTCAGGATCATGACTGTTGATAGGTAGGTAGGTAGGTAGGTAGGTAGGTAGGTAGGTAGGTAGGTAGGTAGGTAGGTAGGTAGGTAGGTAGGTAGGTAGGAAGGTAGGTAGGTAGGTAGGTAGGTAGGTAGGTAGGTAGGTAGGTAGGTAGGTAGGTAGGTGGGTGGGTGGGTGGGTGGGTGGGTGGATGGATGGATGGATGGATGGATGGATGGATGGATGGATGGATGGATGGATGGATGGATGGATGGATGGATAGATAGATAGATAGATAGATAGATAGATAGATAGATAGATAGATAGATAGATAGATAGATAGATAGATAGATAGATAGATAGATAGATAGATAGATAGATAGATAGATAGATAGATAGATAGATAGATAAATAGATAGATAGATAGATAGATAGATAGATAGATAGATAGATAGATAGATAGATAGATAGATAGATAGATAGATAGATAGATAGATAGATAGATAGATAGATAGATAGATAGATAGATAGATAGATAGATAGATAGATAGATAGATAGATAGATAGATAGATGACCTGACTACAGCAGCCTGAGCCTGTGCTCTCCTGTGGAGGTCGATAGTGTCCAGCTGCTCCATCAGCATCTGCTTCTTGTGCTCCTTCTCCTCTTGGATCTGCCCCCGTTTCTCCTGCTGCTCCTCTTCCTGCGCCTCCCTCAGGAGGACCAGACGCTCCCTCAGCTCGGCCAGGGACATCTCCCCCAGCAGCTCGTGTCCTGCAGTCTGACGAAGGGAATCAGAGTGACCGCGGCCCACAGAAACAGGTGAGAGTTTGCCAAGCGTCTGCTGCTCTAGTAACTCACCTTTGTGTCATCAAAAGTCCGGGTACTGATGTGGGGGAGCGACTCGATGGCGTGGATTTCGCGGATGAGCTCAAACCTCTTGCTGAGCTCTGCCTGCGCCTCCTCCAGTGCCAGGCGAAGGAGCTCTCGGTTTTGCTCGGAGACTTCTTTCACTGTCAGATTTTGGACAGAACAGGTGAGAACGATCGAGAGAACCTGATCTCTGGCTCAGGACTGTGATGTCGAGCGAGGAGGCCCACCTATGCAGTGTTTGATTTTCTGCAGCTTCTCCTTAGCTGCCTTTGAGTTCTTGTGGCCTTCGGCCACTTGTTGCACCAAGTCTCTCATCTCCTTTTCCTCTTGCAGCCTTTTCACCGCGTATCTCTGCATCAGCTGAGCTGTCTGCAAGAAGTAACAAGGCACCCATGAAAAATACATTTTCCATGTGTAATTATAAATCCACTTCTTTAAGCGTGTTTGCAGAGACAACACAGCCTGGCTTTTGTGCAATTACCCTTCACATTACACACTTTAAGCACTGTGTCATCCACTGTTAAAGCCTTTTGTAAACCAGTTCTTGAGTGATCTATCCCCACCTCCTCCTTCTTCAGCAGAGCGGTTTTCTGGTTGCGTTCTGTGATGCGTGTGCGGGCCATAGCTGCCTCCTCGTGACTGATGCGGCCCTCCAGATGCCGGCGCTCAATGCTGGCCAGCTCCTCCTGGAGGTCCTTCTCACGCATCTCCTTCTGCCACTGGAGGAAAGACGAGGGCTCTCGAGCCCCCTCCACCAGACGCTCCATCCTGTGTCACAGACAAAAAACGTTAAGGGGGACCTGGAATAGTTAAACTGAGTATTAATCATTGTTATCTGGTGTCAATATCATATATCAATATCAATAATGTCAGAAGCTGTGAAACATTGGCTCAGTCAGAAATGCCTCTGGTGTCATTTCATAACCCTATATGTTTAAGTGTAGGAATAAAACAAGTTCCTGCACAAGTCTGATTCAAGTTCACCACACTTATATGGACAATCACATGATTTCCTGAACTAAGTGGTAACTGGAACACTGCAGTGAATATACTAATATTTTACGAGAAACCAGCATTGTTGGCATCATAGTTGACATCACACATTTTGCATCATTTTCTGTCAACGTTCCCTTTTCCTTGTATTATATGGCCCAAATCTAATTCCCCTTTTCAAGAAAGCCCTGAGATGAAGCAAAAACTTGAAAAACTCGGCTTCAGTAGTTTTGCAGGCGGTTATAGTGCTGTGAGACGTACAGTATGATGCCACTGTGAAAGGTGAGGTCAGTGCAGTGCCGTACCTCTGCAGCTCCTCCTCCATCTGACGGTCATACAGTGCCCCCTGCCTCAGGATGGCTGCACTGTTGAGCTTGACGGACCAGCTGCTTTTCTTAACAGAACCCAAAAAAAACAAAAAAACATGAGTTCAGGTTTATCACATACAGATGATAAATGATGAGCTGAGATGCACAAATCTCACCTTTTTTGTGGACGGAGTTCCAGAGGAGTAAAGTCTGTTGAACTGGAGTTTTGAATCAAAGTCTGCCTTAATCTGAGACATCACTCTCTGTAGCGCAAGGAAATGAGTCATCAGACATGTGAATTAACTCTGAACCATCTTATCTGAAATGATAAAATAAAGTGCACAGGAAAAGCAATAGATAGTCAGTTAACATGAACATGCATTAACACACTCCATACCTTTGTGTGTTCGGACCTCTGAGGATTGGCACATCTGAACTGTTTGACATTAGCCTCATACAGCAGCTCCTGTGGAGAAAATCAGCCAGGGCTGTTGTTACAGAAACAGTGGAGGTAGCAAAGGTGGGATTAAGATCTGTTTGTAATGATACAGCAGCAGTATTACGTGCCACTTTGAGGGAATTATTTCTAATCTGCGCAGTGCTCTCTGTGTTTTGTGTCGAACTGCGGTGTATCCCAGCTGTCACCGCTGTGTTCTGATGATGATGACGGTGGTGATTATGATAAAAGCAGAAACTGCACCTCAGTCTTCTGCTGGTTCTTTTGTTTGATCTCCTCCATCTTCAGCCTCTCCTTCGGGGCCTTGTATGTGCTATTTGGTACCTATAAAGCAAATGCGATGTAAGCAGCTCATCCATTACAGCCTCCGCGCAATACACAGCTTAATGGTCTGTCTTTGAGGATATATCTACTGGCTGTTACTCAAAAACAGAGGCTGGTGCAGACATAACGCTTAAAGAAGATATTGTATTTCAGGGTAAACTGACTGGTTTGCATTTTTCCTGCTGTGGAATGAGCTCGGGCATCGGCAGAGATCGAGGTTTCGGTGCAGTTAGAGAGAACTCCTGCGGCTTGGTGGTCTTAATTGGAGCCATCTTGACCTTACTCCCACCATGAGCGGCTCTGACTGCAAGCTGCTCCACCAGGAGCTCGATGTCAGGGCGCCATCTAAAGGACAACACACGTAATACCGTCAGTCCTTGCTTTTTGGAATACATTCCTGGCCTTTTAGTTTGTTTTTTTTTCTCACTTGAGCAGAGGGCCAATCCAGTGTTTCTCAACATAGACAGAATCATAGATCTTGCTCCACTCGTCTTGTATCCATGTGGTGAGGTTTGTGAAGAAGAAGGTCAGGAACTACAGCCAAACACACAACAGTACAGTCGCTAGAGCTCCTGATTGCATGTTATTTTCATGCCACATTTCTGCTGAAATCAGATGCTTACTTTCTGCATCATCTTGCTGTCCAGTGCTTTGACAATGGAGCTAAAAGCTTGAAGTCCAAGCTCATCGAGAGCGAACATGGTGAGGTAGCAGACAACTGAAAAACAACACGTTAATGTGCATACCTGGATTTGAATCTCTACAGTGTCTTTAGTTGGTTAAATAAAAGATGACTGAAGATCAGATCAACCTTTATTTGTGCCACGGTGGGGTAATTTGCATTGTTGCAGTAGCAAGACAAGAAAAAGGGAATGAAAAATAGTGTGCACATAGACTAGAAAATGTGGGGAAATACCAAAACAGACACTAATCCAATCTTAATCCTTCAAAAGAGAAGCCATCAGCACTGTAAATAAAGCACTTAGAGAGAAAGAATTAACCCACTCCATCAAATTAAAGGCGCTGAAATCTAAAGATTTGGTTGCGTTCAAAACAGCTCAAATTATACACAAAGCTGGAGACAAATTCGCGCCCGTCAGTATCAAAACTTTGTTTTTTTCATCAGGACACGAGAGGAGACAGTGGTTTTACCAAACTATTAATGGGAACAAATCGGGCCAAAATTATGCATCTATGCTCTAGAATGAAGATTCTAAATTGCCCTAGGATTGAATGCAAGAGTGAATGGTGTGTATTTGTATCCTGTGATGGACCGGTGATCTGTCCGGAGTGTGTTCTTTGAAGACACGATGATGGATGGATATTAAGTGAATTCATGCAGAGCAATTACTTACCAGTAAACTGGCTCCGATCACCTCTTAAATATTTCCCATTCTGGCCATAGAAAACATTGATAACTACATCCAAGAGCTTTTTGTGTTCAATGCATTCAGACACAACATCCAGTATGAAGGTCCTCTGCTGAGTTTCTTTGCTCTGCAACAAACAACAAATGTGAGAGCTAGTTTTGTGTGTGTGTTTGTGTGTGTGTGTGTGTGTGTGTGTGAGCAGACACAGCCCACCTACCTGCAGACCCTTCGCAGCATCCTCCAAGAAGTCACTCAAACACTGTCTGCCTGCGCTGAATTTAGTGAGCAGCCCCACTGCCTCCTTGACAAGTGATCCATAGCTCGATGCCATTTCACATCGACCCGCAGAAAAGCTGCTGAAGACTGATGACTGTGGAGGGAGAGATCCAGAAAAAAAAATCAGGCAGTTTATTTCACCTGTGCTCAGCTTCAGGTTTTGTTTAAAAAAAATGAAAGGAAAAGTTAAATTGCACAGAACCAAAGTATCTGCTTTCATTACATACATAGAATCCAGGTGATTGTTTTAACCCGAGCTGTTGCCATGTCCACCCGTTGCTAAGCAACACTCTGGCGTAAACACAGCTCAGCTGGAGTGAACCAAAAAAACAAGAATATTATTTGAAAGAATTGGGTGTGCTTTTTTTAATCACTGGGTTGTTTTGCTCGGTATGTTGAAAACATCGGTGGTTTTAATCCACCACATGCAGATTAACAGTGTGACATCCTGATCCTTTGTTGGCTGCCATAACAATAATTATGACGTAGTTTATTGTGACGTCTGTGCGGGACATGCGCTGCCTTCGCGGACTGTGGGACAAATTGGGACAATGCCATTCAGGCAATAAACACAGAAACGGGACGGGAAATATGTGCATATTTGTGATAATAACCACATTACACCACCAGGACTGTGACAAATAACTGTGAGAAATGAAAGTGACTAACTTCACATTATGGTTTATAGGGGTTAATGGGAGAAAAGCTGATTACTGAGTAAATCACATGCAAACCGGCACTTTTAGAGTAGTCCCACAATGCATCATCTGATTTCCTGCCATAATCTCATTAACATACAGTAAGCAGACTTTTGCCGGCACGTAAACAAGTTATTGGGTGTTAGTCTGTGGTCATAAATTTACTGTTGGTTTATACAGCTTCTTTGTGTAGACTAAACTGGACTGTAGTCATACAGTGTTTAGTCTTAATTGTGCACATGAATCAAAGAATGAACACTTCCTCCAGAAGTCTCAAAACAATAAAAAAAAGTGAACACCTTAACAAAAAAGCTCAAAATAGCTAGAATAAAATCAAATTGATGTGAAATGAGAAATGGAAAAAAATGCATTTTTAACTAATCTAGGTTATGTGATCGTCAGACTTTCTTTTACATGACTTACAAATCCTTTAAATATTATCAAAATAGAAGTGTAGCTGCGATAAACAATTTTGTTGGACGTCAGAAAATCACAAAGCAGTTGCAATAAACCATTTAATTCTGTTTGTTCATATTTTTTGTGAACACAAAAAGCATGTGTGATTGGACGCTTGAAACAGTAACTGGATTGCATCATTTTTATATGTAGTGCTATTGTATGCTGCTGTATGATAACTTGTAACGAGACAATAGGTTGTTGACAATATCTCAATACGTCTAGTGCACAGAGCCCTTGAGTCCCATCATCAGGTGAATTTTCTTTTCATCTTGTGCACACAAGATGACAACTAGTAAAAGATTAAAGATAAAAACGAATTTACACAAGGAAAAAAAACGTATTTGAATCGCTTAGGTTTTCCTGTGCAGAGCCCCTAAAGTCCCTTCAGGTGACATTTTTGTCTTGTAAACACGACAAAAAAATGTATACTCGGGAGATAAAAAATATGTCACCTACTGGGTTTTCCACTGTGCCACAAGATGACACTGGAACAATAACAGTCTCTGTTCTTAGAATTTGTTTTGTTCCAACTGAAAACAGTCGGCAGTCGGGGAAATGCTGTATTTTGGGAGGAGTCCGTGAACGCATCACTTCCTGGGAAAGTGGGAGGCGAATGTTGTCAACGTGACTGTCATCGAGTAACGTTAGCGGGGCAGAGGAAATCAGAGCACTCGCTACTGGATCCACTGTACCGACGGGGACTTGGGAAGAAGTGGCCGGGCGGAGGGAGAGAGAGAGAGAGAGACAGAGAGAGGGCGAAAGAAAGAGAGAGAAGCAGGGAGAGGAATCGGGGGAAGATGGAAATAAGCCGTCGCTGTCGAATATGCTGAGAGGCGTGGTGTGACGGTCGGGACAAGTTGCTGTTTTTTTTTCCCTCTCTCTTTCTTACCCCCGCTGTTCTTAAGCCCAGCAGCGGTAGCTAGCTTAGCCGAGGAGGGCTGTCAGACCCGGGGAGAGGGAGAGAGAGAGAGAGAGGCAGGTAGCGGAGAGGAGAGGAGAGGAGAGGAGGGGCTGCTGACAAAGGAAGGTGGCGAGGGAACGATGAACCGCTTTCGAAAGTGGCTCTACAAGCCCAAGGTAAGTTACCGGGGCCGTGTCAGCCCCTGCCTCCAGCCCCCTGCAGACCGTCATGTTTGATGCGGAGCTGTGGCTGCGTGGCCCTCCGGTCTAGTCTGTGCCCGGGCACACACACACACACACACACACACACACACACACACATCTGCTGCCGCTAGCCTGATGTGACTGGGACTGGGGACTGAGCCATATGCAGCTCTCTTGCCTTTGTTGTTATTGTTGTGGTGGTGGTTCCCGCTTTTGTTTTCGGGCGACACTGGTAGCCAGGTAGGCTGAGGTGACACTGACACAGCTACCCTGTACACTCAGCCCAGGCGTGGATCTGTCCCGCCGCTGCCTGAAGCAACCGATCATTTATCTGTGAAATATTAATAAACCGCGATCACCTCAGAGGAGAGCGACAGTGGTAGTGGAAATCGCCTTGCGATGACAGGAATGTGATACAATCCTAACCTGCGATGTGCAAACTTTTGATATGGAAGTAGATGTGAAGTTTTAGGGTTTGCGGTTTTAATTGTTTTAATTACTACATCCACACAATTCATATTTCGTAATCTAATTAAGATCTCCAGATTGATATTTGAACTCCATGGAGTGAGAGACGTGATGTAGAGATGAAACATCCACAATAGCAACAAAGACTCACATTTATAACACATTAAGGGGAATAAAAGATAAAAGCCGTTGTTTCCAATCATACATTATTCCTTTGCTATTAGTTGATATCCAGTGTGATCACATATCTATGAAAGTATTTTGTGCAGTGGATATGTATATAATCTATATGAATAAGTGACCATTTCCATGATGAGCTGTTTGTTCACCTTTGTTGCCATTGTTGTATGTTTGTGGGCTGTGGCTGCAGCCAGAGGTATGTTTTTTTTTTGTCTGCTTTAATCAAGCACATAACATTTAATTGTGACCTTTCATTGTCACTGTATCTGCTGATTGTTTTCCTCATTCACAGATCAATTATTTACTGGATTAAAGAACAATGCAGAACAGAATTATCATATTCATGTGATTAATTTACTGTACCCATTTTGGCTGACTAATAGTCTCAAATATTTATTGTCTTTATTGCGATTAAGCCTTAATTGAGCCAGGTCAGTCCCAGGAGGCCTGGCTAAGACAGCAGCACACACACACACACACACACACACACACACACAGACACGCACGCACGCATGCACACACTCACTCACTAATGAAAACCTACTCGCATAAAACACTTGCACACAGACAACAGTCTGGACTTTTCTTCCATTTCAGATGCTTTAAATTCCATGGATGGAAGAATGTTTTCAAGTTATTCACACTGGAGACAAAGAAATGGAGCTAAGTCTCCCAGATGAAAAGCTGAGAGGCGGCAACACTTTTGGCATCCGAGGTCGAAGAGCGTCGGATAAAAACCAACCGATAATTGTGATTCTCTGTAATTGTTTTTTCAGATGACTAACTGTTTTGCCCGGGTAGCGTCTGAATGGGTTTGTTGACTGTAGACATCGCCGCAAGCTGGGTAGATCTGTGTGAAAAGGGAAATGAATCAGGAGGCCTCGTCATTTGTGGGCACGGTCGTCACCTTTGTGGGGTGCGGCGGTAATGGAGCAATTTGCCGACTGCTGCACTTTTTAGGATGAGTGAAACGGCTGATAACATCACAGACTTTGATTCCTGTGACTCCTGCGAAGTCCACATCTGGGGTCGCGTGACACCTCAGATGTGGTAATGTGTTAAATTTGTACATGAATCTAAGTCCCCCTTGTCTCAATTGCTCACTGCCTATTTGTGGAAAGTGGTGGTGTTTACAGGCGAGGCTGAGCAAATCTTCCACCGAGAAGCCACGTCACGCCACGTCTGCAGCACAGTTTCACATTGTTATGGACAGCAATACAATACTGTTCTGGGCAGTGGGTCTTGATGTGAACTGCTGGACATTCATATAAAAAAATCATGAGATTCATTATCTTACCCACTATGGACCTTAAAGGTGTTGCAGGGGTCTACTAGAGCCCAGCACACATAGGGCGAAGGCAGTCAATACACCCTGGACAGGCCTCCAGTCCAGAGTGTACAGTCCAGCACACACACACACACACACACACACACACACACACACACACACACACACACACGGGAGAAGGTAGATAGATGGATAGATAGATAGGAGTTAAGCAATGACAAAAGACTATATCAACAACAAACAGTGACACACTGCGTCCAAGCACAAGAGCAAACTGTAGGAACGCAGCTGAAACAACACTCGAAGGAGGTGAACTCGGGCTTTTCTTGCTGTGAGGTGACCGCTCATCCAACACGTAGCCCCAGATCTGTTGCTCTGTGACGATTCCATCTCCCGTCTGCAGTTCATATACCAGCTGAGAGCAAGTGGACGGGCCCCCGAATGACACGCTGGACACGCACGTCTTTTCGGTCTTTTTCTGCTGCTTAAACAAGGTTGACCTTGCATCAGCTCTGCCGCTGATTGTGAGTCTTCAAAGCAGCTTTTCACCGCTGACAGAAATCGGGAAACGCATCCAGCAGGCAGTTCCCATAACGAGTTGGCAACTTGCAAAACACTTGAAATCACGTATTTGCCCCTCTCAATGTTTGCCGACTTGTGTTTCTGACTGGTGCTACGAGCTGATGAGCCGGTTCCTCGACAACGGAGGAGGAGCACCGTGCTTCTATATCGACTAATGACAGCTTGGTCGGACAGGAATGAAACGAAACACCCGTGATTATACTTTATCCACCTGTTCTTGACCGCGTGCACGCACCTGCGTCATCCCTCTCTTCTGTGCCGGACTGTGGTTTGCTGTCGCAGCGTTTTGGTCTCGGCCATTGTCGGAGGTCACGGGCCTAAGTGTTGGGATTCACCGGGGTATTGTCACTGTCCTGAATGACTCCCCGACTCCGAAGTGCTGAGCCATAGCCACGGGCCGCCTCATCTGCCGGATCACAGCCATTTTAGGAATTAGCGGGTTCCTAAATGACCACCTCTGCCTCCAAGGGGAGTGACGTGAGGGGAAAAAAGCGCAGGGACGGTGCCGGCCGGCACGATAAGGTGCGGGCTCCCTTCATCCTCCTGCTCACAAAGCCCTTTCTGTCTTTGTACCGGGAGAAAACACGTTTGTGTTGTAATTAAAATCTGCACCCGGCCCGCATATCCAGGCATTTCTGGCCGAGCAGCTCGCAGCGTTGTCATTTCGCGTCCACAGTGAGCCGTTTATTATTGAACCGTGTTCTCCTGGAGACACAAAAGTGTCGAGTCAGCGTGTTCCCCTGACTGAAGTGGAGCTATTGATATTTCCAGGCCTGCGCCGCACCGCCACAGATAAGTCCCACTGAAGAGGACTCTCTTTCTGTTGCCCCCTGCTACACAAGCCTTTTTTTTTTCTCCCAGAGTGTCTGAGAGCTCAGCACGGGACATAATGTACCTGTCTATCCTGCCCCGGCTGTGTCATCATGGCGGAAACTGGAGGGGAAACGGAGAAAAACGATGAATGTGTGAGAATGGATTCTCTGTAGGGCTGGTTTCTCGCCTGGACACACGTCTGTAAAGGGAGATTTTCTTCACGCCGGCTCCAGGTCATAAAACCGGTTTTGCGTGAATGGTTTTTTTGTGAATAGTTAACCCTGTTCTTTTTATCTGGCTGCTCACTTGTTGAACTTTGACTGTTCAGTGCACAGGGGATGATTTCATCTGTGTCGGAAGGGGCTAAAACCTGGAGAGGCGTATCCATAAAAAAGACAAATATGCAAAATTCATGAACTTAGCCTGTTTGCGATGATGTCAGTGTGTGTGGAGTTTGCATGTTTTCCATGTGGCTACATCACGATCCAAAAACATGAAGGTTTAGGTCAGTTGGAGACATATTGTCCCTCTCCTGTGATGGACTGGTGATCTGTCCAGGGTGTATTCCCTGCCTTTGTTCAGCGGGCCCCTGCCTCTGAGTTCACTCTTATATTTTGGGATCGGGTTAGGAAGATAGAACTGGTACTAGATAAATTATAGAAATTATACACCAAAGGCCTTTTCTTCTATTTTTATTTTATTTACACGTGTCTGGCCGTTACTTTCTTATTTAATCTCCATTAATCTTTCAGCTAGCGCCTGTTTCACATTTGTAATCTAACCTATCTGCTCCGTTAGTCCAGCCAGGGAGGGGTGAGAGAGATTGGACGAGTGGCTGTTGGGTGTCTCTGCAAAGTCCATCTGGATTTGGGACGAGAGAGGGTTTTATGTGTGTGTGTATATGTTTGGGTGGGGGTGGGGCGGATTTGGACGGGCCGTGAATTGAGTCATGCTTATCTTGTTTGCGTGGAATAAGTTCCAAAAAGAAAACCGGGAAATGGTTCGCCATCCAAGGCCTGGATCGGGTCCCTGCGGAGCCGAAATGGCCACGGCCCCGTCACCCGCCTCCCTCGTCTCATCTGTGGGTGACCGGGGTTGAGAGAGAGATGTCAGGAGGCTAAACCTGTACACCTCCTTTGTGGCCCGTGCCCCTCTCTCGGTTATTCCATCAGGCACGCAGGAGCTGACCTTCAGCTCCACGCCACCTCATCTGTCAGTGTGACGGGCACCGTGCTCCTGCAGCAGACCGGGAGCACTCGCCTCCATCCACGGGACGCTGCAGAGTCGCCTTTCATTCACCCCCTATCCCCACCGGACGGTTCGAGCTGTGGCGCCCCTCGTCGAAACCCGAAACAGACATCAGAGTGTAACGTTGAAGGCCATTTGCCAGTGTAGGGACATATGTAATCTGAAGGCCCGACTTCCTTTGATAGCACCTGGCAGAACTGGGAGAAAACACTAACGTTCGAGTAAGATGATAATTAATGGTCAGAACTATGGACAGATTTCAGCTTTTGTTACCTCAGATGATTTTGTTCCTCCACATAGAGACAAGTTAGATAGCAGTAAAGAAATATTTTGTAGCTGCACGTTAGTCATTGTCAGATAATCTCTGAAATAATCATCCTGTGTTTCACACAAAGGGGAGAACGTCCACCATTTTCCCTCAAAATCCTGGTTGGCATATTTATAGAAGAAAGAGAGCCAACATCTGCATCTGTTCGATGCGAATAAAGAGTGAGATTTCTGATTTCTGCGTTTAGAAGAAGACTCGGAAACTTGATCTGTGATTCAAAGTGTTTTGGAGCTAATTATTCTAGCTCTAAATCAAACGCTCGCATATGCACAGTACACACTCGTGGCTGTTTCAGGGACATGTTCGGCAATGAGAGGCAAGAGTGTGAAACTGCCTGTACGCGTGTTGATGAAGTATGACGCGGCGTGTCATTATTAATGCCGTGTGTTGAGCCAGTGTGAAGGATGCTTTGGAGATGTTGTCAGTAAGTAGGTGTCAGAATGAAGGGTGACAGCTGATTCTCTTGACAAAACATCACTTTTCCACTCATGAGCCAATTCTGCCTCCTTTGCCAGCTGTGTGGGCCCCCGCTTAAAATGCACCCGTGGAATTACATTTTTGACAGGATGTGTTTACGCGTGAGGAGGTGGAGATGGCTCGCCTTTAAGGCAGTCAGAGCGTCAGAGGTCGTATTGCACACGTTGTGTAAGTCTCAGAGATGTGGCAGCGGGGTCGAAGAACACTCGTCTCCGTCTGTTCCCTGGCGGACATGCTCCCCCAACACATCTGTCCTTCTCCTGCTCCATGAAAACCTTGAGATACCTGCCACCCCCCCAACTATGGCCTCAGATATAGAAGTGTTGATTCTCACCTAGGCAGCTTGCTTTAAAGATGCCAGTAGGAGAGCATCGTCTGCAAAGAGGGGGGGATGCAATTCTAAGGCTACCAAACCTGACACCTTCCACCACTTGAAGATCTGTCCTTAAAGACCTTGAACAAAACCGGTGACAAAGGGCAGTGTTGGCAGTATTGGCAGAGTCCAACCCCAACTGTGTCTGAACGGCCAGCAAGGCAATCCAGACTCTGAAAATACAGAGTTTGAAAAGTTAGAGCTCCAAATGTATTGGGTTAGTGCTATGGTTTGGGTTAGGGTTAGGGTTGCCCCATGGGGCATTTCTAGTTCTACAGTCCAGTTGCCACTTGTTGACTGTCAAAGTGGTTCAGATTTGGCAGCTGAGTCATCAGAGTTAAAACAACAAGTTTGTATTTTTGTCTTTTCCTGGAGGCGTTTTGTCACAGCAACAGGTGAATCATAGCATTTGACTTCCTCACTCGTGACGACTCCAGTTCCAACTCCAGCGTTTGTTAGACCTGGCTGTCAAAGGAGTGACTTATTCCTCCCTTGATTTATCTCTCTCTCCCTCTTTTTTCACCCTTCGTTTGTCATTCATCACCTCCCTGGTTTTGTCTGTGAACGCCGCTAAGACGCGGGCAGAGGCGTGGGGTGGGGGGTTGAGGGGGTGGGGGGGGGTACGGGCGATGCAATTAGGATCTTTGTCTTTGCAGAGCCGGTTCTGCACAGTTGGCACCGAGTCGATGGGAGAGCGGGAGCAGCAAAGTGCTGAGCAGCGGCCAGCGTGGCTTCATATTTAGCCCCATTTCTGGACTTCTTTGTGCATGTCCCTTTCTGCTTACCCACCAGCCATGCGGTAATTGATTTGGTGTCAGCTGCCAGGATTTAGAGAGCTGACCCGCGTGCAGATGGAGACAGGCCGGGCGATTGAAGGCCTTTTTAAATTCATTGCAGGATCGGGGGGGACGAGGGACCGTGCCGTCTGAGGTGTGGGGAAGTGATGATTGAAGGAAAATAGCTGTGGAAGAAGAGTGAGATTTAGAGGCGCCGCAGAGAATCGGCCCGTCCTGGTATTGACCGAGTGGCCGCACTCATTTTCTACACTTGGTTTCTTATTGGTAATGATTTGTTCTCACTCTGACTTCACAGCCCCCTCTTTATTTTCACCCAGTGACGAACAAGGATGCATCAAGGTGCCCTTTGTTTATATCAAGAGTCTGACCGTCGTAGGCAGGAGCCAGAAAATAAAATGCCACCCCCTCCCGCTCTGGGCTCTGACTTAGCAGCAGGAGAGAACAGGAGGGAAAGGAAGGGAGGAGGAGAACACTGGGCCTGTATTTATTTGGGATTAGATTTTTGGCCTTGGTAACGGTTGGCAGCAGATAAGATGAGACAAAAAGATGTTGCCCTTTAGTTGCATGTTCCCTCGCTTCCTAAAAAACACTTCCCGTATTGCGTCTCCAATCAGGGACAGTCACATGTACTTGGATATGATGATGGAGCAAATAACAATGATCTCCTGGAAAGAGTGGGGACCCTGTGCACAGTTAAAAAAGGGTTTAGAACAATAAGTAGGTGTCTCCTGTAACCAGTAATCACTGGCATCATGCACACATACTGTAGCTCGTTCATTCTTACTGAACTCCAGTGTCACACGGGCAGCTTTTGAGAGTCTAATTTTGTCCGCTTTCCCACATACAATGAGGGTAAAATGATGCGTGAACAGAGGCAAGGAGGATAGAGGTAAATCATTAAGAGAAGAGAGAGAGGCTGGGGGTGACAGGCAAGTGTCGCACGTTTGCTACGGCTGCTTCTATTTGTTTATCGCTGCTCATTTTACGCCTCCGTGGTGCGATTGAGATACGGGTCTCGGTGCGTGCGTTCAATCCCTGCAGACGGACCACGATCCACGATGGGCCCACGCGCACACACACGCGCACACACGCATGCAGCCGTGGCGGTGTGTAATCTGGGACAGCTTGGCCGTGGCGGCGCTCGGTCACGGCTCAGACAGTGAATGGTGCGTGGACGGAATTAGACGGTGAGTAATGCTTTTGCTCGGCAGCGGAGAGGGAGCGTGGATCCAGAGCGGCACGGAGGAATCATGACCGTGCAGAGTCGGGGTAAATGCTCTGAGGGTGTCGAGTCCAATGGACGGACCACCGAACGAGCAGGCGTACCGTCTCAGACATGGCACTAAGTTGGCGCTCTCTTGCCTCTTCTTCCCACCGAACTAGCGACTCGCAATAACCCCAAGTGCTGAAAAGACTAACTATGAGATGACCGTGACAGATTAATTATTCTTTGCTCCGTCCCATAAATACCCTCTGTTGCCTGTGAGAAAGTCACCACACTCTATGAGAAAGATCTCATGATTTAAGAGTTATCCAGTTCAGAGAGACTCTGTCAACTGTGTAAAATGTAAACTAAATAAGTATTGATTTCTATTCTTTGTTTGTGCTGATTTAGTAAGAGAGCATTTTTCCCCGGGTACTCTGCCCCCCTCAGTCCATAGACGTGCATGTTGAGGTTGATTGGAGACTCCAGATTGTCGCTGGTTGTGAGTGTGAGGGTGAGACCTGTCCGGGGTCGGTCCAGCAGACCCTGGTGATACCGCTGACATACAAACCGGACAGGTTTTGTGCAGAGACTCTCGCGCTCACTGCGGATGTGCCAGTGAACAGACATATTCAGAGCCTCATCATCCAAAACTCCGGGATGATACCGGACGTAATCCAAAAAATACTCTCCGAGCGAGACGTCAAGTTTTGGCAGATCTGAAATTCCCACCCTGCTCTCCTGCTCCTCCTCTCCCTCCTGTAGCCACAATTTCAGCAGTCAGTGCAGGATTGTATAACCAGATTACTTCTTGCATAAGAACCCCCCCCCCTTTGCCAAGGCTGGGGAAGAGGGGTGTCCCCACGTGCCACCATGGTCCCATCAGCCTCCTAAATCCTCCATGCACACCCCCCCCCCTTGTGTCAACCCGGCCTGTCATGCTGAACCATGTGCCGGGCACATGCACAGGTCATCGTTTAGTCCAAATGCCAGATTACGGCAGCCCTCTGAGAGGAGCCGAGCACACAGATTATGCCATCAGTCCAGATGGGCAGACCACTCTGAATATATTGAGGCAGAGATTCAACTTTCAGCCGGTCAGAGCGGAAACAGTCCTCAGCAGCAGCAGCAGCAGCGATGTGTGATTAGTGCCGCTGATTTAACCACACATTTGATTAATGGGGCAACGGTCTGGAAGTGTGACCGGCACGACTGCGGAGTCCATGCCTGAAAGATCATGATCAATGGGTGCAGAAAACACAGAGGTGAGGAGAGAAACCCCTGATGCAAGCTGGACATGAAAGGCATGACTCGACACTATACTTCAGCACCGTGTTCTTAGAGAGGGAGAGGGAGGGAATACTTTTTATTCTGCCAAACTTAATATAAATAATGGCCGAGGAAGTTTCCTCATTTGGTACCAAAATGATTGGCTGGCTCTTGCCAGAGCTTTTATGCTGAGTCCTGAATAATAAATAAGGTGATGAACTGTATCCGGCTGCTTTTTTTTTTTTTTTTTTTTTAGCCAGTCTGCCAAAAGACGACGGGATGGAGCAGAGTGAACTGGTTTTCCCCCCTGCACGATCTTTTCCTCTGATCCTTGGAAAGCGGCCAGAAGGCAGCAAATTGAGCCTAGAATAGAGTATGGAGGGCAGAGGCAAGGTTTCTCATAAGTCCCTTAAGTGGGCTCAGTGTGCATGCACTGATGCCGGGGATGTTCGTGAAGCATTAGCCTGACGGCCTCCATCATCCGCGCAGTCTGAACAGAGACGAAGCCCTGAATCAGCGGCCGGAGGAGGAGGAGGAGGAGGAGGAGGAGGAGGAGGAGGAGGAGGAGGAGGAGAAGAGCCGGGCCCAGGCGATGTTGATAGTAGAGCAGCAGTCACCGCCCGTTACTGAGTTAAACAAAAAGTGACAGAGATTTCACTGAGTCATCGTCAAGTGATGTTATTGAGGGGGGGCTTAACAGTAATTGTCTCTCTGGATGAAGTTGTGGGGGAGCGTAATAGTCTGAAATGATGGGGGGGCTTTCTTTCACGGCCGCTGCGGATCACGTTTTTCCTTCTGAGAGAGAGAGAGAGAGAGAGAGAGAGAGAGAGAGAGAGAGAGAGAGAGAGAGAGAGAGAGAGAGAGGGCAGCCAGGACGACTGACAGCAGGAGTCTAGCAGGAGAGTGGCTCGCCACAGGGGACGAAGCCGAATCTGCTGAATCACTTCCTCACTCACACAAGGTAGAGCTGTCGTTCCCAGCGATGACAGGGCTCCGCACGGCCCGGGCTCGGGACTCAGATCCCCGGACGCTTTAAACGCGCCTCGGCAAAAGCTCCTTTCAGAGAAGGACCGGGCCGCAGCTGGGAGGAGGGCGCCCCCTCGCTCCGACCAGGGTTCGAACTGGAACTGTGACAGTTGCAGGTTGCTGTGAAAACACATGTGTAGAGCGCTTCTTTTGTGTAAAGCAAAAGGCCGCCATTTCTTTTCGTGCCACCCGACGTCGCTGTATGAAAGGAGGGCAAATAAAAGGCAGTTGTTGCAATTGCTTCTTTTGGCTTTTCAGAGACGCGTCCCCAGTCCACATCACAAGGTGCATACACTCGAGGCTTCGCATTTAAAATGTCAAGCGGAGGATTAGTCTGTGTTTCATGCCTTGTGTTGCCTCGTCTCGCCCTGCGAGCCAGGGCTCAGCTGCGTTTGGGGGCTATGCTTGATGAGACGTTGACATGGCATGCCTGCTTTATGCTCTGGCATTGACCTGGGTTTTGCCAGCGCCGTCTGAGAGCTAGCTGGGCTCGGACCGGCTGTCGTAACATGCCGATCTACTGCCATGCAGGAAACATCTGTAGCATCGTCCGGCCGAACGCAGTCATCTCTGTAAACAGGACGTGACGCTACATGTCACAAAGTCACAGTTAAACATGACGATGTCAGGAGCCCAAATGACATTAAACTAACCTTTAATCAAATGTCACATGTCAGCTATATTTGGTGGCCTCTTCTCGTGTTCCCTCGAGATGTCTCTTCCATTACCAAGCCTCTGTTAGCTTTGTCAGCTGGCTGACAACTAACTTCTACGTCAGAGACTACCTCGGTTGGCTAAACCTACTTTTATCTCTCAGTCAAGGTTAAACCTATGAACCTGGCTCCTGGGCTTCCACACTGGTGTGTCTGGGGCTGAAATCCTCATCTACAGTGTGTAAAATTCAAGTGATGAGCGCAGGGTGGGTGCGCCAGTCTTCTCACTGAAGAGTTGCCGCCTATCTGGAAGCAAAATCGGCACGTCTCGAACATTGGCTGCCTTTGACTTTTACCCCGTGACGCAGTCCTGCTGGAATGTTCCCTCTTGTGTGAGGAATGCGGCAGGAGGAGGCCATAGGATGCCGCCTGTCTCAAGTGCCTCTTTTCTTCTTCTTCTATTTCTTCCATCAGCGTTGGCCCACATGCATCTGAAAGCTGGGCGTGAATGCCACCACGTTGTGTGTCTTTGTCTGGGCTAGAGAAGGGTCTTCCTGTTTGGTCGTTGTGACATCTGTGTCATAGACTCGCTGTTTTAAAGTTCAGTCAACTATGACTCTCGGCCCGCGATATCACTGGTCCTCAGCAATGCAAGTTCCAGGGTGACGTGACCCTTGTCTTCTCTTGGCTGATTGCTTTTGCTCCAGTTGTCTGTCCTCATTGTTCACAGATTACTTTACAACCCATCCGGGAAAAGTTGTGCTAGTTACCTTTGACACGCACTCAATACAAACAATACATGTTATGTTTTTGCTTCCCGCTCCGCAGATATCCTATCAGAAATAAAAGCTAAATACATAAAAATGTATATCAAAAAATGTCAAACCCATTGTAGTTTGATGGTAGTAGAGCTCAGAACAAGTTAGGACAAGAAGAGAGTGTGGGTTGTGGAATGTGTGGAAGCTTCTAGGAGCAGCTCCCTGGTGAGCAGGTTCACTGGGAACAGGTGACGGTGTCATGACCGGGTTTGAAAGGCTCAGTTGTTCACATGCAAAGGGCTTTGTGAAACACATGATTCTAGATAATGGATGCTATTACACGGGCTCCACAGCGCCTCATGATACAACACGAACATTCACGAGTGATTGCGGTCTGCTTTTATTCAGTTTTACACGCTGGCCCAGTTTTTGTTTTGTTTTTGCCATCCGGTTGGTACAAGTAGAGAAAACAAGTTTTTCCATTTCATGGCCATATCAACAATACAGTTGCTCTAAAAAGCGAGGTTGTGCCTGTCAGACTCCAGGAAATGTAAGAACTTAGTATTATTGTTTTGCTCTTCATTAAATTGATAGCACAATGTATGTTGGGTTGGTAAGAAAATGTGTGCATTTACATGTACTGGCTGATTCGATCCATTCCTCCATGCATAAACAAAGGAAAATTATGTTATGAAAGTTATGAAAATAACCGCTGAAATGCATAATTACACTCCCGTGGGTTTGTAAACATTCTCAGCTCATTTGCTCTCCTTTAGTATGTAGTTTGTAATCAGCGCAACCATTTGCCAGCAAGGTAGATACAGCAGCATAAATAGTTTTCACCCTTTACAGCTGTGTCTCTGTACAGCTACAGATACACACATAAACAGCAACAAATAGGGGATCGCAGCATGTGTCCCTCAGAGGCTGCCATATGGTGTGGCATGTGTAGAGAGGGAGCGGAAAGCGTCCAACCTCACACTGCATTAACCAAGTCATGACAGGGTTCGCAGGGAAGCTGATCGCTCCAGCCTCGGCCTGTCTGTGTTTGGCTCCACTTGGGGATCAGTTTGTTATACGTACCGTAGGTGGATCTGGCTCCAGCCGGCTGGCAGTCATGCCTTTTAATACGTATGATCCGTGCCGTACATGTCTCTTGGCCCTCTCCTCCAGTAGCTCCTAATACTGCCACGGGTGAGCATTATGAGCTCCACCATTCCTAATGAAAACATTAGGATTTAATTTGTGGCGAGTGTTTTTATTTCTTGTTGAATGTGGCTGCACAGAGCGTTATCTGAAGACAATCAGAAGCTTCACGATCTCTTGGGGGGGTCAGATAGAAATGATGTGGTGCGAGGCACATCACTTAGTGTGTTATGTGCCGGTTATGACTCACACTCAGAATTGCTGATTTCAGGTGGGATTATGTTGTTTTCCTGCATCACTCCTCAATATCTCCTGTGGCTATGACAACGTAGAGACACGAGCGTAAACAAAGCCACGGCCACATATCTCGGCCCTCGAAATAAACTTTTTTAAAACACTGAGAACGTGCACCCCCCACACACCCTCATAGTGCAACAGTGCGACAAGTGCTCCAGCTGTAGGTTCCATCTCTGTTTTCCCCTCTCTGTTTGTTTCATTATTAATGAGAGAGAGTGAGGGAACAGCGCCGTGGATCATATTCAGAGGGAGAAGCCAGGGCCCATGGGGAGGAGGGAGGGAGGGAGAGAAGGGGGGGGGGGGGGGGGGGGGCGGCATCACGCAACAGGAAGCGCTGCAAACGTATGGGGAAAAAGGTCCGGGGAGAGATTTCTGTAAACACCTGCCGTCACTTCGACTTCGACGGCCTGTTTCGCCATGGTGCCAGTCGGCATGTGGCCGCCATCTTTGGAAACCGCTAACCTGTGCGTGGACGCCAGGAGCGTCGGGGCGCACCACGCACTGCTCGCTGCCCGTCGCCACATCACGGTTGAAAGTGCAGTTATTGTTTTATCAAACGCGTTTAATGCAAATTATACGACAGGGGGGGGTTTTGTGCTTCAGTGTCTCCTCCCTACAGCACAGTGATTTGAGTGTGTTCCCTCACACTCGGGGTCGGCGTGCGTGCGTGTGTGTGTGTGTGTGTGTGTGTGTGTGTGTGTGTGTGTGTGTGTGTGTGTGTGGAGGGGGGGGGTTGAGCGTGGCAGGAGATAATGACATAAATCCTCTGCCAGGCCCGGGCGCTCTAATTACACCTAGTCTTCTGGGGAGCTTTCACACTATATTAACCTCTGTTAACTCCTGGTGTCACACTTAATGCCAGTTTCTAATCGTTCGCCTTCGCTACGCTCCTAGGAAGAACTGATAGCGCGCCGGTGTGAGCCTGCGCGTCCGTCTCGTAAACCGCCATCTCGGGAGAAACGGGAGAGCGGCCCATCCTTACCGTGGCCTATACAATGCCCTACTTACCTGGTTTTATTTTGGTCCCGACAGCGAACGTGGCCTCGCTGTGCAGCCCTCGTGTTTGTGCTTTAGTGCCTCGCTTTGACTCCTGGTTTTCATAGTTTATTTGCATGGGATTAGGGTTTATGTCGCCAAAGCAGGGGGTTAGGGGAGAGCCGGATTCACCGCTGTGCTCAGTGTCTCAGAGACGCCACTTTGTGCCGCAGTGTTATTGTAGCCAGGAGATTCGCTGAGCATAATTCAAAATTCATGTGTTTACTTACTGGCAGGTAGAAAACCAGCGAGCATCCAGCAGTCTCTCCCTGAGAAAGTGGCCAGCCTTTCCGGACTGTGTATGTAAAGCAACAAGCATGGGAACAGAAGTAACAAATGATCAGGGGCCCATTTCCTGAGCCGACCCGGGGGTTAAAATAGAGCAGCTCATCGTTCCTGGATTTCCTCTGTGCATGACATCATTTGCTAAATGCTGCAGCTGAAATTAATAATTGACTCACTTTATGAGATCAACAAGCAGGTTGGACACTCTGGAAGGTTATTTGCATCTCTGGCTGCTCGGCACAAGATGAGTTCCTGATAAGAGGAGGGGAAAAAAAACAGAGCAGTGTCCTCAGACGTCCAAGTTACCCTGGCTTGGCCCGGGCTGCTGCTGTGTTTGGAGTCAAACAGGAGTCTTGTTTGCTTTGATATCCAGTCATTTCCTCTGTAAACACCGACATGCAATGTTGTGTCACATGGATGTTTGCGGCCACAGTCGGCTTCAGAACCAGTTAGCACAAGGACACGAGGCCCAGACACATGGTTTTACAATTACTGGAATCAAATGCACTGAACAAGTTTCAAGATGTGTTCCACTTTATGGCTTCCCGGTGATGTTGGGCAATCAGTAGATATTGGCAGAGGATCATCCTGCAGCTGTGGCTCGCAAAAAAATGAAGGTGTGTTAGCAAGTTACCGAAAAGAAAATGACAATGGGTTCACATGTATTTGTTGTAGTTAGTTACAAGTGAGGCCTCTTCAGTCCTGAGAATAGCCGACTGATTGATGCAGTGATCCAGTGTTCAATGCTCATTAAATAATACCAAGGTGAGACCAAACAACCGCTCCAATGCCTCAGGTCTAGACTCGGCCGTGCCCATTCTCTTGATAGACAAAGGACACTCCATGGAGGACGACGGTCTACGCGAATTAGACAAGCAAGACAGTTGGTTTGAAGGGAGCAAAGCGAGTCGTCTCTGTCAACAACAGCGTTCACGCCCAGCCTCGATGGAGCCCAGTAACGGCAGTCACCCACAGCACACCCCGGGTGACTCAGACGGCTCTGAACAGCAGCCAGGTGCTCACGCTGGCCGTGCAGACGGCCTCACAGAGGTTCAGTCGCTGGCTTTCCCACCAGTCAGTCAAAACCGAAGAAGGTGAAACGTCCTCGAAAGGTCCAGTTGTCGCGACAGGCTTACGTGAACTTCAGCTCCTGCCTTTTTCTTTGAATGAACGCTTCAGGGGAGACTCGTGTTTCTGTGTCGAGCGCAACTGTCTTCCACAAACAGCAGCTGACCCGTTTGCCTCTCTCTGTGTTTGCGCGCAGAGGACGGACCCTCAGCTCCTGGCCCAGTTCTACTACGCCGATGAAGAGCTGAATCAGGTGGCCACAGAGCTGGACAGCCTGGACGGCAGGAAGGACCCCCAGAGGTGCACCCTGCTGGTCAACCAGTTCCGATCATGTCAGGTGAGCCAGCGCGGTCCAGCCCCGACGCCGTCCCTTCATTTCACCAAGGATACATTTCAGCCTGTTTGATTTACTGTTTGTATTTCATTCATTCATTATGAATGATGCGTGAAAGTAGCCCTGGAGTGAAGTAAACTTCCTACCTCTCATATTGGCCACTAAGAGATCTCCTAATGTGCTCCAAGTGGAAGTGACGGAGGGGGGCACGAACCGCTGTCCTTGTATGGCAGAAAATGGATTCAGAACTTGATGTGAACTGAAGTTTTTTTTCATGTTTGCTCTAGTTTCTTTTTCCTTCCCATCATTACATCACTAAGTTTCGCCTGGGAGCTGAAAATAGACAAGTCTTATCACCCCGCTCTGTGTACAGGCGTGGCTACCATAGCACACACAGTTCGACCGCATCTCTTCTTTACCCGTCAGGCTGATAGGACGGAGATAGCAGACTTTGACGTGTCATGTGGGTTATTAGAAAACAGTTTTGGTGCTATAAGAGGCGGTCGACTGAGGTAAACGTGATTGGGTTTTTTCTCTTTGTTTTAGCAGAAACATACGTCTTTAGATGGGGATGTCAGCTGATTTATGGGCTGCGGTGAAGCAGGTGATTGTTTCTGGTCTTTGTGTGGTCAAGGCTGAGAGGAGCGAAGCAGGTCATACTGTGAGTGTGTGTGTGTGTGTGTGTGTGTGTGTGTGTGTGTGTGTGTGTGTGTGTGTGTGTGTGTGTGTGTGAGTGATGGCTGCCATGCTGCATCATGCTGGGAGCTGGAGGAGGTGGAGGGGAGGTCGCCGCAGCACACAGGGGAGAACCGCTTAATAAGGTCATCACTTGATCCCCGACTGCTCTGTCTCTCTCCCCGCTCCATCCTTCCCTCTGCCAATCTGTCATCTTCTCAGTTTCCCTCGCTCTTCCCTGTGCCGTGTTGGCTGGAATCATTCAAAACTGTGGCATTTCACAGCCAGAAGAGAACATGCGTCTGCATGTAGGCCTTTTTTCCCCCCACCTTTGATACATCAGACATAACACTCCTTTGTTATGTTGCATACACCCATTTACGTTTTTACCATACCGTAGATCACAAGATATAGTGAATCATTAGTAATCCATGGCGCCACAAATGATTTCTGTAGTGAAGCTTTCTTGCCACAGTGGACGCATTCACAAGGTCAGGGCCCATCTCTGGCTGTAGTACACAGATGGTCCAACAGGGGGCAGAAGACAGGCGTCAAATTGTATACAACAGGTTTTTTTTTAGGGAGTATCAAATATGATGCGGTGGCTTTATGGCTTTCTCTTCCCTGGCCCAGCGTGTACCTCCTCCTCGTCAGCAAATGTTTTTCTCTCTTCCTGTCAGCCCCTAATTTTCTCGTCCGACGAGTCACAGGGAAAACATTTAGCATCAAACTCTCGGGACCTGCGTGTTGAGAGTGGATCGGCGCTTCCTCCTCCTGGTGAGATGTTGGAAGGGATTAAGCGGCATGATACCCCGTCGCCCCGGGGCCCCAAGAATAGAAGGCGAGCGCGCTCCAGCCAAAATTCTCCCTCTTGAACCTGCCACTGCAGCTATGGGCTCTTGTTTGCGGGCCTCTGTGGGGGTTGCTGGCATGCTGCTCATATTATGTTGGCACGGCTGTTCTTACAGTGTGGCCTGCTGGAACAGGCCAGAAAAGTGTGTGTACGTGTGCCTGTGTGTGTGTGTGTGTGTGTGTGTGTGTTTGAGAGGCGCCCCACAATTGAGATAGATGGTGCACACAAGAGACAGGGGAAGTGTCAGAGATGAATAGAAAAACCTCCAAAAAAAAGGAAGCCAGGGTCTTTTTGTGATTGTGGCGTTTCAGGTGACACTCTGGGTGATGTGAAGACGACTGTGGTGAAGGTTATCACCGCCGTCCCCCTGCTGGGAGACGCCCGCACTCTGGCACTCGGAGTGGGCCAAGACACACACACACGCACACACACACACACACACACACACACACAGAGTACACAGGCATAAAGGAATCGGTGGTTAAGCTCTCCTTCTCAAAGCTTTTTAATCTTTCTCCTCGGGGCGAGCAGAGAAAGACGCAGTGCTGCGCCTGACAAGATTACAGTGCACAGTGCAGCTGCGGTTGAGTGAAAGGCTCATTGTAAGTCATTGTTATGGCTGTTGTACATGCCAGCGGCACATAAGCTCTTGATTAGCTCTCGCTGTGTGTGACACTGCACTTTCGCTGCTGGAATTATGGGCTTTAGTTTCGTGTTTTCATTGAGGGGGAATGTGGCCGCGAGCGGCGTGATGGTCTCGTGCGCTCGTGAAATTGTTTTCGCTGGCTCCCTAATCAATGGTCTTTATACGTTGCAACGGGCCGGCCCGGCCTCGCCTCTGATCCCCAGCCAGCGTCGGTCAATCAGAGGGAACCGGGAGAAAATCGCTCTCCAGGAACAGATATGTTTTTGTTGTTTTGTTCGTCCCCTCCGACTGGTTCGCTCAACGTCGTCCTCTGTCCCTCTTGTGCTCAATCTGCAGGACAACGTGTTGAATATCATCAATCAGATCATGGATGAATGTATCCCCAACGACCGGGCCAACAGGGACTTCTCCGTCAAGTTCCCCGAGGAGATCCGTCATGACAACTTGGCCGGGCAGCTGTGGTTCGGGGCCGAGGTAATGTATTCCCTCCGGCGGCAGTCGAGAAGAAAACAACCTGGTGCGGCTCCCCATACGTGCATGAAAATACCCTACTCTTCTCTCTTTTCTTCTTTCACATTACAGCGCTGTCATGTCTTGATTGTAGCTGTAGTAACCAGAGCGGCCTCGGCCTCGTCTCTGATCATTGCTGTGTGTTGCTGTGCAGTGTCTGGCCGCCGGCTCCATCATCATGAACAGGGAGATCGAGAGTATAGCGATGAGGCCCCTGGCTAAGGACCTCACCCGCAGCCTGGAGGAGGTGCGCAACATCACCAGAGACCAGGCCCTGAGGGACCTCAACCTGTACACGGACCGCATGAAGGACGCATTGCGACACTTCGACAGCCTTTTTGCTGAGTTTGAGCTCAGGTAAACACCGGCGACTCCGCATTCGTGATCCTCTCAAGGCCTCGTCCACGTGAGCTTGCCAGACGCTCTTCGTGTCATCGCGTTCCACTTTGCTTTTCTCCTCTCACCAGTTACGTGTCAGCCATGGTGCCTGTGAAGTCTCCCAAAGAATACTATGTGCAGCAGGAGGTGATCGTGCTCTTCTGCGAGACAGTGGAGAGGTGAGCATATAGGAGGACGCTCATAGAGGCAAATAGCAACCTGCTCAGCCGGTAGGAGACGTGCGAATGAAGCGGCGTGTTCTCTTGATTGTGCTTCTCCGTCACGGTTGTCTCAGGGCCTTGAAGCTGGGTTATCTCACACAAGACATGATCGATGACTACGAACCCGCGCTGATGTTTACAATTCCCCGGCTAGCCATTGTGTGGTAAGTGTTGCCTGTCCTGTCCCTTCCTTCTTCCTCGCTTCCTCTCTGCTCCGCACGCTTGCAGGATTTAAAACGTGTATTGTGTTTTCAG